>OZ010610.1:72645381-72662881 GCA_963932145.1 Acanthosepion lycidas | reverse complement strand
AAACAAACTAACATCGCAAACATTTTATATAAATAAAACCCTTTGTAATGTGTGGGCGGTACTCGTGAGTACAATTTTTGTGTATTTCCTTTAAGCTTGGACTACCAGGAATCCATATCAACTAGTTTTTCTGAACCTTTTCCCGTCAATCCGAGTCCTCAAACTACAACTAAACTTACTAATATCCCCATCTGCCACATTTTTTTTAGATTTCCACTTCAAGATCCTTTTAGTTTGATATTTTTTGAAGAATTTCAAAAATACATTAGAGTCCTCAGGGACTGCCATATAAATAATAAGGGACATTTAGTTTTCGTGGACCCTAATCACGATGTGTGGGTGATTAGTTTTGATTGTTCTGTCTGTTTGTATTGTAAGGTCCCATAAAATGGTTACATATGCTGTCTCTGTAACCGGGGTTGAGTGATGTTCACACCAGTTTCTTGTCGTTTCCTTTCCATAAATTTACATATTTTTTAGTGCTTAAGCCAACATGCAAAGTTTTATATTCAGTGGGTGCCATTACCGTGCAACCTGATGCAAGATAGTCACTTGTTTCTGGATATTTATCACAGAATCTGCATTTAGAGCTAACACAATATTAGTTCTAGGACAGCTGCGTACAGGACATTTGCACCCCGGATAATTGCGTACCAGACAATTACGTCCATTGACATTTGCGTCCCTAGACAAATGCGTCCCTGGATAATAGCGTATCTCTGATAATTCTTTGACGTTTTTAAAGGCAATTACCATAAAGCTTTTTAAAAACATAGGTACAGTTGTCCAACGCTATAGCACTGGCCTTGGAGTCCAAGATGGCCGACCCGCGCGGCAGGTGAATCGTGGTAGCTGTGGAGGAGGGGGCGATAATAGGAGGATGAACACCT
This sequence comes from Acanthosepion lycidas, assembly GCA_963932145.1. Lineage (NCBI taxonomy): Eukaryota > Metazoa > Mollusca > Cephalopoda > Sepiida > Sepiidae > Acanthosepion > Acanthosepion lycidas. The sequence continues at coordinate 72,661,991 of OZ010610.1, read as the reverse complement.
ACCAGATTTTGGGAGCCCTATTTACCCTATTTCGCGATATATATAATAGATAATGAAAAAACTTCAAATATTTATACTAATTTATGCCAATGATTCAATAAGAAATTTCGGGTAATTTGCTTTTTAAGCCCGCGCAAAGTATCGAATAAAAAAGTTTGTTCTTTAATCGGCTTGAGTGTATCACGTGATCGCAATATTCTTTTCAAGGATTTCGGCAACTTAAGCAAATACAGAAGGTCTTCGGGTTACATCGGACCCGACGTACGCCGTTTCGTTGTTACGGCGCTATCCCCATAATATAATAAATCTTCAATCGGCGCTATATGAGGAAGACGGCGTTGTTCCTTCACCGGCTGTACGCCATATTGGATTGTGTTACATTCCCTATCTCTGGTTTGCATCGGTTTTGGGGGAAAACTTTTTGCTCTTCATTATGGCTCGCAAGCGTAAGACAGACACGTGATGTCTTCTGTAGGTGAGTTGCGATCTACGTCGAAAATCAGGTCACGTCCCGCCGTAGTAACGGATCTCCGACGTACGTCAGGGATTCTCTGTACAAAGACTTGCAAATGTAACATCTTATAGCAACTGTTATACCTGTAATAGTAGGAGCACTTAGACTGATTAAGAATGAAACTGAGAAATTTTTAAACATGATACCTGGCAACACTTTCTTTGTTAGAATTCCAAAAAACAGTATTGACAGATACTGCCCATGTCGGGATGGCTACTTGCAAGATATGGTTGATCACTGTGTATTTATTTTGTTTGCTGCTTGGTACTCAGAAATTAATGTACCAAAGAAGACATTTTAAAGGTACTTTGTTTCAAAATAAAATAATAATAATAATAATAATAATAATAATAATAATAATAATAATAAAATATCATGAAAGATATGAGAAAATTTATTTAGTAATAAAGGAAGCCAACAAATTCAAAAGAGAATTTCAAGTGGGTGAAGAAGTGTGAATAAACCATAATGCACCTACCGCAGGGAGCAAGAACCCTAAAAACGAAAGCAAATGCAATGTGCTAAATGCAAAAAAGATGGCAAGATAAGCCTCTTCAGGGTCAATACTCTACCCGTACCAAACAAGCTGATGTAGACAAACCCCATACGCTTCAGTCGTTGGGCAGTATCGGAGTAAAAGTAAAATCACCGATTATAATAATAATAATAATAATAATAATAATAATAATAATAATAATAACAAGAAGAAGAAGAAGAAGAAGAAGAAGAAGATAAGCTTTAGAAAATACACCGAACTGAATTGAACCTGGATTGAAGTTGCCAGGATGTAGGACATTCAGGCCATTATTGTCCTTGGGGCGTAGGTGTCTATGCTACCAAACCTGAAGTCCTTCATTGAGAAAATCAGAATAAAATCTAATATCCTATCGCTTCAGAAGCCTGCGTTGGTTGGCATTGAAAATATTCCGCGAAAAATGTTGTCTTTTTCAGGTTGTACGACTTTTGATCTAAAATGCAAAATTTACGGTTGAAAAAAAAAAACCCTGTAGAAGAAGAGTTAATAATAATAATAATAATAATAATAATAATAATAATAACAACAACAACAACAACGATGGCAACGATCACTTTATGATCAAATACTCTGCCCTTACACAAACAAGCTGATATAGAGAAACCACGTAATCATCGGTGGTTACGTAATGCAGTTTTAAAAGCTGAAACCAAACGTCTTATTCTTACTGCATAGGATCAATGCTTGCTAACTAGAAATTCCCCAAAACATATAGTGAAAAATAATGTTAAGCCGAAATTCAAATTCTGTGATAAATATCCAGAAATAATTGATCATCTTGTATCAGGTTGCAAAATTTTAGCACCCACTGAATATAAAACTCGGCATGATTGAGTGGGTCGATATCTGCACTGGAAAAATATGCAACTTTAAGGAGAAGGAAATTGCAAGAAACTCGTATGAATATCACCCAGGCTTGGTTACTGATATAGAACCTGTAACAATGTTATGGGTCTTTATAATAGACACAGACAGAACAAAGCTAATCGACCAGACATCGTGATCAAAGACCACAAGAACGGAATGTACTTTCTTACTGAAATAGAAGTTCCTGTAGATTGTAATGTATTTTTAAAGATCTTCAAAAAAAAAACTATCAAAATACAAGAATCTTGAAGTGGAAATGTCAAAGGTGAAGCACCCGAGAACATCAATGATTCCAGTTATAGTTGGAGCCCTCGGATTGATTTTAAATGGTTCCGATAGACACATTGAAGGGATTCCTTGTAGCATGTCCTGCCATGAGTCCTTAAAGAAATACAAAAAATTGTTCTCACAAGTACATCTCACGCATTACGAAGTGCTTTAATTTTGTAAAATGTATGTAATCTCAGTTTTTTTCAATAAATTGATCAGTTGAGACTCTCATGATGCTATTTAATAATAATAATAATAATAATAATAATAGTAAATCACAATACACCGGCTGAAGCTGCAAAATACTTAAAAAAGAGAGCAAAGACAAATACAACCGACCAGATACAGAAACAATGGCAAAATAAACCGCTTCATGACCAATACTCTGCCCGTACCAAACAAGCTGACGTATCCATCAGTGGCTACGTAGTGCAGGGTTGAAAGCTGAAACTGAAGGTTTTATCCTTGCTGCACAGGAACAATGCTTGCTAACTAGAAATTATCAAGCACATAGACTAAAATATTGTGTTAGCACAAAATGCAGATTCTGTGATAAATATCCAGAAACTATTGACCATCTTGTATCAGGTTGCACGATGTTTTTTCACAATTAATTGATCAGTTGAAACTTTTATGAAGCCATTTAATAATAATAATAATAATAATAATAATAATAATAATAATAATAATAATAATATTCAGGAAATTGCTACTGTAATGTGAACTGAAACACTTCAGAAGACATTACTGCATGGAACGGCCAGAATTCTGAGAAGGCATTTGTTGATATTGCGCGGTGAATAAAAGAAAGGAACAATGGCCATTAGCTATGCCAGTGTCCTGAGCGTTAAATTACGTTAAATATCTAAATATACTTGTCCGTGATATATCAGATTGCACGGTATTAGCAGGTATCGAATATAAAACTCGTCATGACAGTTTGGGTCAATATATGCACTGGAAAATATGCAACATTTATGTGCAGGAAACTGCATGATATTACTATGAACAGTACCTCGGTCCGATTACAACCATATTACAGTAGGACCAGGATTCTGGTGTTCATAGCTCTCCATAACTTCCTTTCCATTATAACTCATAATTACTTTTGTCGTTTTGTTATCTCTCCCAAATCTTGCTTCGCCATCAATTTACTGAAGCTCTCCAGGTAGGTTATGCTTTGTTTTCTTCCGTCCATCTTGCCTCCAATCTGTCTTGTGAGTATCAAATTTTCCAAGTCCTCTTTCCTCATTACGGGATCTAGAAATGTCAATTGTCTCTTCCTGATATTAAATATAAGTGTCCTTTTTATTTACACTATTTGCAACGACCGAACTGTTGTCCACATCATTATTGACATATTCACAACGTTTCGGCCTTTGTACGCCCCGATTATCGTCAGGTGATATAATTGTAAATAATGCAAATAGTTGCAATACCTCATCTCAGGAATATAGACAGATCCTGAAGAAGGCCGGGGTGTACAACGACCGAAAGGTCGTGAATATGACAATAAAATTTGGACAACGTTTTGAACAATATAAATAATGTAAATAGTTAAAATATTTCATTTTAGAAATATAGACAGATCCTGAAGAAGGTCGGAGCGTACAACGACCGAAACGTCGTGAATATGAGAATAAAGATAAGGACAACGATCTAAACGATATAATTATTATAAATCGTTACAATACTTCATTTAAGAAATATAGACAGATCTTGAAGTATATATTTTGTTTCCATTTTCTTTAAATACTTCGTTGTTGCTCACATGTTCGTTCCTCAGCAGCATTTTGTAGGACCAGATTTCTGCACATTCAAGTCTCTTCTTCATCTGTGAGAAGATTGTCCGGCATTCAGGAAGAACTGGTAATAAATAAAGCGTTATACAAGTGCGCTCGCTGGGATGGACAGATTAGGAAAATGAGAAAAACTGTCTCACGCTTATTTCAAAAGAAAGAGTTTTTAAAACAGTTTTAGAGGCACTAATATGAAGATATTATTAAAAGACTTCGGCAAATGACCCATGACACTTTTAAGAAAGATAATATTTTCTTTCCTTTCTTCTAAGTGTTACTTTTTTTGACGTACTCTCTTCATATTTATCGCGTTTCTATAACAAATTCATTTAATGGCTTTGTTAGCCACCAGTTAAAGACGAAGAAAACAGCTGCATTTAGTACAAGTGACCCCCAATGTATTTGGGATGGACCCCCATAAACCCTAAGGTGGTCTTCGAAAGCCGAGTGAAGACACAGAGAAAAGGGCCGGCGGTGAAAGACAAACGTTAAGTGGCATAAAATGGAGTGAACAGATGCGAAGGCGAATATAAATTGAATCAGGAAGACAAAAAAATAGGGAAAAAAATATTAATGCGATCTTTGAAATAGCAGGAGATCTATAAGTGTCCTTATAAGCCAACCAGGTGAAGCAGACTGATTCGCCCTAAGTTAGGCGATAATGCCTCTAAGACGCAAGGGGCTACTCTACTCGGAGTGAAAGAAAATGAGAGTCTTTAGGATAAACCGAAAAACCAATCCTAAGCAAGAAACAAGGAATAAACGTCTACCCCTATTCAAATGACCAGAGTACAGAGTAGATCGAACAATAGGCGAATATATATGATATATATATATATATATATATATATATATATATATATATATATATATATATATATATATATTAAAGTTAAATCTTAGAAAAACGATGGGTCTAGTGTTAACTCGAGTTACACGCGATCTTAAGAGAAGATAGGTGTCGCGTGAGCGTGCAACTCGCGTTACGACTAGAGCCATCCTTTCCTAAGATTGAACTTTATATATATATATATATATATATATATATATATATATATATATATATATATATATATATATATGTCACACTGAGATCTGTAGCTATTGACCGTAACAAAGGACCAATGTTGTTTTTGACGTATTTTTTAACGTCAAAAAACGACATTATTACGTCATTATTTTTGCATCAACCTGTGTGTGTGTGTGTGTGTGTGGTGTGTGTGTGTGTATGTCTATCATGCTTTCATTTCAACAGACACAATACCTGAACCCAAGAGGCGCCTTCCGGTGGAAGATAGTACTTTGGCTCACTTATTTAGATTTGCAGCACATGACAAATGCAACCAATTCCAGGATAGATAAGTCACAAGAAGAAAGCAAATGTAGGATGTGTGGACAAGACACAAGGGGATTACTGGGTGTGAAAGAAAATGTGAAACCATCAGAAAGAGCTGGAAACCCATTTCTAAACAGGAAAGAAGAAACAAAGGTCTACTCTATTCAAATGATCAGAGAGAAACATCCGAACAAAGGTCTAATATATATATATATATATATATATATATATATATATATATATATATATATATATTAGGTTGGTGCAAAAATAATGACGGTTTCTCACATAGTAACATATGTGAGAAATCGTCATTATTTCTGCAACAACCTAATATATTAGGTTGGTACAAAATGACGTAATAATGTCGTTTTTTGACGTTAAAAAATACGTCAAAAAACGACATTATTACGTCATTATTTTTGCACCAACCTAATATATATATATATATATATATATATATATATATATATATATATATAATAAAAAGCCTTAAACACTAATATTCCATGGTCATAATTTATTCCATTGGAATCGTAAATACGATCCAATTCATCAGACCTACAAATTCAAAAAGAAAACAGAAAAAAACCCACTCCGGAAATAAAAATAGAATTCAGCTCTGAATTCTATTTTTATTTCCGGAGTGGTTTTTTTCTGTTTTCTTTTTGAATTTGTAGGTCTGATGAATTGGATCGTATTTACGATTCCAATGGAATAAATTATGACCATGGAATATTAGTGTTTAAGCCTTTTTATTATATCCTTACTCTGTCCTCGACATTGAGTTCTAGCTGGATTCTATCCTCTCAGAATTTTTTATTCAAAAAATATACATGTGTGTATATGCATCTGTGTATTTTGCATATATATGTATATTTACCACTAATATTATCTATCTATCTATATATATATATATATATATATATATATATATATATATATATATATATATATATATATATATATGTATATATATATAGATAGATAATATTTTATACGTTATTTTTATACATACACATATTTAAATAAATGGTCTGTTTTTAATAAACAGTATTAACAACATTTACCGGCCTGAATGACTGCGTTCGATTCCTGTAGTATAATATATATACACACACACACACACACACACACACACACACACACACACATATATATATATATATATATATATATATATATATATATATATATATATATATATATATATATAATTGTGATTTCGATAATAATCCCTATTTTACACTATTCGGACTATTGTTCTCATCTTTATTGCCATATTTATTACAACGTTTTGGCCGTTGTACGCTCCGGCCTTCTTCATCTAGTTGGAATGTCGAACTGAACCCTTTATTTCGCTCACTGGCGTAGACTGTTCTAGTTCCACGTGCCATGTCTAATGTATGTCAGTCATCAGTTATCTCTTGTTAATTCCCTTCTCCAAATTCTCCATCGTCTTAACCAGGTATTGAACTCACACTCTTTGGGTCCTGTCACTGGATGTAACCAGGGCCTTTATCCACTGTGCCATGTGTCCTCGAGGTTAAGACGATGGAGAATGACAATCAATGCAACACTAAAAAAATATAAAAATACATTTTTATAGTAAAATTACCAACAAGCATTTTATAATCTAGAAAATATATATATCAAAAAAACACCTTTACGCTGAAATTTGAAAATTATGTACAAAATATTTGTGGTTGAAAGCATAAAATTATGTACAAAATATTTAGATTTTTGTCATTAAATAACTCATAGAGGTGTTGATATGCTGCTAAACCGAAATCAATCAAAATATAACTTCAACAAAACTACAACATAAAACACGTCACTGTCTCTAGTAATTATGTCCACAATCATGTATATGCAGAAAAAGCTGAGTATCATCTACCATGTATACAACTGTGAAAGCAGAATAATATATTTTTATTACTTCAAAGCTCAAAAAAAACAAAAACAAAACTTTCAGCATTAAATGACCCAGAACAAGTTACTATGCTGTTAAATCAACAAATCGATATCAACAAGAAACATAATAATTCCACGGGACAATAACCCGAGATGATTAAAGCATTGGTTCATGAATTTGGTGACATAGCAATTGTGACTTCAATCCCAGGGCTGGTCGTTGTGTACTTGAACTCAATGGAAATAAGGCAAGCAATAATTTAGTAGAGCTATCTCTTTAATAGTCTGCATGAAAATACTTCCTTCTTGATGCTAAAAATGCTTCCAAGAACACAAAGCAGAATTCTAATGATAATTACAAAATCCTCATTCTTTAGATAGACATTTTTATCAAAATTTTGAATTGATTGATTGATTTGTTTAATAGCATATCAATTCCTTATGGGTCATTAAATGCCAAAATTTAATTGAAATACTTTGAATGCAATTTTATGTCTTCAACTACAAATAAAATATATTGCCAATCATTTTGCTTTAAAATTGTATTACTGTTATTTTTACTATGAATACGTATTTTTATATTTTCATAGTGTTTTGGTTTTATTTGGGGGTTCAATATTTGCCTAGAACTAGGATTCTAACAGGTGCTACCACCCCGGGCCATGGTGAAATACCTGGAAACCTGGAAATAGCAGCAATTAAGAGGTGGTTCCACACTCCTAAAAACCTACAATCTCCTTATCAGCGGCCTTGTTGCCAGATGTAGTTTATAGTCATACCCAGGACTAAAAATGTTGAATTTTCTCAGTAAGATCATAAAACCCAAATAAACACAAGACTGAACAGGTTAGAAGTGTGTGTGTGTGTGTAAAATTGTGCATTTGGGAAGAAACCCTTCTTTTATACAAGTTTCATCAAAGATGACTGAGAAGGTACTACACTTAAGATTTTTATTTAATTTTTCTTGTTTTCATATAAGTGTTTTACATAAAGTGTATAAAAATTGTACACACGTTTTGTATGTTCAAGCACCTTCGGCAATTTTAAAACCATTATCAAAGATATTTATTCTTTTTTAACTGAATGAAAATGGTCACAATGTACTGACCATGTATGGAAAATAAAAAACAATATTCCTATAACTCTAGATATATACATAAAAAAAATCTACACATTTAGTTAAAAAAATAAAAAAAACATCCTTGATAATGTCTAAAAGAATAAGCGTGCACTGATCAAAATTTTTATGCACCGAATAGAAAATTGTCAAACAAATTTTCATGCTTCACTGACCTTCTCTGGAACGCTTTAAAGAATGCTTAATAATCTTAACACTGGTGATTACTTCTTTACCCTTCAAGTTGGGTCGCTCTGGAGGCTGGATTGCTGTTAGGGGCACTTGTGAACGAATTCGATAGTCTTTATCCCACACACTAAGCATATGTCGGTGCCCCAAATTGGTTTTACTCTGTACCTGACAAAAAGAAAAGAAAAAGTCTGGGTAAAACTTTACATAAAAAATGACATTATTATTTCATGTAAAAAAAAATGCATAAAAAAGTTACCTTAATTTATATATATATATATATATATATATATATATATATATATATATGTGTGTGTGTGTGTGTGTGTGTGTGTGTGTATAAAATTGAGTATTTCCCAGTCATTTTGCTTTAAAATTGTATTTTTATATTTTCATAGTGTTTTTATTTTATTTTGGCAGTTCAGTATTTCCCCATAGATGGTATTCTGACAGTAGCTACCACGCTGGGCTACCCTTACTCTGAAAGTTGAAAATTATGTACAAAATATTTCAATTTTGTCATTAAATAACCCATAGAAGTGTTGATATGTTGCTAAACCAAAATCAATCAAACTTCAACAAAACTACAACAGGACTGGGCAGGGTGTATTTGGATTCCATGGAAATAAGGCCATCAATAAGAAAAGTAATCAACCAAACAAGCAATATGAAAGAACTCTTTAATCCATATAATATTCTCTGATTTGTTAAAGATATTAAAATCTATTCCAAAATATAAATTCAACAAAACATAAAACCTAAATATCACTGCTTCTATCGATCATGTCCACACAAACCTGTATATGCACAAAAGATGAGTATCCTCTACCATGAAATACCAGAACAACCTTTTAATTGCTGTTGTTCCCAAGTCCACCCTTGACTCAGGGTGGTAGCACCTGTTAGGATCCCAGCTACAGGCAAAGTGAAACTTGAATGAAAAGCAAAACTATGAAAGTAAAAAAATACATTTTTATAGTAAAAATAATATCAATAGACTTTTATATATAAAAAAGGACCAACAATACATTTTATAGTAGAATTACCAAGAATGTATTTTGTACCAAAATGACCAACAATACATTTTATAGCAAAATGACCAACAATAGATTTTGTCTGTAGTTGAAGGCATACAGTTGTGTCCAAAATATTTACATTTCGGCATCAAATACCCAAAGAGGTGTTGATATGCCGCTAAACAAAATCAAACAACCAATATGAAAGAACTCTTTAATTCATATATTGGGTTGGTGCAAAAATAATGACGTAATAATCTCGTTTTTTGACGTATTTTTTAACGTGAAATAACGACATTATTACGTCATTATTTTTGCACCAATCTAATAATATTCTACGATTTCTTAAAGATATTAAATTGTGTTCCAAAATATAACTTCAACAAAACTTCAACATAAAACACATATCACCGGCTCTAGTAATTATGTCCACACAAACATGTACAGTGCTGTTCGATAAAAGTGACTCACCTGATTTTTTTTACTAAATGTTCTCTTCTCCGATGAAACGAAAGTTGAGCTAAATTCAAAGGATAAGCGATCTAAAATCTGAAGAAGAAGCTTTGAAAACTCTTTGAATTTAGCAGTAAGTACTGTCAAGCATCCGTTCAGTATAATGTTCTGGGGATGCTTTTCTTTTCATGGAACTGCTTTCTTAAAACCTATTGAAAAGACCCTCAGTTGCGAGCAGTGCAAGAGAATTTTAGAGTCTTTTCTGCTCCCTTCTGCTGAAAGGGTGCAAATCGACCCCACCAAACTCATTTTTATGCAGGATAATGCTCCCTGTCACAAATGAAAATTGATGAAGGAATACTTGAATGAGAAGCAGGTGAGTGTTATGACATGGCTGCCCCAATCTCCTGACCTCAACCCCATAGAAAACTTATGGAGCATGTTGCTCAACTACTTTCTCGAGAACCTGTACTTTATAATGCTCCAGATTGCTTCTGGTTTTAGATCTCTTATCCTTTGAATTTAGCTCAACTTTCGTTTCATTGAAGACGAGAACATTTAGTATAAAATATCAGGTGAGTCACTTTTATCGAACAGCACTGTATATGCACAAAAGCTGAGTATCATCTACCATGTACTCAATTGGCATATCATAATTTTATTGCTTTAAAACTCCTAAGAAAATGAAATTTCGGCATCAAATGACCCATAAATGTTTTGGTATGCCGTTAAACAATCAAATCAATCAAATCACTCGTCCATGATGGACTTTATCCAGGCAAATGTAAGGATTTTATTTTAAAGCAACTATTTATAGAAAGAATTAAAAATGTAGATTTGTGAAGATATGGAAGTTTTTTTTTTTTTTTTTTAAATTTATTTTGCCTGCAGATTTTGACCGTTACATCCGAAGTCCGTTTTATGAGGTGTCCGTAGAAGAGAGGTTTATCTATATATATTAAATATATTCATATGGCCTGAAGATTGCGTTTAAACATGAAACAAAACGTCGACGCTGGGTGTTGACCTGAATATATATTAAGGTAAGCATTTCAATTTATATACGCTTACACACACACGTATATGTAAACTATATTGTTGTCATTGTTTGACAGGATTGTTGCGCCAGAAGACCTGCTATGCAGGTTAAAATTGTCAAGTTGAAAATCTCTCGTAAGGAACAACAAAGAAAAAGTCCTGTGTAATCAAACATTCACCCGTGGGATGGCTGTCCAGCCGACCGGCCTTGGCTTCAACTTGCACCACATTACAGTGTCGTCCACTTTTCTACTGTTGACGATAACAATTGTGACATCGACGCGTCTAGTACTACCTGATTTAGACGTTGAATCCGTATTGAACTTGTGTTCACCCCGGGGAGATCATAGAATTGGTGTCCCGCTAAACAACATTCCGAAACTATAAAGATAACAATTACAGCCATTTTTCTTCTTTATCAATCTCTTCGGATCATGGCTCTCCACAATTTCCTGTCCTCTGTCATTTTCTGTCAACCATGGACACACATTTTCAGCTTCTTCTTCTTTGTGCCGTGTCCCTTCAGGACCTGGAAGATTTTGGCTGTCAACAATTTCATGTCCTTTGTAGCTTTTAGTAAATTCTGTCTTAACGTTATCTCTCCCTGTTCTGTCATGCATTTGAACAAGCTCGTTAGACAGGGTTTATGCGATGTTTTCCCTTGTGTTCCTCTTGTCTTCACTATGTCATTTGAGTTTCAAATATTCTAAGCCTTCTTTCCTCATTATGTCTCCTGGGAAATTTCAACTGTTTTTTTTTTATGACCTCAAGTATAAGTGTACCTTTTTCTTTACTATTTATCTAAAACTATTTTCATCAAAAGAAATAGCAGTTAAAAAATGCAACAACAAAAGATCAAAAACGCATTTAAAAAACACAGGAAATGAGTCCCAGGTTCGAATATCACCAAGATCGATTAATAATGAAAAATAAAATCAATAGACATTGCTCTAACTTTATATATTTATATACAGTGTAACCCGGATGTAAGAGAAAGCCGGATATAAGAGAGATTTTCTCTGGTCCTAAATTAGAGCCTGTGTTAATGTATATAAAATAGAGCAAACCCGGATATAAGAGAAACCCGGATATAAAAGACTTCTCCGGTCCCGACAACTCTCTTATATCCGGGTTACACTGTATATATATATATATATATATATATATATATATATATATATATATATATACACACACATGTATGGATGTATACATTATGAAATGAACCAGTCCGACAATTATTTAAAACATCTTTTATGTTTATACATTATTTTTATAGCTACAAATATTTAAGTAAATGCTCTGTTTATAATAAACAGTATTAACAACATTTACCGGCCTTAATGTCCGAGAAAATTTCATAGAAAATATTCGTCCTCTGACAGGAATCGAACCTGTATCCTATACAGAATCGTCATATAGCCTGACGTGCCTTAACCGACTGGGCCACAGGGGTGGGGGGGCGATCGGTTGGCAAGGTCGATTTTTAATGTTTTTAAACACAATTCTCCATAGTTTTCTCTCATTCATTCATATCAACTCAATGCCTATCCAAATGTAAACAAATGACTTCATACATTATGAAATGGGCAAAGTCCGACAATTATTTAAGACATTTTTCATAAAAATCTATAAAAAGAACGTACAAACATAAAAAAAGGACCTGATGATTGACAAACGTAGGTATATGTGTATTTATTAATATATACTTTATATATATAATTATAATAATATTTTTTGTTTAAAAATATGATTCCTTCGCTACATAAGAGTTCTCATGTTTCAAAAACGAGAGCCGAAATCATCCAAATAATTAATAAAATTAAGCTCTACTTCTGTATGGAGCACTGTCTTCTTAAAAATAAAAACAAAAATACTAAGGAACCCCGGATTATGCACCCAACGTGTTCTTTTCTATTTTCTGCATACCTGCACAAGGATACATACATTATATATATATATATATATATATATATATATATATATATATATATATTTCATACTTATGTATTTCAGCCTGTTTCATCTCTCTGTCTCTCCATATATATATATATATATATATATATATATATATATATATATATATATATATATATATATATATATATATAATCGAAAACTGTGAAAAATAAAATAAAATAAAGTAAAATAAATAAATAAACAAAATGACAATAAAATAAGTAAAATAAATTAACCCAAACAAATTACCAAATCACCCCCGTTAGAATAGACGAAATAAAATAAATAAATAAAAAAATGAAAAAAACAAAATCAACGAAACCAAATAAATAAAGTAAATAATAAACAAATTAACAAACCATTATGACCAAATTATTAGACTATGAAAATCAAACCAAAAATCGGACGAAAAACATAGCTATAATTGTTATATAACGATAATAAAATACTACCTTACTTAAAAATCGAAAACCGAAAAGAATAAGTAAAAATGTACAGTATAATAAATAAATAATAAAAAAACAAGTAAAATAAATTAATCTAAATTAATCCAAATAAATAAATAACTAAACAAACAAACCGATCCCGATAAATTAACCGTTAGAAAGAACAAATAAAGATAATCAATCCAAATAAATGAATGAAGCAATAAACAAGCTAAAAAGTAACTCCGCCAAAATAATAGAATATACTACAACAATCAACCCACAAAATGAATAAATAGCTTTATCTTTCCAAAGCAAAACAAAACAAGTAAATAACCGATGTAAACAAATTTTTACTAAGTTAATAAAACACCGATTAAAAAAATAAAAATATACAAGATAAGAAATAAAAAACAAAAAATAAATAAATACAAGCAAAATAATTTAACCCAAATAAATGAATAAATAAATAAATAAACTAATAAACGACTTCCGGCAAAATAACCCCCAAAATAGACTACCCACAATACACCACTGACCAGTATATATAAATAGCTGAGAAAATAAATAGCACTTGCGGCCTGACGATTGCGTCTAGCATGAAACAGACTGTCGCCTCTTAGTGTTGACTTTAATATATATATATATATATATATATATCGGTGTCCTTAGGCATTTCAGTCTGTTCCATCTCACTCTCTCTGTATATATATATATATATTGTCATCCACAAACAGACAGTTTCTCTGTATCATGGCTCATCAGTGTGGCTAGACCAGGTTGCCTCTAGCTAGGATCGAAACCCGACTAAATTGGCGACAGTCGGAAATTTTTTCCACTAAGCCGTTGGTGCATGGCAGGGATGAAGGTGAATTTCAGCGTATTTATTTTTGGATAAATACTCAGTGACTGCGAGAACTCGATTCGCTTTACCGCTTTATATATATATATATATATATATATATATATATATATATATATATCTCGATCTACTTATGTACTTCAGTCTGTCCCTGATCTATCTATCTATCTATCTATCTATCTATCTATCTATGTGTTAGCTATAATGCTCGGTAATTTCGTATTCCTTTTTCGCATTTGAAATCAACATCGCTTTCTAATTCGCCTAATCCCCCGAGAAACGCAGGCAATTTGACCTCTGAGCAAAAAAAAAAAAAAAAATATTGTCCTCACCGCACGTCCTGTAGTCTGACCTTTGAGGCAGGGCACACCATGGTCTGCACAACGGAGCGTGACGGCTGTCCTAGACAACCAACTTGTTTGTTGATTCCAACTTGGCGGACTAAATACAAAACACGATGAATAGTTCACACACACGAACACACACACGCAGAGACACACACACTCACTCACACACACATACATGCACACCTCCTGACTCTGCCATATACAAAGTTAGAGAAAGAAGCAGTTACAAAATCCAAAGCATGTTAGGTACAATTTCTACTTTTTGATCAACAGACCAAAGAATATCCCAATCTCATTATGAGGCAGATTTTTTTCCGCAGTAAGTTGCCATTTCTTTCTACGGTAGGCCATACAAGGCTATAGAAAGCGGCCTATCCTGCTATTTACCCATAGCTGGGGGGAAAGAAGAGGATTCATAGTTTTTCCAATGGTATTAGCACGGGAGTGAATGTAATGGATTCGACTGGAAAGTCAGTCAATCAGTTATATGCCATGTATTATACACGCTTAGGCGATCATGTATCTTTCGATACATGACTGACGAGGCAGATTTTTTTACCGCAGTAGTTTGCCATTTCTTTCTGCGTTAGACCAGTTGCCATCCAAGGCTATAGAAACCGGTCTTATTTACCTGTTGCTGCAGTGGAAAAGAAGGGGATTCATAGTTTTTCCAAGGGTATTAGCACGGGAGTGAATATAATGGATTCGACTGGAAAGTCAGTCAGTCAGTTATGTGCGATGCGTGATAAACGCTTAGGCGATCATGTATCTTTCGATACTTGACTGACGAGGCAGATTTTTTCTCTCAGTAGTTTTTCATTTCTTTCTGCGGTAGACCAGTTGCCATCCAAGGCTATAGAACCCGGTCTGTCCTGCTATTCACCCATAGATGGGTGGGGCGAAGAAAAAGGGGTGTCATAACTTTTCCAATGGTATTAGCACGTACTGTTTTTTTTTATTTTCTTAAAACATGAAATTAATATCCTAGATCGAGTAGTCATATTTTAGAAAAACGTGACCCCCAAGAAATCGAATCTATATTCTCTTTTTCTATCAGTAAACCAATATATGAATGATAAAATATTTTGATACGGACGTAGGATCTTAGATTTTGAGTAAAGATACCTTGGCTTACTTAGGCTAATAGGACTTACAGTTTGGGACAATATACACGGTTTTCAATCTGAATTGGTTTGTTTGGCATGAGAGTAAAAATAGGCAAACATAATTTTGGAGTAGACGAAAGTTAAAAGTGTAGATATTGGTTTGATGTGGACAAGAGTAAAAAATATTGACACATGTTGGGTTTTCACGGACGACAAAAAGATTGACATTGTTGTGTTTTTCATGTGATTTGCAAGCGTTTCAAAATGGCTGACATAGATTACTTTGCGCGAGGGCCAAAAAGGTTTGGTTTGCCCGAGAGACAAAAAGGTGGACATATAGGCTTTGTTTACACAAATCAAAAATGTATATATAGGTTTGGTCTCCATGAAAGTTAAAAGATTAGACATTGACTTTATGTGGACAAGTGTAAAAAGTGTAGACATACACTGGGTTTTCACGGAGAACCAAAAGGTAGACAAAGTTTTGTACGAAGGATAAACAGATATACATTGGCGTGGGTTGCATGAAATTCAGAAAGGTAGACGTACGTTAAGTTTTTACGAATACGAAAAAGATAGATATAGATGTGGTTTCTATTGGACGACAGAGAAAAATGTAAGTATTGGATAGGTTTGTATGAAAGATGAAAAAGGTGACATTGGTTGTTTTTTCTAAAAGACAAAGAAGTAGATATAGGTTTGGTTTGGACAAGAGACTTAGAATAAACATGTGACCCCTTTTGTGGGCTAGTTTAAACTTCTGTACGTGCTTGTAATCGGCGTATTCTTGACCCCAACCAGAGCAGAGTAAATTTGGTTAAGAGATGCTAATTTCCTTTGCTTGAACAGTCTAGAAACTATTG
>OZ010610.1:72625381-72642881 GCA_963932145.1 Acanthosepion lycidas | reverse complement strand
ATTCAGTAACCTTTTCTAGGTTACAACAGAAAGAAAAAAAAAGGAAGAAAGAAAGAAGGAAATTACAAAAAGAAATAAAGAAAGAACAGGAACAGAAGAAAGAAAGACATAGAAGGAAAAGACAGAAAGAAAGAAGGAGAAGAAGAAGAAAAATAAGAATAATAATAAGAAGAAAGGGCTAAGAGATAGAAAAATGTGGAAAAAGCAAGAAAGAAAAAATAAGAAAGAAGAAAATGAGGAGAAATAGAAATAGATAACGAGAAGAAAAATGAAGGGGAAAAGAAGAGAAATGAGAAGACATGTAGAAGAGAAAAAAGAAAAAAAAAAGAAAGAGGCGATGAAGAAAAGGCGGAGAAATAAGAAGAGAATAGAAAGAGAGGAAGAGCAAATGAAGAAAAGAGTTAAAGAAAAAGAAGGAAGAAAACTGAAGTTAAGAAGATAAAACAGAAGTAAATATTGAGTAAACAAATGGAAAAAAAAGATCCAATTAGGAAAATGAAAAAAAAAGACGAACAAACAAAAGAAAGAAAGAAATTGTTATATACCGTACCTATGAACACTAATAGCTATGGCCCAGTCCTCATAAATAACGTTGGACACTATTGTAAGTGGGGGTAATATGGTGTTTATGTAGTCCACCACCAGAAGTGGTTTATCTATTTAAACGCCGCTGGCGAGTATTATATTTTGTTGATGTTATGAAGATTACCATTTCATTTCCAACCTCCGTTTTGGTTGTTCCTCATTCAGTAACCTTTTCTAGGTTACAAAAGAAAGAAAGAAAGTAAGAAAGAAAGAAAGAAAGAAAGAAAGAAAGTGTTATATACCGTATCTATAAACACTAATGGGTATGTCCCAAACCGCATAAATACGTTGGGTACTATTGTAAGTGGGGGGTAATATAGTGTCTATGTAGTCCATCACTACCTGTGGTTTACCTACTTCACGGCGCTGGCGAGTATTGTATTTTGTTGATGTTATAAAGATTACCATTTTATTTCCAAACTCCGTTTTGGTTGTTTCTCATTCAGTAACCTTTTTTACGTTACAACACTTTCTTTCTTTTCCTCAATTTTCTATTTTCGTTGATTTTCTTTCTTTCTTTCTTTCTTTCTTTATCGTACCTATGAACATTAATGTATATCTCCCAATCCTCATACGTTGGACACTAGTAGGGTTAATAGGGTTAAAAAAAAAAAGCAGAAATAAAAACTAAATTCCATTGAAACAAAATTAGAAACAGAAGTCAGAATCAAAATGATTAATCTGGTAAAATATTTCATTGCGTCAGAAAATCTTTTTAGGAATACTGACAATTGACTTTTGTTTATACAGAATGTTGTAAGCTTTTTCTTTTTATTGGTGCATCCTGTCAATATCTATCGATATATATTCCTATCTATTCAGATCTATCCCGATCTATCCATATTTATCAATATCTAAACTTATGGATCGATATCTATGTGTATCTATCAATATCAATCCTTATCGATCCCTATCTAACCATATCTATTCATATCTAACCTTATCGATCCCTATTTATACCTATCTATTCATATCTGTCCCCGTCTACACTATTTACATTATTCGAACTATTGTCCTCATCTTTGTCGCCATGTTTATCACAAACTTTCGGCCGTTGTACGCTCCGGCGTTTTTCAGGTGGTTGGAATGTCGAATTTCTATGCTTGCTCGGCTCAGGAAATGAATACAATATGGGAACCAGTAATAAGGAGTGCCAGAGAAAAGCGATAATAACAACAAAAATTGCAATATGAGCTCTGGTAAAAAACATAAAATGATAACAGCAAAAATTTCAAAAAATTGCAATATGAGCACTGCTAAAAAAATGATTACTGAAGACATTAGGTTTATAATAATACACAGAAATTCACACAAGGACACATGGCACAGTAGATAAAGGCGTTAGTTAGATCCAGTGACAGGACCCAAAGAGTGTGAGTTCAATACCTGGTTATGGCAGTGAAGAAATTTCAAAGGGGAATTAACAGGAGATATTCATTAGACATGGCACGTGGAACTAGAATAGTGAGCGAAATGAAGGGTTCAGTTCGACATTCCGGTCACTTGAAGAAGACCGGAGCGTACAACTGCCGAAACGACAAAATGAAGAGAATTGTCTGAATAATGTAAATAGTGTACATAATACCTCATCTCAGAAATATAGACAGATACTGTCCCTGTCTATCACTATCTAGAGATATCTATCCTTGTCGATCCATATATATCCATATCGATCCCTATATAGCCATATCTAGCCTTTTCTATCACTATATATCTATATGTATCTGTATCTACCATATCTCTCTCTATTGATCTAATCTACCCTTATCTGCTGGGCAATGATGCAGAAGAAAAAAATGTTACTTTGTCCCCCACCAAAGCGATAAAAAATTCGCTCACAAACGAACCTCTTAAAACATTCCTGTTGAAATAGATATATATTATTGGTGCTGACCTGGCATCTCGGCTTCAGTCACTTTCCCATCGCCGCAACGTAGCTTCTCTCTGTCTTTTCTATAAATAATTTCATGGTAATTGTTCTGATGAACTTTTATCTATGATCCCCAGACTTTATAAATTTAAGCGCAGTGCTAGATTGGCGGTAAGGTCTCATCATTTAAAGTTGAATTTTTTACATATTTACGTAAGTTCTATGCTGACAGTTTCTTCTATCAGACTTCTCGCTTGTGAAAACTATCAGAATAAGAATGAAAAAAAAATGATTGAAAGAAATCACTATTACAAATTATTTATTATGAAGAAATCATTGAATTTTAAACCATGACTGATTCACCTGAGATGGTCTAGGTTTTATCCTTATAACAAATTTGTTGAATGACAAGGAAAACTTTGAATGAAAGTTTCGATTTAGAAAATCTAAGATGGAAAATGTGGCACAAGGCCAATGATTTCAGAGTGGAAAGAAGTCTGTTTTTTATTTTCCATATCTTAAAAGTTAAAATTATTTGTAAATATAATCGGTACATGTAAACAGAAAAAGAAAAGTTGTAAGGTAAAAATGACAGTTTATGACTTCCAATAATCAATCAAAACGATCAATTTATTGATCGATTGGTAGATAAAACTATATATCGATAGTTAACCCTTAAACGACGGACATCATCATTCGATATTTCATTAATGATCAGCCAATATCATCAATTGATGATTTAATAATCACCATCTGTCTTTATTTCTGAGATGTGGTATTATCATTATTTACACTATTTACGTTTTTCGGACTGTTGTCCTCATCTTTGTTGCCATATTCGTGACATTTTCAACTGTTGTATGCTCCAGTCTTCTTCAGTATTTTTCTGACAAAATTTCTCGAATGTTTAGGCCGGTAGATGTAGTTGTATAAAAATGACTGTTTAAAAAAAACAGAGCTTCTACACGAATATGGGTATCCTAAAAAATAGCGTTTAAACGAAAAAAAAAAAAAAAAAATAACACACATCTACTTATCTATCTCTGTATATCTATCTATCTATCTATCTATCTATATATATATATATATATATATATATATATATATATATATATATATATATATATATATATTAGATTATAATAAAGGTAATTTACAAAGCTTCATGTTACAAGATTGTACTTTGTCAGGCGATGGTAGGTAACTTGTGATAAAAAAAATAATTTATTTGGGAAATTTAAACAAATCCTTCCCTCTTTTCGGAATTTAAACTTCCGAAGGGAGGTAAGGATTTGTTTTTAAATTTCCCAAATAAATCATTTTTTATTACAAGTTATCTGCCATCGCCTGACGAAGTACAAAGTATTGAAACATGAAAGTTTTTGTGTAGCGACGTCAAATGTTTTCATTATAATCTCTTATAATAAAAATATAATAATAATATTTTACTCTACTTGAGCCCTTTTTTTTTTAAAAAAAAGTCATTTCTACGAACTGTGGAATTTTGCTCCATCTGTTCTATCACTTATTTGCTTATACGTTATTTTGATATATGTATATTATTTCATTTATATATATATATATATATATATATATATATATATATATATATATATATATATATATATATATATATATATATATATATATATTTGAATATATTTGAAACGGTACAGAAGCGTATTAAGGCATTAAAAACAAGAAATTTTATATTATGGACCATGATAGATTTAAAATAAAACAAACACCAGTCGACCGGTTTCGTCCCCTCTCATCAGAACTGTTAACGGGGAAATTATGAGGAAAAGAAAAGAAGTCTGTAATGCATGACATGAATGATTGGACAGGAAGAAATAAATTATTATAAAAGTTATACCAACCAAGATGCTAGAAACGCAGCACAGCAAGTCCAAGCAAACAATCTCTTTGTTTACAAAGAGTAGGTTGCCTGAACCTGATGTAAAGCGTCTCTAACACCTTAAGATGGAATAGCGAGTGCGAACTGGCCAAAACAGAAAACCAGTTCACACTGAAATTCAACGCACAAGTAGGATTCTTTATAAAGTGATCCGCAATCGAAGACCCATACGTGTTACGAATGGTATCACCCAAAGAAAATTTTTTATTCAGTATTATAGCAGGTACGTGTTGTTTAATTCTAACGTCCAACCGCTGTGTCGTTCTACCTATGTAGTCGCATCCACAACTACATTTGAAATGATAAATAACAGAGTTAATATGGTGGGGGGGTAGAACATCTTTACACATAGATGAAAGTACGGACTTAGTTTGAAAAATATATATATATATATATTCAAAAATTAAAATATGCATCTATCATAATAAAAATATTGGAATGTAAATAGCAATTCTTACATTCTTTCTGAAAGGATCCATATATTTTTACAATTTTTTAATGACAGCATTGGCCTGTTCTTAAAACATTCACGTAGTTTGAAAATCCGTTGCCTTTATTTTTCTTTCAGACACATGCCCGGGCACACACTCTTATATGTTCAGTCGTCTACTTAATATTATTGTTTTTTGAAGACACCCACGCCACACCAGTACATATATATGTGCACCTTGCATTTTAGGGTGGCCATGTATCTGACGATGTTAGAACTGTGGTTAGTGGTGAGGGATTTCAGACTGCACGGGGCGGGAAAGGTGATATCGAGAGCCGAGTTGGAAACAAGGCGAAGATTTTTTTTTTTTTTTTCCTGTTTCTACTTCCCCGGAATGCGAATGCATTTCCGGTCAATTTTCAAACGCGGCAGACGATAGAGACTGCAGACTTAATGCTATCCTAATGTACATATTGCCTCATTTGATTAAGGCCTTTTTCCAAGCTGTATGGTGTACGTGTGTGTGTATGTGTGTGCCTGTGCAGGGGGGGCGGGGGGGGGGGGGCGTGCGTTACATCGACACTAAAACGCGTCGATCTTTATTTTCTCCGACGTTTTCTTCTTCACGTCATCTTTCTCTCTTTCTCTTTCTCAATCATCATAATCTTTGCTAGTTTTTTTTTCTTTCTTCCATTTTGGATGTAAAATAGTGATGGCTGAGAAGAGTATAAAGTCCTGGGTAATATTTGGCCGTTCGAGAAAAGGAAGTGTGGACAAGCATTTTATTTTATTTTATTTATTTACGTATTTTATTTATTTAATTTCGTAGCCAGTTTCTTTGTCGTCTGTATTTTTAATTTTATTTTCATGTTATGTCAGATAAAACATTTATATTATTATTATTATTATTATTATTATTATTATTATTATTATTATTATTATTATTATTATTATTTCTATTACAATTATTATTCTATTGTTATTATTACCTTTATTATCATTATCTTATTATTAGTATTACTTTTATTATTATTATTATTATTATTATTATTATTTCATTATTATACCATTTATTATTATTACTTTTATTATTATTATTTTTATTATTATTATTATTATTATTATTATTATTCCAACATTGTTACTTTTATTATTGTTACTATTTTTGTTATTATGTTTATTATTTTATTATTATTATTATTATTGTTGTTGTTGTTATCATTTCTATTATTTTTATTATTATTATTTTATTATTGTTATTACTTTTACTCATTATTATTATTAGCTATTTTTATTATTTGTTATTATTTGTTATTATTTTTATTGCTATTATTGTGATTATTATTTATATTTTTATATTATTTTTTATTATTACTTTTATTATTATTATTATCATTTTTGTTTTATGTTTATTATTATTATTGTTATTATTATTTATATTTTTTAATTTTTATTATGTTATTATTATTATTAGTTTTACTATTATTATTTTTTTATTGGTTTCATTATTATTATTATTATTATTATTATTATTATTCGTCACGTTATTATACGTTATCTTTGTTGTTCTCTTCTACTTCGTCTTTTTCGCCGTTCTTTTCTTCTTCTTCTTCTTCTTCTTCTTCTTCTTCGTATTATAATAATAATAATAATAATAATAATAATACGAAGAATTATTATTTTTATTATTATATTGTCATTATTATTATTACTTTTTTATTATTATTATTGTTATTATTATTGCTGTTATTTTATTATCATTTTATTATTATTATTATTATTATTATTATTATTATTGAAAGTTTCTTTTGTTTCTTTTCAGTGTGCCTCGCGTTTTCCTGTTTGGACATTATTTTTTATATTCTTCAACACATGTATATGTTTACATGTACGACGCTAAACGCATGTGTTCTTTCCCTTACTTTTCGTGTTTCAGTAACGTGTTTATTTGTTTGTTTTCGTTTGAGTAATTTTTCATGTAAGGTAGTTTCATGCCTCGCCTATTCGGGTTCTTCTTCCTTTATTAAAAAAAAAAGAAAAGAAAAAAGGAAACAGAAAAATTTAAAAAAAAAAGATAGAGAAAACAAAAAAGAAAAAATGAATTCCCATAATTGCAGGACCGTACGAGTGAGCAGTGAGGCGACAACAGTCAGAATAACAGAATAGACAAGACATACGAATTAACAACAAGAAATAAAAAAAAAGTTTGCATTTGCTAGTATTAAAAAATAAAATAAAATAGATTAAAAAAATAGCAAAAATAAGAGGAAAAATTCAATCATAAAGAAGGTGGAGGAATAAAACCTTGAAAAAATTGCGAGTGGAAAGGCAATCACAAAATTGGATTCTTTTTAATATCGTCTGCACGGACATACTGAGGATTGTCCCAGACATTCAGTCGAATTTTCCAAATGAAATACTTTATATTTTATCCCTTAGTTTTGGCTGATATTATTTCCTTAATTTTATTTTCTTTGATTTCTTAAGTATACTTATTTCTTTCCAGGTCCCGACCAGAGACCTAAGGTTAGAAATGGCATCATGATATTTTCCACTGATCATTTTTGAAAAATAAATTAACACACATATTTTACATAGATGAAACCCTTCGCAAGATGTGGGCTGTGCATGTGAGTACAAGATTTTGCATTTCTTTAAGGCATGTGGCTACCAGAGATTCCTTGAATGAGTCTCTTGGAATCTTTCCCAATCAATCCGAGTGCTCCAAGTACAACTGGAATTCTTGATGATCTCATGTGGCACATTTTTGAGGTTTAGATTTCAAGGTCCTTGTATTTTGATAGTTTTTTGAAGACCTTCAAAGATACAATGCAGTCTGCGGGGACTACACTGTCAATAAGGAGACAATTTTTGTCTTTGCGGTCTCGAATCACGATTAACTTTGAATGTTGTTGTTGTTGTTGTTATTATTATTATTATTATTATTATTATTATTATTATTATTATTATTATTTCCTTTGGTTTCTGCTATATAATCATTTCTTTCTGGATCCCAACCAGAGACCTAAGGTCAGGAATGGCATCATGCCATTTTCCATTGAGCATTTTTTAAATAAATAAATATAAATCATATATATTTTACACAAGTAAAGCTCTTCGTAAGGTGTGGGCTGTACTTATGGGTCCCATTTTTTTTTGTATTTCTTTAAGGCATAGTTTACCCGGAATCACTTTTATGGGTTTACCGGAATCTTTTTAAATAAATCCTAGTGCTCCCAGTACAACTGGAATTATTGTTGTCCTCATGTGCCACATTTTTGAGGTTTAGATTTCAAGGTCCTTGTATTTTGATAGTTTTTTTAAAGACCTTCAAAGATACATTGCTGTTTGCAGAGACTGCCATGCCAATAAGGAGAAACTTTTTTGTGTTTGCGGTCTCTAATCATGATGTCTGGGCGATTATATTTGATTGTTCTGTCTGTGTGTATTGTGAAGTCCCATAAAATGTTACAAGTCCTGTCTCCGTAACCGGTTCTGGGTGGTATTTAATATTATTATTATTATTATTATTATTATTATTGTTGTTGTTGTTGTTGTTTCTATACTTATTAAGTCCGGGGTGTCACGATAGACTAAATCCAGCAGAAAGAGGACAAAGAAGGAAAGGAAAAAAGAAAGAACACTTAATAATAAAAAAGAAAGAAAGAAAGGACGAAAGTAAGAAAGAAGAAAGAAAGTATGCTTAATAATAAAAAGAAAGAAAGAAAGAAAGAAAGAAAAAAGGAAAAAGAAAGCATACTTAATAATAAAAAGAAAGAAAGAAAAAAAAAGAAAGCATATTAATAATAAAAACAAAGAAAGAAAGAAAGAAAAAGAAAGCAACGTAATAATAAAAAAGAAAGAAGCATACTTAATAAGAGAAAGAAAAAAGAAAGAAAATAAGAAATACTTAATATTAAAAATAAATAAATAAAGAATGAAAAAAGAAAATGAAAAATAAAGAATACTCATAATAAAAAAGAAAAAGGAAAGCATACTTAATATTAAAAAAAAAGAAAGAAAGAAGAAAGCATACTTAATAAGAGAAAGAAAGAAAAAAGAAGGGAAAGAAAAACAAAGTATACTTAATAAAAGAAAGAAAGAATGAAAGAAAAATGAAAAAAGAAAGCATACTAATAACAAAAAGAAAGAAAAAAGAAAGCATACTTAATATTAAAAAAAAGAAAGAAAAAAGAAGAAAGTATTCTTAATAAGAAAAAGAAAGAAAGAAAAAACAAAGCATACTTAAAGAAAGAAAGAAAGAAAGAAAGAATGCATCCTTATTTTCGAGTTCAGCTGCCGGTTACACTTTGTCTGGCCTATCGTACTAAGACAGGTGTAAATAGATGTGACGTCAGTATAAATACCTTGTTAAGAACTGATGAAACTGGGAAGATTGCTGTTGAAGAAACAATGTAGGTGCAAAGATAAAGCCCTCGGAGGGTGGGGACCCCCGCATTTATGTGAAATCTTCTAGAAGCGTGTCCATTCAACCAGCCCATCATGAAACGATTTGTTAAGAGCGATTGGATTATACCAAATATTCGTCCAGAGACGCCACAATCCTTGAGCTTGTGGGGATGAACAGCATATTAAAAGCCTTCAAGATATCTAAAGCCACAGTCCGAGCCTCGCGGTTCTTAATTAAATGTCAAAAATAGATTAGGAATATTTAGTTTATGAAACAAAAATGGTTGTATACTTAAAAGAAAGCTATCACAGTTTCTACATAATCAAATTCATTCAGAAAGAACGAGAAGTTTTCTTCCAAACTTATGAAGATACCCAATATGTACCTATCTCCAAACCAATTAGATGCTTACAAATCATCAATTTTTACCTATAAACAAAACCAATTAAATTGATATAGACTCAAATATAAACAACCAATTTTTACCTATCCCAGTACAAATTAAATACTTATAGACTCAAATATAAACAACTAATTTTTACCTATCCCCGTCCCAATTAAATGCGTATAGACTCAAATATCTTATTATAAAACGCAGATTGTGTGTGTATGTGTGTGTGTGTGTGTGTACGTTTATATATTGGATCGGATTTCCTACAATTTTCAACCGATTTTAACAAAACTTCACAGGACTGCGTAAAATTACCTTCCTGTGGTTCTGACAGCGCCCAAAATTGGAAAAACACAATTGTTTTTGCACGAAATCAATTTGAAAACACGATAAAACACGATTCTATCACCAGAATGAAAGGGGGACAACTCATATCGAGTTATACTTATAAAACCAGGTTGTTTGTGTGTGTGTTCGTTTATATATGGGATCGGATTTCCTACATTTTTCAACCGATTTCAACAAAACTTCACATTTTTTTTTTGGCAGGTAGTGTTTCTTATTGTCTTGCACACTTTTTTCTTTATTTTTACGTTCAGAATGCTTTAAAAATTCCATTTACAAAACAATTGTTTATAATAAAATTCTATTCAATCGGTAGACTCATAACGATTGAAAACAATGTTTTTGTTTGAGTTTGGGTTTGACCAATTCGTAAAAAAAAACAAAAACGAAACAACACAAAACAAAAAAAAAACTAATTAAGACATGCGTGTCCGTCAACCTTAAACAATAATCTTTGTCAATTTTATTTTTCAGTCTTTATGATGGTCGATACTTGATCTATCTCTTACTGTTACATCCCCGGGCAACGCCGGGCTCACCTGCTAGTAAACAACTAATTTTCAACTATACCTGTACCAATTAAATGCTTTTAGACTCAAATATAAACAAAAAAATTTTTACCTATCACCGTACCGATTAAATGCTTATAGATTTATATATAAGTGACAAATGTTTACATATTCCTGAATCAATTAAATGCTTATAAAATCGAATATTATAATAAAAAATAAACAAAAAGAATTGACGTATTTACATTATTTACATTATTCGGGCTGATATCTTCATCTTCATTGTCATATTCACAGCGTTTCGGCCGGTGTACGCTCCGGCCTTCTTCAGATGATTGGATCTATGAAATGAGGTATTATGATTACTTGCATTATTTACATTAGCCGAGCTGTTATCCTCATCTTCATTGCCATATTCACAATGTTTCGGCTGTTGTACGCATCGGCCTTTATGTCTATGTCTCTCTATAAATCTATCTATATCTCTGAGATGAGGTGTTATGATTACTTGCATTATTTACATTATTCGGACGGTTATCCTCATCTTCATTGCCATAATCACAGCGTTTCGACCGTTGTACGCTCCGGCTTTCTTCGGGTGAGTATGGCAATGAAGATGAGGATAACAGTCCGAATAATGTAAATAATTATAATACCTCATCTCAGAGATATAGACAAAAATTGACGTATTAAATCACCCAACACAAGTGTTTTTAATAGGTATAGATGCCTCCACATGTACTATCGGATGATACCTTATATATATATATATATATATATGGTTAGTAGTTTTCTGAGTTTTGCTATTATTAGTGTGCCATTATTCTTGTAATCATTTTTGAAGACATCATCATCAATAAAATCAACATCAGTATTATCGTAGTCGCTAGTCTTTGATTGCATCATTATATTTGGCGCTCTTTATTTATTCATTCATTTTAAGAGTGTGTTGTATTTTTATATAATTTCCTTGTTTTACATTAATCCTGTTTTACATGTAAGGTTTTTATCAGGCTACGTCTAATGAATCTTACTCCCCCACCCGCTGTATCAGTTCTTGATAGCTTACTGTAATACCCCTCCACTTAATTGTCTGCCACTTTAGTCTTCTTCTTCTTCTTCTTCTTCTTCTTCTTCTTCGCTCTTTTTATTACTTTCTTCGTTTTTACGTCATCTTTTACTCAGTTTTTAGATTCACTTTTATTATCATTTATTTGTCTAAAGTTTTCGTTTCTTCTTTCCCTCCGCCTACTCTCCCTCTCCCCCTCCTCCTTTTTTTACCCCTCCCTTTTTCCTTATTTTCCTTCTTTACTTTTTGCTGTCTCACTTCTTCCCTTCATTTTTTCCGATTTTCTTCTTCACTTTCTACTTCATTCTTCTCTTCTATTTTTGCTTCTCTTACGTACTTGCATTCTTTTACTTCTTTCTTTCTTTCTTTCTTTCTTTCTTTCTTTCTTTTTCCAACATTTCATTTTTTTTCTTTCTTTCTTTCAACATTTCTTTTCTTGTTTTTTCTTTCTTTCTTCTTCAAAAATTTCATTTTTGTCTTTCTTTCTTTCTTGCTTCTTCCCAAATTTCTTTCTCTTTTCTTTCTTTATTTCTTTCTTTCTTTTTTCTTTCTTTTTTCCTTGCTTTCGCTCTTTTTTTCATTATTTTCCTTTTTCAAAATTTTTCTACATTTCTTCTTTTACTTTTGCTTCAATCGCATTTTTCATTTCTTCTTGTTTTTTTCTTTTGTTTCATTCCCTTCTCTCAATTTCCTTCCTTCCTTCCTTCTTCTTCTTCTTCTTCTTTTTCATCTTTTACTTTTGGTTCTTCTTTTTCTTCTTCTTTTTTTCGTTTTCAGCTTCGTAAGTTTCTTTCCTCCTCCTCCTCCTCCTCCTCCTCATCATCATCATCATCATCATCATCATCATCATCATCATCAACAACAACTCCTTCTTCTTCCACTGGTGATGTTTCTATTTCAGCTTCTTTTTCTATTACTACTACTCCTACATCTACTACTACTTCTACTATTACTAAAACTTCATCATCTTTTTCTTTTCCACCTCCTCTTCCTTCTCTTCTTCTTCTTCTTCTTCTTCTTCTTCTACTTCTTCCTGTGGTTCTTTTCTTTTTATTTCTTTTTCGTTTTTCTTCTTCAGCCTTTTCTTCATCATCATCATCATCATCATCATCATCATCATCTTATTCTTTTTCTCCATTCGTGTTTCTTCTGCTTATGCTGCTGCTGCGTCCATTTATACTAGTACTACTACTGCTAAAAACTTCTTCATCAATTTCTTTTCCTCCTCCCTCCTCCTCCTCCTCCTCCTCTTCTTCTTCTTCTTCTTCTTATTCTTCTTCTTCTATTGTCTGCTGCCTCCTTACTACTACTACTGCTAAAACTTCTTCATCAATTTCTTTTCTTCCTCCTCCTCCTCCTCCTCTTCTTCTTCTTCTTCTTCTTCTTCTTCTTCTATGTCTGCTGCCCCCTTACTACTACTGCTGCTACTGCTGCTAAAACTTCTTCATCATATTCTTTTTCTTTCGCCTATTCTTGTTCATCTTCTCTGTCTTCTTCTACAAGAAGAAGGTTGTCATGCTTTTTCTTTAATTGTTCATTTATTATTTATGCATTTAATTTTTCCTTAGATGTCGTCTGCCATCCTATTTTCACTGCCTTCTTCCATTTTTCTTTTCCCTTTCTCCATTGGCCTCTTAATTCTAAGCGTTACCTCCGCAAGTAAACAGAAAAGTTAAACATGAAAGAAGACACCGATTACAAAAGAGTCGGGAATATGACAATAAGGATGAGGATAACAGTCATGACGAAATATAGACAGAGCCTGTAGAAGGCCGGAGCCTACACCGACCGAAACGTCAGGAATATGACAACAAAGATAATGACAACTGTTCGAACAATGTAAACAGTTACAATACCTCATCTCAGAAATAGCGACAGATCCTGAAGAAGGCCGGAGTGTACAACGGCTGAAACGTCGTGAATATGACAACAAAGATGAGGACAACAATCCGAATAATGTAAATATTGTAAATAGTTACAATACCTCATCTCAGAAATATCGACATATCTTGAAGAAGGCCGGAGCGTACAACGGCTGAAAAGTCGTAAATATGATAACAATCCGAATAATGTAAATAGTTAAAATAGCTCACCTTAGAAATATAGACAAATATAATCGCTTGTTTATAATAGGCAGAATTCTTTTTAGCAGCTACATTTAAGCCAGGTTTTACATTCGGCGTGGTCTGGGGTAATCTTTAACGATTATAGTGTTGTTAATTATTTGAAATGAATTCAATCCTAATTGGATGCTTATTCGTACAAAATTTTGAACAACGAGAGTAAACAAGAAATCTTGCAAGCATGAGCTCTAGAAAAAAATGAAGGGCTAGCTTTAGAAAAGAAAGAAGAAAATACGAGCTCTAGAAAAGGTAGGGAGAATGAATTCTAGAAAAGTGTGGAGCGTGATCTCTAGAAAAGTAGGGAGGATGATTAAAAAAAAAGTATCGAGCATTATCTTTGGAAAAGTAGAGAGGAAAAAATCTAAAAAACGTAAGGAGAATGTGATCTGGAATAGTAGGGAAGTTTAGTTCCAGAAAAAGTAGGGTAAAAGAACTCTAGAAAAGTAGGGAGGAATATCTCTAAAAAAGTAGGGAATATGTGCTCTAGAAAAATAGGGAGAAAGCACTATAGAAAATTTGAGAGAATATTTCCAGAAAATTAGAAAGAAATATTTATAGAAGAGCAGGTAGAATGAGCTCTAGAAAATAGGCAGAATGAGCTCTAGAAAAATAGGCAGAATGAGCTCTAGAAAAATAGGCAGAATGAGCTCTAGAAAAGTAGGAAGTAAGATTTGTAGAAAAGTATAGAAAACGTACTCTAGAAAAATGGAGAGAATGGGCTCTAGGAAGGAAGATTTCTAGAAAAGTAGGTAGAACGAGCTCTAGAAATATATGAAGAATGAGCTCTAGAAAAGTAGCTAGGATGGTTTTTAGAAAAGTAAGTATAATGAGCTCTAGAAAAAGTAAAAAGTAATATTTCTAGGAACGTAGGTCGAATGTGCTTTTACAAAAAAGATTGAGAATGATCTGTAGAAATGTAGGAAGGAAGATTTCTAGAAACATTGTGAAAACGTACTCTAGAAAACTGGGGGAGATTGAGCTCTAGAAAAGTAGAAATGAAGATTTCTAGACACGTGGGGAAAACGCAATCTAGAAAAGTGTTAGGGTTGAGTGAGCTCTAGAAAAATAGGAAGAATAAGCTCGAGAAATGTAGGAAGTAAGGTTTCTAGAAAAATAGGAAGATGTCTAGAAACCTATAAAAGGGGGAACTCTAGCAAAGAGAAAAGGATAATCTCTAGAAAAGTAAGGAGGATGATCTCTGAAAAAAATTGTAGGATGCTAGAAAGGTTGAAGGGATGAGCTCTCAAAAAGTAGGCAGACTAGAAGCCGAGCCTCGGTTGTCTTTAAACATGAAGGCTTTTTTTTACGCATGGGTACGTAGCAATTTAATAATTGTCACTCGCAAAAAAAAGAAGCCTAATGAGGAACAACGTCGAGCAATTGAGATAAACAGTCCTCAAGAAAGAAAAAGAAAAAAGGAAAGGAATTTTATGTCATAAATACCGCTATTTATAACCAAAACAAATAAACGCGCTAACAATTAAGCCTGGCCCTCACTCACCTTTACTCTGTTCTCCCTGCTAATCAACGATTCTGTCAATCACCTCATTTAAACATCTGCTTATTATAATTCTTCCTTGTTTTTTTTTTCCTTTTTGTTTAAAAAGTAATCATATCTGCTAATAAATTAACCAGTGTAACTAACTCTCAGTGACCCACACGAGAGATATAACCACCGAGTAAGTAATACTCTCATACAAAAAAAGAAAAAAAAGAAAACAGCAGGAAAAAAAACAACAATGCTAATTCTAATAAGTTGTTATAATGCCCAGTAAATGCTATCCACCCATAACTACTAAAACTCGATCAATACTAAGACCTTCTCCATACCCTGAGGCGAGAGGTACGTGTCAAGCCAGTCGCTCGACCAGCAGGTGCATTGGTAGGTTTTTGGAGGCGGCTGCGGGTCAAAGGGAGACGAGCGGTTTATTATGTTCTTATTTCACAAGGTGAATACTTGACTGTATTTTATTTTTCAGGTATGATATTTTTCGATGGATATATAAGTGGCGTAATTGCAATAGCTGCGGAAAATTTAATTCTTGTTCGAAGTTAAAATTCTCTCTGAAGTCAGGGTTTCTTAACCTTTTGATGATTCCAGACCCCCAATGGATTGTCCAATATGGTCCCATACCCACTTCCCTTGACTGTCGAAACAATTATCCTCAATCCTATTATTTGCCAGTATGTCTTCCAAATATTTCATTCGCTTGAATTTACTGTACTTTAGATATGGATTGATAGGAATAGAACATAAAAAAAACGTAAGCATTGATAACTATATTATTTTTTTTTTTACTGAAAGTAAAATAAAGTTATAATTCAGTTTTATTACACAAGAAAATGGAAGAGGACATGAATGTGCAAATTTTTTTAGTATCTCGACTACATAAAAAAAAGACTTACTAATCTAGTGAGATATTTGCAGTTGTTTTTGTATAATCAAAACATAGAATCCTGGTACAGTTACTAACAAAGCTCCTCGCATGTGATCTAACACATCAAGTCGATTTCTCCATTTTGATTTCAGATTTAATAATGCAGAGAATCCTGTTTCACAGAGATACATAGTTGTGAAGGTAAACCAAAACATGCATTGCCCTAATTGCCAAACTTGGGTAAGCAGAGATTTGTTCACGGCAAAACTGCTTGACATCCATCCCAGCCCTTTCGTAACCCCCAGCATTTGGTTCCCATACCCACAAGGGTTATGGATATCCCCGGTTAAGAAGACCTGCTCTAAGCCTTACCCGATCAATTCTGGATGAATCCATCTCTCTTCAGCTATGGTTTCAATATAACCCTTGGCTTGAGTGTCAAACAATCTAGGAAAATTCAAACAATTGTAAATAAAAGCACAGGTTGGTTTTCAATCATGATAGGGCAACATATCTAGGAGAATGTAAACTTTAAATTCAAAGCATCGTAAATAAAAGGCCAGACTGCTTTTCAATCTTGATACGGAAAACTGTCTAGGTGAAGAAAAACTGTGAATTAAAAGCATCGTAAATAAAAGGACAGACTGGGCTTTTCAAGTCTGATACGGCAACCTATCTAGGAGAAGGAAAACTCTGAATTCAAAGCATCGTAAATAAAAAGACAGACTGCTTTTCAATCTTGATACAGCAAACAATCTAGGGGAAGAAAAACTCTGAATTTAAACCATCATAAATAAAAGGGCAAACAGGACTTTTCAATCGTGATGTTGCAACCTATCTAGGAGAAGGAAAACTCTAAATTTACATCATCGTAATTAATATGAGTGGGAGAGGGAAAGGGGAAGTAAGTGCAGTATGAAGATGCGTAGCATAGATAACGATTGACTCTAGTCTTGAAGAGGTTAAATGCTTGGAGAAGTAACCTCCCCGGAGTCTTTTCCATAAAGAAAGGTTTGGAGAAGAAGTTGTTTCAGTTGAACTTCCTCCTGACAAATGGAATACCGAGGAACTGAAGGTGATACAACCTAAATTAAAGTTAAAAAAAATAAATATTGTCGTCTCATTTCACCCAACCAAATCGTTACTGCCACTAAGTCGCAAGGGGTCACTGGGACTGAAAAAGAATGAGAAAACTTGAGTGAGTAGAAATAGCAAAATTGTCCAAATCGTGTAACAGCATGGGATAAGTGTTTATCTTACAAAATGTTTAATATCTAAAAAAACAATAAACTAATTGAGTTTCTTTTTTCAGGTTTTCAGATAAGAAGTTTAGACATCTTGACACCATTTGTCGTAATTTGAGTTATTTAGCAGGAAAGTAAACAGTTTAAAATAATTTTGTGTCAGTGTCTTTCCAACGGAGCAATGGTGAGAGGAAAAGATCCTTCAGAACTTCAATAATGGTGCCAAC
>OZ010610.1:72612881-72622881 GCA_963932145.1 Acanthosepion lycidas | reverse complement strand
TATATATATATATATATATATATATATATATTTGAATAAAAACAGACCACTTTAAGGTTCCATGTAATAAGTTATTTCACCACAACCCCTTTAACAGGGTTCTGGATCATCAGACTTTACTTCCAAAGGTTGAAATGAAAAAAAATATAATATATATATATATATATATATATATATATATATATATATATATATATATATATGTCAATTGCTGGCATTAATATTATATAATATATATATATATATATCAATTGGTGGCATTAATATTAATATTATTATTATTATGATTATTTTATTTAGCATATATATATATATATATATATATATATATATATATATATATATATATATATATATATATATATACGTAGGTACTGCCCGTAAAATCTCCTATGTTATTTTGTAGCTTAAACAGGGCGGTAATCGGAATGAAGCGAGCGATTATCAATAGCTGAGAGACTAGGGCAGCCTGACCAATTGTAGTGACCTCACAAAACAGATAAAAATATCGGTCAGATCTTCTCAGCAAAGGATTTGCCGTTTAGCTGATCTTCACTTACTCACCAGTTTTTCTATTGTGGGACGCGTCAAGATTAGCGTTCAATCTGCGCTGAATTTGTGCGGCAATAATAATAATAATAATATTAATAATAATCTACGGAAGCCCGAGCGATAGACGAGGCGGTTGTTTCTTTAGATTAGGTGTCACAGTGAAGTGTTCGCGGCCTAACCATATCTCACAATAAATATACGGGTCGTTAAGACAAAGACGTGTCTTCTCACCGGACTTCTTCAATCTATACAGTGAGGCGGTTCTCGCAGAATTCCTGCCTTTATTCATTATTGGCGATGACAGTCGTAACAAGATCCGATAGACAGATGATACAATGCTGATATCAGACACAACAGCGACAACAACTCCTACAGGAGTTAATGAAGAATAACAAGAAGAAAGGCCTAAATATCATTTGCAAGATAACGAAATGCAGAGTTGTTAGCAAAAGGGACAACCCAACATGCAAATTAAAAAACGGGGATAGCTAAATCAAAGAAGTACAACAATTTAAATATCTGAGAAGTGTTTTAACAAAGGCCGGAAAAATGCGACATTGAAATCCGAAGACGCATTGGGATAGCGAAAGATACTTTAAGCAACGTATAAGGAAACGGTAAAATATCTATCTATCTATCTATCTATCTATCTATCTATCTATCTCGCTTTGACCATCTATCTATCTATCTATCTATCTATCTATCTATCTCTGACCATTATCTATCTATCTATCTATCTATCTATCTATCTATCTATCTATCTATCTATCACAGCCTGTTCATATCTATCTATCTATCTATCTATCTATCTATCTATCTATCTATCTATCTATCTATCTATCACAGCCTGTTCATATCTATCTATCTATCTATCTATCTATCTATCAACAGAGTGGGACATACCCATTAGTGTTCATAGGTACGGTATATAGCACTATCTATCTATCTATCTATCTATCTATCTATCTATCTATCTATCTATCTATCTATTGTAACGTAGGAAAGGTTACTGAATGAGGAATAACCAAAACGGAGGTTTAAAATGAAATAGTAATCATCAACAAAATATAATACTCGCCAGCGGTGTTGTAGGTAAACCACTGCTAGTGGTGGACTAATTAGGCAACGTATTACGCCCAACCCCGCTTACAATAGTGTTCAACGGAGTGAGACATACCCATTAGTGTTCATAGGTACGTCATATAGCACTATCTATTTCAGTCCGTTGATCTATCTATCTATCTATATATCTATCTACGTATGTACGTATGTATCTATCTATCTCAAAATTACGACTAGATGAAAAATCTACAGCTGAAAATATGGAGTACATAGACAAAAGCAAAAATTCACGAACGTGCCTATGTAAAACAACGTTAAATTTATGAAAACCCACGTGTATAAAACTGGATGAACAACGGATAGAACCCCCCACCCACCAAAATAAACAAAAGACAAAACAAAAAAACAAAGCAAAAATAAAACGGAGAATAAATTGAACATTTTGGAAATATCATTTAAAAGAACAGAAACTTACCAAGAAACTTCGAAGACGGGTAAAACGACAAGAAAAAAAATCATTTTTAAAGTTAAGTAGTCTTTTTATATAATATTACACACACACACACACACACACACACACACACACACACACACATATATTGATAATATTAGTGGTCAATATATATATATATATATATATATATATATATATATATATATATATATATATATATAATTTAAATAAAAACAGACCACATTAAGGTTCCATGAAAAAAATTATTTCCCCACAACCCTTTTAAAGGACTGCGGATCTTTACTTTACTTTATTGGAAGTAAAGTCTGGTGATCTGCAGTCCTTTTAAAAGGGCTGTGGTGAAATAATTTTTTGCATGGAACCTTAATGTGGTCTGTTTTTATTTGAACTATTTGCACCGGATTTTCATTGAGCTCTCTGGATTTTATCCTCCTTAGGTTTCCCCCCCCCACACACACACATATAGAAAATATATTTATATATATATATAAATTCCCAAGAATATATCCCAGTTTATTTTTGAAATTGTACGTCTGATGAATTGGACCGTGATTACAATTCCAATGTAATAAATTATAACCATGGAATATTAGTGTTTGAGCCTTATATATATATATATATATATATATATATATATATATATATATATATATATATATATATATATATATATGTAATTTGTAGGTCTGATGAATTGAATCATATTTACGATTCCAGTGGAATAAATTATGACCATGGAATATTATTGTTTAAGCCTTTTTATTATATTATATCCTTACTCTGTCCTGGATATTGAGTTCTACCTGGATTCTATCCTCTTGGAATTTTTTTATTCCAAAAATATATATGCATGTGTATGCATGTATGTATATATATATATATATATATATATATATATATATATATATATATATATATATATATATATATATATATATTTTGCATATGTATGTGTATATTTACTACTAATATTATCTATCTATCTATCTATCTATCTATCTATCCATCTATCTATCTATCTATCTATCTATATATATATATATATATATATATATATATATATATATATATATATATATATATATTGTTGTGGCCTTGTTAGGGCCAGAAATAAAGACACAAGAGATGAATTGAGTTAAACAAATATATTAGCAGAAACAATAATACAAAAATATAAAACGAGAGTGTTACAGCAAGAATGTTCGGTACGACTGTCAGAGCTAACTGCTGGAAACTTCACCCTCCATCAGGCAGTACCTGCTCCTATTTATAGCTGGGAGTGTCCATCAGTGCGTGAGTAAATTAGCTTAACATATATTAGCTTAATGTATGCATATATATATATATATATATATATATATATATATATATATATTAAGCTGATGAATATATATATATATATATATATATATATATATATATATATGTATTCACGCATATTCTCCTAAAAATATACATGGGACACACGAGGCAAGTAATCTATATTCTCTTTCTGATTGGCTCAAATAAAGATCCTTCTATTCATAGATATCACCCTCCTGTGAAGTAACTTTTGAGCGACTGGTCACAATGAGCACAACGTTAGGCATAAATCTAGCACTGACTTATTCTCGCTTCATTTAATCCACAGACAGACGATCTAAAACAACATGCCTCAAGCGCGCTGGGCGGTGGTGGCGTGGTGAGACGAGACAGGCGCTAGCAGAGATGGATTTAGCGTACCGACTCACGAAAGTTTTCACAAGCCAAGCCGATTAAAAACCGGACGCCGACGGAAATGGCAGAGAGCCGACTGTAATCACAACGTTGCTGAGATAGACAAAAATGATTTTTTTGGGGGCGCGTACACACATACACAGAGACACACACGCACATATATATTTACACTATTGACAATGTTCGGACTGTGGTGTTTCGGCCGTTGTACGCATCGGCCTACTTCAGGATCTGACTATATTTCTGAGATGAGGTATTGTAACTATTGCTGTGACCAAGTAAATGCTTAAGTACCCCAGAAGAGTTTTACACGACTAGTAAGAGTGTCTCCAAGGAAATAGCGCTCAGTCTGTTCACTGTTAATATTTAACAGCCCCCCCCCACAACGAGGGGTGCATGTGGCACAAGGCCGAGTTTACCGTGGGAAATATTCCTTTCGAACCCGTATGAACGGGTTCAGGGTCTGTCTACCTCCCCGGACGAAACTTAGCCATTCGGCAAAGCCTCGTCCGCGTTCCTCTCTGCTCGAGGCAGAGAGTTCGACAGTAATGAATAGATTGGCACTATTATATTTAACGCCACCCACGTGGGTCGCATGTGGCACAAGGCTGGTTTAGCGTGGGTTCCCCGAGCCCGTAGGCTCGGCCAGAAATATTCCTCTTGAACCCGTGTAAAATGTTTCAGGGCCTGTCTACCTCCCCAGATGACACTTTGCCCTTCGGCAAAGCCTCGTCCGGGGTCCTCTCTGCTCGAGACAGAGAGTTCGACAGTAATGAACAGTTTTGCACTGTTAATATTTAAGAGCCCCCCCCCCCACGAGGGATGTATGTGGCACAAGGCCGAGTTTACCCTGGCAACTCCGAGCCCGTATTCCCTTATAAGCCGCATAAACGGGTTCAGGGCCTGTCTACCTCCCCGGACGACACTTTGCCCTTCGGCAAAGCCTCGTCCGGGCTCTGCAGAGGCAGAGAGTTTGACAGCAATAAACGGTTTGGCACCGTTGTATTTAACGCACCCAAACACACATGGTCGTATGTGGCACGAGGCCGGTTTATTGATGGGTCTCTAAGCCCGTAGACTCGGAAAAAAAAATTCCCTTCGAACCCGTATAAACGGGTTCAGGGCCTATTTACCTACCCGGACGAAACCTTGCCCCTCGGCAAAGCCTCCTCCGGGTTCCTCTCTGCCGAAGCAGAGAGTTTGACAGCAATGAACGTTTTGGCAACGTTCCGCGAAGCCTTCTGCCTTAATAATCTTATATAGTAGGCGGAAGAGTCTAACGTTGACTCTTGAGAGGGAGGACACCACAACAACTATTTATATTGTTCGGACAGTTGTCCTAATTTTTTTGCCATATTCACAAACCTTTCGACCGTTGTACGCTACTTCCTACTTCAGGATCTGTATATATTTCTGAGATGGGGTATTGTAATTAGTAAACATCGTTCCGACTGTTTTCCTCATTTTTATTGTCATATTTACGACGTTTCGGCTGTTGTACGCTTTGGCCTTCTTCAAGATCTGTTGATATTTCTGTGATGTGATACTGTAACTATTTACATTGTTCGGGCTATTGTCCTTATCTTTGTTGCCATATTCACGACGTTTCGGCCGTTGTACGGTCCGGTCTTCTTCAGGACCTGTTGATATTTCTGAGATGAAATATTGTAACTATTTGCACTATTCACATCGTTCGGGATGTTGTCCTCATCTTCATTGTCATATTCACGGATTTTCGGCTGTTGTTCGCTCCGACCTACTTCACGTCCAATCTATATTTCTGAGATGACATATTCTAACTATTTACATCGTTCGAACTGTTGAGCTCATCTTTATTGACATATTCAGCAAAGAGTACTTTCAAAGTGACTAGACCTAAAGAGTTGTGAGGTCAATACCTCGCTATTACAGAGAACGCAAAACCACGGAGAGTTTAGTTATCAAGGGGAATTAGCTAAAACTTAGATATCCAAAACAGGTATGGCACGTGAAATTAGAACAATCTACCTCCGTGGACAAAATAAAGGGTTAGAAATTTCAAGAAATATCAGTAGAAGACCGGAGCGTACAACGACTGAAACGTCGTGAATATGGCAATAAACAGTCCGAAAAATGTAAATATTGTAAATAATTATACATTTTTAAAGTAAACGATAATCTATCTATCTATCTATCTATCTATCTCTCTATCTCTCTCTCTCTCTCTCTCTCTCTATATATATATATATATATATATATATATATATATATATATATATATATATATATATATATAAAGAAAGAAAACTAGATATATAATCCGATGTTCTTGATATTTTTTATTTTTATTTTTACAGCTCAATGTAAATTTACAGAGCATAAATATTACAAATTAACTGATTTCAGTTATGGTTTTTCGCTACACAGTAATAACCATGTTTCAAAAATGGTAGCTAAAAACTTTAAATTTAATTATATAATTAAAGTAAAAGCATTAGTTACGTTTCATCTTCAAGCGAATATTGGAATAACTTATTTTTAAATTTACTGAGTTTTAAACACACATAAATTCATTATTTACTGTTTCCATGGGCACAGAGGAATCCAATCATTCAGACAGGGGCTGTAGCGTGTTCATTTTTATTAACTATTGTTGTATCAATTAAGAGTTACATTAGAAAAAGGGGTTAAGTTTAGGAAGGGTAGGTGTGTATTTTTCAACGAATTCTGACATCTGCATATCGTCTGTTTTTTTTTTTTTTTATTAACGGCAATAAGTTTTTCGGCATTTTTTCCTGTATACTCAAAAAAAATTTTTATTTCTGCTTGTGTTAAAATACGTTTTCTTAAACTACAATTTTAAAATATTTTTACTTTTAATTACTAATAGACCATATTTTTTTTTATGTGTGATTAACACTCAGTAAATTTAAAAATAAGTTATTCCAATATTCGCTTGAAGATTAAACGGAACTAATGCTTTTAATTTAGTGATATAATTAAATATAAAGTTTTTAGCTTCCATTTTTGAAACATGGTTATTACTTTGTAGCGCAAAACTATATTTTAAATCAGTTAATATATATATATATATATATATATATATATATATATATATTATAAATTAATTGATTTAAAATATGGTTTTCCGCTACACAGTTCTAACCATGTTTCAAAAATGGAAGGTCCGAATTTAATTTTGTAATTAAATTAAAGACATTAGTTCCATTTCATCCTCAAGCGAATTTTGGAGTAACTTTTAAAATTACTGGGTTTTAAAGACACAGCTAAAATCATAATTCACGTTTCCAAGGTTCCAGATAAATTCACTTCCACTAGACAGGGGTGTTTGCGTGTTCATTATGTCTGTATTTTGATGTATCCGTTATTAGCTACGTTTTGGTAGGGGGTAGGGATATATTCTTCAATGAAATCTGACATCCGTTAAATGTATGTCGTCTGGATTTTTTAAAATTTTATTGTTAACGGCAAAAATTCTTACGGCATTTTTTCTATTTGTATATTTAAAGATTATTAATGCTCTGTAAATTTACATTGAGCACTATTTTGTAAAAATAAAAATATCTATAAGAACACCGGATTATATATCTTACTATTCTTTCTTTATATATATATATATATATATATATATATATATATATATATATATATATATATATATATATATAGATAGATAGATAGATAGATAGATACACCTAGTGAGCCAGACAAACCTACCTAAGTTTCACCTAAACGGATCGTCAGGGAAAGTCGGCTAAGGAGGCAAGGTGAAACGCATATTTATAGGCGATAGCTAAAATTATACCACGTGACAAAAGAAGTAACCACACAAACGCAAACACAAACCACCGGAGTTTTAAAGATTTATTCAACAAAAAAGGGAGGGGATATTAAAATAATATATATATATATATATATATATATATATATATATATATATATATATATATATATGTATGGGTATGTGTGTGTGTGTGTATAGTATTAATTTCAAATACTGTTTTTGAAACCAAAATTGCTGTTTTATTCCGCGGTTTTTTGACAAGTAGGCATTTAAAGGAAGCAGGCTTTGTATTAGAGTGCTCAATATTCACGACAGAGATAGAACATTAATTGAATTAATATGAAAATTTTTTTTTTCACTTACCTAATATTTACTTACTTACTTTCCTGGCTATATATGTCTAGCCAGTCGTCGGAACAGAGTTAACCTGCTCTAATTTATCGATTCACCTGTACTTTTATTGGTGTGAGTGCGTTATTTATTTGCTTTCGCCTTGATGGGTGTTGACTGATCTTATTCTTCCTTCATCTTTTATTTTAATTTTTCTCTTTTAATTTTTTCTTTTATTCTTTCCTCATCTTGGTATATGGTTGGTTTTTGTGTGTGTATGCATGTTTAGGCAGAAGTATATTTATGCAAGTGTGTGTGTGTGTGTGTGTGTATTCGTGTTAATTGTATTGTGCTTTTAATTGTATGTTTGTATTTTGTGCGTGTGTATTTGTGTTAACTGTGTGGGCATTTTTTTTATTAGTAGATTTTTTTTTTGAAAGAACAGATTTTTTATGGTGATGTTGTTAAACCAATTGTTTCTTTTTGTGCAGGTGAGAATTTATATATATATATATATATATATATATATATATATATATATATATATATATATATATATATATATATATATATATATAATCATTTAACCCCAAGCAAGAAAATAAAACCATTGAGTCTCAATGAATTACTGAGTGTGAGAGAATATGAGAAAAAAACAAAAAAAACAAACAAAAAAACAAAAAAAAAAAAACAAAACAAATAGCATTAAAAGGAAACAAGTAAAAGATCAAGAATTAAAAAAAGAATAGATGACGACTGACATTGCATTTCTATTAATCAATGTCACCTTAGAAGCAAGAAACCGATAGGGAGTTCCACATGCGAGAAGTGCGAGAGAAGAAATTGTTAGCATAGAACTTACTGTTACATCTATTATTTTCATAGTGAAAAAAATAAAAAAAAAAATATATATATATATATATATATATTTATATGTGTGTGTGTGTGTGTGTGTGTGAATTACATAAAAATGAAACTCAGATATACATATATATATGTATATAAATGAAATATATATATATATATATATATATATATATATACATATATATATATATATATATATATATATATATATGAATAAACATAGATATATAGATTATGGCGGTTTGAAAGTGACTGAAGGCGAGATGCCAAGTCAGGATCAATAACATTGCAAGAGAAAGTATTTTATAATATAGAATTTAGAAAGACTCCTTTAATTATTTTTGTTATATTTTTACCCGTGTGTGACGCAAATGCTTAATATATATATAAATTAATACATACATACATGCATATATATATATATATATATATATGAATGATATATATAATATATATAGATGTATGCTTAATATATATAATAATATATATATATATATATATATATTATTAACGTATGCTTTAATGTATATATATATATATTAAAGCGATCATGTTTCTTTCGAATCATGACTAACTAGACAGGAGATTTTATTGCAGTAGGATGTCGTTTGTTTCTGCATTATTCATATTGCCAACCAAGGCTATAGGATCCACTCTGCCGTACTACTGAATCCATGGCTTGGGGGGGAAAGAAATGGATTCCTACCAAGTATATTTAGGGGTAAATAAATGTAACGCAACTGATTGTATTTCGAACTCGGCACTTCAATTTTTCATTCCGTGCCTTTAACATTGCACCACAACGCATATCCAGGCGTTATTTGCACTGATAACAAATCAAGCAAGCAATAACTTCTACTTAAACACGTGTAATACATACATACATACCTACACATACACACATATTAGGTTGGTGCAAAAATAATGTCATTTTCATACATATGTGAGAAAACGACATTATTTTTGCACCAACCTAATATATATATATATATATATGTATATTGAAGCATAGGTGTATTCACATATTTGCTTCTTTGACTTACTTTTG
Organism: Acanthosepion lycidas; assembly: GCA_963932145.1. Taxonomy (NCBI): domain Eukaryota; kingdom Metazoa; phylum Mollusca; class Cephalopoda; order Sepiida; family Sepiidae; genus Acanthosepion; species Acanthosepion lycidas. The sequence goes on along the minus strand of OZ010610.1, from coordinate 72,613,047 downwards.
CTAACTTAGATTTAGATCGTAAACCCTCGACTGTTTGTATAGTTAAGCTTTCTATCTTTACAATCATTCTTTTGTGTTTTGGCCCTTTCAATATTTCGACATTCATTTACTGCACCATCGCCCAAATAATATCGATTGTTTGCGCATGCGCGCACTCCCAGAGCTT
>OZ010610.1:72517881-72610381 GCA_963932145.1 Acanthosepion lycidas | reverse complement strand
GATAGAAAGATAATAGAATGAAAAGAAAAAGAATGAAGGAAAAAATGGAGAAAACTGAAAACAATGCGAAAGTTTGATGAAAGGAAAGGAAAAGAAAGATAAAAATAGAAAAAAAGAAAATCGAAAAAGTTATTGGAACGAATGGAAAATACAATGAATGAGGAAAAAATGAAAAGAATGAAAAAAAGAAAACGAGTCTGAAAAAAGAACAGATTAAAACAGAAAGAAAGAAAGAAAAATGAGATAAAGGAAAAAGAAATTTGAAGAAAGAAGAAATGGAAAATAGAATGAAAGACGTAAAAAATGAAAAGAATGAAAAAAAAACGATATTCCAAAATATAAAGAAAGAGAAATGAAAAAGAATGAAAGAGAAGGATCCTGAAGTAAAAACAGAAAATAGTAGGGAAAAAAAGAAAGAAAAATAAAAAAAGAATGAGAAAAAACAAGGTCAAAGAAAAGAAGAAAAATGAAAAAAAAAAAAAAACGGAAAAATCCCTTTTTTGTTTTCTTTGTACAAGAAAATTAAAAAAGGTATTTCTAAAAATTATTCACCACCAAGAAAGGCAATAAAGCCACTAAAATGCAAGGGGTTACTGAGCGTGAAAGAATATTAGGATAAAAAAGGTCTTTTTAGGTCTTTTACCCATAGCTGGGCGCGGGGAGGAGAAGATGAGGATTCATACGTTTCACAAGGATATTAGCACGTAAGTGAATGTAATAGATTCGACTGGAAAGTCAGCCACTCAGCTATGTGCCATGCCTGATACACGCTTAGGCGAATATGTACCTTTCGATACATGACTGGCAAGTCAGATTTTTTTCCGAAGTAGGTTTCCATTTCTTTCTGCGGTAGACCAGTTGCCATCCAAGGCTATAGAACTCGGTCTGTCCTGCTATTTACCCGTAGCTGGAGGGAGAAGAATGGGATTCTTACCTTTTCCGAGGGTATTAGCACGTAAGTGAATATAATGGACTCGACTAGAATTCGAACTCGGCTCTCCGATTACCTTTCCCAATTACGAGTCATTATCCATTACACCACACGTAAATTCAAGTTTGCAGCATCGAGTACTCCCAAGCGGCTACCCATCTAGTTACTGACATTGCTTAACTTTGTGATGTTTTATCGTTATGTAGCAATAAGCTTGTAAATCTCATGAATAAATAGTGTTTAATATTTTTCTTGTGAATTCTCAAGAAAAAATCAACTTCACATGTTCGAGGTTTTATTACAATTCTAATAATCGCGTTTTAAAACAATAAGCATTGCTGATGAGTTAAGCTATTTCAAATAATAGCGGTGTCAAAGAAAAAACATTCTTCTGACACTCCTTTTTTGTGGGCAAGTAGTTTCAAGTTTGTCGAATGTTCAACGATATATTATAGCGTCCGTCTTAGGATGTATTCATCCGACGTGAAATGTCCTCTTCTGAATGACCTACAATGTCCATTAGATATAACTTGCGGCGAATTCATCTCTGATGTGTCTGAGAAAGCCAGCTTGGTCCATTATCGTCCGCTTCTCATCACTCGAAGCGTGAAAACAAGTAGCCGGGGTCACCATTTAAACAAAACTGATGGAAATACGATTCAAATCCCCGGAGCTAGGATAAGTATCAATTGAACTGGGTATTTAAATCATTCGAGATGCGGTCATCGTTACTGGAGATTGTTGGGGACACCCATGGTAGTCTTCCATTCTTAATGTTTAAACCACGTCTGTACCCTGGAGTCATGTCTGTCTGTGGACTAAAGTTCAAAATGGACACTCAGTATTGAATGAAGACATTTTATTTAATTCCAAGTCTTTCTTTTTTTTAAAACACTTTCTTCATTTTTCTGGTTATACTTTTTCATTTCCGCATAATATTTCTGTGAAATCTGGCAAATTCAGGCTAATGTAGTCCCTATTAACAATTAAAATTTCTCCAAGCTCTCTTTCGTCATTATGGGCATTTTTTTTGTTTTCGTATGTAACACGTTTTTTGTTTTTTTTTCATTCTTCGTAGTTGCTCACATGTTTCCTGGTACATGATATTCTCAGTATCCTTCTGTAGAACTATATTTCTATTGCTTTAAGTCTGTTCTTCATCTGTAAGGAAATTGTACAGGATTCACACTCATATAGGTGGACTGATATCATATAACAGTTCAGAATTCTTTTCTTTGTTTCTGTTGCTTCAAGTCACTGTGAAGAGATTGTCCAGCATTCGATGCCATATAGGAGGATTGATATTGCGTAACAGTTCAATGCTCTTTTCTTTGTTTCTGTTGCTTCAAGTCTCGTCTTCATCTGTGATGAAATTGTCTAGCATTCACTGCCATATTAGAGTCCATTTTGTTTCTCTAAAACTTTGCTTATGTTTTCAGTCCATGGCATTCTCAGCATCCTACTGTAGAACTATATTTCTGTTGCTTTAAGTCTCTTCTTTATCTGTGAGATTGGCTGCCATATAGGGGGACTGATATTACATAACAGTTCAGTAAACTTTCTTTGTTTATTCGCGTTGCGGCTACAGCAAGGCAGCCATTTACTGGCGATGTTTACTTACATTTTATCTCGGAGTAGTCATTCAGTCATAACACTAACACTTGCGAAGTAACTAAGGCGACTAAGATCAGTAGAAAGGCTGTTAACTAAGTAAGCTTCCGCGAATGATTGCTTCGAAGCGAATGTATGTAAACAATGCCAGTTATGGCGGACGCGAATGAGTCCGAAATTTTACCGTTGATAACTCCAAAACGGTATATATTAGCAAAATTTCTTTGTTATTTTCGAATGAAACATGCAAATTTACACCTAAATGTAACTATTCGGTAATTTTTTAATAGAAACAGAACGCGGGCCCTAAACTACAAATTACCCACTATATTTACTTTCTATTAGTCCTCAATACCCTCGAGACATAGAACTATTTTTTTTAATAATTTCATACACATTAGGATGAGAGTATACTTGTTTTTAATGTATATTCATCTAATTTTTCAGGTGTAACAACAAAAAGTACTTTATCCCTGGTATAAAATCAGCCTTAAATCTTCTGTATCTGTCGATATTTCTGAGATGAGGTATTATATACACTATTTACATTATTCGAACTATTGTACTCATCTTTATTGCCATATTTAATACAAAGTTTCGGCCGTTTTAGGCTCCGGCCTTCTTCAGGTGGTTGGAATGTCGATCTGAACCCTTTATTTCGCTCGCTGGGGTAGACTGTTCTAGTTCCACGTGCCATGTCTAATAGATGCCAGTTATCAGTTATCTCCTGTTAATTCCCTTCTCCAAGTTCTCCACTGCCCTAACCAGGTATTGAACGCACACCGTCACTGGATCTAAACAACGCCTTTTATCCACTGTGCCATGTGTCCTTAAGAACAGTGGATAAAATTAGTCCGAATAATGTAAATAATGTGCTTAAATCTTCTATTTGGTCTGTAGCCCACCCAGAAGAAGCTCTAGTATATGAACCACCTACAGAAATTTTCCTGTCTTGATCAGACAAACCAAAAATTTTCTGGATAAGGAGACAATACCTATGCTCCAGAGCTTGAATCACATGCACTAAGACATGGTTCACAGTATGAACTTAATGATCTTGTAAGAGATTTTGACTTGACAAAATACCATAGTGAACTGTTAGCTTTGTGTCTAAAAGAGAGGTTGGTTGTTGGTTGGGTTTTATGGCATATCAACCACTGTGGGTCATTTAATGCCAAATTAAGGTATATATATATATATATATACATACACACACATACACATATATACACATATACCTATACATATATTAAATATACAGTACTATTAAACATAGCTGGCAACATTATCCTTTCAAAAGCGCATAGCTGGCAACATTATTGTTTCCAAAAAACGTATAGCTGGCAACATTATTTTTTCAAAAATATATAGCTGGCAACATTGTTGTTTCAAAAACGCATAGCTGGAAACATTATTGTTTCAAAAACACATAGCTGACAACATTATTTTTTTCAAAAAACGTATAGCTCGCAACATTATTGTTTCAAAAACGCATAGCTGGCAACATTATTTTTTTCAAAAAACGTATAGCTGGCAACATTATTGTTTCGAAAACGTATTGGTGGCAACATTATTTTTTCCAAAAAACGTATAGCTGGCAACATTATTGTTTCAAAAATGTATAGCTGGCAACATTATTTTTCCGAAAACATTATCTGAAGCCTTGTTGGACGTAGTTTATCGTCATACCCAGGACGCGGATGTAGTTTAACGTCATACCCAGGACGCGGATGTAGTTTATCGTCATACCCAGGACGCTAAAAGAGAGGAATTAAGTAACGTTCGAACACTTTACAAAACAATGTTTTCTTTTTGACAAGACTTCAGGTTATTGTGTAATGATATAGCCAACAGTGGAATAGGAATGATCGCAACAGCCAAATCGGCGGAAGAGGGCAGCGCCATTTGGGTTGCCATGACGAATGCAGATTTTGACAGACCAAGCGTCCGATAGACCGATGCAACCAGGTTTGCCAGATCACCCCTGTCTCAATCCTCTTTGATCCGCGAGCGAGGCACTTCTGGCTTTTCCGTCGCGCAGATTTGTTCACCAAAATCAAATTCACGCAAATCACCTCACCAATCTTTTTTTTTTTTTTTGATTCACAGCCATCTCCAACGTCTCCACCAGAGGGAGAGAAATAGAATAAGGAGAGAGAATGACGATCCCGATGATCAGATACGAATGGGTGCTGACGTCGACGATACTTGAACGTTTTGAAGAACTAAATTTACAGTATAAACTTATTCAGAGGAGGCTTTTCATTGATGCCTCTTTTTATAGCACCAAAGTTCCGGTTTTGTATACTGGAAATATGCAGCCATCGATTCCTTTAGCTCAGGAGTCACCAAACTACGGCCCACGGGCCAGATCTGGCACCCGATGTCAGTTCATCCTGCTCAGTTTCACTGTGCCACAAATGAGCTAAAATATAATCATTTATATGGAATTATCATTAGATTGTAGTTAAACTTACTATGTAGAAAAAAATTAAAAGTAAAATGCCAAAATTTGGCCAATCTGATATTTGAATCTGCCAGTAATATTAATATATAATGGATTCGACTGGAAAGTCAGTCAGTCAAGTATGTACCATGCGTGATACACGCTTAGGTGATCATGTATCTTTCGATACATGACTGACGAGGCAGACTTTTTTCCCGCAGTAGGTTGCCATTTCTTTTTGCGGTAGACCAGTTCCCATCCAAGGCTATAGAACTCGGTCTGTCCTGCTATTTACCCATAGCTGGAGGGAGAAGATGAGGATTCATACCTTTCCCAGGGGTATTAGCACGTAAGAGAATGTAATGGAGTTGACTGGAATTCGAACTCGGCTTAATGGAATTAACTAGCGTATACTTAACTGAAACTCGCTCAGAGCTCAAAATTCAGCTCTTATGTCAAGACAAAAAAATCGTCCGAAACCTGGTTAGTATCTCAAAAAAGTCGTATGTCGCTACGGTCTTATCTCAAGGTATTACTGTATTACATAATCCAGTAAGCCAAGTTACGATGGTAATGGCCAAGAACTGAATTTTGCTATTTTGCTTGTAAGAAAATGCGCTTTTTGACGAGTCATAAGGCAGTTATTTGGACTGAAGTACGATTTGGATAGATAGAAGAATCAATAATTAGGTCATTAAAATCGAGAGTTGCATTAAGTTTTATGGGAATGTAGCAATAAATTACGTTAAAAAATTAACGGTCTTTGTCATATCAAATGTGTTAATATGATTAAAAAAATAACAATGAAAAGAAAGATAATATAGAAACAATTAAATAGATGTAAAAACAGACACAGAGAAAACACCGACTCAGTTAATTCATATCACCTGTCCAGGTATTAACATATTAGGTCGTCTTCTTCCAAATGAAAAAATAAACGCTTCCACCCTCGCGGGCCCGCCAAGATGCCGTAAAACACACACGTTAACATACCGTTAACGCGCGCGCACACACACACACACACAGAGGCAGTAACACCCTTCTTAACACGTCTTAATACACACACACACACACACACACACGCACACACACACGCACACACGCACACACACACACACCCCTTAACACTCAAGTACTTTAGCATATATACCTGAACACTCATCTTAGCACACACATATTTAAACACACCTTAACATTCACAGACACTGACGCGTTAATATAGACGTTAGCATATACACAGCTAAGCGTTTACACACCTTAAGAAATACACTGCTTAACATTCACATACCACATACATTTTTACGCACACGAATATTAATATACCCAACTTAGCACGCACCCTCACACGCACGTGCACATATTAATCTACTCGCAGACATTAAAACACACCTTAACATACACACACATTTTAAAACACTTTAACACATAAACACACACCTGAACGCACACACGCCTTAATGCACACACATAAACTTTAAAACACACCCTAACGTACACCCACAGAGACCTCAACATATAAACACACGCATCTTAACGCTTACACATCGTAATACACGCACACACTTTAACGCACATTTACATACATACTTGAACACTTGCATTGAATCACACACATTAACAACAATTTAACAGGTAGACATACATGCACATACTTTTACATACACACATACTTACATACACACATACTTACATACGCTTTGAACTCATACGCGCCTAAACGCTCATGCACCTTAAGAAATATATAACTTAATGCATATTAATATACACAACTTAAAACACACACACATTAAAACAATCACCTTCACATTCACATACACACACCTTAAAACACGCCTTAACATATACACACATGCATATACACCTTAAAACACCTTCACACACACACGTCTAAAGTCTTACACACCTTTACACGGACAGACACTCACACACGCACAAACACACACATACACTTTAAAATAAACCTTAACATATATTTACGGAGACCTTAACACATAACTTAATATAGCAACACCAACACATACCTAAATGCTCTCACACACACACACACACACACACACACACACACACACGCACACACACGCACACGCGCGCACACACACACACACACGCGCACACGCGCACACACACACACACAATAAATGTACTATAACATCTTGAAACGCTTTAGCTCACACACACACACACACACACACACACACACACACACACACACACACACACGCCTAAACACCTAACACTGGCACATACATACAATTTAAAACACACTTTCATATATACACATGGAGATCTTAACAGTCACCTTAACATCGAAACGCACACACCTCAACGATTACACATCTTAATACACGCACACATAAACATTTAGTCTCAGACATTTTCACACACCCAGCACATTAAAACACTCACCTTGAGCCACACACATATTAAAACGTATTATAACGTAAACACACATTAAAACATATTAACACACACGCACCTAAATGCTAGTACACCTTAGCACACCGACACACATTGACAATTTAAAACACACCTTAGTATACACAAATAGAAACCTTAACACATAACATAGAAAAAGTGTTAGCTCACCAATTTTCACACATTAAAACATTTATCTTAATCCACAGACATTAAAACTCTATAAAATACATGAGCAACTTAAAACCCCTTAACAGATACACCCCTAAATGCTAACACACTGACACATACATAGAACTTAAAACACACCTTCATATGCACACATGAAGACCTTAACAGATACATACATACAAAAAAAAAGAAACAAAAAAAAAACATACCTTAACACAGGCACCAAGTAAAGACAGACTAACGCTGACCAGTAGTTAAATCTTTTGTACTTTTGGAACCTATTTTTTATGTGTGTTTTTCTTTTTAGGGGGGTGGGGGTTTCTATATCGTATATATTCGTTGGTGTCGATTCTCAAGCCAATAGCGATGACCTCGTCTTAACCCAAATAATTATACGCTTCTCTTTCTCTTGATTCTTTTTCTTTTCTTTTTCTGTTTTTGTTTTCTGCTAACACGCTATGACACTGACCCACAATGTTTCCTCGGGCAATTTTCCTGCTGGTGAGTCACTGAAACCAGAAACAAACAATAAATAGTAAATAAAAGTATATAAACAAAGAAAAGAAAAAATAGAAAAAAAAAGTGTAAAACGAAAAGAGAAGAGAAAAAAAAAAAAATCCTTAAGAGACCCAGAACATGATCTACACTATATACAATTCTTATCTCCTTCATTGCTGATACATGTGCACTTTCAAATTTCGGTTTTATGCGAAATAAATAAAGAGTAGCTTAAGGTACTGAAGCGTAGTTTGGTGAATTTAGTGGCAGAGTAATTATGAGTTCAATCTCTAGTTCGGGTAGTCTGGACTTACACCCACTGGAAATGCGGTGAGCAATGACAGGGTACTGAATAAATACATATACTGAATATATACATAAGATATCGTTATATATTATCAGCGGAATGAGCACATTTCGACACTATAGATTAAATAAAACGTTCATATCTAAATCCCCTGAGGGTAACCCAGGTCGATTTCCATATAAATATTCAGGTTGATAGTCTCCAATGATCTTTTAGGTTTTGAATCTTCATTTAGAAATACACTACCCCAATTGACCCGAACAACAAAAATCAAATTAATTATCTTCAAAAATAACAACACACAAATCGTCAAAATCAAAATTGCAACAAACGGACATTAGCTAGGGGTTCTAATGCCCCTTAAGGAACTCTGTTTCTGATCAAACCGAATTCATAAATAATTACCTCGATCACACAACTACACGGCTATCCAGACCCCTTACGATACACTTATCTGATCATAGCTCCATTAGAATCGATTTAAACACACACACAAACCAACCAGATGCCATTCGAAACATACTAGTAGAAAAGACAAACATAATAACCCCATCTACATGTAAAAAGATTGAAAATAATGGAAGCCTTAATAATAATAATAAAGAAAAAGCCAACACATAATAATATTAACTACGAACACGGTTACAAAGTGTTAACAGTCTTCGGAAAAAAATCCCTACTAAAAACCTAAACACAACCCATACACGCAATTAAAAAGCAAAAATAAAATCATCCTTGATAATGGCTAAAAGTATAGCCGAAAACGTTCGGAATTATAGAATATTTAAACATTTTCTACAGACTCTGTGTGCAAAAAAGAAAACACTTGTTCGAACACAAGAAAATTAAATAAAAAGCGTAATAACTTGGCCGTCGTTTTTAATGAAACATGTATAAGTGAACGATTGCTACCTAAATGCACAATATATATATATATATATATATATATATATATATATATATATTATTGATATCAGTGGTCAATATATATATATATATATATATATATATATATATATATATATATATATATATATATATATATATATATATATATATAGAGAGAGAGAGAGAGAGAGAGAGATAGATAGCGAGACTCTTCGCATAGCGAATTGAGTCACTGTCAGTCACTGGGCGTGTTTCTAAAAATAAATATGCTAAAAATCCACTTACATCCCTGCCGTGCGCCGACGGCTTAGTGGTAGAATCACCAACTAACACCAATTCAGTCGGGTTTCGATCCTAGCTAGAGGAAACCGGATATCTAGTCACACTGATGAGCTGTGAAACGGCGAAACAGTCTGTTTATGTTTGAAACGTTATATATATATATATATATATATATATATATGAAGATAGATCCAGGTAGAACAATGTCCAGGACAGAATAAGAATATAATATAAAGGCTAATATTCCATGGTCATAATTTATTACATTGGAATCATAATTACTACCTAATTCATCAGAACAATTAGGTTGGTGCAAAAATAACGTCGTTTTTTGACGTCAAAAAACGACATTATTACGTCATTATTTTTGCACCAACCTAATACAAAGCTTTTTTTTTATTAATTTGTCTAATGAATTGGATCGTGATTACGATTCTAATGTAATAAATTATAACCATGGAATATTAGTGTTTGGGCCTTATATATATATATATATATATATATATATATATATATATATATATATATATATATATATATATATATATATATATATATATATATGTGTGTGTGTGTGTGTATATATTAATGGAAACGTATTATTTAATGGTACAAATGCTTGAGTAGGTTTTGCTTTTTATCAACGCTTGGCAGTCATTTAAAGTCGAAAAATATTTGGGACGTTAAGAATAATTATTTACCTTAATATCACAGTCACTTTATATCTATCGGTATATGTGTTCATATCTATCTATCTATCTATCTATCTATCTATCTATCTGCTCATAACTTTCTATTATCTAATGTTACTCTGTTCAACTGACAAAAAATTCTCGATACTGGCGAATAGAACAGCCGAAAGCTATTTGTCCAGAAAAGAAATACTTGTTTGAATGAAGAAGAATTAACTAAAAACATTAATCGCATACACACACACATAGACACACGCATTCAGATAACTATATAATACATGCAAATGCCAGTATATCAATGCCACACTTTTTCAATTAAAGGGACACAACTCTCTAACTTTCAATGGCTCATCTTCTTCTATATAATAAATGCGAATGTCAGTGTGTCACACTTTTTCAACTTTACGCTTGAAGCCATAGCACAACATATCATACCATTTTGGAATTAGGTCGACTTCGTCAGAAAATTACGAACATTCCAGACCCGTAATCCCGAAATTTAGGATTCCTAAGTTTTCATTATCGCGATTACTTTCGAGAATTTTTGTACATGATATTTTGCGACGAATTTTTTGTACGATGTAAATTTTTGTAACTTGGAAATAAATTTGGGAATAATCAAAATTAAAATTAACTGCGAAATCCAGCGCAATTCACGCATGCACTCACAATAATTGCTTGTACGGAAAGTAAGGACCTACGGACATCAAATTCTGTTTAAATTAAGAGCGGCGACAGAAGAATTATCATTGAACTTTTAAAAGATAAGCTTAAATATTAATGCAATACTTAAATGCAGAAATCAATTTTGAGTTCTTCTGCAGTTTATTGTTGCATCTACTTCTCCCTAACTATTGTGATTCAAGATCTCACTAGGCTCTAATAAGGCGGATTTTAAGCTCATATATATATAAGCTAATATATATATATATATATATATATATATATATATATATATATATATATATATTTCTGAAGAAAGATTGAGGTCAGTCTGAAATATCAAATATATAAATAAATAAATAAATAAATACTTTCATAAAAAACATAATTATTTCTTTAATTTGCAACTTCTATATATCAGGTTGGTGCAAAAATAATGACGTAATAATGTCGTTTTTTGACTTATTTTTAAACGTCAAAAAACAACATTATTAAGTCATTATTTTTGCCCCAACCTAATATATATATATATATATATATATATATATATATATATATATATATATATATATACAGAGATAGATAGATACATAGATAGATAGATATATAGATAGATAATATTAGTAGTCATTATATATATATATATATATATATATATATATATATATAAAGTAAAATTACAAATATAAAATTACTCCAAAATGTATTAGTTTATCACGGAAACACTCTGAGTCGACTAAAAATCTACATTAATTTATAGGTATTTATACTTACAGATCTACCTATCTATCTATCTATCTATCTATCTATCTATCTATCTATCTATCTATCTATTTCTCTTTGATTCATTTTATTTTCCGTTAATTACTCTTCCATTATTTATCTTGCTTCGCTTTACTTTTCTTTCATTCTTTCTTTCATTCTTTCTTTCTTTCTTTTCTATTTGAGGTTCTGGCTTCTCTTGCCTTATGCCTTTCTTGTTTCCTTTGAATTTCTTTTCTTTTCTTTTTTTTTTGTTCTATCTCACGTTATGTCCTCATCGCTTTCTTTCCATTCGAATGTTTATTCTTCCTTCGTCCGGTGACTTTTGGTTTAATAAACTTTAACATTTTAAAGAAAATATTCAGTATTATTATTGTTTATTGTTCACCAACCGCAAGGCAAAGCTTACAAGACATAGTAACCCCAAGCGGTCATCCATCCAGCTTCTGAGAAGGCTCGACGTTGCTTAACATTTTTATTGTTTAGGTAATAAGCATTATATCCTTTTCATCAACCTCACACCAATGCTTGTAGGACCTGGTAATCCCAAGCGGTCATCCATCCAGATTCTGAGCAAGCTCGAAGTTGCTTAACTATTTTATTGTTTAGGTAATAAGCATTATATCCTTTTCACCACCCGCACGTCGAAGCTTGCATGACCTGGTAATCCCAAGCGGTCATCCATCCAGATTCTGAGAGGGCGTGACGTTGCTTAACTATTTTATTGTTTAGGTAATAAGCATTATATCCTTTTCCTCAACCACACATCAAAGTTTACAGGACCTGGTAATGCCAAGCGGTCATCCATCCAGGTTCTGTGCAGGTCCGACATTGCTTAACTTTTTTATTCTTTAGGTAATAAGCATTATATACTTTTCATCAAGCACACATCAAAGCTTACAAGACCTGGTAATCCCAAGCGGTCATCCATCCAGTTTCTGAGCAAGCTCGAAGTTGCTTAACTATTTTATTGTTTAGATAATAAGCATTATATCCTTTTCACCACCCGCACGTCGAAGCTTACAGGACCTGGTAATCCCAAGCGATCATCCATCCAGATTCTGAGCAAGCTCGACGTTGCTTAACTTTTTTATTGTTTAGGTAATAAGCATTATATCCTTTTCACCACCCGCACGTCGAAGCTTACAGGACCTGGTAATCCCAAGCGATCATCCATACAGATTCTGAGCAAGCTCGAAGTTGCTTAACTATTTTATTGTTTAGGTAATAAGCATTATATCCTTTTCACCAAACGCACATCGAAGCTTACAGGACCTGGTAATCCCAAGCGGTCATCCATCCAGATTCTGAGAGGGCGTGACGTTGCTTAACTTTTTATTGTTTAGGTAATAAGCATTATATCCTTTTCATCAACCAGCCATCAAAATTTACAGGATCTGTTAATCCCAAGCGGTCATCAATCCAGGTGCTGAACAGGCTCGACGTTGCTTAAATTTTTTTGTTTAGGTAATAAGCATTATATCATTTTCACCACACGCGCATCAAAGCTTACAGGACCAGGTAATCCCAAGCGGTCATCCATCCAGATTCTGAGAGGGCGTGACGTTGCTTAACTTTTTTGTTGTTTAGGTAATAAGCATTATATCCTTTTCATCAACCAGCCATCAAAATTTACAGGATCTGTTAATCCCAAGCGGTCATCAATCCAGGTTCTGAACAGGCTCGACGTTGCTTAAATTTTTTTGTTTAGGTAATAAGCATTATATCATTTTCACCACACGCGCATCAAAGCTTACAGGACCAGGTAATCCCAAGCGGTCATCCATCCAGATTCTGAGCAAGCTCGAAGTTGCTTAACTATTTTATTGTTTAGGTAATAAGCATTATATCCTTTTCACCACCCGCACGTCGAAGCTTACAGGACCTGGTAATCCCAAGCGGTCATCCATCCAGATTCTGAGAGGGCGTGACGTTGCTTAACTTTTTTGTTGTTTAGGTAATAAGCATTATATCCTTTTCATCAACCAGCCATCAAAATTTACAGGATCTGTTAATTCCAAGCGATCATCCATCCAGATTCTGAGCAAGCTCGACGTTGCTTAACTTTTTTATTGTTTAGGTAATAAGTATTATATCCTTTTCACCACCCGCACATCAAAGCTTACAGGACCTGGTAATCCCAAACGGTCATCCATCCAGATTCTGAGCAAGCTCGAAGTTGCTTAACTATTTTATTGTTTAGGTAATAAGCATTATATCCTTTTTTACCAACCGCACGTCGAAGCTTACAGGACCTGGTAATCCCAAGCGGTCATCCATCCAGATTCTGAGAGGGCGTGACGTTGCTTAACTTTTTTGTTGTTTAGGTAATAAGCATTATATCCTTTTCATCAACCAGCCATCAAAATTTACAGGATCTGTTAATTCCAAGCGGTCATCAATCCAGGTTCTGAACAGGCGCGACGTTGCTTAACTTTTTTGTTGTTTAGGTAATAAGCTAATATCCTTTTCATCACCTGTATGGCAAAGCTTCAGCACCTGGTAATCCCAAGCGGTCATCCATCCAGGTTCTGAGCCAGCTCGATGTTGCTTAACTTTTTTATTGTTTAGGTAATAAGCATTATATCCTTTTCACCAACCGCACATCAAAGCTTACAGGACCTGGTAATCCCAAGCGATCATCCATCCAGTTTCTGAGCAAGCTCAAAGTTGCTTAACTATTTTATTGTTTAGGTAATAATCATTATATCCTTTTCACCACCCGCACGTCGAAGCTTACAGGACCTGGTAATCCCAAACGGTCATCCATCCAGATTCTGAGCAAGCTCGAAGTTGCTTAACTATTTTATTGTTTAGGTAATAAGCATTATATCCTTTTCACCACCCGCACGTCGAAGCTTACAGGACCTGGTAATCCCAAGCGGTCATCCATCCAGATTTTGAGCAGGCTTGACGTTGCGTAACTTTTTTATTGTTTAGGTAATAAGCATTATATACTTTTCATCACCCGGACGTCGAAGCTTACAGTATCTGGTAATCCCAAGCGGTCATCCATCCAGATTCTGAGTAGCCTTGATGTTGCTTAACTTTTTTATTGTTGAGGTAATAAGCATTATATCCTTTTCACCACCCGCACGTCAAAGCTTATAGGACCTGGTAATCCAAACCGGTCATCCATCCAGGTTCTGTGCAGGCTCGACGTTTCTTAACTTTTTTATTGTTTAGGCAATAAGCATTATATCCTTTTCACCACCCGCATTTCAAAGCTTTCAGGACCTGGTAATCCCAACCGGTCATCCTTCCAGGTTCTGTGCACGCTCAACTTTGCTTAACTTTTTTGTTGTTTAGGCTATAAGCATTATATCCATTTCATCAACCACACGTCAATGCATATAGGATCTGTTAATCGCAAGTGCTCATCCATCCAGGTTCTGAGCAGGCTCCACGTTTCTTAACTAATTTATTTTTTAGGTAATAAACATTATATCCCTTTCATCAACTGCACATCAATGCTTGCAGGAACTGGTAATCCCAAGTGGTCATTCATCCAGATTCTGAGCACGCTTGACATTGCTTAACTTTTTATTGTTTAGGTTATAAGCATTTTATCCTTTTCACTATCCGCACGTCAAAGCTTATAGGACCTGGTAATCCCAACCGGTTGATCTTGCTTAACTTCGGTGATCTCCGGTGTTTTCTGCGTGATATGACCGCAAATCTATTTGGAAAAGAAAGTGGGGTATATATATATATATATATATATATATATATATATATATATATATATATATATACATATATATATATATATGTATGTATCCTTGTGCAGGTATGCAGAAAATAGAAAAGAACACGTTGGGTGCATAATCTGGGGTTCCTTAGTATTTTTGTTTTTATTTTTAAGAAGACAGTGCTCCATACAGAAGTAGAGCTTATATTATAATAATATTTTTTGTTTAAAAATATGATTCCTTCGCTACATAAGAGTTCTCATGTTTCAAAAACGAGAGCCGAAATCATCCAAATAATTAATAAAATTAAGTTGGATTGAGGTGTTTAGTCCCGTTTCATCTTCAAGCGAAATTTTAGGAATAAGCTATCTCTCGGTTTACGTGTATTTTTACAGAATTTGTTATTGTGGGAGTGGCTAGACTATTTTCCTTCTTTGAGTGGTCAGGGAGTTAATTCTTATCAGTAGATTCATCATCCTCTGAGAGGTTTTGCTTTATGTAGCGAAGGAATCATATTTTTAAACAAAAAATATTATTATAATATATTATATATATATATATATATATATATATATATATATATATATATATATATATATAGATAGATAGATAAAGAGACCGAGATAGATAGATAGATAGATAGATAGATAAGAAAGGGGCCAATAAACAGGTGACAAAGAAGAAAGCGAGCGAATAAAGGGAAAAAAGATAGGAAGCGTAATTGGCCCGAAATGTGAGAGTGCACGAGGTAGAGAGAAAGAAAAAATAGAAAGAGAAAGAATATAGTATAAAGAGATTGAGAAAGAAGAAAATAGAGAGAGAGGTATAAGAAAGAAGTTAAAAAAATTTACAATAAGTTACAGCTATTAGGGAGATGTGATTAAATATATTTTAACGTTTAAAAAAAAAATCCGTGTTATTATTGCTAAGGTAGTAAGCATTATATCCTTTTGAGCAAGCTTACAGAACCTGGTAATCTGAAACAATCATCCATTCAGGTTCTGAGCAGGCTCGACGTTGCTTGACTTTTTTTTATTGTTTAGGTAATAAGCTAATATCCTTTTCATCCCCTGTATGCCAAAGCTTCAGCACCTGGTAATCCCAAGCGGTCATCCATCCAGGTTCT
The DNA here is from genome assembly GCA_963932145.1 of Acanthosepion lycidas. Lineage (NCBI taxonomy): Eukaryota > Metazoa > Mollusca > Cephalopoda > Sepiida > Sepiidae > Acanthosepion > Acanthosepion lycidas. The sequence continues at coordinate 72,593,897 of OZ010610.1, read as the reverse complement.
GAGCCAGCTCGATGTTGCTTAACTTTTTTATTGTTTGGGTAATAAGCATTATAACATAGCACAGATAGCTATCTCTTGGAAAAAAAGAATTTTCGACAATATACACATTTTTAAGTATTTATGGTTAGTTCTTGTCAAAATTGTATCAAAAACGTCATTCTTGACATGTAGTTATCGATACAATTAATTTTATTATTGATACATTAATTACTATTTTTTTACATTAATAACTTTTTGTGCTCACTTCTCATTAATAGCTATGAGGTGACATGTTAAAATTTTGGAATAATCCAATAATAAAAATTTAAATTTTATTTCTTTGATAGATGTCGCGATCTGTTAATAAGTGTCGGGATTTTTCTTCTACGCCAAATTGTAGATACGCTTATGAAAAATCTCATTTTGAAAAAAAGAATAATTCCACCATTCAATTTGGTTAAAATTACTCTGGTGTTGGCAAAGGGGTAAGAATGCGATATAAAGCAATCATTTAGTCCTGTCGAGAAATCTGCGCAAATTGAATATTTATTATTATTATTATTATTGAATAATTATTATTATTATTATTATTATTATTATTATTATTATTTACGTAAACTGCTGGGGCCGCCCACTCTGCTAATCCACTGGGATCTCCACGCGTGTGTTTGAATTTCATCCATGGCGCTACTGTTGTAATGTCTTTGTTCCAAATAACCGAGAATTAGGAAGGCCGTAGGTAGACAGAGTATCGAAGAAACTGAAGACTAAGCAGAGTAAAACAAAGAAGTAGTTTATTAAATACTCATATATAGGTGTTGAAAATAGCCGAGAATTAGGAAGGCTGTATTTAGAAAAGGTAACGAAGGAACAGATGACTAGGCAGAGTTAACAAAGAAGAGATTTATTAAAATACTCATACATAGAACGGAAAACTTGAGTAAATCAACTACTCCTCAAAACCTACTCTAATGTGTCTACTTTCTATATTTATAAGTAGGAACTGTCTATTGTCAAAGTAGTAGGGAATAGCAGGAAGTACGCTGAACCCTACTCTACAACCACATAGCGAGCTCTTGCAGGGCTCTTGGGTTCCGGGGAACACCGGTTGAGAAACACTGGTGTAGAGAATTCAAATGTTCGTTCTCGAATTTTGTGGCGTAGTATTTATGAGTTCAATCCTTGTGCAAAGACTCACACTCGGTAGGTCATCAGTAACCGAATACTATTTTTCTTCTAAGTGACATGTCCCTTCAGGACGTGAACGATCATGACTCTCCACAATTTCCTGTTTCTTGTTCTTAGCACTGAACAGTACACTAGCGAGAGAGAGAGAGAGAGAGAGAGAGAGAGAGAGAGAGAGAAAAGGCAACATACCTGTAAATAGGGATAGCTGAAGGCGAATACTATGCACTCATAGATTATGTTAAGGAATGAGATGAAAATTCCCTGAATGATACCCGAATCGACAAACGTACTACTAATAACAATATTTAGATACGTATGTTTGGTTGCGATACACATAAACTTTCATAGATAATCCTTTGGGGGTCTTCTCTTCAAAGCTGAGCAACAGCCGAAATGATGCGATAGTAACAACAAAGATGAAGATTTTTGCTATTTACATTGTTCTGACTGTAGGTCACGTCTTTATTGCGACGTTTCAGCTGTTGTACGTACTGGTTTTCGAGGAATTTCGAACCGAACCCTTTATTTAATTCACGGGGTAAATTGTTCTAATTCCACATGCGACGCCTTTTGGGGCTATCTCAGTATCCATTAATTCCCTTCAGTAACTCAACTTTCAAAGTTATTGTTATGGCTGCTGAGTACAATGATTGAACTCACAACCGTTAGGATAAATCAACCAATGCCTTTATCCACCGGGTCATAAGCATCGTAACTTTGGCAATAAAGTTTAGGACAATAGATTATTCTCGTTCCACTTGCCATGCCTTTTCTGAATAGCTGAGTTTCAGTTATTTCCCTTTAATAACTCAACTCTCCAAGTTTTTTGTTTACCTCTGCTGTGCCTGTGTCAATATTTGAATAACTTCTCTAACGATTTCATCCACAGGGTCATGCTGATAAAGTCGTTAGTAGAAGTAATCCAGTGACCTGACCCAAAGAGTTGTGAGTTCAATGCAAATAGTGAAAATAGTTACAATACCTCATCTCAGAAACATCGACAGATGTTAAAAGATCAGAATATTTGCTCCATTGTAAATAATGTAAACATCTTGCGCCTTAGTGGCTTTATTGCCTTGCTTGGAGTGAAATGCTTAAAAAATCAAATCAAATCGAATTAAATTCCAGTTGTGACTCGACAAGGAGATTCACTTCAATTATAAAATATTACCCGTCAAAATTAAAGCAAGGGATGTTGGTTTGATATTCACACACACACACACACACACACACACACACACACACACTCTTTCAAACAGAATGCACAAGCAAGCTGGGGTCTCTGTCTAATGATACAAACTTCCCTTTTTCTAGTAGAAATTTGCGATAGTGTCTAAGTTCCAAGACATCGTCCGGGTTTCAATAGCAATACATTTGATATCTTAATTTTTTATTTTTTATTTAATTTTTATTTATATATAAATTTAAATTACAATTTTTCAAAAGGGGCATTCAAATATTATTTAGTCACATTTTTAATATTTATATTTTTATTCGTACCGACTTAAGATATTATATTTAATTTATCTACTAACTGAGTACATATATGGTAATGTTAAAATGAATATATTAGAACCTAATTATATATTCATGAACTATTTTATTTATGAGCAAATATAGATATGTTAGTTTCATTTTTTTTAAATTAACTATTATTGCGTAAGGAAAACATTTGGCAATGTCTACAAAAACTCGCTATTTCATTTCTTTGATTTAATAAATACTTATTTTTCAGAAACTTACTTATATTTAACTTTTCATGTATGCACAAAGGACATGGGTCATTTAAAGATCTACAAATGCTCGTTTTTTTTTTTTTTTTAATTAATTTCCATTTTACAGTTGGTGTTTTATTGGTTTCTTTTAAATGCCAGAAATATTTAGATAAGAATGTCTGGTTGCGATATTTAGTATTATTGAAGGAACTTTGGTGTTGGTACTATATATGCGTTGATTAGTAATTAAATAGCACATTTTTATGCATAGAAAGCAAAAAGTTTTACTTTTGCTTTCGTTAAATGCATTTTAAATATTTTTATGCATTTCTTTACGGGAAATTTTGTATATAAAGATTTTATATGTAAACTCAACATGAATTGTTGAAACGTACGAACTTTCATAGATAATCCTTTGGGGTTTTCTCCTCAAAGCTGAGCAGCTCTCGTGATTAAAGAACTAAAAAAATATTCTATAGATGCAACTGCTCTCTCGGTAACTCGTTTAGCTGGTGATGATCAACTTCAGGAAGTCGGAGGTGGCTACACTTTCTTCTTTCTTCTTCTTGCTTGCTGAACTTCCTAAAGGAGTCAGTTAACATATAATGACCCTTCGCCTAAATCTCACTGGATCACGATACGCTACAATCGTTAATGCCTATGCTCCAACAGTGGATAGTACGGCCATTTAAAAGGCTCAGTTCTATGAGTCCTCGAGAAGTATACACTACATGATTTCAAAAGATGACAAGATTTTCCTCTTTGGTGACTTCAACACCCGTCTTGGTGCGGATCTGAAGACCTGAAGTAGTTTGGAGTAATATGGCGTCGGGAAAATCAACACCAATGGTTTAATGCTTCCTAAACTCTGCATAGAGTTTAATCTTTTTATCTCCAGCATTCAATTCAAGTACAGGGGTGATCATGTTACTACCTGCTTACCCGTTCCCACCGGTGGCATCTCATTGATTACGCCATCGTCCGCAAGAGAGATATGCTGGATGTCCATATTGTTAGATCTCTGCGTGGTGCTAATTGTTGGACTGATCATGCCCTAGCGAGGGCCAAGGGAACTTTGTTCTTAAACCAGAAAACAGACAAAACAATGGAAAGCCTCCTGCACGTCTGAATGTCGCAAAACTGCATTCTCTGGAAAGCCAGGAAACACTAAAACAACGATTTGCTAAAATCAATGATCTTCATGGAAGTCCTTGAAGAAGAATATATATGAAGCAGCTGAGGAAGTTTTGGGTAAAATGCCATCAAAACATCGAGACTGGTTTGATGATGTATCAACCTGCCCAAGAAATTCAGTATATAGAATGTTGATATAATTTATGTTGATGGTAGTCGACTTGGGGTAGTAGAAAAATGTGTATACTCTCAACCACCATTACTCTCTTGACGATGAGATAGCGTTACGGATTATGAAGGCCTCTGATGCAGCACTCAAGGTCCGTGTCTGGAGTCAGAACACCATAAAAAGCAGACAAAAATTGAAATATATAATGCCTGAGTTATGTTATCTCTGCCATATTCATTTGCGACATGGGTAGTCTGTCACAGACATTTGAAGATACTGGAACGTTTTCATCAACGATGCCTTCGGTCTGTGCTAGAAATTCACTGGATGTCTTACACACCTGATACTGATCTTCTACAAAGGGACAAGTCACTCTTTCAGGAAGCACTTCTGCACAAGCACAGTTTGCTATGAACGGGCCATGTTGTCCGTATGGCTGATGACAGAATTCCAAAACAATGTATGGTGAATTGGAAATAGGAAAAAGGCCGCAACACAAGTCGAAACATCGTTACAAAGATTGTCTTAAAGGGTCACTATACAAGTGCAATATTGGTCTGGATAACTGGGCGACTCTAGCTGAAGACCGGGTTTCTTGGAGAGCTGGTATTGCTGATGACGTCAAAATTTTCCTTAGGGTAACACAAAAATATGCAGAACTGAAGAGAGGGGTTAGGATCCCTGAATTGCTATGGCCATGTTCCCAATCGGAAATATCTGTCCAGGACGGGTCTGCTCAGTCACCATTGGTCACACAAATACCAAAAGTCTATTGCATATGACGATTTCGTAATAGCCTGCTTTGAATGCCCGACCTGAACTAGGGTGTGCAAGTCTAGGTCTGGCCTGACAAGTCATATGAAAAGGCCCATTGGAAGTGATGATAATCAAAGTCAACTTCTACCACCCGGAGATGATTTGATATGACATATATGTGACAAGAAATGTAGATTGATGACTGGCTTTATGAGATACTGTCAGTCACACAACCGATGAATGCAGTGTTTTGGTGGGGGAGGAGTTTAAGTGAAGGACTGGACATGGCATTGATGGTCAGAGCCGCTTTGCGAGTCGACAGCCAATACATGTACGTATGTATGTATCTATTTCACTCTCTTCACATCTATCTATCTATCTATCTATCTATCTATCTATCTATCTATCTATCTATCTATCTATCTATCTATGTCTGTTCATATCTATCTATGTCTGTTCATATCTATCTATCTATCTATCTATCTATCTATCTATCTATCTATCTATGTCTCTTTTCTATCTATCTATCTCAGTCTCTTTTCTATCTACCTATCTATATCTATCTATCTATCTATCTCAGTCTCTTTTCTATCTATCTATCTATCTATCTATCTATCTATCTATCTATCTATCTATCACATTCTGTTAATATCTATCTTAATTCTGTTAATATCTATCTATCTATCTATCTATCTATCTATCTCAGTTTCTTAATGTGTATGTATATATGTATGCATGTATGTATGTATGCATGAATCTATCTATCTATCTATCTATCTATCTATCTATTTATCTATCTATCTATGTATGTCTGTTCAGATCTATCTATGTTCATATCTATCTATCTATCTATCTATCTATCTATCTATCTATCTATCTATGTCTGTTCATATCTATCTATGTCTGTTCATATCTATCTATGTCTGTTCATATCTATCTATCTATCTATCTATCTATCTATCTATCTATCTAAATGTCCATATGGATCAAATAAAATCCAAGAATATTATGAGCATATGTATGTATGTATGTATGTATGCATGTATGTACGTATGTACCCATCTATCTCAGTCTTTTCGTATCTATCTATCTATCTATCTATCTATCTATCTATCTATCTATCTATCTAAATGTCCATACCGATCAAATAAAATCCAAGAATATTATGAGCATATGTATGTATGTATGTATGCATGTATGTACGTATGTACCCATCTATCTATCTATCTATCTATCTATCTATCTATCTATCTATCTATCTATCTATCTATCTATTCTTCCTTTCAATTTATAATTTTGTAATTGTATCTATCTATCTATCTATCTATCTATCTATCTATCTATCTATCTATCTATTATTCCTTTAAATTTATAATTTTGTAATTCTGTCTATCTATCTATCTATCTATCTATCTATCTATCTATCTATCTATCTATCTATCTATCTAATTGTCCATACCGATCAAATAAAATCCAAGAATATTATGAGCAAGAGATGGAGAAAGAGCTTTACAGATATCTAGTTGATTAGCTCCTGGCTGCTGATTTCTCTGATCTGGCCCTAGTAGAAAAATCTCAAGTTGATATTAAATATTGCTGCAAAACATTGTTGATTTATTTAAGATGGAATGATCTATTATGGCATTTATTTAAGATGGAATGATCTATTATGACATGTCTCTAATTTATATTTAGATACATTGTATTTATTTTCAATCTTTATATTTGAACTGTTCACCTGTATAGCATACTAGCTTATCGGCATTTAATCAACTTCCCGCGGGGGATTCTTTATTGGGCCTTCATCATAATACTTATGGAAGAGTAGATGCAATAGGCAACAATAAACTACAGAAGAACTCAAAATTGATCGCTGTATTTAAATATTGCTTGAATATTTAAGCTTACCTTTTTTAAAAGTTCAAAGATAATTCTTCTGCCGCCAATTAATTTAAAGGCAATTTCATGTACGTAGGTCCTTACTTTCCGCATAAACGATTATTTTTATTTTATGTGTGACTTCGGCTGGATTTTGCAATTAATTTTGATTATTCCAAAATTTATTTCCAAGTTATAAAAATTTTTATCGTACAAAAAAATTCGTCGCAAAAAAAAAAAAAATCGCCGCAAACAATTGTAGTAAGGAAAGGTTAGAAATCCAAAATTTCGTGATTGCGGGTTTGGATCTGATCCGGAATGTTTTTAATTTGCTGACGTAGTCGGTCTGGTTCCATAATGGTATAATATCTTGGGTTACGAAATCTGGTAAAATGCAGATCAAATAAGATCCCGGGCAGAATATGAAGAGGAGAAAGAAGAGGAACTTTCGATAGGCATGCCCTGTTAGGATCTTGCAGGCCAACAACTAAATATGGCCTTAGACGATAAAGCAAGCGAAGAAATGGCTGTGGATGATCAACAGGTTTCTAGAAAATTTCAAAATGTCCGAAGAAGATGTAAGAATAGAAGAAGAATAGCCCAAGTATAATACAGGACAAACAAGATCTCCGAAAGAAAAAAAAAAAAAACACCTCAAGGTCTATATTTCTGAGATGAGGTATTATAATTACTTGCATTATTTACATTACTCGGGTGAATGAAGACGTTGGTTAGATCCAGTGACTAGAGGCAAACAGTTGTGAGTTCAATGCCAGGCCACAGTAGTGGTGAACCCAAAAATTTGGGGAGTTGCGTTAAAGGGAAATAACCGAGATATCCGGAAGAGGCATGCCATGCAGAACTAGAACAATCTATCCCGCTGGATTAAATAAAGGGTTCGGTTCCAAATTCCAATCACCTGAAGAAGGCCGGAAAATAAAATAATATTTTTATTTAAAAATGTAAACAAAACAGCAATTTTTATTAACAAATAACTCGCCTACATAAACGCCTGATAATTATGCACCAACCCAATATATATAGGTACCCCTAAAGTAAAGCGTTACCTACGGTTTAAGACAAGGACGAAAGCAAAAAACGAAACGATGTATAGCAAAGGCTCAATAATATTTATATACTCCTCCCCATGTTTCCGGGAGATTTTATTTTAAATCATTTCACCTAAGTAAGATGATAATGCCACTAAGATGCAAGCGGTTATGGGGAGTGTAAGAGAATGAGAAGACTTCAGAAGCAACTGATTCTGAACAGCAAACAAGAGATAAGCTTCTATTCATGTTCAAAAAATTGGGAAGAGGTCTGAAACGATCCACAAGCGAATTAATCTACTCCTAGTACGTGTAGTGATATATTGGTATGTTGGAGATTGCCTTTTTTTTTTAAAGCATTTCACCCCAAGCAAGGCAGGAGTGCGACTAGCACTCAAGGGGTTAATGTGAGTGAAAGTAACAGAAAAGAGGTGGGGACTGAGGAAAGGATAAAGAGAATAACGGGGATCAAGGCATCAGATGATGTCGATTGACATTACATTTAAATTTTTGAAGATTATAGTTATCAGGGAAGCAAATAAGAGGAAGGGAGTTCCACTGTCGGGAAGTGCAAGAGAAGAAGCTTTTGGAGTAGAAGAGACGGTTACATTTAACTGCTTTAAAAGTAAAAGAGTGGGACCTAGATGCCAACCTAGTAGCACGCTTGTATTCATGCAGTTGGGGTACCAGTGAAACTAGCTCGTCGGAGAAGTTGCCATGAAAATATTTGTAGAAAAGACAGAGGGAAGCCACATCACGTCTGTGAGAAAGTGGCTGTAGACGAGATGCCAGATCAGGACCTATCACATTGCATATCCATCTTTGGATTTCGTCGAGGACTTCGAGATGAACATCGGGGGCAATAGGCCATATATGGCAACAGTATTCAATGCAAAGGCGAATAGTAGATTTGTAGACTTAAAGAGCAACTCGGGTGAGAAAAAACTTTCTGGCACGACACAGAGAACAAACTTTCCTTGGTGAAACTACTATTCAATAGAGTTGTTCCCCCTCAGGTCAAGGTTGATATGGATATAAGAAGAAGAGGCCATATGAAAGGTTCTATATGAAATAGCAAAAGTTAGTAGTACTTTAGGTTACGCTAGTAGATATACTAAGCGATATAGTAAAAGAATGAGCAAAAAAAGAAAGCGACAAATGTAGATTAATAGTGGATTGGTGCATAATAATCAGGCGTTTTTTTTTTTTTAAATATTTGTTATGAAAAAAAGAAACATGACAAATCAACAATAACAATTTCAAATGATTATTCCAGAGCGTATTATTATCGACACACATTTTTATAACCTGAAAATAAAATATTTTTATTTAAAAATGTAAACAAAACAGCAAATTTTATTAACAAATAACTCGCCGAAAAAACGCCTGATAATTATGCACCAACCCAATACAACCTAACCCCGAAAGAAAAGCGATACATAAGGTTTGAGAGAGAGAGAGAGCGAGAGAGAAAGAGAGAGAGAGAGAGAAAGAGAGAGAAAGAGAGAGAAAGAGAGAGAGAGAGAAAGAGAGAGAGATAGAAAGTGAGAGAGAGAAAGAGAGAGAGAGAGAACTTGTGTGTATCTACCGCACGTTTTCTCTCACACACACGCGTACGTATTTACAAAAAAAACAAAAAAAAAATTGAGCTCAAAATATTGGTCTGGTGCATAATTATCAGGTGTTTTTAAAAAAATATTTATTATGAAAAAAGAAACATAATTCAACAATAACATTTTTAAATGATTATTCCGGAGCGTATGATTATCGACACGCCTTTTTATAAATTGAAAATAAAAAAAAATAAATATTCTTATTTAAAAATGTAAACAAAACAGCAAATTTTATTAACAAATAACTCGCCTACAAAAACGCCTGATAATTATGCACCAAACCAAACATTAAAAAACAGCGTATTTCTATGTAGGTAACATAGAGAGAGAAAATAGTGAGAACGAGAGAAAGAGAGAGAGAGAGAGAGAGAGAGAGAGAGAGAGAGAGAGAAAGAGAAGAAAGTCCACATTAAGCTTTCTTGCCCATTATATTCTATGCAAAATGTTTTAATCATCGTGTTTTGATCGTATAAACAAACCGGTCGATAGCTTAAAACCATGAAATGTCTACTTGCACAGGTGTTAGTAAAAGAAAGTGTGGGAAAGGGAGGAAACTTTTCCTTTTTTTTTTTTTTTTTTGCAAGAGGTCAGGGTGAGGTGGGGACAAGGAGTTCGCTGTCAGCGTGGGAGAGTTGACTGGTGTTGAGGCTAGCAGCATTAGTTGTCACGGCAAGACATGGACACTAACAAAATGGCCGAGTTTGTCGTTTTGAAGCGATTATCTTTTTATATTCTATATTAATGGCTTTGTTTATTTCTTAATTATTGTTTTCTCCATTGAATGTCAGATATGTGTAAGCTCGAAATATTAAGCTAGAGGCAGTATGGCTGGGATATGGCCGTATTTTGGCTTAATAGCATACACTAATAATCAGTTACATTCGACATTTCTTTATATTTCTATCTATCTATCTATCTATCTATCTATCTATCTATCTATTTCAGTGTTGTTCTGTCCATATCTATCTATCTATCTATCTATCTATCTATCTATCTATCTATCTATTTCAGTGTTGTTCTGTCCATATCTATCTATCTATCTATCTATCTATCTATCTATCTATCTATCTATTTCAGTATTGTTCTGTCCATATCTATCTATCTATCTATCTATCTATCTATCTATCTATCTATCTATCTATCTATTTCAGTGTTGTTCTGTCCATATCTATCTATCTATCTATCTATCTATCTATTTCTCTCTCTCTCTCTCTCTCTATATATATATATATATATATATAATGTGCACAGACACATGTGTGTATGTGTGGATGGATTGGTGTTACTTGTCGTCACTAATCTTATAAAACAAGTTTTAGACAGTGTAATAAAACTTGTATCAAAATGAAAGAAATTTAATTCGTTTCATAATTACGAGGGTTGATTGAAAGTCTCCAATCTTAAAATTTTTTTTTTTAGACCAAACAGAATAATGAAATGAAAAAAATAGAACATTTCTTTTTCTTCAAAATTACGAAAGTAGATTGATAAGTATGGTTTCCAGCCCTATAAAACATGTTTTAAACTTGATAGGAACATTAACTAATTTTACAACGAATTAAATTTATTTCTCAAAAACTACTGAATATGGAACGCTCCAAATAAAGTACATTTATTGCTCTTAGCCTTGAAAATTGCTATTAGGTTGGTGCAAAAATAATGACGTAATAATGTCGTTTTTTTGACGTTAAAAAATACGTCAAAAAACGACATTATTACGTCATTATTTTTGCACCAACATAATAGTTTTGATTAAAAAAAATGTTGATTAATTGATTCGTTTTTCTATAGCTTATCAACCCTTTGCAGGTTAATTAAAACCAGAAAACAGTTTTTAGATAGTAAGAATGTTTTAGGAGATGGTTTAATGATACAAATGTTAGTAATTAATCCATAGCCGGGAGAGGTAGAAAAGGTAGATTAATACATAATCCGAATTTGATAGACAAACAAGAAATTACGAAGTGGATATAAAGCGGGGGATCAATTCTAAATTACAATCAATATATAAACTGATCCCTTACACTGTGGCCACAGTAGTTTCTACACATATATATTCCAGAGAATGTAAATAAATCGAATAGACATGCCTCGGTAACTAATCTGTATTTGATTGATTTGTTTTCTACGGATTATCAACACTTTTCAGGTTATTTAAAGCCATAAAATAGTTTTTAGTTCATAAGATTTTTTTGGGAATAATTTTTTAATTTTTTTAAATAAGTGTTTTTAAATAATTTTTCTTTAATAATGGTTTAAGTCTTAAATAATGTCTACCTACACCCCATCTATAGCTGATGGGGTGTAGGTAGAAAAAGTAGATTCATACGTAATCCGAATTTGATAAACAAACGAGAAATTATAATGTGTATATAAACTGGGGGATCAATTTTAAATTATAATCAATATGTAAACTGATCCCTCAATTTGTGTCCACTGTAGTTTCTGTATTCCAGAGAATGTAAATAAATCTAAAATATATCCCTGGGTAGGTAATCAGTATTTCATAGATTGATTCGTTTTCTACGGCTTATCAACGCTTTGCGGGTTATTTAAAGCCAGAAAATAGTTTTTAGATTGTAAGAATTTTTTAGGAGAAAATAATGGTTTATTGATACAAGGACACATGTGTTACTAATAAACCCATGGCTGGTGTGGGGAGAAAAGCTGGAATCATATCTAATCAGCGTTTGATAAACAAACAAGAAATTATAATGTGGATGCGAAGTGAGGGATGAATTCTAAATTATAATCAGTATATAAAGTGATCCCTCATTTTATCGTCCCAGTAGTTTCTATACATTTATATTCAAAAGAATGTAAATAGATCTAAAATACATCCCTGGTGTGCTAATAAGTATTTCATTGATTGATTGATTCGTTTTCTACGATTTGTCAACACTTTTCAGGTTATTTAAAGCCAGAAAATTGTTTTTAGATTATAATAATTTCCTTTCTTTTTTTTTTTTTTTGATATATTATTCCCCAAAATAGACAGTTTAGGGATACAAATGTTACTAATTAATCCTTTTCCAAGGCTATTTGCATGTAAGTAAAGGTAAGGAACTCAAACGGAATTCGAACTCGGCTCTCTGATTAACAATTCCGTGACATTATCTATTACACCAGTGGTTCCAAGACTTTTTTCTCTGGGTCGAATTGAAAATTTGTTCGCGCCTCACCATATTTTACGAGATAAAAAGTACATATAAAAATAAAAACAGAGAGAGAGAGAGAGAGAGAGAGAGAGAGAGAGTGGGGGGAGAGAAAGAGAGAGAGAGAGGTGTTAAAGGGAGATAACCACGGGTTTGAAGTCAGAACATTATCATTGATAACTCTCTTCTCCAATTTACGGAGCCTAGAATTCTTAATACGTGATATAATTCAAAAAATATCACTGAGAAAATCGGTCAATAACTTTATACTGAAACTCATGCCTACAATTACAAGCAATCCGTAATAATATTTTAAATTTTGAAATCATATTTATTTTTGTCATATGAATTTTTGGAAACTGTTTCTAAATCTTTGATTGTCTTTCAATCATTCCGCCTCACCTACTATCCTCTTCCACCCCCCTGTATGGGAACCACTTCATTACACCAACCTTGTAATTCAAGCTTACAGCACTTGGTATTTCAAAACTGTCAAACTTCTGTGTACTGATCTGGATCGACATTGTTTAACTTCGGTGATCGTACGGGAACCGGTGTATCGACATGATATGGCCGTGAACCTCGCTGATTGATAAGTTCCTCAATTCTATAAAACAGTTTTACTCCACAATGAATAAAGAACTTTTTGGAACATTAATAAGATTTTTTAAAAGCATGGTCATCATATCTATGCATGAATATTTACACCCCAACCCCCACTGAACATTGTGAATATTTTTTTTATTTTTCCACTACTTGCATGGTATATTTTTTTATTTAATTCACACAGCAAATTCAATTTCGGCAGAGGAAAAAAAAGTTGACCTTTCAACGCCCTCTTCATTTTCAAGAACACGAAGAAATTTCTTTAGTACAGATAATTAATTCCAGGCTGGTCGCCATTTACTGACTGATAAAAGAAAACTCCTTCAAGGTTACATTGTTATGGATGTTTTCTTTGACTGCCAGCACACTTTCGCAATGCTTTACTGAAGTTAACACCATTCCATTTTGTGTAAATTCCTTGACTAACAAATCCTTGCTTTGTATATAACACGGACCAACGAGCTCTAATAATTAAACAATTAACTGATTTTAATTTCGATTGAACAGAACTTTGTATAATGCCCAGAACATATTCCTATTTGCATTATTAACGACACGACGCGGTAAGAGACCTTTCTTATCAATCAGCCATCATATACATCCCCTGAAGTTTGGACAGAGTGTTTGATGTAGATTTCGTCTACAAGACTCTAGAGTCGGGATGTCGAAGATAACAGCTATCAGCTAAATGACAAACTTCATATTTGAATTTTATATATATATATATATATATATATATATATATATATATATATATATATATATATATATATATATATATATATATATATATATATATATATATATACTTATTATTATAAACTTTATATTTAGTGGATAGTATGTCTTGATTAGATAACCCACTTTTCTGTAAAACAGTGATGTCTACCCGCAGAGATAATCGGAAGCCTTCATAAAGGGCTCAACAGTGATTTCTCAGTATAAGCTGGACATCAGGATCTTGGATTGCTCAACCGTGGAAACGACGTATCTGCTAGTCAGCTTTACCATACGCGATACACGCTTTGGCGATCATGTCTCTTTCGATTCATGACTAACTAGACAGGAGATATTCCCGCAGTAGGATGCTGTTTCTTTCTGCATTAGACATATTGCCAACCAAGGCTATCGGATCCACTCTGCCATAGTATTGAATCTATATCTTGGGGGAAAAGAGATGGATTCCTATCTTTCCTAAGGATATTTGCGGGTAAATGAATGTAACGGAATGTGACTGGGATTCGAACTCTGCATTTCGATTTTTCATTCCGAGCCTCTATCCATTGCACCACAACGCATATCCAGACTTTATTTACACTGACAGCAAATCAAACACAAAATTTTACTTAAACACGTGTAATATATATATATATATATATATATATGTGTGTGTGTGTGTGTGTGTGTGTGTTTGTCATGTGTGTGTGTGTCTGTCTGTGTATATATATATATATATATGTTTGTGTGTGTTAACGCACCGCTCTTCATTAATGAATTGAGCACTCTGGCTGCTGGCGTCTGTATGCATTCGTATATAATGCATTAGAATTTCACTTTCTCTGTCGTGCGCAGAAATCTTGGGTGTAGGATCTCTGACTGATGCTAAATATAGCCGGGTTTCTGTCCCGGATTGAAGAAATCGGATGTCTAACCTCACTGATGAGCTGTGATACAGCGAAACACGCTTGTGTGTGGATGACTATCATATATATATATACTGTCCGATTGTTAGATTGAGTTTGACAGAGACATATGGTTCCGTTGTTAATATTTCTTTCTCTCACGTGGTACGACGTCAGAGAATCGCATCATGAATTTATGACCTGCGTCTGCTATTCCGCGACCATTATCGTCACATTTTCTATGTCAACATAACAGAATATCATTGTTTAAATGTCCATACAACTATTCTGAAGATGGTTCATGTAAGCTGAAACCTCAGATCAAGGAATAGCATAATATTAGGTTGGTGCAAAAATAATTTCGTTTTCTAACATATGTTACTATGTGAGAAAACGAAATTATTTTTGCACCAACCTAATAAAAATATCAAAATTTTTGTCTATATTTTCTCTTGAATATAAAACAAACATATGAAGTTTAGAACGGATCATGATCAAACATAATAGACATTCATTGTCTTTTATATTTAACAATATATGTTTGAATAATGATCTGCTACCCCAATACAATATATATATATATATATATATATATATATATATATATATATATATATATATATATATATGTAAACATATTATATTAGGCAGCATATATTTTATATATAAAGAAATAATCATACATAGAATCAATAAACAATATTAATGCGATTAATGGCGAAATCAATTCGCTGGTAGAACATAATGTATGCATTAAAATACTGTTAAAATGGTATTTATCAATCCACCCACGCGGATCGAATGTGGCACAAGGCCTTTTTAATGTTGGTATGTCTGAGCCCGTAGGCCCATCCAAAAATAAATAACCATCCAAACCCGCCGAGGCGGGCCAGTTCCGTCAACCTCCCCCAACGAAACCCTACCCTTCGGCGGAGCTTCGTCCGGGTCCCTCTCTGCAAGCAGAAAGTTCGACAGACACCCGACCCGGCAGCTCACAAAGCGTAGATACTACACTTTGATCCTAGCCACCGGGCCGAGCGGGTATTCTTTTTATAGATACAAAAAATACTGTTAACATATACAATGGATTAACAGTATTTTAATGCATACATTATGTTCTACTAGCGAAGTGATTTCGCCATTAATCGCTTTAATATTGCTGATTATTTCTTTACATATATATATATATATATATATATATATATATATATATATATATATATATATATATATATATATATATTAAAGACATTTTTATGTTTAACGTTCTTTTTATAGATACAAGTATTTAAGTAAATGCTCTGTTTTATAATAAACAGTATTAAATAACATTTGCCGGCCTGAATGACCGAGAAATTTTCATAGAAAATATTCGTCCTTGGACAGGATTCGAACCTGCATTCTATACGGAACCGTCATTTACGCTGAACGTTCGGTAAGCAAGGTCGAATTTACTGTTTATAAACTTCAATCTTCCATGAATCTCGTACATTCATAACTGCTCATGGTGTATCGAATGTAAACAAATGACGTCATACATTAAGAAATGGACAAAGTCCGACAATTTATTTATTAAAGACATGTCTTTAATAAATAAATTGTCCGACAATTTATTTATTTAATAAAAATGTCTTTAATAAATAAACTGTCGGACTTTGTCCATTTCGTAATATATATATATATATATATATATATATATATATATATATATATATATATATATATATATATATCCAAGGTGCGTTCCAGAGTTTTGTGACTATTTTTGGTGAGGCAGTTATAATTGTCGTAGATTATTACAATTTTAGTGCATCATTAGTATCTCTTCAATAGGCTGACTTGCCAACTTGTACAGTATTTACCTTAGTCGGACTATTGTCCTCATCTTTGTCGCCATATTTGTCACAGCATTTCGGCCGCTGTACGCTTCGGCCTTCTTCAGGTGGTTGGAATTTCGAACTGAACCCTTTATTTCGATCACTGGGTAGACTGTTCTAGTTCCACGTGCCATGTTTGATGGATGTAGGTTATCAGTTATCTCCTGCTAATTTTCCCTCTGAAAGTTCTCCACTGCCTTAACCGGGTATTGAACTCACACTCTTTGGGTCTGTCACTGGATCTAACCAACTCCTTTATCCACAAGGACACATGGCTTGCATCAGTTGATTGTACAATGCAGTCGAGACGTGAAAACAATTCGGAAATTCGCTTTGCAATCAAGTTTTTTGTTGACAGAGATGGACATTAAAGCTGTTCCTCACCCACCTTACAGTCTGCGACTTTTGGGTGTTCCCCAAGTTGAAGGAGAACCTTAGGAATAGTCATTTTTAAGACATTGAATAGATCACGAAGCTTCTGATAAGGGACCTGGATGTTGCAGTTTTTTGGGTATATGTTTACTAGTGAGCTAGCCTAAATGAGCTGACTCATTTTATAGTTCGCCAATAGATGGGTTAACCAATCAGAAAGCTCAAAATATTCAATGCGACGTGTATAAAGGCAACCATTTTTTTTCTCCCAAATTGTCTGCACTGCCAACCTGATATCGAAGACTTAAAGAATTACTTAACAGCCGCTACTTTCTCTAACTCTTCCCTGCCGACCTCGGATATTGAACAGCTTACGGACTTCACTGAATTCCATATTCAGAGATTGCGGCAAACATGGTCAACACTAGACACCTTCACTTTGTTTGACTACCACGGAGACTCCAGAGAAGAACTTAAGCGCAACAACAAATGACATTGAAGACAGATGTTCCTGCTTTGAAGGAGATTAGAGTTGTTTTTTTTTTTTCGAAATTAATAAATGTTTCACAACTCTTTGGGTCAAGTCACTGGATCCAACCAACGATTTATCCATTGGGTCATGTATATCTGAGTTCAGTTCCTGGAACTGTTGTTTTAATACTCCTCGCTCCTTAATAATGTTTTGATATTCAGTAACACTTGTGTCTTGGAGGGTGAAATGATAAAAAACAAATTGAAATGCAATGTCAATCGTTATCTACTGTCTTCTTGATTATTCTTCTATTGATCTCGCTCCTTAATAATATTTCTCTTTTTTCTAAATTCTTTCACACTCAGTAACCCCTTGTGTATTAGTGGCTTTACGCCCTTGTATGGGGTGAAATTATAAGAAAACAAATTGAAATGCAATGTCAATGGTTATCTGCTGTCTTCTTGATTATTCTTCTATTGTTCTCGCTCCTTAATAATATTTCTCTTTTTTCTAAATTCTTTCACACTCAGTAACCCCTTGTGTATTAGTGGCTTTACGCCCTTGCATGGGGTGAAATTATAAGACACCAAATTGAAATGCAATGTCAATGGTTATCTGCTGTCTTCTTGATTATTCTTCTATTGTTCTAGCTCCTTAATAATATTTCTCTTTTTTCTAAATTCTTTCACACTCAGTAAACCCTTGTGTCGTAGTGCCTTTACGCCCTTGCATGGGGTGAAATTATAAGAAAACAAATTGAAATGCAATGTCAATCGTTATCTACTGTCTCCTTCATTATTCTTCTATTGTTCTCGCTCCTTAATGATATTTCTCTTTTTTCTAAATTCTTTCACACTCAGTAACCCCTTGTGTCTTAGTGGCTTTACACCCTTGCATGGGTTGAAATTATAAGAAAACAAATTGAAATGCAATGTCAATCGTTATCTACTGTCTTCTTGATTATTCTTCTATGGTTCTCGCTCCTTAATAATATTTCTCTTTTTTCTAAATTCTTTCACATTCAGTAACCCCTTGTGTCTTAGTGGCTTTACTCCCTTGCATGGGATGAAATGATTACAAAAAGACTTAAATGCTATGTCAATCGTCATCTATTGTCTTCTTTGTTACTTTTCTATTGTTCTCGCTCTTTAATAATATTTCTCTTTTTTCTTATTCTTTCACTCTCAGTAACCCCTTGTGTCTTAGTGGCTTTACGGCCTTTCATCGGGTGAAATAATTAGATAACAAATTTATATGATTTCTCAATCATTATCTACTGGCTTTTTAATTATTCTTTTATTGTTCTCGCTCTTTCATAATATTTCTTTTTTTCTTATTCTTTCGCACTCAGTAACCTCTTACGTCTTAGTGACTTTATCGCCTTGACGTGTGAAATGAAGGAACTGATCGCTAATCCAATGTGCTTTATATCGTTTTGAATTGTATTGTTTTGGAGTATCTTGTCACCTACATGTTTTATTTAGAAATAATATTATATATTCCTTTTGATGGAAGAAATTTACATGTGACGCGTTTTCATCCTTCGCAACTTCATCGGACTATGAAAACTTTTCCACTTTGTCATAAAATTTCCCCAATACTGTTTTTGATATATCAAAATATATATCGTTATCTTATTCCCTTTGATATATATAGCCTTTAACGCTTTATGTCTGAATTTTTTCTTAAAAACTTCAGATATTTGGGGGGATATCTCCATCAAGCGCCTTTTCAAGCGCGTTCCGGTATGTCTAGATATCGCGCGTAAGTATTTGACACCTATTTTTTAAAAACCACTTCTCCCAGGGCTTTTCATATCAACGTCTCTATCTTTTATTTTTATTCGTCTAAATGTAGTCACTCAAGCAGGTGTAATCCTATAATTTCGTAATGTTTACTTGTTAGTCTGTCTATTTGTCTCTACATGAGCAGGGAAGAAGGAAGAAAATAAGCTGTGGCCAAAACAACCCACTCGACTGGATGTACAACACTTCCCACGCTGGTTAAATAAAAAAAAAATAAATAAAATAAAACAAAGGGGACAAAGATAAATACTTTTTTTCTAATCTTAGCTCAGCCGTGGCAAGAGTCCAGATCATCCTGATATATTTACTAGCCTACCCAAACGACGCTGGATTCGTAAATTGAGCTTGTTGTGGGCCGCCGTATGCATTGAGAAATAAACACCTGTGTATCCTGAAATACCCACAACAAACATGGCGGACTCTGGATGTGAGTCCACGTAAAGAAATAAACAGAAACAACAAGAAGCAATATAAATATATTAATTTAATTATATAATTGAATTTGAAGTTGTTAGTTTCTGTTTTTAAAACATAGTAATTCCTGTGTAACGATACCATATTTTAAATCAGTTAATTTATAATATTTATGCCCTGTAAATTTACATTGAGCACTGTTTTGAAAAAATAAAAATATCAATAAGAACACCGGATTATATATCTTACTGTTCTTTCTTGTTTAATATATATATATATATATATATATATATATATATATATATATATATATATATAGAGAGAGAGAGAGAGAGAGAGAGAGAGGTGACAGTCTGTTTCATGCTAGATGCAATCGTTAGGTCTGACGATTGTATCTAGCATGAAACAGACTGTCGCCTCTAAGTCTTGACTTCTCTGTTCACTTTTATATTTAAGCACACTCTGTCTCAGATATTGAGCAATTTATCCCATAAATATAGTACATCTTAAGACTATATTTCTTCATATATATATATATATATATATATATATATATATATATATATATATATATATATATATATGTACAAGCAAATGGTAATATATTAACAAATGCATACAAGCGACAAAGACAATAATGTGTGTAACAAATGAATGTGAAAACCTAATGGTACAAAGTATGTGTTGTGAGTGAATGTGCGTACCTACGTATGTATATCTATGTATTATTCATGCGTTTTCCAAAGGGAACGCGTTCTCCGCGAGAGATTTACATGTTGACGTGTAAGCAGAAAAATAAGAAGAGAGTGATAAAAGAATTATCGCAGAATATTTGTAGTCCTGAGAGCGTCTCCTAGTAGCGGTTTCGAAAATTAGGATTAGGTAACTGGACAAGGTCAAGTGTTAATAATGTATTTCCAACAAAGGTATACAAGCGACTCAGATTTACTGAGTTTTAAATAAAATAAAATGAATTTTAACATATATTAATACACGTTTAATCTTTATATACATTCCTTAAGTTACAACATTTCACGATAAAATTTCTATTGCGGTTAAAGATGAATCTATTATAATAAAAATGATTTTTTTCAATGGAGAATATCAAAGACGCTATCTTTTCAAATGCTAAATACGTGTAAAAATTAACTCCATTCATGCTGTTCAGGTTGTATAGTGGTTAGCAATTTGAAATGATAAATTGTAGAGCTGAGTTCGAATGCCAGTCAAATCCGTTACCTTTGTTGCGGGCCGGTGTATGCGTTGAGAAATATACACGGGTGTTTCCTGAAATGCCCACAACAAACATGAGAGACTTGGGATGTGAGTCCACGTAAATAAATAAAGAAACCAATATATATATGTACAAACAAATGATAATGTATGTATTAACAAAACACAAATATACATAAACAATAGAATATTGTTTCATGTTGCCAACCAATGAACATGAATGAAGAAAACATTTAAACTAGTGAATTGTTTTTGTATGTGTAGTTTGGTGTAGTAGAAAGTTCTAGACAAAATGATGTGAAAGGTACGATCCCCAGTGCGAAAGCGTTTTTCTCGTTTAACCGACATCTTGCCGTCCCTGAGGAAAAAATGAAAAAAAAAGCATGACAGAGAATGTCAGTGCCTGTTTATAGTCCTGAAAGCGTCTCTTAGGAACAGTTTCGAAAATTAGGAGGAGGTAACCCGACACCCAAAAATGTATTGCTGGCATTTTTTTTCCAAATGTATTGCCGGTAATTTTTCCCGAAATGTATTGCTGGTATTTTTTCAAAGATGCATTGTTGGTATTATTTCTTTCCCCTAGTGAACTGTTAGATCTCGATGAGAAGAGAGATCAGCTGCTAAGCGCTGGTCATCTTGAGTCTAGAGGTACATTCATTCTTTATATGAGAAGGATTACTCGCAATTTTGAAAAGTCGATCAGTAAAATTAATTGACATAAAATATTTGTTGCCTTTAAATAATATTTGCTTTAAAGAACATTTGGTACCTGAATACACAGAATATATATATATATATATATATATATATATATATATATATATATATATATATATATATATATATATATATATATATAGGATCCCATTCACACACTTGGGATTAGAATGTATGCATAATGTCAGAGGACCGGATGACAGATAAGCGTCTATTCTAACGTAATTTCAATGAAGAAATAAATTAAATAACATACGTATTTCTTCTTTCCTCCTCAGCAATTTTATAACTTTCAACTTAATAGTGATTAATTTTCGATTTTAAAACTGGTAATTTTTACTTTTAATTTTAATATCAAATTTTATCATATAATTTAATAATTATTGGTTAGAATAAATTATTTTTTTTTAATATTACCCCTATTTTAAAGATCTGAATAGCTATTATGACTTCGTTATCAAGCTTTTTGAATTTTCGTATACTTGTATTTTGATTGGTCATTCTAGCTTTTGTAACAACGTTTTCCCCTTGCGAAGGATCGTTAATTAATTTGAAACTTCTAAAACCATTTATTTTACATTCAAAACTTGATAAGACACCAGAGGTGTTGAAAGAAAAATAGCTATTTTTGTAGTGATTTTATAACATATTTATGTTATAATTTTTTAAATAAATAATTATATATATATATATATATATATATATATATATATATATATATATATATAAACATTTCGAAACTTTTTGTACCTGATGAAGCCTGAGTCGTACTGTAAACGTAGGTATATGTGTAATTATTATTAATATATATATATATATATATATATATATATATATATAATTAAAAGTTTGTCACTTAGGTGATTGAGGCTGCCTTCGGCATCCCGAATCCAGAGCTTCGTAGGCGGACCTGTCTGTCCACTATTGCTGATATCCCCTGAAGATTGTACGGGCGAAACTCTGGAGTCGGGATACTGAAGATAACATCAATCAGCGAAGTGACAAACTTTTACTCATATTAATTCTATGAATGCTCTATCTAACACTTTGGACTGCTTGCCTTAATTCTAATTGATGCCAGCATTTTGGGCTTAATATATATATATATATATATATATATATATATATATATATATATATATATATATATATATATATATATATATTGTGTATTTCGTTAAGCTTTCGTTAATTTCCATGAATGAACGTCGTGTTAAATTTTAACCGTGTGAAAACACAAATATGCACACACACACACACACACACACACATATATATATATATATATAAACTAACCAATCCCGATAAAGTTACCTGTTTCTGCCAAAATAATAGTTAGAATAAACTACAACAATCAACCCCAAAACCGAACAAATAGCTTTAATTAAATTCTCAAACCAAAACAAAACTATGAAATAAGTGATTTAAACAAATCTTTACTACGTTAATAAAAAAAAAACACCGTTTAAAAAAATAAGTAAATAAATAAATAATAAATAAAATAAGAAACAAAAAATAAAAACAAGCAAAATAATTTAACCCAAATAAATAAATAAACGACTTCCGGTAAAATAACCGCCATAATAGACTACCCACAATGCACCACTGACCCGTATATGTATAAATAGCCGAGAAAAATAACAGCATACGTGGCCCGACGATTGCATATATCATGAAACAGACTGTCGCCTCTAAGTGTTGACTTTTATGTTCACTTTTATATTTACACACGCTCTATCTCTGATATTGAGCACTTTATCCCATAAATGTAGCACACCTTAAGACTATATTTATTCATATATATATATATATATATATATATATATATATATATATATATATATGGTGAACTTTCTCCTCGCGGACGACAAATGGACACAGCTGTCTCCCAAGGGCTGCAGGTGTTTTGTGGTCATTGAGACAAATGGAACACGTGGTTGAGTCCTGTTGTTCGATTGCTTGAGGATCAATTGCCCATGTTGCCTGCGAATGGAGAACCAAGCCAGCTTTAGTTGATATCCATATCTGAGATTATTTCGGCCGGAGACGAAAATAAGTAAATATACTGTTTAATAAATAAACGGAGCGTTTACTCAAATAAGCGAATCCACAAAAAACTTAAGTAAAAATATCTATCTATCTATCTATCTATCTATCTATCTATCTATCTATCTATCTATCTATATATATATATATATATAGTCAATGAAAAACATTGGGGTTACTACTACACAATGAAAGACAAATATAGAAATTGAAAAACAAGAAAAATTAAAAATTAATTCCTTTTAATAATATGTGGAAATAGCCATCCTTTGCCTGAAGAAGGTCGCAAAACCGGAAACTCGTGTAGCAAAATAATGCAAAATAAAATGTAATACATATATATATATATATATATATATATATATATATATAAACAATTCACATTATAACCAAAAATGTTTCTCTATTCTTTTAGCATATATATATATATATATATATATATATATATATATATATAGCCTGAGAGAAAATCACGGAGAATTGTAGTTTAAAAACAGTAAAATCGACCTTGTTAACCGAAAAACTCATCTGTGACTAAATCGGTAATGCACTTCAGTCTATATGACGGTTCCGTGTAGGATACAGGTTCGAATCCTGTCGGAGGACGCATATTTTCTATGAAAATGTCTCGGACATTCAGGCCGGTAAATGTTAATATTGTTTATTATAAATAGAATATTTACTTAAATGCTTGGATGTATAAAAAAGAACGTAAAACTATCTTAAATTAATTGTCGAACTTTTTTCCTTTTTATTATATATATATATATATATATATATATATATATATATATCACAAATTTCTACTTGAAAAAGGGAAGTTTGTATCAATAGACAGAGACCCCCAGCTTGCTTGTGCATTCTGTTTGAAAGAGTGAGAGAAAGTGTGTGTGTGTGTGTGTGTGTATACCTTGTGTCACAGAAAAATTGTCCAAATCGTGTTACAGCATAATTGTCCATCCTACAAAATGTTTAATATCTAAAAAGAAAAAAAGAAAAAGAAAAAAAAACATTAAACTAAATGAGTTTCTTTTTTTCTGGTTTTCAGATAAGACATTTAACCATCTTGACACCATTTGACGTAAGAATCACTTCCTAACTGAGCAACGGTGAGACGAAAAATCATTCAGGCCTTCGCTAATGGTAACAACATTTATACTCCGACTTCCATCTTCAAAGCCTATTCAAAAACCATCAAGATAATGGTGAATAAGTTTTAAACAAGAGAATGGTAGAGAGGAAAACAGGCTCAGGAGATTACACCAGGAAGAGGAATGATCATTTCAACTTAGACATAAATAGATCTATTAGAAAAGATCCAAATCAATTCATAAGACCTTTGGCATATGAAAAACAAGTTTCAGATATAACAGTTCAAAGAGCAGTGAAAAACCTTGAAAATGAAATCGTACGTGTGAGGCATCGTATTGCTCCAGGACAGAACATTAGAGAGAGCGAAGATCATCTTGAATAAGTTGGAAAATATATATATATAGTAATTAGGAGGATTTGACAATTATATTAATTGATTCATCGAGTCTGATAGAAACCTCAACAGAATGCACTGGACGGCCGTTTCGTCCTATATTTGGGACTAATCAGTAGTGCGCATCCACTACCGAGGGAATCGAAACCCCGACGGTTAGGTTGACAAGAGAACACCATACCAACTGCTCCACCGGGCCTCGGTGA
This sequence comes from Acanthosepion lycidas, assembly GCA_963932145.1. Lineage (NCBI taxonomy): Eukaryota > Metazoa > Mollusca > Cephalopoda > Sepiida > Sepiidae > Acanthosepion > Acanthosepion lycidas. Next base: position 72,568,405 of record OZ010610.1, on the reverse strand, counting down.
CGAACAGATTGCAAATCAGACTCGATGTAGCGCCGCTCACTCCCATATTCCGTGGTGGAACTCAACTGAGATTCTCTCTAACCATAGAACTGAGCCCCCTGGAGCCACGACTACTCTCACCAAGCCGCTCCAACTGGAGCATTAGAAGCCGGTTCAAGCGATGATAAACACAGATAGTAATTAGGAGGATTTGATAATTATATTAACTGATTCATCGAGTCTGATAGAAACCTCCATAGAATATATATATATATATATATATATATATATATATATATATATATATATATATATATATATTTGAATCCTTCATGAGCTTCCGATCCTTACCTATGATCAATTAAGGATGATCATGTCATTTCCGTCTATGTTCAATTTCATCAGGATTCTTCTGGAAGCGCGGAAAGTAATTAAGCATTCTTATTGCTCAAAGTAGAGTAGAATAGTGTTATAAAAACCTCGGAGAATTTCAGGAAGATATCTTTAATCTAAGATACATCGGTTCAACTCTTAATTTAACAATTGGACAATTTTACCGTTGCACGCGGTATATATAGACTATAGTCGTACTAATGTATAGAATAAATATAATATTGTAACCATATATATATATATATATATATATATATATATATATATATATATATATATATATAATGAGATAAAGATATATGAATTTTTCATATGTTATATTTTTATTATAAGAGATTATAATAAATAATGGTAATAAGTAATTTTAAGGTAAAATAAAAATTGTGACGTAGGTTTATGGTTAATTCACTCCTTTGGTTTAACAGCTTTCTTTCTGTCAGCAAATTTGATTATTTGTAATTTTTCTTGTAAACATAGAAAGCAGGATTCAGTTAGAGATTTACAAGTTCTAGTTTTTTAAGATTTTCCATTTTACCGTTGAGCTTCTTTTTTTTTTTTTTAACTTCTTTTAAATTCCAAATATATTTAGAAAGGGACGTCCTATTTCTGTACGCCTTGTTGATGAAACATAATATATGTTGATACCACCTAGTTTTAAAAGAATTCTTCATACTTCTGATATAAAATTCTTTAACTGTTAGATTTTCTACATTTTTGACTGTTGGATTTTCTATATTTTGCTTTACTTTGTATTGAGCACTTTTTTTTAAAAAAGTAAATGCCTTGAACTGTGGATTTTTACTCCATTCGTTCTTTCTCTCATTTAGGTATGTTTTTATATATCAAGAAAAATATTGGGGAAAATTGGATGGCAAAGTGGAAAAAGTTTTCGCGTTTCCTTCCTTAGGACATCATCGGACATGATTTCTGATGTTGATGCGACTATACATGCGCATGAACACGGGATTCTGGGAATTTAAAATTTATTTTAAATTAATTTTAATTTTTAATTTTAGCTTTTTATATAATGAAGCCGATTTCATTCATATTGTTTTTCTTTTAGTTTCCTTCACTTTTGTTTTCAGATATCCTATAATGTGATAATAGAAGTTATGGCAGAAATGGTGGAATGTGTTCAAATTTACTGTAGAAGATCTTGCGATCAAAGTACCCTCGTCCGTAACTAGTCTGACCACAATTTTGACATAAAAGTACTCTACTCTGAGCAAAAGGATAAAAAAATTCACTAAAACGACAATTTTTGAGTGCCTATATTTTTTCACACACATACACTGACTTAAATTCATAAAGTAGGTTTGGTTTGGTTTGGTTTGGTTTGGTTTGGTTTGGTTTATTTTGTTTAACGGCATATCAACCTCAATGGGTTATTTAATGCCGGCAACATTTTAGGATAGATTCGTATGAATAGAGTATGTATTCTTTGGTTTAGATTGGTTTGGTTTATTTTATTTTACAACATATCATCCTCAATGGGTTATTTAATGCCGACAACATTTTTAGGATAGATTCGTATGAATAGAGTATGTATTTTTTGGTTTAGATTGGTTTGGTTTATTTCATTTTACGGCATATCAACCTCAATGGGTTATTTAATGCCGACAACATTTTTGGATGGATTCGTATGAATAGAATATGTATTCTTTGGTTTAGATTGATTTGGTTTATTTTGTTTAACGGCATATCAACCTCAATGGGTTATTTAATGCTGACAAAAAATTTTATTGCTGTTAATATTTTGTTTTGTCAAAAATCTGTTTCTGGTAATATATTTCTTTCAAAATTGTATTGCTGGTAATAATTTTTTTACAAAAAGTATTGCTGGTAATAGTTAACTATTTGCCCATAGCTGAGACCCTAACAGGTGCTACCACCCCGGGTCAGGGTGGACCTGGGAATACCAGCAAGTAAATGGTGGTTCGAAGCTCCTCAAAACCTCCTGATCAGAGACCTTGCTGCTGGACGTAGTTTAACGTCTTAACCAGGACGCTCATAAAGTAGGTGAATCAAGCCAGAAAACTCATCAGAAGCACCAGACCAGATGTGACATTTATAAATATGTAAGATAGATTTTGGCCAGAATCTATCTTAGATATTTATAAATCTGACACGTATATTGAGGAGAAAAAATAATTCCGAAATTGCTTTTCCTTACGCGTTCATCAGTGTCTTTGCGAAATTAGTTCTGTACACATTCCTTGCCTTGATAGTTTGCTTATTTTGTTGATTTTTTTTCTTGGTTGGGTGAAGTGGTGTAAGTTATTAATAAGCATTAATATTCACATCTGACGCAATTAAGCGACCTTTTTAGTGATTGCCTTATAAGATAGCATAGGCAGGCTTTTATGCATGATTAAATATTTGTAAGCAAACAGGAACTTTAATCGATTTAGGCATTAATTCATTCTACGTGTTATTATAAAAATTTCGCAAAAATTGTTTTTATATGTTTTGAATTTCTTGACTGAAATAATTCTTTTTAAAAAGTCAAAACAGCAACAATGCGCCAAACAGCACAGAATAAAATACGCTCATATTAAAAGCAAAAATGTCGGCGATAGAATAAGAAAACTGGACAAAGGAAATTTTAAATTTAAAAAAACAAATATCCATACAGAAAAAATAAAATATGAATATATCAAGATTTAGTAATGTTCTTTTTTTGTTCTCTTTTCATATTAATGTTTTGCTTTTTCTTATATTCATTTATCCTCAATAACATCCTCCATGTTAGAATTATTACTTAAAGTCCAAGTCGATTATCGGTCGTGTTTACTTGCAAATATTTATAAATACATAAAGCCTGTCTATTCCATCTTATAATGCAATCGCTAGAAAGAGCTGTTTATTACATTAAATGTGGATATTAATGCTTAATTTTAATATTAATACCCTATACCAGTACACCCCCCCCCCCAAAAAAAAAAGCGGACTGAGAAGAATTTACAAGGCAAGGAATATCTACAGAACTAATTTCGCAAAGACACAGAGGAACAAGGAAAAGCAATATATTTTTCTCGTAAACACAAACGTTTAAGATAGATTCGACGGAATCAGTCTTACATATTTATAAGTCTATCATTCTTCTATTCCTTATATATCGCTGCCACATCTGGTCTACTGCTTCTGTTATATATCTAGAGATTCTTGATAAAATGCAAAAAAGAGTCTGCAATGTTATCGGTCCTGACCTGTCATCTCAGCTACAGTACACTTTCTTACCACCGTTACATAACTGCCCTGTTCCAATTTTTGTTCTTCACAACCATGAAAACTAAATTGTTACTCTATAATTAAAAATACCCTGATGATGACATTATGCTATGTCGAAAGTACTCGGAATAAATACAGTATGAGCCAACACGGTGTTTTTCTCTCGTCTTTTAATAACCGCACAAAAAAGCTTATTCGCGAATATGAAAGGATCCTATCGAGAATAAGTAGACAGAACATGTCTAAATTATTTAACGAAACCTGTCTTAATGAAAATATTCTGCCGAAATATACATATATATATATATATATATATATATATATATATATATATATATATATATATATATGAATGTGAACATCTATATACATGCACATATACTTGCACGCACGTATAAATATATTTCTTCCTCAGGTGTTATAAATTCAGAACATATTTGTATCTGAAGATTGCATGAACTGCATGAAAATCCGAGTCGTTGCATATTATGTATATTCACTAATATATATATATATATATATATATATATATATATATATATATATATATATATATATATATAAATTCATGAATCATTCATACAAAAAACAAATATAGAGGTTAATGATTTAAATGGCGAGAATGCATCATCGCAAACAATATAAATAAGATACACCAACCCCGAACCTGTATATGAATGATATGATCCTGGTTTATAAATTCCAGTTGCATAAGGTCTTTTTAATTTTTTACAAGCTTTCGTCTGTTCCTACAGACATCATCATGTATGGAAATAGATTTTGTTCTTGTTTTTACTTCTCGGTAATAAGAGGACAACGAAAATAGAGATGTAATCCGAAAAAATGCTATGAGAAATGTGTTATTGTTTTGGAACTTGCGGTCGCAACGGTGAGTTTGAATTTGAAGTGCGTTTTTGTACAAATATAGTATAAGAGAATTCTTTTTTACTGGTAGATTTTCCGTTAATGTGGCATGAACTATATTGTTCAATAATTACATTAATGTCACACTTATTATCCGAAATAATTACTGTAGTTATTGAACAATATAGTTTATTGAACAATCGGAGGTAGAATACGGATTAGTTTAAAAACGAAAGCCAAAAAAAAAAAAAAAAATTCTATTCAATAACAAGCACCGGATATTTGGTAATATCTACAAAATTTTCACCGTTCTACCACGTGACAACTAAATAAAAAAGATAAAAAATATACAAACAATAGCCTGGTCATCATTTTTCATATAATATAAGGAACATATCAAAATACTTCCGCACGCACACACACATACACAAACACACGCATACAGACACACAAACGCACATCCGCGAACGCGAACGCGGGCGCATGGCGGCACTCGCGCGTGCGCACAGACACAATACAAAAAAATCCTCCAAAGATCAATGTATTTATAAAAAGGGAAATCGAGAAATATAACCAGTCAATTGCTGATAGCCACTGATGAGAGGACGGACGGGTTTGTCTACGAAACTCTGGAGTTGGTATATTGAAGGTAACTTCAATCAGCTAAGTGAAAAACCTTTAACACATATTAATTCTATTACACACACACACACACACACACACACACTAACACACACACACACACACACATATATATATATATATATATATATATATATATATATAATTTATGAAAAACTAGGTAATCCGTATAGGTAAACCTAAGGAGGATAAAATCCAGAGAGCTCAATGTAAATCCAGAGCAAATAATTATATATATATATATATATATATATATATATATATATATATATATATATATATGTCCTAATGAGCCAGGTACTTATTACTCACTGGTTTTTTTTTTCTTTGTCCCAGATATTTAAGGTACAGGACTATTTCCTTCGCCCTCTTCGGACGTTTCTGGTTCTTTCTTCGTTTTTTTTTCCAATTTTTTCGTCGGATGACAATTTGTTTGAAAATTGTGCTATCCTGGTTTTTTCACCCATCGAGTTTAAATAGATTTACATTATATATATATATATATATATATATATATATATATATATATATGTATATATATATATAAAAGATTATTAAATTCTTTTAATTTAATTTTTCTAGTTGTAAGAATTTTTTTCTTTTCTAGACATAAATCATGTAGAAATTGTAAAAATGCTGTGTATCTCCGAGCTCTTTCTGTTATTTTTTAGCCATTATCAAGAATGATTTTATTTTTACTTTTAACAAAACATCTCGAGTTATAGGAATGCTTTTTTTTTTAAAAAAACACGGACAGAATATTATGGCCGCATTCATAGTTGAAGTTATTGTGTGTTGAGTTTTTCTTTTTTATTTATAATTCTTCCATTAATTTTAACTATTTTCTTTAATGGGGATGGGGCTATTTTATATGTATTGTCAACGAGTATGATGAAGTTTGGTAATACATCTTGTATATTTAGACGAGACATAATTGAGTTACAATTAGAGATATATATCGAACACAAAGACTAGTGTTACATCTCTCTGTCAAGTTTAATTTAAATACAGTTCTTTATACGATCAAGGATTCAAATGCACACATATATAAATCTATCCCCGGATCATTTTTTTCGTTGTCTGAAAATAAAAACGAATTTATTTCTCTGTCAGAATCATCGATTGATTGATTCGTTTTTCCGGCTTGTCAACACATTGCAGGTTATTTAAAAAGACCGAGAATATCTTTACATTGTAAGTTTTTTGAAAGAGGGAGAGATGATAATGATTTAATGACACAAGTTATATTAATTATCCGATAGCTAGGGTGAGAAGAGATGAACTGAAGCCTTTCCCAAGGGTGTATACGCGAATATAACGCACCCAACTGGAATTGGATTTCAGCTCTCTAATTAACAACAAAGATATTAGCCATTACACCAACTGCACAGCCAGCACCTGGTATTCCAAAGCGGTCACCCATTCATTTACTAATATGGCTTCACGTTGCTTAACTTCGGAGAACGTACGGGAATCGGTGTTTCAACATGATGTGGGCGTACGAAATCTCCGTAAACAGAACTATATATATATATATATATATATATATATATATATATATATATATATATATATATATATATCACCTTTAAGAAGCTAGAGCAATATCTAAAAGGTCAGCCAATCTAACAGTGATCTCATCTCACAATCCTCACTCTTGCTCCATATGTGGCCTCCTTTGTAAATCATTAGCGGGTGACTTAAGATTATCGCACAAAATTTCACAACTGAATCAATGGGTCAAGTTGTCAGATCATCATACGTCGAAACCGACGGGAGAGTCCATTATATATATATATATATATATATATATATATATATATATATATGTGTGTGTGTGTGTGTGTGTGCGTGTGTGTGTGTGTGTGTGTGTGCGTGTGTGTGTGTGTGTGTGTGTTTGTGTGTGTGTGTGTGTTTAAGAAAAGCCATAAATGCCAACCAACCTCGCAACCGTAAGGCCCTCTCAGGCAAGAGTTTAGCTGGCATTTTAGCCTTTTCTGAAATATCTTTGCTCTACATATTCGATTTTTATTGAGCACTTTTTTGTTCTTTATTTGTTTATACCTTTTAGGCGCGGCTGTTTTCAGTTTTCCTTTTATATTTCTATCCGTATATATATATATATATGTATATATATATATATATATATATATATATATATATATATATATATATATATAATTAACTTAAACATAGTTGTAGATCGCATACAAACGCACACGCACACATAGAAACAAACAAACAAGTACGTAAACAACAATCTGAAATGTAATTCATGACAACGAACAAGAAATTTTGATTAAAAAAGGCAATAAAAAATCAAAATATGTTAAAAGGTCCAATGTGTCATAATCTCTGTCCTTTTCCCAACGCTTTTATTAAAAGATAAAACCCGTATTTATTACTTGTTCGCACCATTTATTCCGAGTTTTTTTTTTGTCAGTTCTTTTTTAATAGAAATTTAATGAATTTTCGCTATTGCTTACAATAGTTATACGCTAAAAGAAGTTTGCACATGCGCAGAAATGACTTTGTTCGTCCTCATATGCGTGCGCAGGCGCGTAATCAATGTTACAAAAAAGCTATTCATCTATTTGTGTCTATTTATCATTCTGGTGTGAGTGAATGTAAATATGTCCCGCTCCTACGTCAAGATTGATTAAGATCTCGTACTATTTTTTAGTTAAATGTTTTAAATTTTCTATATATTTAAAATAAAAATCCTATGTTTAAACTTGATTGAAAGTGTGTATACAATTACCCTTCATGTATTAAATTTCAATAATATTCAATTAATTATTTTTTATATCTGTCCATAAAGTTTTATTTGTTTATCATAAAATTCTTCCAACGTTACTTCATATAACGCGAGTTATCTATCGCGTTATAACAAAAATTGTTACGTATTGTAAATGTATTTATATTCAAGCGTGTGTGAGTGTACGATAGCGGGTGGCGTTATTTTATATTGTTGTCACCATTCATATTTTATTAGAGATGAATAATAGCTGGCATATTATGAAGTCAATAATAAAAATCCCCCTTTCACTGGCCGACCAGATATGCTATTTTTTTTAAACAAAGCGAAAGAGAGATTGAAATAAAAAAGGGAAGGAAAAAAGACATGAATAAAGACAAACAAATTAGGAAATAATTTTATTTAGTAGCTATAAAAATTGAAACCACAAATTCAAACAAGCAGACAACAAAAAACGAAAGTAAAAAAAAAAAAGGAAAACCAAGCGAATGACCATGAAAATAAAGATGGTTATCGTATCGTCGATAATAAAAATCTGCCATAAAAATTATTAAAATGGGAAAATAAAAACGTCCCCTCCTTTAAATAAACCTTTTAAATGTTGACAATACAAACCCTGGAAAACTCATAAAACAAAATTCAATTAGTACGCGCATGCGTGTGTATAAGTTGGGACAGCTTTCCTTTCATGCATGTTGATGTGTTTAAGTGAATTGCTGGATGTGTACATGATCATGATTTTACGCATTTATAATCATTTTTTTGGTGTTTATTCCTGCCATTGGACAAGGGACTATTTCATCACATATATACATCTATGAAGGAGATGTTACAAATACTAGACTAGATCAATAATTCCGTAACTTGACATGTAGTTATTAGCTAAAATTATATATGAAATTTGTTTGATCATTTGGCCCTAAGCAAAACCAGTAAGACTCAAAGAGAAAGGGAAAGTGGAGATAAAAATGAAGGAAAGAGAAAATGAAACTAAGAAAAAGTTATTAAGAAGAGAAGACAAGAAAAGAATAGGTTTCAAAGAAATAGAAGATGACTATTGACATTCAATTTAAATTTTTAAAGATTGTAGTTGACAGGAAAACAAGACGGAAGAGAGTTCTACAAGAGAGAAAGGGGTGTGAGGAAACTGTTAGAATAGAACTTACGGTTACATCTAGCAATTTCAACTGTAAAATGTTGAGACCTATCTGTCAATGGAATATTGCACTTAAGTTCATGAAGTCGAGTTGACAAAGAGAAAAACTCATCAGAACAATTGCCATGAAAATATTTATAGAAAACGACCCACGTAAAATTTATTACCCTGGTAAGAAACTGACTGAAGACGAGATGCTAGGTCAAGACCTGTAATATTACAGATTCTTCTTTGATTTTTTTTCAAGATTCTCTAGATGTTTGCTATGTAATGTTTGAACTATGTGAATAATATTCAGCAATTATTTAACTGCATTTACAAAGGCGATTACATTGACAAAATATATTACATAAAATACAAATGCTTATTATATCATTAAGTCAGAAAATCGTTGCACACACACACACATACACACACACATATATATATATATATATATATTCATAAATTCATGAATCATTCATACAAAAAACAAATATAGAGGTTAATGTTTTAAATGGCGAGAATACATCATCGCAAACAATATAAATAAGATACACCAACACCGAACCTGTATATGAATGATATAATCCTTGTTTATAAATTCCAGTTGTATAAGGTCTTTTTAATTTTTTACAAGCTTTCGTCTGTTCCTACAGACATCATCAGGTATGGAAGTAGATTTTGTTCTTGTTTTTAATTCTCGGTAATAAGAGGAAAACAAAAATAGAGATGTAATCCGAAAAAATGCTATGAGAAATGTGTTATTGTTTTGGAACGTGCGGTCGCAACGCTGAGTTTGAATTTAAATTTTAAGGTTGTGCGTTTTTGTACAGATATAGCAATAAGAGAATTCTTTTTACTGGTAGATTTTCCGTCAAAATGGCATGAACTATATTGTTCAATAATTACAGTAATGTCGCACTTATTATCCGAAAGTTGCACGTTGGATCAGTTATTTTAATTTCAATTAAAAGATGCAATTATAATTCATAAATTCAAGAATCATTCATACAATATATATATGATCCTTAAAAATCCATTCGGTTATAATTTATTTCATGAATATATACAAATATTCATCTTTCAGACCTGAGTTTTTTTTGTTTTTTTTTTTAATTAAATAAATGGAGTCAATTTATCCAGACAAAAGGAAAAAGGAGAAGAAAAAAAAAAAAAAGCAGTAATTTGAACTGTAAAATTCTCTGTTGCTGAATGGTTAACAGTAAATCAGACGAAATGACGGTTTCCAGATAGGATACAGGTTCGATTCTTTAGACGCATATTTTCTACGAAATTTCTCAAACATTCAGGCCTGTAAATGTAATCAATACTGTTTAATTAAAACAGACCATTTACTCAAATGACTTGTATCCACAAAAATAACAGATAGACAGAATATATATATATATATATATATATATATATATATATATATATATATATATATATATAAATATAATGGAGTCCGCGTCGGATTCGACGTATGAGAATCTGAGCTTAATTAATTCAATTATGAAATTTTGTGCGATAATCTTAAGAGGCACTTAAGACCCGCTAGTGATTTACAAAGGAGGCTGCATATGGAGCAAGAGTGAGGATTGTGGGATGAGATTACTGTTAGACTGGGTGACTTTTTGATCTTGCTCTCGTTTGTTGAAGATGATTCAGAATATATATATATATATATATATATATATATATATATATATATATATATATATATATATATATATATTTCAATAAAGGTGCAATTAATTTAAAAATTCATGAATTATTCATACATAAAACAAATACAAAGGTTAATGATTTAAATGGCGAGAAATCCATCTTCGCGAACAATTCAAATAATATACAAAAACCCCGAACCTGTTTATGAATGAAAAGATCCTTGTTTTATAAATTTCAGTTGCATTAGGTCTTTTTTATTTTACAAGCTTTCATCTGTTCCTACAGATATCCTCAGGTATGAAATAGATTGTGTTCTTGTTTTTACTCTCAGGAACAAGAACACAATCTATTTCATACCTGAGGATGTCTGTAGGAACAGACGAAAGCTTGTAAGATAAAAAGACCTAATGCAACTGAAATTTATAAAGCAGGATCTTTTCATTCATAAACAGGTTCGGGTTTTTTGTATATTATTTGAATTGTTCGCGAAGATAGATTTCTCGCCATTTAAATCATTAACCTTTGTATTGGTTTTATGTATGAATAATTCATGAATATATATATATATATATATATATATATATATATATATATATATATATATATATAGGGTGTTTCAAAAAGAATACGCCAAAATCATCACGTGATGTGTCAAAAACGAAAAAAATTACAAACCTCTAGCATGAACACATGTGTTGTATATACATTCCAGTTTCATTTCATGTTTTATAAGCGCTCAATGTGGCCACTACCGTCAGCGCGGACAACATCAAGCCGATATGAGAATTCCTCCCAAACGCGCCTCAGCATGTCACGGTCCACCGTGTTGATTTCAGCTGTTATTCAATCTTTCAAGTCATCAATACTTGCTGGAAGTGCTAGAACATAAACTTGATCTTTAACATACCCCCACAAGAAAAAGTCACACACAGTGAGGTCTGGGGATCTTGCAGGCCAAGCACAGAGAGCAAGGTCTTTAGCACCTCTCCTCTCAATCCATCGCTGAGGCACGTTTTCATTCAGATAAGCTCTAACCCCGAGATGCCAATGGAGTGGTGCTCCATCTTGCTGAAAAATGAAGTCATTCGAATCTGCTTGCAGTAAAGTGAATAGCCAGTTTTGGAGCATTTCGATATAGGTTTGTCCTGTAACGGTGTTTCCTTCAAAGAAAAAGGGACCATAGAACTTGTCTTGAGACACAGCACAGAAGACGTTCACTTTAGGGGAATCTCTTTCATGTTCAACAGTTTCATGTGGGTGTTCTATTCCCCAAATGCGCACATTGTGACGATTGACTGTGCCTCTCAAATGGAAATTCCCTTCGTCACTAAAAACTAAACGTGAAAAGAGAGTTTCATCACCTTACCCCATCTCCAGGATTGACTCACAAAATGTCCTCCGCATCACCTTGTCATCATTAGTAAGTGCCTGGACGAGGCTTAGTTTGTATGGTTTCATGTGTAATCGTCTCTTTAACATACCCCAGAGAGTGCTATGAGGGATGGCAAGCTGAAGACTTGCTCGACGTACGGACGTAGGCTGCTCGCAAATGCATCATGAATCCTCTCCACTTGCTCCTCTGTAACACGTGGTCTTCCAGGACTCTTTCCTTTGCACAGGCACCCACTCTCTTTAAACTGTCTAACCCACCATCGAATGCTCTCACGATGGGCCGGATCAATGCCGAATTCTGTTCTGAAAGCACGCTGCACCGTGACAATGGCGTTTGTTTTCACGACCTCAAGCACGCAAAACGCCTTATGCTGAGGAGTCGCCATTTTGATTGATCTTGCCACAATTCAGTTGCACCAGAAGTTATACTAACGACACCCAATCAAACTTTGATAACTACTCTATCAAATAACCACTGATTCAGTCCACTACAATGCTATAGACCTGAAAAAACAGCGTAATGATTTTGGCGTATTCTTTTTGAAACACCCTGTATATGAGAAAAGGACATCTAATATTGCAGATACGAGAACAATGTTTTCGAAAATTAATGACAATGAGGAAAATTTGTCATGTGACGCGTTTTGTTCATTATGACTTCATCGAACTAAAATGAAGTTTATATTCACGTGACAACACATGCGCATGAAGGGGAGGGGACAATTATATACATTTAAATTAATTTTTTTGTAAATGTGTTTAGGTATATATTCTATCGAGTGCCATTTAGTTTCTTCTTTCTGTTTCTCTTTTCATCAGCTTTGCGATTAAGTGTGCGACATTGTGATAACAGAAAAAGGTGAAACGTTGAAGGAACCTGTACGCTAATTTATTTTGGATGATCTGGCAATTAAAACACTTTCTATCCATTTTCCTCTTAGTAAATTGCTTTCTCTTTTAACTAAAGCAACATATTTGGATGAAAATTATGGTCAGTCACATTAATGCCTGGAGTGTGTTGCTTTGTAAAAGGATCCTTTTGTGTTCATATACTCATTTATTTAAATTTCTTGTGGTTTCTCCTGAGTATTCTTCATGACAATCATTACAGGTGATAGAGCAAATTCCTCTTTCAAAAATATCTTTCAATAACCCTTTACCTTGAGGGGTTCTTAGAACTTGTATTGAGCGAATATTTAGTACAAACAAGTTTCGTCTTTCTTTCGTTTATACTCTATATTTTTAGTTATAAAAACTTAAATTAAATTTTCAATATTAAATTTAATCTTCTCTCATATCAAAAGATATGTCGGTTTCATGTCTAAAGATTTTCACATATTTTTTAAACTTTCATTACATTTTCTCTTGCCAGCGATCACATTGCGTCGTATTCTTACATATTTTAAGGGGTTTTGTTTCTTCTCTAAGAACAATGGAAAGGTAATTGTGTGTGGCGAAGATATGAAGACTTTTCTTTCATTTTGAGAAATTATTTAGATTGTGTCGAAGAAAGTCAATATTTACGTTTGAATAGGAAAATACAATTATCGGATCCGTTCTAATATTGTAAACTTATTATTTCTTGAGCGAATTTGTGTCGTTTTATTTATTTTTTTTTTTTTCATAATGTTTAAAACGATGAAGATGATATTGTTTGTTTTTATATTTTCAACTGAATTGGATTAAATGTTTTTTTTTTTCTTTTTTGTTACTCATCAATATCAAAATCATTGCCTCATCAGTATTTAAATTAAAATGACTTCGGCTTTTACAATTTCTCAAATATTGAAATCTACACGCCTTCTTTCGACTTACGATAAAATACCTCATCTTTGTCCCCCCCCCTTTTTTTTTACATTCAATTGCTTTCGTATTATCGCATACACCATGTAATTTCTCTCCTCCCCTCCTTATCACTACAACTACTAAACTAACGTATTAATGATTATTAAGAATATAATATTAATATTTTTGCTATCTCTTCTAAACTCCGTTTTGTCAAGCATTTATACAAGCTCATTATTCTTCTCTATGCCTTATCAATTCAGGATGTGAGTGATCATGGCTCTCCACAGGTTCCTGTCTTTTGTAGATCTTAGCAAAATTCGTCTTTTTGCTATAAAAGAAGCTACAGCAAAAAGATATATCATTTAAACAAAGTTCTTCTTTTTGTTCTTCTTCATTATTCTGTCGTTTCCTTCCAGTGTGTGAGTTATGGCTCTCAACAACTTCCACACCTTTGTAGATTTTAGTAAATGTTTGTCTTTTTGCTGATTTTCCTGATCCCCGTTCTGCCAGCCATTTATACAAACTCCTTCTTCTTCCTCTTCTTCTTTGTACCGTGTGCCCCAAGAGGTGAGTAATCATGGCTCTCCACAATTTCCTGTCCTTAGTAGATTTTAGTAAAGTTTGTCATGTTGCTGACTCTCCTAATCCAACTTCTGCCTACCATTTACACAAACTCCTCCTCCTCCTATTTCTTCTTCCTTGTACCGTGTGCCCCAAGAGGTGAGTGATCATGGCTCTCCACAATTTCCTGTCCTTAGTAGCTTTTAGTAAAGTTTGTCATGTTGCTGACTCCTAAACCCACTTCTGCCTACCATTTACACAAACTCCTCCTCCTACTTCTTCTTCCTTGTACCGTGTGTCCCAAGAGGTGAGTGATCATGGCTCTCCACAATTTCCTGTCCTTAGTAGCTTTTAGTAAAGTTTGTCATGTTGCTGATACTCCTAATCCCTGATCGACCAATCATTTACGCAATTTCGTTAGGCAGGATATACGCTGCTTTTCGATGCTCTATAAATAAAACAAGATACATTGCGAAGATATAGGGAAACTGTACGTTTGAAAAAGGCTTAAGTTCGCCTACCATCTGTAGTTAAAGAAACTAGGTTTCATTTTCTGCCTTTCATCAAAGAGAAGAAGATACGCGACCTGAGATGGAGTAAGGAAATACCACCCGCCGGGTTAATTGAGATATTAGCAGTTTGTCAGTTGAAAAGGTTTGCCACCATGTTTTTTGGCCACGTTATCTTCTTCATAATCTCTCTCTCTCTCTCTCTCTCTTTCTCTCTCTCTCTCTCTCTCTATATATATATATATATATATATATATATATATATATATATATATATGTTCTTTTGACATTTTTTCGGCTCGGTCTTTATCTTCGTAATTTTTACATTTTCTTTCTTTTTTCATTCTTTCTATTTTCTGTTGATAATTCTTCTTTCTTTCTTTCTTTCTTTCTTTCTTTCTTGGCACTTTTTTTTCTTTTCTCTGTCCATCATTCAATAGTTTCTTTCTTTCTTTCTTTCTTATTCCATCTTTTTACTTGCTTTTGTTCTTTTTTTATTTCTTTTTTCCATTCTACGTCATTCCATCAATTTTCTTTCTTCCTTTTTTGTTTCTTTATTCATCATTCGATACTTTTTCTTTCTTTTTCTTTCTTTCTTTCTTTTTCTTTCTTTCTTTCTTTCTTTCTTTCTTTCTTTCTTTCTCCTTCCATCCTCTTTCTTTTTTTCATTTATCTACATTCTTTTTCTTTTTTTCTCTGCTCATCATTCTTGCTTTACTTCATTCTTTCTTCCTCACTCCATCATTTTTATTCCTTTTTCTTCATCATTCCATCTTTTTTGGCTCTTTCTTTCTTTCTTTCTTTCTTTCTTTCTTTCTTTCTTTCTTTCTTTCTTAATCTGTCCATGTTCTTCTTTCTTTCTTTCTTTCTTTCTTTCTTTCTTTCTTTCTTATCCATCCTCTTCCTGTCTTTCACTTTTGTACATTCTTTCTTTTTTTTCTCTGTTGACCCTTCCTGCTTTCCTTCACTCTTTCTTCCTCACTCCATTTTTTTCTTTCTTTTTTCTTCATCATTTCACTGTTTTCGCTTCTTTCTCCCTTTTTACTTTCTTTCTTTCTTTTATTTTTCTTTCTTTCTTTCTTTTATTTTTCTTTCTTTCTTTCTTTCTTTCATTCTTTCTTTCATTCTTTCTTTCTCATTCCACCTCCTTTCTTCTTCCTTCTCTTATCCTTTTTCTTTCTTTCATTCTTTCTTTCTTTCTTTCTTTCTTTCTTTCTTTCTTTCTTTCTTTCTTTTCTGTCTTCCTTCATCATTCTATCGTTTTCATTTCTTTCTCTCTTCTTTCTCTCTTCTTTCTCTCTTCTTTCTTTGTAAATAAATAAATAAATGTATATTTATTAATATATAATTCAGTAGCCTGTTATATTACATCGAGCACTATTTTATTTACACCGGCACTCAATGTACGATATTATATAATCATTGACACATATATATATATATATATATATATATATATATATATATATATATATATATATATATCTGTGTGTGTTTGTGTGTGTGTGCGTAGAGAGATAGAGCGAGAGGTTTTGGATTATGTTGAATCTTAAATTCTCATATCTTATGATATTAGAATTATGGCTACCAATAATAAATCCCATTAGGACTTCTAGTTCACTTCCAGTCTCCTTACTGTATATGTTATTAGGTTGGTGCAAAAATAATGACGTAATAATGTCGTTTTTTGACGTTAAAAAATACGTCAAAAAACGACATTATTACGTCATTATTTTTGCACCAACCTAATAAAATGTCGGTAGTAAACAAAGCAAAAATATTCTCCATTTTTCAGGGAAAGCTATTGTTACGATTTCGATTTTTAAGACATATGCTCATTATTGTGGAAATCATAAACACGCCAACATGGATACTAATGCCAATGAAATGGCTTTAATTTCGGCCCTTCTCTTACTTAACTATTGCAATTAAGATGAGAAATACAATGAAATAAAGTTCTTGAACGAATCTGTATTGGGGATAGCGTTAACAATGACAAAGACAGCGGAGACAAGAACGCATAATGAAGACGACGCTGCTTCGAAAAGTGTGAAATAAACAAAAGAATAAATAAATTTCTCTCCCAGAGGGCAAGTGATCTTTGATATTTGCTTCTACGTCTCGTGACTAGAGAAGGAAACCGGTGCGTTCTTTTTTTTAAGTGCCCTCTGCAGGATGTGATGTGTTCCTCCCGTCGTGTTGACGTGCATCCTGAAAAATTTCCTTCCGTCTTTCTTTCAATTCTATGTTTCCCTTTCGTTCTAGACTCAATCCTTTCTTTCTCTCTCGCTTACCCACTCCCAGGCTTTCTCTGTCAGTCCTTACCTTTTACATTCACGGTCTCTCTCATGAGTGCTCTCCCTCAACTTCTTATCCTTACTCTCCCAATCTCACTTGCGTTTGTTACACCTGTCTTTACATTTTATTTATGGCCGCTTCATTATTTTTCCTTTCGAAAACTAAATCTCTTTACATCGATTCATAAAGACGATTTCTCCATCTCAAGTGTTCTCACTTAACAGTCTTACGATCATTTGGTACAAGGCCGCGATTATGGGTGGGGTGGGGGGCTACCATATAACACACTACACAGTGGTACCTTACTACTTGCATTAATTTACATTATTAAATCTGTTATCCTCATCTTCATTGCTATATTCACAACGTCTCGGCCGTTGTACGTTTCGGCCTTTATATCTATGTCTCTATATATATCTGTCTATATCTCTGAGATGAGGTATTATGATTACTTGTATTATTTACATTATTCGAACTGTTATCCTTATCTTCATTGTCATATTCACAACATTTCGGCCGTTGTAATCTCCGGCCTTTATATCTATGTTTCCCTATATATCTGTCTATATCTCTGAGATGAGGTATTATGATTACTTGCATTATTTACATTATTCGGACTGTTACCCTCAACATATTGCTATATTCGCAACTTTTCGGCCGTTGTACGCTCCGGCCTTTATGTCGATTTCTCTCTATATATCTGTCTATATCTCTGAGATGAGGTATTATGATTACTTGTATTATTTATATTATTCGGACTTTTATCCTGCTATTCATTGCCAAATTCACATAAGTTTCGACCGTTTTACGCTCCGGCCTTTATGTCGATGTCTCTCTATATATCTGTCTATATCTCTGAGATGAGGTATCATGATTACTTGCATTAATTTACATTATTCAGACTGTTATCCTCATTTCCATTGCCATATTCACAACGTTTCGTCCGTTGTACGCACTGGTCTTTTTCAGGCGTTTGGAATTTCGAATCGAACCCTTTATTTCGTCCATCGGGGTAGATTGTTCTAGTTCCACGTGACATGCCTCTTCTGGATGTCTCAGTGATTTCTCTTTAACTCAACTCTCCAAGTTTTTTAGTTCCCCACTGCTGTGACCTGGTATTGAACTCGCCACTCTTTGGGTCTAGTCACTGGACCTAACCAACGTCTTTATCCCCTGCATCATGGTTCGGCTCAAAATTCCAATCATCTGAAGAAGGCTTGTTTATTATCATTTCTAGCTCTTATGTTTTTGAGTGTTGTTTAATCACATGTTAATAATTATTATGCATTTAGTTACAATAGCATAAGTTGATAGTGTTGAGTTTATTTTGACGTACACTATTATTATTAATATTATTAATTTTGTTAGAGGTATACATACATACATACATATATATATATATATATATATATATATATATATATATATATATATATATATATATATGTGTTTCATTAAATAATATAGACAAGTGTTGTCTATTTATTTTATATAAATTCTTTTCATATCGTCTGATAAGCTTAATAACATTATCATTAAACGAAGAAAGAAAATTACAATATTGATACATATTTTTTTATCCTATCTAAGCTTTCGGCTTACATAAGCCATTATCAAAGATGACAATTACATTACAATATATTAAGCAATACACGGACAAGACAGTGATGATAGTCTGTTTCTGTTTACGTGGAAGATTTCCAAGCAACGACAAACACGTGCATATAAGACGCTGGAAGCGAAAATTGCACCGTAGCTCATGACGTCACACGACGCCACGCAAGATTTCGTAGTTTATTTTGTTCAGGTCAGGTTTCAAATGTTTTATGCATATATTATTTAATGAAACATGTATCAATCAAAAAATGCTGCCTAAACACACACATTAGTGGTCAATTTTCACGAAGATATAATTCAGGTAGAGATCTATGTCGGAGATGGAGCAAGAATATAATAAAAAGGCTCAAACACTAATATTCCCTGGTTATAATTTATTACATTGGAATCGTAATCACGACCCAATTCATCAGATCTACAAATTCAAAAAGATACAGAAAATATATTTCCGGCTTTAAAAAACAAAATTTCATATATATATATGGAGGCCTCACAATGTTAAAAGATTCATTTTAAAAAGATAAAAAAATAAACAAATGAAAACTACAGACAAAAGTTCATTTTCTCCAGCAAAAGACTCATTTCTGTAGTTTACTGCTACCAGCAAGCAGAAATATTTCTCCTCCCGATGATGGCCATTTTGGTCGAAACTAGTCGAGGAATCTAAATGGAATAATAATAAAAAAAACGAAAGAATATCAATCTACAACCCAGTGTGTCTAAAGATTTTAACTTTTTGAATTTTTTAATGTTCAATATATATATATATATATATATATATATATATATATATATATGAAGACATATAGTCTTAAGGTGTGCTATATTTATGGGGTAAAGTGCTCAATATCAGAGATAGAGCGTGTGTAAATATAAAAGTGAACATAGAAGTCAACACTTAGAGGCGACAGTCTGTTTCATGCTATATGCAATCGTCAGGCCACGTGTGCTGTTATTTTTCTCGCCTATTATATATATATATATATATATATATATATATATATAGGTATATATATAAATAGCCGAGAAAAATATATATAGGTATATATATAAATAGCCGAGAAAAATAACAGCACACGTGGCCTGACGATTGCATATAGCATGAAACAGACTGTCGCCTCTAAGTGTTGACTTCTATGTTCACTTTTATATATATATATATATATATATATGTGTGTGTGTGTGTGTGTGTGTGTGTGTGAGAAACAAGGGTGAGAGGGAAATGTATGAAATATCTAGAGAGAGGTGTATAGAAAGATGAAGAAGAGGAAAGGTCCTAAAGTGATGGTGAGGACTAATATTTTAACGAGAGAAGTTAAATGACGGTTTTAAGCGGTGAGATTCAATAAATACGAGTTACTGTCGGTTTTATAAATCGACTTCCGGTTTGTTGACCTAAATTAAAAAAAAAAATAAAAATAAAACAGACAACGGGAAAATTATGGATACATTTGTGGCGACATTAGACGATCCAAATTTAACATCTAGCTAATTTACGATGCAGACGTATATATGAAAATTTGTCGTCTGGTTTGCGTTTACTAAATTTATTTATACATGAGGAGAAAGATGAGAGCGAGGAAGAGAGAGACAACGAAAAATGTTGGGA
Source organism: Acanthosepion lycidas (assembly GCA_963932145.1). Classification (NCBI taxonomy): domain Eukaryota; kingdom Metazoa; phylum Mollusca; class Cephalopoda; order Sepiida; family Sepiidae; genus Acanthosepion; species Acanthosepion lycidas. Next base: position 72,547,958 of record OZ010610.1, on the reverse strand, counting down.
GAAAGAAAGAAAGAAAGAAAGAAAGAAAGAAAGAAAGAAAAGGTGACAAGAATAAGGACGGATATTTAAAAGAAAGAAAGAAGGAAAGAAAGAAAGAATGAAAGAAATAATAATGAAAATAGAAATAGTGGAATAAGAAAGAAAGAAAGAAAGAAAGAAAGAAAGAAAAAAGAATAATGCAAATGGAAATAATGGAATGTGGAAAAATGAAGGAAGAAAGAAAGCATGAAAGAAACGGGGGTATAAATAAAGAAAGAATGAAAGAAATAATAATGAAAATAGAAATATTGGAATAAGAAAGAAAGAAAGAAAGAAAGAGAAAAGGCCATACGAAAACACGGACTTTTAAAAGAGAAATAATATGTATATCAAGAACAATTTGAAAAAGTATGTAATTTCCCCTTACATCACTTTTTACATTTTTGAAAATTTTCGAAAATATAAAAATGAAGTGAAGTTTCATACATTGTATTTTAAAATAAAATCGTTTATTACCGCCAATGTTAACCACCTGATGAGACGTCTGCATTTTTGTCGTGGTAACTGGTAAGTTCCAATATAACAGTTTATAACACTCACAAACACGCACACACACAAATATAATATATATATATATATATATATATATATATATATATATATATATATATATATATATATATATGGGGGGATTCGCGTGTGTGTATGAATTGTATTATAGATGACTGACAAGGCAAAAACATTCATCATAATGGTTAATTGAAAATGCATGGATATATAGAACGCCTCAACAGATTGTACACACTTTAGTACAGAAAAGAATGAAAAGCGTAATCACAATTCCTTGGTAGCTGTCGTTTATGAAACCTGCACCTCCACATACCCCCCCATATATATATATATATATATATATATATATATATATGGTTGTATAATGTGAGTTTGTGACCCTGGGTTTCACGCTTTTGTGATCGTCAGAGAAACTGATTAATTTTTTTTTAAATTTTGTTTTATGTAGATTGCGTGTATTGGTGTTATTGTGGAAGTGGTGGGGGAAACGTCGTCGCGGTGTCATCGTACTAACCAAATATCCAACCAAATATGTTAGCTCTATCTCTGATATTGAGCGCTTTCTAATAAGTACCGCGCATATAATATATAAATAATTATATATATATATATATTTATTTATATTTATATACATACACTTTTCACACACACACACACACACACACACACACACATACACACATATATATATATATATATATATATATATATATGTATAGGTAAAAATCCGTAGGTAAGTAATCAAAGTGAATCCTAATAATATAAAATATTAAAAATTATCCAGAAATAGGGCTCAATGTATTTATTACAGAGCATATATATCAGTCAGTCGGTGATGTGCCATGCATAATATAAGCGTAGGAAATCATGTATCTTCCGATGCATGACTGACGAGGTAGATTTTTCCTGCAGTAGGTTGCCATTTCTTTTCTGCGTTAGACCAGTTGCCATCCAAGGCTATAGAGCTCGGTCTGTCCTGCTATTTACCCATAGCTGGGGGGAGGAGAAGAAGAGGATTCATACGTAAGTGTCTGTAAAGGATTCGACTGGAATTCGAAGAAATAGTAGAGAAGAAATGGGAGAAATAAATATTCGGCTCTCCGATTCCTCAATCCGAGCCGCTATCCATTACTCCACCGTACCTTCTCTTCGAGCATGTATGTAAATGAAATTAAAAAATACCCCATCTGAATGGCCATTTCGCTCCCTCTGAAGAGCTTGTCAACAATAAAAATTTAGATGAAATAAATACGAAGCCTTTTTTTAAATTTAAATAAGAGACAGGAAGGAAAAAGGGAGGGAAATTAAGGAAAAAACTTCAAAAAAGAGAAAAGGGTTTAAAAGGGAGGAAAAAGAAAGATGGAAAGAAAAAAGGAAAAAGAATCAAAGATAAAATAAGAGAGCTGAGTTGGATAGAGAAGAAATGGAAGGAATACAGATTCGGTTAGAGTCTAGACTCTAGACCAACATTTTTCAACCGGGGTTCCCCGGAAACCTAAGGTTCCGCAAAAGGTCGACAAGAGTCCTGCAAGATCAGGTGAGATAAGCTAATACATGTCTTTTTATTTAATTTCATATGCGTAATATTATTAAACACACAATATATTCATGGTTATTGTAATATTGTAATGTAGACATCATCCTATCTAACCTATTAGGTTATTAAAATATATAACAATCATTTGTAAAATATTTATTGATGTTTGTACGGCACCAGTGTGAAATGACATTCATTAGTCAGTGCCCACTCAGTGAATGGGACTTGTACTTAAAGTTACTTATTTCTTAAGGGACGAGCGTCGCGAAACGGAGTGGCTCTTGCAGCGTGTCTCACTGGCGATGGTTCGAGGTAACTCTTTCTTCATCATTGCGGCTGGCGGAGGATAGAAAAAATTGTTTATAGTTACTTTGTTCAAACTTTTTTTCAGTAAAAATGTTTCCTAAAAAAAGAATTCAGTTAACTTATTTCTTTGTTTTTTCTTTATTTTTAAAGAAATACCAAATCACCTAATGTGGCGATTTTTGAAGAGGAGACATTCCAATATATTTGTTCACAGGACATTTTTTCTTGATTTACCTTATGTCTTTTCAAAATTGCCAGTAAAGGATAAAAATTAAAAAAAAAAAAACAAACTGATGCAGCAATTATATTTTCGTTCTGTTTATATTTATATTATAGGTATAGATATTGGTTACTTATGTTTATTTTTTACGTTTGAGTTTAGGATTTTTTTTTTTTTTTTTTTTTTTGTGTGTGTGAATAAAAACTCCCTGAGGAAGTATTATAAATGAATAGTACGAAATATTTTAATTATTAGGTTGGTGCAAAAATAATGTCGTTTTTTTGACGTATTTTTTAACGTCAAAAAACGACATTATTTTTGCACCAACCTAATAGCATTACCCAAAGATTCGACTAAGAAATATTAGGTTGGTGCAAAAATAATTTCGTTTTCTCACATAGTAACATATGTTGGAAAACGAAATTATTTTTGCACCAACCTAATAATAATTTTTCCTTAAACCAGTTATTCAAAAATATATTCTATAATATTTACCACATAAACTACGATGAAAATAAAAAGAGAATGATATGGTACATAATTTTATTTTTGCGCAGGGCTTCCTTGAGACATATGATTTATTTTAAGGGTTACGTAAGGGTGAAATGGTTGAGAAACGCTGCACTAGACGAAAGTTTAAAGACAGTTGGAAATTTAACATCAGAAAAATTAGCCTTGACCTATATTTCAAATGTTAACACTTCACAAATAGGAAAAAATACACAGGGGATTACAATCTTTAAAATAAAGAGAAGGATTTAAGATTGTCTAAAAATGTTTTTAAACATAATTATTATAAACTAAGCTAACAAAATGAATTAAAACGGAATATTAATTTTAATTAACTAATAGATTAAATGGATAAAAAATCAAAGCTATTACAATACAAGTGAAATAAAATTAAATCATGTAAATTAAAAATATATTAAATTCAAGTGTTCTTTCAGATGGGGTATTTCTGAATTTCATTTATTTGTAATATATATATATATATATATATATATATATATATATATATATATATATATATATATATATATATATATATATATATATATATATATATATATTAATATTATCCCACACGTTAGCACTACACGGAGTTTCATGCCAAATGTAATATTCAGGTACTGAGTTTATACTGACCAACACCTGGAGAAGGCGTTTGGCATGGAACCCCCAGTAATGTAAACGGCGTGGGGGGATATATATATTTATTAATATATATATTTTATAGCTCTGTTATATAATATCGAGTGCTGTTTCAATAGCACCTGCATATATATATATATATATGTATATATATATATATATATATATATATATATATATATATATATATATATATATATATATATATATATATATATATATATATATATATATATATATATATGAATAAAAACAGACCACGTTAAGGTTCCATGTAATAAATTATTTCACCATAACCCCTTTAACAGGGCTCTGGATCATCAGACTTTACTTCCAAAAATTTGGAAGTAAAGTCTGATGATCCAGAGCCCTGTTAAAGGGGTTATGGTGAAATAATTTATTACATGGAATCTTAAAGTGGTCAGTTTTTATTCAAACATATCTGCTCTGATTTTTACCTTGAGCTCTCCGGATATCATCCTCCTCGGGTCTACCCATACCGATTACCTAAGTTTGCATAAACTATATATATATATATATATATATATATATATATATATATATATATATATATATCAACCAGACAAATACTTTCGGGGTCTGGTGGTTGGATCCAATAATGTAATCTAATTATTGACCCTCTTATCATTTCTTTACACACTGTTTTGTCTTTCATCTGTACTTAAGCTGAAGCTATCACGTCACATCAACGAAACACCTCGTTTAAAAGACCATCTATTTTGTTTCAATATATATATATATATATATATATATAATATATATATGAGAACAAATGTAGTATAATTTCACTGTATGTAAAGAGGGCTTTATACAGAGTAGAGCTAGATATGATTTATTCTAGGATATTTAAAAAAAAAAAACATGTTAAAATCAGTACAATTATGTTTCAACACTACAAATATGTCTCTTCGGACAATGTTAAACTACTATGAAGAAATACAGTTTTAAAGAATATTATATTTTGCGGATAAAGTGCTAAATATCAAAGATATGCCGTATGTAAATATAAAAGTTAACATTCAAGTCATCACTCACAGGCGACAGCCTGTTTCATGCTAAACGCAATCAACCCCGAGTCCATCCTTCAAATCTATAAATCAAACATTCGCCTTTGCGTGGAATACTGCTGCCATACATGGGCTGGTGCCCCCGCTGTTCGCCTTAAGGTCCTCGACGGATATGCAATGTGGTTTGTGCTGATCAGGCATCTCGCCTACAGTCGCTCTCTCACAGACGTGCCGTTGCCTCCCTCTGTCTTTTCTACAAATACTTTCACGGTAACTGCTCCGACGAGCTACTTTCGCTAGTTTCCAGCTGAATTTAAGCGTGCTACTAGGCTGGCATCATGGTCCCACCCTTTCATTGTCGAAACGGTTAGATGTGGGCCGTCTCTTCTACTCCAATAGCTTCATGTCTCGCACCTCTCATTTGTGGAATCCCCTTCCTATTACATGTTTCCCTGATAGCTATAATCTCCACCTATTCAAATGTAAGGTCAATGGACATCTCCAGATGCCCTGATCTATTCTCTGTCCTTCTCTTCATCTTTTCCTCCATCACGCCTCTTTACTCTCGATCCCACACTGTAACCCCATGCGTGCTAGTAGCATCTCGCCACAACCATAAGTATGTATGTCGGACATTTTAAGATGTATGGCTGTAGAAACTAACAATTTGTTTCATTTCTTTCTTTCTTTCTTTCTTTCTTTCTTTCTTTCTTTCATCTCTGTTCTTTCTTTCTTTCTTTCATACTGAAACCAAGTTGCGTCTTTCATGTGTCTTTCCCCCCGCAATAAAAATGGAATAGTCCATTATTTGTGAGGTATTGGCAGGAGACATTAAATAATTCTATATTCCCTATTTTCTCTCTTTCTTTTTCTGACTGAAACCAAATGACGACTCTGCTATGTCATTTCCGTGTTTTCAAAATAGAAAAATTCATTATTTCTGATGCATTGGCAGGGCGTAACGGTCGTGCGAGCTACAACTAACGAAGGGATGGAGAAGCAATTGGTTGGATAACGCACTGGCATTCCCAGTGTCATTTCTTTTCATTATGCGATGTCTTTAGAACGTGTACAATAGTTTTAATTTTCATTAACATGTGTAGACTATGGACCAAATGCTTGGGAGCTATCACCTGGATCTTAGAATTGCTTTTATGATTAACATATATTATGGACACTATTGTCTTAAGAAAAAAACAAATTTTCGATGAATAATGATTTGTTTTCATTTTTGAAAATTTTAATTAGAATAATTTCTGCATTATTTTGTACCGTTTAGGTGAATTGTTATTTGGTAAAAACTATATTTACTAATCATAAATCATAAAGCTTAGTACAATCCATCGAGCACTAATATTTTAAAAAAGAATTTTGAAATTTTGTTTATGTATATAAACGTGCTGACTTTTATAAATATGGAAGTCCATAAACGACATGATCAAAAAATAAGAACGATAACTAGTAAATGTAATGCGAAAGTTTGAGCCCCCCCCCCATCAACTCTGTATTTTACATTTCGTAGGTTTTTATACATTCTTTGGTTTAATTACATCCTACTAATCTATGATATTAGAATTTTGGGGCGATTCTTCGAAATTTAGAGGGCCGCGGTAAATATTTAACCTGTGGAGTATGTGGTGATTTTATAAGATTATCTAAAGGCTGACAGTATGGAGTACCAAGCGACGATTGAACTTTCTACTCAATCGTAACTCATCTAGCAAGACAATTTACGAACCATTTCACCAGATGTCTAAGTGTACATAGAGATTTTCTTTAAGTCACCCATGTAAAATATATGTAAAATAAGCACATTTATCCAAACGAAAATCCATTTCAATGTCATCACTGAAACATTTTACTTATTTCAGGAGGACTTCCAGCTTACTGCCATTCCTAGTTTAACTACTTTAACTCATCCATATAAAATAGATGGCTTATTTTCTTTTGAGATATCTTATAGCCAATATTCCGTCCTGTTAAGTTTACTTGTTAATGCTATTAGGGATTTACAAAATAATAAGAGAGACAAAGAGTCATCTTGAAATATTCCTTTGTTGATGTTTATTTTACCAGACTTATAGATTCAATTTATATGATTTATTTGATGTATGTTTTCCACGATTTGTATATATTTAAAAACTTTAAGATCCAAAAATGGGGTTCACTATCGAATGCCTTGTGATAATCTATCTAGGTAATACCGAGTTTTTTCATTGTATTGAAGCAGTTTTCTAAGATCATCCTATTAATAAGTAATTGGTCTTTACATCATTGTACATTGATAGTTTTTATTATTATTATTATTATTATTATTATTATTATTATTATTATTATTATTATTCAATTCAGTTCTTAATATAAGTTGTACCCTTCTATAGTACTCTTTTCGCACTATTTCTTTCATTTTTATGGTGAGTTCCTTCACTCTCATTTACACCGAGGTACTTATAAGCTTCTTCTTGCTCTAAACCTTTGATGGTTACCCTAGAGTCTAAGCTAATAGAGGAGGTTTGTTATAGTAATCCTCTTAGCTGACAGAGAAGGTGTGCAATTAAGATTCTCCTCAAATTGTGGCTTTAGCACTTTTATCCAAACGGAATTCCATTCTATCGTTATCAGTGGAACATTTTACTGTTTTTAGGAGACCTTCCCGATCACTGCCATTCCTAGTCATCTATATAAAATAAATGGCTTATTCTATTATTATTATTATTATTATTATTATTTTTATTATTATTATTATTATTATTATTGTGTTCTAGTATGTAGATTATCAAGTTCTAAAGGCTAACTCATTCTTCAAAGTTTAAATATGACAATATTATTAAGTCCCATTCCTTATTCTCCCCAACTTCTTCTTCTTCTTCTTCTTCTTCTTCTTCTTATTATTATTATTATTATTATTATTATTATTATTATTATTATTATTATTATTATTATTCAATTCAGTTCTTAATATAAGTTGTATCCTTCTATAGTACTCTTTTCGCACTATTTCTTTCATTTTTATGTTGAGTTCCTTCACTCTCATTTACACCGAGGTACTTATTCTTCTTGCTGTAAATCTTTGATTGTTACCCTAGAGTCTAAGCTGATATGAGAGGTTTTTTGTAGTAAAAGGTAAAATTGTGGCTTTAGTACGTTTATTCAAACCGAATTCCATTCCAATGTCATCACTGAAACATTTTATTTTTTTCAGGTACCATTCCTGTTCACTGTCATTCCTAGCATACGACTACAAGTCACCCACATAAAATAGATGGCTTATTTTCTTTTGAGATATCTTATAGAAATATTCCGCAACTGGGCGGAATATGGCTATAAGATATCTCGCTGCTTAATGCTATTAGGGACAGACAAAATAGTAAAGGTCAACTTGGAATATTCCTCTGGTGACCTTTATTTCCCCACACTCCATTTATATGATTGAGGTGAAGTGTAATTTTCCATATCAACATACTTTAATGAAATTGATGACGACAGGTGATACCTTGTATATATTTAAAGATTTTAAGATCCAGAAATGAGGTTCACTATCGAATTTTTACAGTAATCTATCCAGGCAGTACTGAGATTATTCTTTGTATTGAAGCAGTTTTCCAAGATCATCCTATTAATAAATAATTGGTCTTTACATCCGAAAGTGTCACTTTTGCACCCTTTTTGTTCAAGAGGTAGTATGCCATTTTTTCTAAGAAGGAAAGTCTATTTTGTCAGAATAGATGCCAACAGCTTGTAAGTAGTGGGAAGACATGTAATTGGTCTGTAGTTTTTCTTGGAATATTTGTGCCAAAATTCTTGGATAAAAGGAAGGTAATTTCTTTGATTACCCATGCCGGAATTTTACTAGGATTACTGACCATTTCTTGAAGTTTTTTGGTTAGTTTTTTGTGCTGTATTTAGAGCACAAGTTAAGAATTTTATCTATTCCTTGAGATTTCAAGTTGCCTGCATTTTTCAGTGCAACATTCAACTGTGATTCCCGCTCATGTTTATTCTGGTTTATTTTCATCTGTTGAACCTTTTGCATAATCCATTATGCTTTTTTGTTACGTTATTTAGGGCGAGCCCATATTTTTCCCAGATCTGAATAATCTCTTCCATTGTTAGGGGAGGTGGTCTGTCACTTTATTTTGTTTGGCTATTTCTCTGTAAAATGGCATCAGTTTGAAAGATCTTTCTCTGTCTGTAAAAGATTAATATTTTTTTCATAGTGTCTGGTTTTTTGAGCCTTCAGTTGTATTATTTGCTTTATTTTTTCTTTAGCTGATAGGGCATCATTTTCATTCCTAATTTTGTATTTTCTTTCGACTTTTCTGCTTTTCTTAGTCCTTACATTTGTTCCTCGAGTAATGATAATTCGTTTCTAAGTTGTTCAATTTTTTCTCTCTTTTCCTTTTCCAAGGTGGATCTATACGTCTCTGAAACCGACTTTTTTCACTTCTCACGTTTAATTTTTTAGTTTCCGCTATTGCTGATGCATATATAGTTTCCTTGAGAGTTATATGTGGGTCTACTTCATCCAGAATTAATTTGACTGCTGCATTATAGAGTTTAATAGTTCTGAGGTTATGCTTTGTCGGTTTTAATTTGGGGAGTTCTTCTCGTTCCTCAATTTCAATATTTTATATTTTTTATATATGTCTCACGATTTCTTCCTTGGCTTATTGTATAGTATTATTGTTTTCCGTAAAATAATTCGGTTCAGTGTTTTATGGCAAGCTTGTGAGCAACTACGATGACGCCTTTCCTTCTAAACTCTTCTGAAAATTCAGCATTGATCTTCACAGTGTTTGGTGTGTATATCAAATTCTTCATTATGATCTGTAGTTTGTATGACCTTTACTACTTTTGAAGTTTATTTCTCGTTTCATTCCATGTAATGTTCATTCAACTATTCTAGTTGTAGATCTTTTTATTTCTTAAATTTCATCATAAATCAAGCGGTTATTTCTCATGCTGTACCTTCTTACATTGGTTAGTTTATTTTCGTCAATGTAAAGGGTGTTCCAATAATTTGGACCGATTTTAAAGGTGAATTAAAATTAAGCGTCTAATGATTTTTTTTTTCTTTTTCTTTCAGAATTGGCGGACATTTCGGCGATAACATTTTTCACACATAATTGTCATGGCTTAAATAACATGATCCAATAGAGAAATAAAATTTTACCAATAACACTGATTTATTTACTGATGATCTTGATTCGTCTTAAGGAAACAACCTATACGTGAGAATATATATATATATATATATATATATATATATATATATATATATATACACACGCATATATATATATATATATATATATATATATTCTCACGTATATAAGAATGGTCTATTTTAAGAGTGGTCTATTTTAAATTCACACACACACAGACACAAACAGACAGACACACACACACACACACACACACACATATATATATATATACATACATATATATATATATATATATATATATATATATATATATATATCCAAGTACAAAATTGGTGTATACGTAATAAATTACAATAACCAACAAATACTATTCATAAAAGAGTGCTCAATACAGAGTAGAGCAAATATAATCATTTATTGGAAAATGATATCATAAAAACGATCCAGCTGCATCCCTTGATAAGATACAAGAAGTGTTGAAACAAAATGGATATTTTTGTAGTGATTTTTTGTTATAATTTTCGAATAAATAATTATATATATATATATATATATATATATATATATATATATATATAATGTGTGTGTGTGTGTGTATTAATATATATATATATATATATATATATATATATATATAAGGGTGTTCCAATAATTTGGACCGATTTTAAATGTGAATTAAATTTATATATCTAATGATTTTTTTCTTTTTCTTTCAGATTTGGCAGACATTTGGGCGATATTTTTCACACATAATTGCCATGATTTAAATAACATGATCCAATAGAGAAATAAATAAATTTTCACCCATAACACTGATGTTATTTACTGCTGACTTTGATCCGTTTTAATGACACACCCTTATATATAATCCGTTTTAATGAAACCTTTTATTTTCTAATTTTTGGTCAGATTTTTTCTCACCAAATGTTATATGCTTGGCGAGAGCTGTTTTTTCTGAGGTTTGTGCAAAGCTTCATAGAATGCAGTCCCAACTAATTTGTACACTTCACGGGACCATTTTACCTTTTCTTTCTTTTAAATGAAGGGTTTTGGATCTCTTTAGAGAATTCGCAGGGACATCATTGGGATTATCCCGAATTTGTGCACTTGAAGATTCATTATATGTGTAGGAGTTTGTTCTCATGGCAGATTTTTTAACCTCAGTTAGGTTCCCTCCTGAGGGACGGGCTCCCTGTTTATCCACTAGAAGAGCCAATCTGGACATTTTGGTTTGACTTTTAGTTTTCATATTGTTCCCACGAGTGTCGCACGTATCCAAAAGTCCACCAAAAGTTGCCCCACACATTGTGTAACGGTCTTTTGCAGACAGGGCTCTGAAGCCTGTAGGGTATCGTTCGCGAACTCTTAACGCAGCAGCCATTCATTCCTCGGCACCATTAACACATTGAGCTGCGGGTTATTTTTCGGGAAATTACTTCTATTATTATTATTATTATTATTATTATTATTGTATAAGATAAAGTGACGTTGCCGACACTGTGGCTTGAAACTAGATAGCTAGTGATTCCATTATTAAGTAGATCAGGTGATCATTAGAAGCCGGTTCAAGCAAGGATATACAAGTCATAGAAATTATTAGGAAGACTTCAGATAATCATAATTAAGTAATTCATCGTCTAGAAGAAACCTCAACAGAATGCAGAAAGCACTGGACGGCCGTTACGACTTATCGTCTAACATTTGATAGTTTATGTTGTATAAGAGTAATTGTCGTTGCAGACATTGTGGCTTGAAACTAGATCGCCAATGATTCCATTATTAAGTAGATCACGTGATCGTAAAGGAAGTGAATAAACATGAAATGGCGTGATGATTATTCGATCACTGTTCACTCTTCTTGTCTATCCATTATTGCTATACATTCACTTTCTCTACTCTATTACTATACGGATTACGATTCTCTTCTGATTATGATAATGAGGCGGAAGGGAGTCCCACAGGCGGCAAGTGTAAGCAAAGAAGCTGTTGGGGTAGAAGAGGCCGTTGTATTTAGCAAATTTAGCAGTAAAAGAGTGGAGCCTAGATGCCAATCTAGTAGCACGCTTAAATTCATCTAGTACGGGAACCATGGAAAAAAAAAAAAAAAAAAACTCGTCAGGGAAGAAGCCATGAAAAGTGAAGAGAGAAGCCACATCATGTCGGTGAGAATGTGACTGAAGTCGAGATGCCAGGTCAGGATCGGTTACATTGCAGATCCTTCTTTGGATTTTGTAAGGAACCTCGAAATGAATAGCAGGAGCACGTGACCATATATGGTAAAAGGATACAATGCACCGACGAATGTAGATTTTTAAAGTGCAAGATGGACTCTGATGAGAAAAAACCTCCTGGCTATCTATCTATCTATCTATCTATCTATCTATCTCTGTCTCTTCACTATCTATCTATCTATCTATCTCTGTCTCTTCACTATCTATCTATCTATCTATCTATCTATCTATCTATCTCTGACCATTACATCTATCTATCTATCTATCTATCTATCTATCTATCTATCTCTGTCTCTTCACTATCTATCTATCTATCTATCTATCTATCTCTGACCATTATATCTATCTATCTATCTATCTATCTATCTATCTATCTATCTATCTATCTACCACTACATATCAATGTTCTTTTATCACTTCTTATCGTAGGTGGTCATGAACATGATGACGTCATTTTCAGTGTGATCTTTCCTGGGAACATGTCACGTATAAACACAAATTTAAAATTATCACGTCTTTTGCGACATATTTTTTTTTTAAATCAATTTCATGGACTCTTTGTCTCTGTTCAATTCATTTTTACCTTTTCATCTTTTTCACTTTTAAAGAAAAAAATAATTTCAATAGAATCAGCAAGAAAGACAATGAACCATCTAGACAACAGCAACAACAACAAAAAAATAACTATAATAAAAGATTCCCGCCCTTACTTTAAGCGCAAAAAAAAGAAGCGGCCATTTTGAATTGTTGACATCTAACCTTTAGTGATTCATTGTCAAATTTTTTTGTTTATTGTTGTCGTCAATAGATTCTGTGACAATTGTTGTTGATATTCGTACTGTCTGAACATGGAGGGCGGCTTTGACCGCTGGGTAAGAAAAGATGTTTTTGTTCTCGTTCGAAATTTATATCTTTTTTTAAATAGTTTAACTGTATGCATAACTTTAAACCTCTGCCTTTCAAAAGCACTGCGTATTTCATTCTTTTACACCGAGCTAAATTGATCCTGAGTTTACTTTTTCTTCTTTATGTACCTTCTTCCTTCAGGACGTGGGTGATCGTGGTTCTCCCCTATTTCCCATCCATTGTTGCCCTTAGCAAGGTTTGTCTTTTTCCTATCGCTTGCACTCGTTGTTCTAACAAGATTTTACACAGGTGAGTTAGATGAGTTACTGGATACTTCACTCTGCCACCCACCTTACATACGCCACGCCCACTTTTGATAATTACGTTTCTCAGATACTTAAACTGTCTATTCTAAGATCATTTTTGATACACTTTCCTTAAAGCGTCTGTTATTCAGAAGATATTTCTATCAATTCACATCTAAAATACCGCAAGTCTCCTCTTCATTTGTGAAGAAATTTTCCAGAATTCACCGCCATAAACGAGGATTGATATTACATAGCTTTACAATATTCTTTCCTTTGTTTCAAAATATATATTCAAAATAACACACCTCAGAACTATTTTTTCATACATACATATATATATATATATATATATATATATATATATATTAAGACATTTTTTATGTTTATCTGTTCTTTTTATAGATACAAATATTTAAGTAAATGCTCTGTTATATAATAAACAGTATTAACAACATTTACCGGCCTGAATGTCCGAGAAATTTTCATAGAAAATATTCGTCCTCGAATCGAAACTGTATCCTATACAGACCCGTCATTTAGCCTAGCGTGCCTTAACCGATCGAGCCACGGGGGATCGTTCGATTAGCAAGGTCGATTTTACTGTTTTTAAACTTCAATCTTCCATGAATCTCTCACGTAGATTCATATCTGCTCAAAGTGTATACAAATGTAAAATAAATGACGTCACACATTATGAAATGGACAAAGTCCGACAATTATTTTAAGACATTTTTATACATTCTTTTAATAGATAGAAATATTTAAGTATATGCTCCGTTTTATAATAAACAGTATTAACGACATTTACCGGCCTGAATGTCCGAGAAATCTTCATAGAAAATAGGCCTCCGCCGACAGGAATCGAACCTGTATCCTATACGGAACCGTCATATAGCCTGACGTGCTTTTACCGATTGAGCCACAGAATGTCTTAAAATAATTTTAAAAATGTCTTAAAACAATTGTCGGACTTCGTCCATTTCATAATGTTTGATATATATATATATATATATATATATATATATATATATATATATGTGTGTGTGTGTGTGTGTGTGTGTGTGCTTAAATGTAGATTTCTAAGTGAATGTTACTGAAGATAGCTATATGCGTAGGTATTATAAGCGTAGACAAACGCAAGCGAACGCATATATATACCACCCGCATACCCAAGCTTACAGCACCTTGTATTAGCAAGAAGTCATTGATCTAGGTACCAACCAGCGTCGACGATCGTACGAGTACTGGTGTTTCAAAGTGATATAGACGTAAGCGAAACACTGGTAATAATAGCTGATTTCACTATACGGTCAGCTTTAAGCACACTGGAGAGACAGGGTGTAATCGATCACTATTCTTCCTCAGACTAGGTCATTTGCAGTGGTGTGCAGTAATATGAAGCTATTTTCATGATGATATTTTTATGATGAAATTTGTTTGGCCTTGAAAAGTATTGAGTCATTTGTGATTGCATCAGATTTTTATCACGCCCAGGCACTTATGTCTCGGCTGTCGATTAATTGTCCTAGAGCCATTGTCTGCGATGGACGTTACTCCAAGGAAGACAATTGTAATGCTGTACGAACACACTGGCAAGCCTTACCAGTGATCAAATCAAAGTATTATAGATTAGCGCGGAAACTCTCCTGATTTGAATCCAATCTAGAATCCGTGGTCATTCTGTAAGGGACGACTTCAGGGAACGGACATACGAAGTACTAACATGTACACTTGGTTATGTTTCATTGGAAAAATACGAAAAAAAGTAAATAATAACGGAATTATTCGTTTTGTTTCAATTAATTTTCACAAGGGTATATATATATATATATAAATATATATATATATATATATATATATATAGCTTTTCAATATTCTTTCCTTTGTTTCAAAATATATATTCAAAATAACACACCTCAGAACTATATATATATATATATATATATATATGGTTATTAATAATGACTTGCCTAACTACATTGTTAATGAACAATAAGGCAATTAATTATACATTTTATTATAAATCAAATAGAACATACTACGTCCTCAAATAACCCTAACCATATCAATTTTCTATATCGCAATCAGATGCATTCTAAATATAAACAATATAAAAAATCGTAAAAAAGTTCATAAATACTAATATATTCCCCACAAATCCCAGAAAAAAATAAAATTATGTACTATATTAAATTTAATACAACTTAATGACTTAACTTAATGATCTGCAACAACTCCACCGCACCGGTTAACGTATTACAGAAAATCAACATTATATATCAATTTAAATGTCACTTGGGAGATTGCATATCCGACAAAAAATAAAATAAAATAATGTATACGTTGGGCGCCCTACTATAATGTTATCAAGACGACTCACTCTACACATAAATGATACATCCTCTATTGTACATCTGCAAAAACACTCCTGGCCACATTCACAATTTAGAAGCATTTTAGTCGACACTACTCATATTCTTCACCAAGAACGTGATAAGCAGAAACTACAAATTCTTGAAGCCGCCTTTCTTAATAAATTAAAACCAACACTTAACAAAAATTAATTATGAATATAGTAAAAAATATCTATGTCAAAACTAAACTGATTTTTTGTTGTTTTTAAAAAACAGTTTAAATTTAACAAATTATAACCTCTTAAGTAGAATGCAAATTTTAACCAAGTTACCTTGTTTCCATAAAAAATTACAACAATGGAAAAAAAAAACCCGTTTGTGACTTTGCGCATGATCGGAATTGTTAACGTTTCAACAACAAAAGCAAAAATTTATTTCGAGAAAACAAATTATTCGACTTAGCCATCATAACCCTGAAGTACCCGGGAAGATAAAAATGAATATAATGATGTAATAAATATAACCATGGTACCTTTCTTGCTCTCTTTAACCATGAAACAACGAAGGTTATACGTGATTACGAAAGGATATTATTGAAAATAAATAAGCACATGTCTAAATTGTTTAATCAGACATGTTTAAATGAATACTCGTTTCGAAATTTTAATCATCTGAAGAAGGCCGGAGCATACAACGACCGAAACCTCGTGCATATGACAACAAGATGAAGACAACCGTCCGAATAGAGCAAATAGTTACAATACAATCTCAGAAATATGTTTTTTCTACATACAACATTTGAAAACACGTGCGATAATCTGCCCTCATCATCCACCAAGCTGGGGAGGTAACACAGTTTGGGTGGCTAAGGCGATAATGCCATCGGACAGGGTATTTATATGTGTGTGTGTGTGTGTGTGTAGACGTGTCAGTCTCTTGCAATTTTTTTTACAACTGCATGTCATATTTTCCACATTGTGTTAAACGTGTTTGCTTTTGATCGCAAACCAATACAAAATGTGTGTGTGTAGCAGTAGTAGCAGTAGTAGTACATTTCACTTTGTTAATTAATTAATTGCAAAGGAGTGGTTTACTTCAAGTTCATTTCAAACAATCCAACCAGTTTCGCAACCCTTTCGCACCATCTTTTAATTTGAAACCGAGTGAACGTTCTTAGCGACCATTAGTTTTACGCGTTTAATCGAGAAATTTGATTTATAGTCACCTTTGATTTTTCCTGTATACAGACTTACACTCTTTCACCCGATCACGTCTTTGTGTAATCCACAGTGTGTATTCTAGGGGCAATTGAGTGGAAATAATTCTGGATCCGCATGCAGGTTTTGGCGCTTTATTGCGTTGTTTGTTAACTTTTTTTATTAACCTTTTTATTACTATTGATTATTGTATTGTTGGTTGTTATTATTACATTTGCTTGTGTTTATGTGTGCGATCATGGTTAATTTGTTTATTGTTTATTTGTTAATTACTTATTAGTTTGGATTAATTTATTTTACTTATTTTTTTTCTTTCTTTAATTTCATTTTTCTTTCTTTAATTTTGTTTTTATTTATTTATTTTTATTACTTTTTAGTTTTAGTTTTTTTAAGGAACTCAGTAAAAAAAACTTTTTGTGTCTGCATTTTAAGATGAGTTCTGATCGTTTAAAAATAGTAAATTGGATAAAATTATCG
Organism: Acanthosepion lycidas; assembly: GCA_963932145.1. Lineage (NCBI taxonomy): Eukaryota > Metazoa > Mollusca > Cephalopoda > Sepiida > Sepiidae > Acanthosepion > Acanthosepion lycidas. The sequence goes on along the minus strand of OZ010610.1, from coordinate 72,530,565 downwards.
TTTTCAAATATAAACAGTGTAAAATGGAAAAACGTGTTTCGATACGAGCCTTGTAGTGTATGTATTTCTGGCATGACGAATACAAATCTAATTGCTTCGGAAAGTGGCTGTGAATAAAGGATAAGTTGAGAGGAAAGAAATGTTTAATTTGAATGACGACGATAAAATGTTTTTGGAAAGACATATTGCCATCTCCTTTTTAAATATGAAAGAAAATTAAGCCTGGTTGAAAATTGTCGATGACTCAATATACCATTGTGATTTGTGCCCTCCAAGAAAGATTTGTCTTCTTTTAGTTTTAAAATCTTCTTCATTTGGTTGAACAGATACATACATACATAGAGTATCCTCCAAATGTATTGCTACGGCAAATCTAATTGCTATGTTTTTGTTTTTCATTGAAAACATTTGGATTTAAGGTCAAAAGATGAATATGAGACAAGATTTCAGAATTTCAAATTTATTTCCCGTTATTTACATTTAGATGTGCTAAACAACTTAGGACATACCATCTTTTGTTTGAACCCACCAATTTTTCAAGTGAGCAGAACTACTGGAACACGTGACAGGTTGCCCAGGTGTTGCCATTTAGATTGATTCTTTAAACATTAAATAGATCTGAATGACTATTCTTGTTTTTAGCCTTGGGTTTCACCTGTAAAGACTGTATTTCTTGTTAAAAAAGATAAAACAACATGAAGACGAGATAGCTGTCTCTGAGAGAAATCAAGCCATTTTGAGTTGAGAAAAGATAGCCAACACATCAATTTGGAATGTCCTGAAAAAGAAAGAAACTACTGGTGTCCTGAGCAGCAGATATAGAATAGTGTGGTCAGGGAAAAAATAGCAGTTGATGACAAAAACACTGTGAAACTGTGTTCCTCTTTTGATCTTGAATCTAAATTTCTTTTGTTTTTAACATCTTATTTTGGGTGGAATACATACATACATACATACATACATACATACATACATACATACATACAGTCTTCTCCAAGAGTATTGGTATGGCAAATCTAATTTCTTTGTATTTGTTGTTCATTGAAGACATTTGGGTTTACGATCAAAAGATGAATATGAGAAAAGAGTTCAGAATTTCAACTTTATTTCCCGATATTTACATTTACATGTGTTAAACAACTAATCACCTTCTGTTTAAACCCACCAATTTTTCAAGTGAGCAAACCTAATGGAACACGGCAGGCAGGGATTACTTGTTGCCCAGGTGTTGCCTTTTAGATTGAATATTTAAGCATTAAATATCTCTGAATGGCTACAATTGGTTTTAGACTTGGGTTTCACATCTAAAGACTGACATTTATTGTTCAAATGAAGATGAGAGAATTGTCTATGGGAGAAAAGCCGGCCATTTTGAAGTTGAGAATAGAAGAAAATCGATCATATCAACTGGAGAAACTTTGGGCATAGCCAACTCAACAATTTAGAATTTTCTGAAAAATAAAAAAAATAAATAAAAATACTGGTGTACTGAGCAACTGGACGGCCAAGGGAAATAATAGCAGCTAATGAGAGAAAGATTCTGAGAATTGTGAGGATAAATCCCAAAACTTTAATCAATGATATCACCAACAAACTCGGCAGAGCAGGGATGAAGGTTTCATAATCAACCATTCTCTTTCGAGAGTAGAAATATAGAGGTTATATCAAAAGATGCAAACTACTCATCAAAAGCAAGAATCGGAAGGCCTTTTTGGAATTTGCAAAGAAGCACAGAGATGAGCGAGAAAAGTTCTGTAAGAATGATTTATCGACTGATGAGACGAAGATTAATCTTTACCAAAGTGACGGAATGATCAAAGTATAGAGAAACAATGGATCTGCTTATGATCCAACGCATTCTAGCCCGTCTGTGAAGCATGGTGGATGTAGTGTCTTGGCTTGGGTTTGCATGGCTGCTTCCGGAACTGTCTCATTCATATTTATTGATCATGGAACTCATGACGATAGCAGCAGAATGAATAAAGATGTCTATAGAATATATTTTCTTTGCCACTTTACAGAGAAATGCATTCAAAGTAATCGGGAGTTTATCAAGCAGCAGGGCAATAACTCAAAACATACTGCCAATGCAACAAAGGACTTCGTCAGGGTAAAAAAAAGTGGACAGTTTTAGACTGCCCAAGTCAATCACAAGACCTTAACCCAACAGAGCATGCATTTCATCTGCTGAAGAGGAGACTGAAAGAAGAAGTCCCCTGAAACAAACAAGAACTGAAAGGGTATGCGTTAAAAGTTTGGAAAAGCAAAACAAATGAAGAAAGCGACAGTTTGTTGATGTCAATTGGTTGTAGTCTTGATGCAGTTATTGCAAGCAAAGGTTATGCAAACATATATTAAATGTTATTCATTTCAAGACTATGACTGCCTTTACATTGCAGACATAAAACTGGGTTAAAATCTCATAAAAATGTGGAATCTTCTAAGTTGTTTAACACATCTAAATGTAAATACGAGGAAATAAAAGCTGAAAATCTTAACTTTTCATATATTCATATTTTGATCTTAAACCCAAATTGTGAATGTCAGTGTGTTATTCTGTCATATTTTTCCAATTTTACTCCGACATGCCGTAGCCCAACACATTATACCATTCTGGAATCAGGCCGACTACGTGAGCAAATGAAAAATATTCCAGGCCGAATCCGGACTCGCAATTCTGAAATTCTCGATTCCCAAGTTTTCATTACAGTAATTTCCTTTTTCGGATTTTGCCATTTTGACATCGACGGATGAAACAATTAAAGAAGCACAACTGTCTAACTTTCAATAGCTCATGTTCAAATGAAAAAAAAATAACGAATTATAATGTTGTAAAATAAAATTGTCTGTATTTTCAATTATCTCCTAGAGGCCGTAGTCCGACATATCTTACCATTTTGGAATCAGGCCGAATCTATGAGCAAATTAAAAACATTCTGGCCGGATCCGGGCCCGCAAACCTGAAATTTTGGATACCCAACTTTTCATTACTGCAATCGTTTTCGGTGATTATTTACGGAATTTTTTTTGCGACGAGTTTCTTTATACGTTAACAGTTTTTATAACTAGGAAATAAATTTGGGAATCGAAATCCAACGAAAGTCGCGCATAATTGTTTGAACGGAGAGAACATCAAAATGTCTTTAATTAAGTGGCGGCAGAAAATTCTCGTTGAACTTTTAAAAGATCAGCATAAATATTAATGCAATCAGTGATCAATTTTGAATTATAATTCCAAATTCTGGTAAGTCACTCTCTTTCTGCATCTCGCACTTCGCTCTCTCTCTCTCTCTCTCTCTCTCTCTATATATATATATATATATATATATATATATATATATATAATTGTGTTTCTGTGTGTGTGTCGTTTTTTCATGCAGTCAATTACGCGAAGACTGTGTGAGGAGCAGGAGGTGGGCAGGCAGTCGAGCGCCAACTGGTCCGGTCAGCCATGCGATTTGCTTTTTGCAGTTAGGGACAGAGTAGCGGTTGGTGATGGTGGTACTTTCTTGTTGATAATAATAACAGTGATGATTGCTTTTGCTTTTTGAACGGGGTGACTTCTTTCAAACAATACAGACAGACGTGTTTGTCTGGGTCAGCCTAAAAAAAGAAAAGAAAAGAAAACCATAAAAAAAAAACCACGAATACGTAAAATAAATCAAAATAAAATCGATCCGTTCAGAATGTAAAATGAAATTTGTACCATTTTTCTCGACATTTCGAAGTATCAAGGATAATAGAAAAAGCTGAGCAATTATTCTTCCATTTTCTCTCCTCGTGGAGATAGAATGTGTCGTGCAGTTAATGAGTAAACGAAGATTAACGAATGTATTATATATTGAATAGTAAACCGTTTGTCAACATGTAAACATGTATCAGTCTCAAGCGGTTCACATCTATCTATCTATCTATCTATCTATCTATCTATCTATCTATCTATCTATCTATCTATCTATCTGTCTGTCTGTCTGTCTGTGTACCTTAGTCTCATTCACATCTATCTATCTATCTTGGTCTTATTCACATCTATCTATCTATCTATCTATCTATCCTGGTCTCGTTCATATTTTTGTATGTATGTATCTATTGCTGTCTCGTTCACATCTATCTATCTATCTATCTATCTATCTATCTATCTATCTATCTATCTATCTATCTATCTGTGTACCTCAGTCTTATTCACATCTATCTATCTATCTATCTATCTATCTATCTATCTATCTATCCTGGTCTCGTTCATATTTGTGTATGTATGTATCTATTGCTGTCTCGTTCATATCTATCTATCTATCTATCTATCTATCTATCTATCTATCTATCTATCTATCTATCTATCTATCTTCAATATAGCCATTTACATCTGTTTATTAAATTTTCTCGATCTCTCTCCCTCTCTCTCCCTCTCTCTCTCTCTCTCTATGTAATTTGGTTCAGAGTTTTCTCTGAGTCTATTATAGTAAATAAAAAAATTGGGCTATATTTCTTCTGAAATGAACTTCGGACAATTTCTGAGGGAATTTTCTCTTGGTCCAAGAAGGCTCCTTCGTAATTTGGAAAATTTGACCAGTAAAACAATTCCAAATAAAAATTTTTTAATGATATTATTGACCCTTAAGTAACATTTGCTGCCTAAATACACACACACACACACACACACACACACACACACACACACTATATATATATATATATATATATATATATATATATATATATATATATATATATATATATATACATTGAGAGAGAAGATTGGGTAGCATTTAACCAAAATAACAGTATAATATGATAAGTATCTCATTAATATACGTAAAACGTGTGTAAAAATATTAGAATGTCAACTTTGACGCGGTAAAGGAAATCTGAATATTAACAAAATTTCTTGAAGACAAACGCTTACAATCAAAATGGAAGAGCAAGGCCGTGAAAGAAAAAGAGCTCAGATTTCACATAGTAAGAAGAAAGGACACTAGATGGAGATAAAGGTTGTTTTAATTTTGCCTAATAGATATTAAATTTAGAAGAATAAGAAAACGTTTATGATCGTCTTGAAAGATGTTTGGAAAGGCTTTTTGTGCTGCAATGAAATCGCGGATAGCTGATGCTATATATCTCCTTACTTTTGTCCTACAAGCAGTAACATTATATGAAAACCACATAAATAGAGGCAGTTGTGTAAGGGAAATTATTAATAAAGGTTAAAAATATCTTAAAACTTGACGCAAAAATCGCTAGAAGACAGAAATTACTGTCATCCGTTTCAGCCAAATAGACATATACTGAGTCTTTGTTTCTTTTCAGAATTGCTCTTTTAAAATTCCATTCGTTTAGATTTGCCCAAGCTATTTACTCGCCCTCCACCCGAATCAAACTCCTCTTCTACCCAACTAAAATTTACTGCATACACTTTTCGATTCAGGAGCAAAAACCTGTAAATGGTGTCTAGGCAAAATTCAAATCTTTGACCCGCAGGTCGAGGACAGAATATTACAAAAGGCTTGAGTTGGTTGTGGGTAAGGTGTAGCTTTAGCTGTGCCGCCTTTGTCACACCTGAGTGAACCCTGGTCTATACGCTTTGTTTATTTCCCACCCTATCTATGTGACTTTTCCACATTTTTTTTATATCTTATGAACATGTCAGAGTTTATTTATTTTCTTAATGGTTGTAAGAAAATTATGCATAGTTATGTATACTCTATGTATCTGCCCTTAATATAAAGGACAGTGCCTCAGAAGGTGGTATAGACGTGTTGAGTTCGAATTTCGGCCAAGTTCATCACAAGCACTTTCGTCTAAATACCCTTAGGAAAGGAAAAATTTCATTGCTTTTTCTCTCTAGCATTGGTTCCAAACGGGACTTTTCCTTTTGCACAAATATTCTTCGGAAAAAAAATCATCAATTTCTTCCACCAGCAATTCGTTAAATGACCGTAAAGTCAGGGCTCTATAGCTATGGCTGGCGACCAGTCTTGTTTGTTTGTTTTGTTTTATGGTATATTATAACCTCAGTGGGTTATTTAATGCCGACAACATTTTTGAAATAGATTAATAGCGATAGTTTGTTTTGTTTTGTTTTACGGCATATCAACCTTAAAGGGTTATTTAATGCTTTTTAGTATTCGCTCCGTATGTCTGTAGATAATAAATGCGTATAGACTCCGGAGTGTGAAAATTAAATTTGTGTTTTCCTGTGTCTCTAATGAAATTATTTTCAAGAATAAGCGATAGCAATTTGGGTAACTTGACGCTGTGTAATGGTTAGTAAGCTTGTTTTGCTAGAACAATTACAACTCAGTAAATAAGTCTGAACCTCACTGAGTGCCCCATACTTTAAGCTTTGTGCCATGTCTAAGCTTTGATTAGAAAATCGTCATAAGTAATACCAGTTTCAAGATTGTAGCCCTTTAGGTCCTTCATATTTTACACGCGTTTTTGGAGTGACAGAAGAATACTTTTGTTGACTTTTTGAAAAATATTTACCTATAAAATAATTTATCTTTAGAAAGATTTATTAAAAAATAATCTGCAGACGATTTCGATATAAAAATTAATAACGTCTGCTTTTTGTCAATTTTTATAGGGCGAAGAAAGAATAAAAATGTTCAACGCTTCATACTGCTGCGTTGAAATTGGGTTTGTTTTGATTTTGGGTCGCCTCTGCTTACCCGCAGGTAATGAATGCGTATAGACTCCGGAGTGTGAAAATTAAATTTGTATTTTCCTGTGTCTCTTGGGAAAAAAGGTTCCTATTAATGGGATTTATATATACATTTCTTTTCCACAATGCAGCCGAGTTTATAAAGAGAGCAAAAAATTAAAGCACCCCCCACAATTAGACTGAAAAGAACATACCGTCAACAAGAGAAATCATTCCTGGTTTGTAAAGGCAGATGCGATTCAGCCATATCTCGATTCTTCCCATCCAAAAGAAACAGGAAAGATTTATAGCCAGTGACAAACATTATGATTAAAGAAAATTATCTCGGTTTATTAAGATTTCATTATAACTTACCTAATTTTGAAATAATTTAATTTTTATACTTCTAATGGAATTATTTTCAAGCAATAGCAATTTGTGTACCCTGACGTTGTGTAATGGTTAACAAGCTTGTCATGCTAGAACAATTACAACTGAGTAATGAATCTGATCCTCACTGGGTGCCCCATATTTTCTAAGCTCCTGTTAGAAAAGCGTCATAAGTAATACCAATTTGTAGACTGTAGTCCTTTAGTCCCTTTGTATTTTACGTGCGCTTTTGTTTGGTTGTTTGATTGTTCTTATGGCATATCAAAACCTCAGTCGGTCATTTAATGGCAACAAAATTTTTTAAATAGATTCACAGCGTAGAAAAGGTGTCTGTGTATATTTTAATCGTTTTTCAATTACTTATATTTTTGAGTACAATCCAACTTCTAGGAAATTTACAATCTTAGATGGTTTTATTTTCGTAAAAAGTTTTTTTTTTTTTTTAATAAATTACACACTTGGTAATATTTTATTCACACTAGATCAAAATCTACATTAACAATATATGTTTTATTGTAAATTTCTCTTGGCCTGTAGTGCATATTGGGGATTCTTCTGCCCTCCAGTAAATAATGGTGGGTGATGTAGATGTGGCCTATGTGAAGGCAGGTCAACACGAAAAAAAAAACAAAATTTGTTAAGAGCTACAAAGAACAGGATGTTGTGGAGAGCCATGAACGCCTACATCCTGAAGCTACACGGCTCGTAAAAGTGCAGCAGGCAGCTCGTTTACAACAGTAGGGTGATGTTACATCGTTCTTCAAAGAGAGAAAATATTTACTTTTATCTATGATCGAACATTAATCACTCTCATCATAGGGAAAATAAGTAAATCTGGTTTCCGAAGACTGTTTTTTTTAGCACAATATAATTATTTTATAGACGCAAGTCTCTACTTAATATATATATATATATATATATATATATGTATATATATATATATATATATATATATATGTTTATCATTTCACTCCATAAAAGTTAGTAAAGTCACTAATACATAAGGCGTTACTGAGTGTGAAAGAATGAGAAAAAAGAGAAACATTATTAAGAAGCGAGAACAATAGAAGAGTTATTAAGAAGACAGTAGATAACGATTGGCATTGCATTTAAATTTGTTTTCTAATCATTTCACTACATACAAGGCAGTAAAGCCACTAAGACACAAGGGGGTTACTGAGTGTGAAAGAATTTAGAAAAAAGAGAAAAATATTAAGGAGAGAGAACAATAGAAGAGTAATCAAGATGACACTAGATAAAGATTAGTAATGTATTTAGATTTTTGAAGATCAAATCTGGCTGGAAATTATGGGACCTGAAGAGAGTTCCACGAGCGAGAAGTGCGAGAACAGAAACAGTCATCAATGAACTTACGGTTGCATCTAGACAATTCAACTTAGAATTGATGAGACTTTGTCGGCAATCCAGTACTGCGATTAATTTCAGAAAGTCTAGGTATCATAACGAAGATTTCATACGAATAATTAACATGAAATTATTTATAGAAGCTACGACACGTCGGTAGGGATGTATTTGATGCCGAGACGCTAGAAAAATATTCCTGATTTTTCTTGGGATTTTAGCAACAGCACCAGATATATGTTGCAGCAATATTGAAAACACTAGCAGTATAACCTGTCTTATATATATATATATATATATATATATATATATATATATATATGCTAGTATATATATATATATATATGCTAGTATATATATATATATATATGCTAGTATATATATATATATATTTATATGCTAGTATATATATATATTTATATGCTAGTATATATATATATATATATATATATATATATATATATATATATATATGCTAGTATATATATATATATATATATATATATATATATATATATATATAATTAAGTTATGAAGAACTTGGTAATCCGTATGGGTAGTACCAAAGAGGATAAAATCCTGAGAGCTCAATGTAAATCCAGAGCTAATAATTTAAAGAAAAACAGACCACTTTAGTGTTCCATTATAATAATTTATTTCACCAGAGCCCTTTTAAAGGACGCTAGATCATCAGATAAAAAAAAAAGTTATTTATAATAGACTGGTGCAAAAAAAACAAATGACGTAATAATGTCGTTTTTTGACGTTAAAAAATACGTCTAAAAACGACATTATTACGTCATTATTTTTGCACCAACCTAATATATATATATATATATATATATATATATATATATATATATATATATATATATATATATATATACTAGCAGTATAAGCCATCTTCAACCAGGTGTTTCATTACTGGGAATTTTTGCTGTTCAATTGGAGCAGCTTAAGTTTAAAATCAGCCCACCCGAAAATCAATATTAGTAACAACAACTGGGTGCAACTCAGGTACATCTCCAAATGGTGGGAGGGTGTAACAATTTGAATTTGGGGGTGGGGTGAAAAGGGCCGTGTTTGCGTTCTCTTGCAAGGAGCCGTCATAATAATATTATACGATAATTTTTATTTAAAACTTACGGTTGCTTCTAGTCATTTCAACTGTAAAATGATGACACCTTACCGCCAAGGATCTAACAATCTTTTGCGTTAGATTTCAACTCTCTAAATTGATTGAACGCTGTTTTTTACATACATTAAATTTTGCCTTTGATTTGTGCACAAAGTGTAAAAACAGTTTTTTCGATATTTCACCTTCAAGGTTGTAATTTTTTCCAGCCAATTTGGACTCAAAAGCGGCACTGAAGAATTATCTATCAAACAAAATGATTTCATCGAAATCGGATGAAAACTCTAGAAATGCATAAAAAACATCCGATCACACACACACACGTACATACACACACACAAACACACACACACATACACACACATTTTGAGAAATAAATATATAGATGAAGGAATTGTAGACTTATAAATAAGTAAGGTATATACCGAAGAACAAAAATTCTGGGGCTTACTGAATCTGAAAGAATATATGAAAAAAAAAAACATTATTAAGGAGCGAGAAAAATAAAAGAACATGAATTAATAAGATAACGATTGACATTGCTTTGAAATTTTGTGAAGATCAAAATTGACTGAAAAGTAAGAAGCCAGAAGAGAGTTCCACAAGCGAGAATTACGAGTAAAGAATCTGTTAACATAGAACTTACGGTTACATCTAGTCATTTCAACTGTAAAATGATGACACCTTACCGCCAAGGATCTCTAAATGTAGAAACGGACCACATGACCAGATATGGTAGCAATGGACGAATGGTAGTCTTATGAATATTTAAAGGTAGATTCGCGCGGGAAAAATTGTCTGGAATGACACAGAGAATCAACTTTCTTAGCAGCAGACCTGGCCATTCATATTATTGGGACATATTATTTGGAAAATATATTTAAAAACTAACGTGTACGTCTTCTAATATTAGAAAGGAGTTCATAAAAGAAGCTGGCATTTTTATGGCATCGGTAAATTAGTGAAAAATAAGCATCTAGGATTATTTTTTAATTTACATAGGCAGACAAATTCTCTTATAAATTTAAAAGATATTTTAAATAATCGCATATCAAAGTACGAATTGTTATGTTATAGAAAGATTGCTTCAGTTCCGATTAGGCTTTTTATAATATCTCCCACCAACAACAGGAAGCAAGCAACCATGACTCTCTATGGCTTATATTTCTGTATTATCTGTCAATTGACAAGCATTCTCGGGAAAAATAGGTGAGTGGTTTCCCGTTGCCTTCTCCACAGTTTGAAATACCATCTCTCTTCAGGATGTAGGTGATCACGGCTCTCCACATCTTCCTTTTCTTTATTATCTACCAATTGACATGCTTGGGAAAAGTAGTTGAGTGGTTTCCCGTTTCCTTCTCCACAGTTTGAAATACCATCTCTCTTCAGGATGTAGGTGATCACGGCTCTCCACATCTTCCTTTTCTTTATTATCTACCAATTGACATGCTTGGGAAAAGTAGTTGAGTGGTTTCCCGTTTCCTTCTCCACAGTTTGAAATACCATCTCTCTTCAGGATGTAGGTGATCACGGCTCTCCACATCTTCCTTTTCTTCATTATCTACCAATTGACATGCTTGGGAAAAGTAGTTGAGTGGTTTCCCGTTTCCTTCTCCACAGTTTTAAATACCATCTCTCTTCAGGATGTAGGTGATCACGGCTCTCCACATCTTCATTTTCTTTATTATCTACCAATTGACATACTTGGGAAAAGTAGTTGAATGGTTTCTCGTTGCCTTCTCCACAGTTTGAAATGCCATGTTTCTTCAGGATGTAGGTGATCACGGCTCTCCACGTCTTCCTTTTCTTTATTATCTACCAATTGACATGCCTGGAAAAGGTAGTTGAGTGGTTTCCTGTTGGCTTCTCCACAGTTTGAAATGCCATCTCTCTTCAGAATGTAGGTGATTACGGCTCTCCAGATCTTCCTTTTTTATTATCTACCAATTGATATGCTTAGGAAAAGTAGTTGAGTGGTTTCCCGTTGCCTTCTCCACAGTTTTAAATGCCATCTCTCTTCAGGATGTAGGTGATCACGGCTCTCCACATCTACCTCTCCTTTATTAACTATCAATTAACACGCATTCTTGGGAAAGGTATTTGAGTTGTTTCCCGTTGCCTTCTTCACCGTTTGAAATGTCATGTCTCTTCAGGATGTAGGTGATCACGGCTCTCCACATCTTCCTTTTCTTTATTATCTACCAATTGACAAGCATTCTTGGGAAAGGTAGTTGAGTTGTTTCCCGTTGCCTTTTCCACAATGAATCAACTTTCTTAGCATCAGACCTAATAAATGATTCAATATAATCTTTGTTTCCATTGCATAGCATCAGAAAAGTTCAGCACAAGAGGGCACAAGTCACACTTCGGCAAAATGAGTTCTCTCAGGTGTTTAATAGAAAGCAGTTTTTCTCGGCATGCCTTGGGGAAAAGTTATGACACAATACTTAGTTATTACATGAAAAAGGCTTTGCGTCTTTTTAATTACTGGTAAATAATAAAAAAAAAGTAGTTCAACATCCTTTAAGTGTACTGGTCCCATAATTTTTGAGGGGCGGGTTGTCTAAAAACAGATTTATGATTGAGCTTGCGTAATTTCATGAGAGATACCTGAGCAGATAATTTCCTCATAGTTAACTTACAACTATGCATTTACTCTACTTTTACACCATACCCACACATACATACATATCTATCTATCTATCTATCTATCTATCTATCTATATATATATATATATATATGTGTGTGTGTGTGTACCGGGTATAACAGCACAATTGGCAAATTCATGTAATACCATGGGTTAATTGCCCATCCTACAAAATGATTAATATCTAAAAAAAAAAAAAAAAAACGAAAGAAAGAAAAACATTAATTCTAAGTGAGTTACTTTTTTCCAGGTTTTCAGATGAGAGCTTTAGCCAACTTAACATCATTTGTCGTAAGGATCATTGAAGATCACCGTTTTGGTTATTCAGCTAGAAAGCAAATAGGTTAAAATCGTTTTGTGACAGCCACACAATGTCATCCCATCTGAGGAATTCTGAGAGGAAAAAGAATATTCATGGTACCAGCATTCATACTCTGGCTTCCATCTTCGAAGTCCATTAAAGAACCATCAAGTGGACGGTGAATAAGTTTAAAAAGACGGAACGGTAG
>OZ010610.1:72472881-72512881 GCA_963932145.1 Acanthosepion lycidas | reverse complement strand
TACACCTGCAGAAACTGTTGCAATGCTCTATCTGTCGGTGTGCCTAGTGCCTTTTTAAAGACCTTTTTAGAGTGTCAACGAACCTTTCAGCCTGGCCATTCGACCTAGGGTGGTACTGAGGCGTTGTAATGTGGTCCACCTGATATGACTTGCAGAAGTCTCTAAATTCACTTGATATGAATTGAGTGCCATTATCTGTAACTACACAATCTACCACGCATAAACGCGCAAATAGTTCGTGTAGAAATCCGATCGTGCAGTTTGTGGTTGGTCTTTTGCATTGTATGACCTCAAGCCATTTTGAGTGGCTATCCACAACAATGAGATAGTACATGTTGTCTATAGGACCTGCAAAATCGACATGAATTCTTTGCCATGGATGGTCTGTGTTTGGCCATGGTTTGCACGTCGTGGTTGGAGCTTTTGCTGCAAGCGCGCATCCTTTGCATGATTCTATCATGTCTGCTATGTCCTTGTCCATGTTTGGCCAATAAACATAGCAGCGCGTGAGGCTTTTCGTACGGTTCTTCCCCGGATGTCCCATGTGAAAATCCCTGAGGATTTTTCTTTGTAGGCTGTTTGGAATCACTACGCGGTCATTGTATAGTAGGACATCATCGCAGAGGGAGAAAACTTCAGGCACATTGGGGTCTTTATTGCGAATTTTGCTTTTTATGGATTGAATGAATTCATCCTCTCGAGACTCCCTTTTTATGCCGGCCAATGTAACTGGAAGCACTCTTATGGTACTCGCGATCAGGTTTTTGATTTCACAATTTGTCCTTAGAGTAGCAATGATGGAGTCTACAAAGACTTCTTTATTTTTTTGGAATGAGTCTATCTAACTCTTTGTTGATTTGCTCTAGAGCAGCGAAAGGGACATTCAGTTTCTTTTTGAATACGGGTTGTGCACCGTCCTTCACTTTGAACTTAGCTTTCATTTTAGTACATTTCCCAAGGCCGCCAAAAAAAACCTGGGGAAATTATTGTTTGAGTTCTTTTTGAGTTTACCAAATTGGACGTTGTACTTTGTATCTTGCGACAAAATGTACTCATTGGGCAATCCCAAAGATTGAATTTTTCTATCCAATCTATTCCAAATAAGTTATCTGAAGTTTTCAATACGTAGGCTTTGAGCTTTTTGGTAACTCCATTTAGTGTTACCTCGCCTAAAATGTTAATCTTTTCGCCAGTTACGGATTTTGCTGTTTTATCCGTTTTTAATAAGGTCGGCTTGTGTAATTTTCGCCAAGTACGCCAGTTAATGGTTGAAAGATCGGAACCCGAGTCAAGCTGGAATTTAATGGAATTATTGAAAATATCCACAGTTACATATTTCCTTAAATTCCTATCGACAATATTGTCAGATTGAGCTTGCCTAATTTTATTTTTGGGTTTTCTCGTTCTGTTGGCGTACCAGCACCGAGTTAAAGTATGCCCACTTTTATTGCAATTTTTGGTCCGGGCGGTTTCTTTAACCTATTTGCGTTTTGGTTACTGCGGAATTTAGGACATGAAATTTGCCTTTTGTCTTTTTGAGGGGAATAGGAGGTAGACTTAATTCTGATTTTATTAATCTGAGCCACACCTGATTCCTCGATAGTGTTTGAGTCACACTTTACAGATATTACTCTTTGACAGTCCTCTGTCAGTTTTTGGAGAGTCAATCCTTGTTCGTTATCAAGCTTGGTCAGTACCCGTCGTCTGACTTCGGCGTCTTCTGCTGATACTAGACCTTGTGCGAAAATTAAGCACTTGAAATCATTGGCAGTCAGTTCGGCTAGTTTAAAATCATTACAGAGCTTGTTTACCGATGCTGCAAACGTTAGAAAATCTTGATGGTTGTCTTTGACTGTGTTCAGGCATTTCCAACGTTTGTGGAACAAGGTTGTGTTAGGCCCGAATAGTTCCGATAGGAGCTTAATAGTCTCTGAAAAATCCAAGTCAGTCATTTTCTTGGGTAGTATGAAGTCTACGAACCTACTATGTTCTGTAGTTCCCAGTTTTCTCAATAGTAGACGTACCTTTCTTTTACTGGGCCATTGTTCACAGTCTACGTTGAAAATATCTTCGTAGTGCCTGTAAAAAGCCTCGAAAGTTTTGTCGTTCTCTGGTACGTATTCAAAGATTTCCATTGAATTGTAGATTGTACTCTGGGAGAATATTGTATCTTTTTCAGAGTTTGAGCCTTTTAATGCATTTACGAGTAATTCTTTAAGTTGTTTCTGTTGTAGTTCAGCATTCTGAAGCGTAATTTGTTGGAATTCCATTTGTTGATTATGTAATTCCAAAAATAGTTGTTGTTGTCTTTCTTCTGATTTTTGTTGCTGATCCAAATGTACTTTTAGCATTTGGACGATTACTTTTTGAAAATCTTCCATATTTAGACAAACAAAAATGACAGCGATTTTTTGTTGCTTTGAAACCCGTGTACCAAGGGGAGGCACACAAAAAAATCTTGATAGATTTCTTTTTTTTTTTACAAAAAAAAAAAAAAAAAAAAAATATGGACAGACAATTAATTAAACTAAACTAATTATGTGTTTAGCTTTTTTGAGATTCCGTGGTTCCGTTAATTTTAATGTAATTGTATAAATTTTCACCGCACTTATAATGTATTTTTTTTTTTGTTATAGAGGTACAAAAAAGAGAAACTCGCCTCAGTGAATTTGAGGGGAGAATAATTTTATGCACCAGATTCAACTCAGTTACATAAAAAAATTTTTAGATAGATTATTTTTTTTTGAAAACTTGAGTCGTAAATAGTAATTCGGCTCTTGTGTTGTCAGTTTGTTTTATGAACAAACTGTTTTTTTTTCTGTGTGTGGGTGTGTAAGAAATCGTTCTCGTAATGTTATTTGGACAGACTTTAATATTCCGTAGATGTAGAATCGCTGTGTATTTTTCGAGTACTCTGTCGCTATTGATATGGTGAGAACGAAATTCTCGAATCTTTCTGTCGCCACTGATGTGGGACTGGCAAGGTATTGAGGTTTTCGACGTGAATGCGTTTCTCGAATTCTTCGTCGCCACTGATGTGGTCCCAAAGTCGGGACCACGGAAGGAAAACACGGAACACGGATTAGAGGTAAGAAAGATATATTAAACAAAAAGGTTACAAAGATAGTGTAAGCTGAGATTACTATGTGCTAGTGTCCAATATTGGTAGTCGTAGGCGGCTGATACTACTGTATACTCTCTCTTTCCTCCTCTTCTCCTAGAGTGTTATATCGCATACTTTATATAGTCCTGGAGGAGTCCATGTTGTAGGTATGTTACTGTCTCACAACAATTTTTTTGAAATTCTTCGAAGTTTCTCCTATGCAATCATTACAGGTAAATAGTAATGTTTTTTTCCATTTTGTCATTTATTTTCTTCAGTTTTGGGTGCTTAATATGATTCTGGTCAAAGTTTCATCTCTTTTCTTCAAGATGAACGATCGTGAGTTAGATTTTCTCGAGTTACAGGGTTACGTTAAGGGGTAGTTTATATGGATAGGAGGGTGACGATAACGATTGACTCTAGACTTGAACAGGTTAGGATTTCAGGGATCAAGAGAACATTGTTCTTGGACGTCTGTTCCACAGGGCAGAGGTTCGCGGGAAGAAGCTGTTTAAGTGAAAATTACTTCTCACCAAGGAAATGTAGCTGGTTTGTTTCTATGTAAGTGGCAAGGCGGGTTCAAGCCTACTTCGATCATTTGTATTTTCTATGGTTTATCAACCTTTTGCTGGTTATTTGAAACCAGAAAATATTTTTACATTGTGAGAATTTCTGAGATAATGATGATTTTGTGATACAAGTATAATTATTTAACCCATAGCTGGGAGGAGAAGAGGTGGATTCATACTTAATCAGAATTAACCCATAGCTCAAGTTTTGAGAGCTTAATACGATTCTGGTTAAAGTTTCATTGCTTTCCTTCAAGATGAGCGATTGTGATTTAGGTTTTCCCAGATAATCGTCGTTTGAGGAATCCAAATAAACAACGAGTGGAAAATGGGGAAAAGTTGGGGCTGGTCCTCATTTGTCTTGACGCTAACTTAGCCAGCAACAATCACTGACCCATTCGTTCGAATATTGATTCATTCATCAATCCAGTTCATCTACCCAACACAGGCACCATAATACCACATTTGTTCGAGGAATGTCTAATTAAACCCATATGAACCGACCTTATGGTACGGAGTGAAGATTTAAAGTACCAGTCATGATAAATGCTTGTTCCATCAGGGAGGCCTTCTGCCTTGAGCGCCTATTGGGCCTTAAATTCAAACCAGATTTAAAGTGAAACTAGTATATACGAACCATTGATAAAGATGCAGGAAAAAAAAAAACTCGGTTTTCCTGAACAGCGTCATTAAAAAAAAAACCCAGACTCCTTGTTCTATCGTTTTTATTATTTTCTAGATAATAATGATTTAGTGATACAAGTCTTACTAACTAACCCATAGCTGGGGGAAGAAGTGCTGGATTCATAGCTTTCCAAAGTGTATTATCGTGTCAGTGAATATAATTAACCCAACTGAAATTAGAACTCGGCTCTCAAATTAACAATTCCGAGCCATTATCACACCAACTGCGCAGGTAAGATTACAGCACCTGACATTGCCAATAGTAAGGGAACCGGTGTTTTAACGGTATATGGTTGTAAATCTTACGATAATTTCTGAATAACTATGTTGACAGGGCGGCTTACAGGTGCACCTCTAAAAGCTTAAGTGGCTAAAGCTTGACACTTGATCTCTCCTCGTCTACATCAATAGCGGCTCGGGGGAAATTATCTGGTCACATTCAATGCCTTGTTCAGTTCACTACCGACTGTTCGGTTGTACTCTCTTCCTACGGACGGGAGGAACCCGAAGGAGGCTACGCCGAAGGGCGGAGTCTCCTTCTGGGAGGTAGACCGGCCCTGAACCCGTTTATACGAGTTCAATGGGCATATTTTTGGCCGAGCCCACGGGCTCGGAAACCCCACGTTAAAAAGGCCTTGTGCCACATGACACCCTCGTGCGGGGGGGGGGTGACTGAATATCTTCAATGCCTTGAAGATCAAACTATTGACATTGTACCATCGCCGAGCGGATCCAGAACATTCACTAATCGTGATAAATAAATGTTCCTTCAGAGAGTCTTGAGCGATTATTGGGAATTAAACTCAACACAGAAGATACAGAATAAATATTATATTATATTTTTTTAAAGCCATTCATTTTCGTTCGTTTCTTTCATCACGAGAAACGCCAGCTTAGATGAAAAAAGTACTAATGATTTATTATTTAAGTATACACGCAAATACACATACTTCCTTCTTTCGTTTTTGGATCGGATGAAGCCTAGAAAGGCGAAACACGTAATCAAATGTAGTTTCAATGAAACGGTTTTCCATTTGTCATATTAAATCGTTTACTCATTTTTTTTCCGAAGTCGAGAAGTGGTTTCTAATTAATGTTAAAGATATTCCTCATATTCTAGTTTTTAGCGATTTACAACATGGCGGTTTCATATGATAATCCTAACCCTATTCCGTTCATTCTTTTTTTTTTGCTGTTTACAAACTTTGAGCTTGTTTTTGTGTTCACTTTCACTTAAGGCTTCCTCGTAGACTCTTTTAACTTTCACAGATGTGTTCGTTTTTTGAGTTAGTATTGACAATCTAATGGCTATTGAATCATAAAAATATTTAGTAACGATCAAAAGGGTCAAATTATCTGGTCACATTCAATGCCTCAAAAATCAAACTACTGACATTGTACCATCGCCGAGCGGATCCAGAACATTCACTAATCGTGATGAATAAATGTTCCCTCAGAGAGGCCCCGTGTCTTGAGCTATTATTGGGCATTAAACATAACACAGAAAATCCGGAATATATATATAATATTTTTTAAAGTCATTCATATTTCTTCGTTTCTTTCATCACTAGAAACGCCAGTTTAACTGAGAAAAGTACAAATGATTTATCATTTACCAGTCACGATAAATGCTTGTTCCCTCAGAGAGGCCCTCTGACTTGAGCGACTATTGGAACTTAAACTCAATTCCAAAGTGGAACTCCTTCATACGATCCATCGCTAAAAATGAAGGAAAAATGCTCGGTCCCCTGTACAGGACCTGACTCCTCGTGCTATCCTTTTTATTTACAAGAGCCAGATCAGGCCTAAAATGAATTACCGATATCATATTTAGGCAGAAGTTACCGAGTCCTCACTTTCCAGTTTAGATAGAGTCTAAAAAGCGCCTCTGTCTCCTTGTGGGTAACAAATTATTTTCTACCCATTCAACCTCTCTCTCAGAGAAGGGATGTGGGAAGATTCACATTGCAGTATCGCTGCTTCCATGTTAAGTGCTCGAACCAAATACATTTCTTGGTAACACCAGTCCTAACTTTCAGGGCTAAGATTCGCCATGACACTTACAATGTAACAATTCCCTCCGTGAGAAGTAAGTTCCATATGAACAACTTCTTCCTGCGAACCCCTGCACAGTGAAACCGATTTCCAAGAAGATAATTCCCCGATCACTACATTCTTAACATGTTCAAGTCTAGGGTTAACCGTTATCTTCCCCGCCTATCCGTATAAACTGTAGCTCTTACTCTGTAACGCTCTATCTCGAGTGGCTCCGGGCCTTGTACAGGTTGAACATCACTGTAAAAAAACAAAAAAACAAACTACACAACTAAACAAAAAGAATGTTAGTAATGTCTAATCATGGCAGAGACATTACGCAATTACCAGAGAAATGAAAACTGAAGAAGCCAATATTTAATGCACAAAAGTACAAATAAAGCCACTAGAACAAAATGGCGGAAGAAAAAGACTGGTTCCCACATAACCTATCACTAACTTAAAAAAAAACAAACTCTAGCCATGACCTCTGACCCATTTGTTCGAATACAGAATCTATCACCAAAACAACCCATTTACGGGCACCATAATACCACATTTGCTGTAAAAATGCATCCTTAATCCCATATGTAGAGTCTTTGTGGGAGGTACTGATAAAACAATGAATAAAATCATCCCCAACTAGTTTTAACCCGTGAAAATTTCAAAGTTTACCTATTTTAAATTTGCGATGAAACTTAATTCTTCAGGTAATGATTGAATTCAATCATAGAGAATTCTCCAACTATAAAACGCCCGTGGAAATTCCTCTGTCGCATCGTTAAATATTTGGGATTAATAACTTTAACAAAATATTGCAATAACAATCATAAAATATGAATGCCGATAGTTATTTTAAGAAGTAAGGGGGTACAAATGAAAAGATTTGAAATTGGCAACTTTTTACATTTCAATCTATATGCAGCATCCATCGCTATCGAGAGGCCATGGATCTGCGGCCAAAGATTTATGCCTCAGCTGCTGGTGCAAGGCAGGGCAAGTTTTGATGAGAGATCAGCGGTTACCCATACAGGACGCCACTGATGCTGTCCAAGGGAAATGTAGGGGCCAATACACTTTGTTACAGCGTTATCGTCAGAAGAATTTGAACATAACATCGGCTTGTTGTAAGGACTCTGGCTCCTGAATTGTCCTTAGGGTTTATTCTCGAACCCTTTCCCATGATGGAATATGGCCGCCAGGCAGTGTATGTTTAAAATCAAATTTTTCCTTCTATTAGATGGACAACTATCCCAGGTTGAAATATCACATTTCCATTTCACTGAAACAGACGTTAAACACTTTTATCTTCCCTTCTTACTTTCATTTTCTTACTGAAACCAAGTAGCATCTCAGATATGTCTTTCCTTTGCACGCAATCAAAACGAAATAATGCATGATATACGGTAATCAATAACGACATTCCGACTAAAATTATTCAAGAAGATTTAGCTGAAGTGTATTTTTTAAAATCGTTTCACCGCAAACAAGACAATAGAGCCACAAAGACACATGGAATTACTGGGTGTGAAAAGATAAGAAAAAGAAAACATTAGCGAGAAAAATAAAAGAAGAGGAATCAAGAAGATGATAGATAACGAATGACATTGCATTTTAATTTTTGTAGATGAAAATTGGTTGAAAAGCAAAAATTCAAAAAAAATAAAAATAAAAATCAAGAGACGAGAAGTGCGAGAAAAGAACTGTACGCAAAGGACTTATGGTTGCATCTAGCCAATTCAACGTGAACGGAATCTAGGTACCAGGAAGGTACTTACAGAAAAGGCACAGGAAAATACGAGGCGGAGGTGGGAAAGTTGCTGAAGTTGGTATGACACGTCAGGGCCAATAATATTGCAGACTCTTCTTTGGATTTTATCAAGAATCTCTAAATAAACAGCAGGAGTGCCAGAACAGATGCGACGGCAATATTCGAACCACATACTTATAAATGTATAAAGCTAGCTTAAAAGTCGCCCTATCAGGCGGTGTGTGTGTGTGTGTAAAAATATATAGAAAATAGGGAAGAACTCGTTAGGTAAATAATCTAAAGTTCTTTCGTATTTTTGTTATTATTTTTTAAAAATAGTGCTCGATACAAAAGTAGAGCATAAATATAATTATTTATTTAAAAATGATCCCAACGCTACATAAGAGTTCTCATGTTTCAAAACAAGAGCCGAAAATTTCAATATAATTATTTGAATTAAAGTACTAAGCTCTGTTCCATCTTCAAGCGAAACAGAGCTTAGTACTTTAATTCAAATAATTATATTGAAGTTTTCGGCTCTTGTTTTGAAACATGAGAACTCTTATGTCGCGTTGGAATCATATTTTTAAGTAAATAAACAATTATACATATATATATTAAGAAATGGACAAAAGCCGACAATTTATTTATTAAAGACATTTTTATGTTTAACGTTCTTTTTATAGATACAAGTATTTAAGTAAATGCTCTGTTTATAATAAACAGTATGAAATAACATTTACCGGCCTGAATGTCCTAGAAATTTTCATAGAAAATATTCGTTCTTTGACAGGATTCGAACCTGCATCCTATATGGAACCGTCATTTAACTTGACGTGCCTAACCGCTCGGCCACAAAGGATCGTTCGGTTGGCAAGGTCGAATTTACTGCTTATAAACTTCAATCTTCCATGAATCTCGTACATTCATAACTGCTCATGGCGTATCAAATGTAAATGTTTATTATAAACAGAGCATTTACTTAAATACTTGTATCTATAAAAAAGAACGTTAAACATAAAAATGTCTTTAATAAATATATATATATATATGTGTGTGTGTGTGTGTGTGTATGTGTGTGTGTGTGTGTACCGTGCTAAAATTTTCAGCCATTTTAAACCATTGTAAATTTCTTATAATTTGCAGGGATTCAAATTTTGAGAGACCAAATTTAATCATTGTTGTGACCAAGTAAATAGTTAAAGAAATAACAAAGCAAGATGTTGCAGATAAATTGTGTATTGAACAGTAAATATAACAGAAGAGTGTTACACGACTTGGGAGTGTGTGTCGGTTGACCAGCGTTCAGTGTATATCACTGTTTTCCCGCGAGGCTTACTATTTTTATTGTAAGTGAAAGAGTCCACAATAGTCTCATTAGAGGGAGGACACCACAACAGTCATAAAATGCGTTTTTTTCTTTTTGCCATAATAAAATTTCTAATAAAAATCATGTCTCACTTTTTTTAAAACCATGTATAATGTTTTTCTCTTATTTAAAATACAAAACACCTACTTTATTTGACCGATTTATAAAATTACGAGGGATCTCCTCAAACTCCTGGACTGTATGTTCGTAAAAAGCGTGTGTGAAAGGATAAAAAGCCAATAGGGAATACCATGAAAATGAACGTGCCCCAATAGGGGGCACTTTACTCATGTGCGACGACATCTAAAAACCAGAGCTAAAAAGCTGTAAAAAAAGGTCAGGGAGAGAAATGGACGCCTTTTATAGGCTTAAAAAACATCCCCTAGCGACGTTTATTTAGCAAATTCAAGGGGGATCACCACAACCTTTCCTTTTTTGGTTTTGCATGAGTTTGTGTAACTTCGTCGAACATTAAAGCAAACCTCGCGGTTACTTCCAATGAGCAGCATCCCACTACAACTTCAGTGTTTTACAGTATCTAAGTCCGTTAATGTATATATGGTATGAAGTCTTCAAGGACCACACCAGTGATATCCAAGAACGTAGACGTCACCTGTTTCTTCTGTGACCGCTGAACTTGGAATGTTTGTAGGTCAGGACTCAATGAATGCTTCCAGATCATGAAACCAAATTTTATTTCCGTGGTAACATTATACACACAGTTCTAGTCATTCGTATTCCTGATTACCGGATAGTTCCAACAGCTCTTCGAAATCGTTCGAAATTTAAAAAAAAAAGATGCCCAAACTCTGGAATTTGCGTTCTTCCGTCAGTTTCTTTGGAGATAAAAGCTGAAATTTTGCCATGCAAATATCTTGTTCTAACTTTCAACTCATTGTTTGTCTACTAGTAGTTTTGAGGCGACAGTCATTTTTGCTCTGACGTCACATACGCATGCGCTCTGCATTAAGGCTGTTTTGGCTGTTAGAGGAATTATCGCATACTCTCTATTGTTATGTGTTTGCGAATTTATCAGTGTTTAAATACGGGTCGATTTACAGGGAAGGTCAAAAGTTGTTTTGCCCATTTCCAATAACAATGAACACAAATTTCTAAATGAATTAAAAACAGATAGACGGTAAAAAAAGAAGATGGCGCCCGAAACATGTGAATACCGACGAAAATAAAGAAAATATAATTGTTATATTGAAATTATAATTATATGATGATTAAATAAAAATAATGTTATTTAGAAATTTGGGTTTATCATTATTAGAAATGGGTAAAGCTACATTTGACCATTCCTGCATTTCAATCTGGACAGTATTTATTCGTATATATTTCGCACGCCTACAAGCGCGGGCACACACACACACACGTAATCACACGCATGCGCATATCGATTATTAAACAGGTAACTGAATGTCCCTTTTCATGGCATTAGTGGCATGGTATTATCAGCTTAAACTACCTTTCTTTCTAAAATGGAACCCGGTTTCTATTTCTGTTATTTGTTGATCGCTTTGGCCTTTTGTCGTAAGTCTTACTGTTGAAAAGAACAAGGATGTTAACTCAAACACGTATGCCAACGAAATGTAATATTTATAGCGATTATAGCATGTTTGTTTTTGTTCACAAGTGCCTATGTATATAACACCCAGTTTATATATTTGTGCGCTTCCAGAGAGATTTACTTATCTTAGTTAAAAAAAAAAAAAAAAAAAAAATGAAATATTAGGTTGGTGCAAAAATAATGACGTAATAATGTCGTTTTTTGACGTATTTTTTAACGTCAAAAAACGACATTATTACGTCATTATTTTTGCACCAACCTAATACATAAACTCTAATGAGAATTCCAGAAAAAAAACCTGTCCTTAAATTCCCATATGAATAATTGTCATATAGGAAAAAAATGAGTAACTACCGACACCGAGGTTCGAGCGTGACACTCTGGCTTTATGAATATGTTTTCCGCCAGAGATGTAAGCTTTATATTGTAAGGTACCTTCCGCTATTTAAAAGTACCTTCGGAAGATTCGATTATGTGCACAAAAATCGAAAGCGACAAACTTCAAAGATTTGTCTTCTCCCCAGACATCTTTAAACACTACAACATGGCTATCCTAAGATAGGTCAAGCCCCTAAAAAGGATTTATTATCTGTGGATACTATATAAGATACTGCCATATAGGAAGAAAATGAGTAACTACCGACATCGAGGTTCGAACATGACACTCTGGACTTACGAATATATGTTTTCCGCCAAG
The DNA here is from genome assembly GCA_963932145.1 of Acanthosepion lycidas. Classification (NCBI taxonomy): domain Eukaryota; kingdom Metazoa; phylum Mollusca; class Cephalopoda; order Sepiida; family Sepiidae; genus Acanthosepion; species Acanthosepion lycidas. Next base: position 72,501,102 of record OZ010610.1, on the reverse strand, counting down.
TTTATAACTAGCGGTGTCAGGCTACTGACTGCAGTGACTATTGAGTGGAACTATCCAGTCGAATTAGTGTGAATTATTGCGTGTCGATGATTTGATTTAGGATTTACCGGACGTTAAGCCGAACCGCCCTACTAACAAGGTATTCACTGAAATGGTTAATTATTTTTGGTTGACTTTTACTTCTTTGTTCTTGTTAAGTATTTATTTGTGGTTGTAATTAAATACTGTTTTATGTTCACATTGAAGTCTTGAGTTATACTTAATCATTACCGGCCACTTTACGTCACAAAAATGAAGATAACATTATTTTTCTTGATATATTGATAGACACCAATAATAATATATTCACTATCACTAATACAAGAAACCTACTAGAATAAACTCATGTACTCTTAATTATAAGAATGAATGTCCTAACTACTACAAAATAGCAATTATACAAAAGTTTAATAAATCGTGCCAATGCTAACTCATTAACAAAAAGATTTTCTATCCTGAACTAAAAGGCATTAAAAAAACACCTCTTATTAATAATGCCTTTCATAACTAATTTTTTGATGAAAAAGAAGGTAATGCATTACAAATTTTAATATAAATCAAATAGAACATAAATAGTCAAAAGTCAAAGTAGTTAAAAGTAGTCAAAGTAGTACTCTAAACGTATTAATCTTTTATACCGTAATCAGACGCATCCTAAATATGAACAAGATGAAAAAATTCTAAAAAAGGTAATAAATAATAATATATCCCCCAGAGAACCCAGCAAAAATAAATTTGATTATATACTATACCAAATTTAATACAAACATAATAATAATCATCCGTAATAACTCCTCACCAACTAACGTATTGCAGAAAACTAACACTATATATCAATTTAAATGTTCTTTGGGAGATTGCATCTCCGACGATAACGCTAATGTATATGTTGGTTCATTCTACAATAACGCTATCAAGACGGCTCACTCTACGCATGAATGATTCAACCTTCATTGCTCAACATCTGCAAAAACATTCCTGTCCACATTCACATCTTAGAAGTAAAATAAACGAGATTATGAATATATCGAAAAGACTCGGAAAAATAAAATAAATAAATACAACCATTGTACTTTTCTTGCTCTCTTTAATCATGAAACAACAAAGCTTATACGTGATTACGAAAAGATCTTATTAAAAACAAACAAACACAATATATCTAAATTGTTTAACCAGATGTTGCTTAAATGAAAATATGCTGCCAAAATCTTTAACAGAGGATAGAGAACGTGACACTGAAATCCGAAGGCGTTTGGAATGAGAATATATACCTTAATGAACATAAACAAAGTATTAAGAAACTGGAAAAAAATTTTATACCCCCCCATGACGTGATGTGATTCTAAAGAAGGTTCTTTTAGATTAAAATAGACGAAGGGTGTCAGAAATGTGAAGATTTAAGGATTGGTTTTGTTTAGTGGCATATCAACAACTCTATTTAATGCCGAAATCTAAATAATTTGAACACAATTTTATGCTTTCAACTAAACATATTTTGAACACAACTGTATGCGTCCAACTACAGATAAAATGTATTGTTAGTCTTTGTGATATAAAGATATATTGTTGATATTTTTTACTAAGAAAATGTATTTTCATACTTTCATAGTGTTTTTGCTTTGGGAGCAGGGCTCACTATTTACCCATACCTGGGACGCTAACATGTGCTACCACGCCGGGTCAGGGAGGACCCGGGAACAAGAGCAATTAAGTGGTTCCACGCTCCTCAAAACATCCAAATCAGGCGACCTTGCTGCCGGATGTAGTTTATCGTCATGCACAGGACGGGCGTTTTACGGAAAATGGGGGAACAAAAACAGTTAACTTAGAACCAAAAAGAAACAACTGACATTTCTGAGACATATAGTGAAGAAAGAAGGCTTGGGAAATTTGATATCCAGAGGATGCATACAGGGCAAGAATGAAAATAGTAAAATTTAAATATTTCTTTCATGGATTAAGTATTGGCTTGTAAATGTTAGCGTCCCTAAAACAAATCTTTTAATCACTAGAGAGAATCTTTTTGCTTCCCATTTGTATGGCTGATGCTAACCTCCAAGAGAGAAAATTATTGTGCTTTCTTGCTCTCACACTTTCCAATTTCCACGGAATTGCTAGGTCTGATGCTGAAATTTGGTTCACTGTGTCGTGCCAGAAAATTTCTCTCGTCAGAATTTATTTTGTACATTGATAAGTTTACCATTTTCCCGTCTGGTCTGTTGTTCCTGCAAAAGACAAAAGACGGGTTTGTAATGTTATTAGTCCTGACGTAACAGTGACATTCCCACCGCCATGACGTGGTTTCCCGCTGTCTTTTCTATAAATATTTTCATGGCAGTTGTTCTAATGAGTTCTGGTATCTTGAGAGCATGAATTTAAACATACTATAAGATTGTGACGGAGAGAGAGTCTGAAAAATACACAAAAACACACACATGTATTTTTTATTTATTTTTTTTTAGTGAAATTGGAGTAGATTTGAATAGCGAAATTAAATCAGAGCATTTTGTTTATTGATGAGGAAATCCATCTAGGGCGGAAGTTGTACCCATTGATTCTGGGTCATTAGCAGATAATGGAAATGGTCGAAACAATTTTTATCGATTAAAAATTGAAATAGAGTTGAGTAAGCTAGATGGAACTTTGGAATTCACATGATTTTGGTTGAAGCAGTCAAAACCCCGTGATAATCACGAGCGAAGTAGTAGAGCCAAGGTTCAGTTATAACCAGCCGGATTTTTCTATATAAACGCGTATTTATACTGAAAAAGGCAGACGGGAGAGAGACGGGCGAGCGTAGAGACGGAAGAGAGAGACAGAAGAGAATGAGCCCGGGCAAGAGTTGGGCTAAAGATCGTGGAGAGTCAAGTTGGAGACTCAAGAAGGAGAGAAAGCTAACATGTACTGTTTTATACGCACCGCCGCTTCTGCTATCACGAATATTGCTACTACAAAACTCAACGTCGGTAGGACACATGATTAAACCAGTGGACCGGTCGAATAATCTACGGATGCTCAGGGTCCCTACGGCGGCCTCTCCCTTAAGTTCGGTTAGGACCAAGTAGACACCTCAACCCAGAGAATAAGACGTCGGAGGTTGAGGGGCTGGGGCGAAAGTGTTAGAAATTACACTCGGTCTCATCATTTTTACCGCTGAATTAGCTCGCTGGAACCGTAAGTACTATTCTAGTAGATTCTTTTCTCGATTGTGAAACTCTTTTCTAGTTTCTCTGCTACCTTCATCTTCTGTCTTCATGAATCCTCTCTTTTTATTTTGCTTTCTCCCAGGTAAATTCTTCACACACTTTTCATCTATCCGTCTTAGTGGCATTATCGCCTTGTTTTATGTGAAGTGATCATTATGAAACATACCTAAAAATCTGTGCATATTTCTGAGATAAGGTATTATGTACACTATTTACATTATTCGGACTATTGTCCTCATCTTTGTCGCCATATTTATCACAACGTTTCGGCCTTTCAGTATCTGTCTATATTTCTGAGATAAGGTATTATGTACACTATTTACATTATTCGGACTATTGTCCTCATCTTTGTCGCCATATTTGTTACAACGTTTCGGCCTTTCAGTATCTGTCTATATTTCTGAGATAAGGTATTATGTACACTATTTACATTATTCGGACTATTGTCCTCATCTTTGTCGCCATATTTATCACAACGTTTCGGCCTTTCAGTATCTGTCTATATTTCTGAGATAAGGTATTATGTACACTATTTACATTATTCGGACTATTGTCCTCATCTTTGTCGCCATATTTATCACAACGTTTCGGCCTTTCAGTATCTGTCTATATTTCCTAGTCAGGTGTAAATTCGGATGGAAATATGAAATTGCATTATAGTCCTAAATTCCTATTTTGAACCTTTTCGTCTAGCAGTGAGTACATTAGTTATTTTCAAAAGCATTTTCTATCTCGCCGCTCAGGTCCTCGACACCAGCTTTAAAAGATATAAGATGCTGTTTGCTTGGCTGCCTGTCATAACTTTGAAGATTCATATATATATATATATATATATATATATATATATATATATATATATGAAAAGTTTTGTTTATTGGTTTGTATATTTATTGGTTGGATGACTTTTTGGTAAGGTTCATTGTTTGAGTCTTTGAAAAGCTGTTGCCTTTTCAGGGTTGGGGTCGATTTGTGTTGGAATTTGTCGATGAGGCGAGTGCAGCACCTTCCGTGCTTTTATCTATTCAAGTCTGTATTTTTGCCGTGAATAATGTCTAACCTTATGAAGCAGGAGCTTATCTAACGAAACTGGCGAAAGATCTACACGTTTTTCTATTATTTTCGTATTTAAAAAGAATATATCACTTTCATATATATATATGTGTATGTATATGTTTGTGTGTATCTCTTTGTGTGTGTGTGTGGATATAATAGGCCGACCAAAGAAATTCTAAAGTTCTTTTTTTCTGTTCTTTTATTGTCCTCACTCCTTCATAATGTTTTGTTGTCATATTTTCTCACAAATAGATTTTCTCTTATTCTCAGACACTCAATAACCTCTTGATTATTAGTGGCTTTATTGCCTTGCTCGGATGTAAATGATATATATATATATATATATATATATATATATATATATATATATATATAGCTTTGATAAAGGCTTATGTAAGCCGCAAGCTTAGATAGAATTAAAAACATGTATCAATATGGCGTTTTTCTTTCATCTTTTAATGATAATGTTATTAAGCTTGTCAGACGATCTGAAAAGAATTTACATAAAATAAATAGTCAAAACTTGTCTCTATTATTTAATGAAACATGCATCAATAAAAAATGCTGCCGTTATATATATATATATATATATATATATATATATATATATATATATATATATATATATAAAGAAAGAACAGTAAGATATATAATCCGGTGTTCTTATAGATATTTTTATTTTTACAAAATAGTGCTCAATGTAAATTTACAGAGCATTAATATTATAAATTATATTATATTATAATTACAAAATTTTTGAAACATAGTTAGAACTGTGTAGCGAAAAAATCATATTTTAAATCAATTAATTTATAATATATATATATATATATATATATATATATATATATATATATATATATATATATATTACAGTTCAAGTGTTTTAAGCCACCTTCAGAAGTAGTGGGATTGTGAAAAAATGGCAAATAGCTCTTAGAGACATTGAAAAAACAATGTAATCAATTAAAAAACTGAAACTTTTGTAATGAATGCCAAAAATTTGTGCTGCAGTAATCAAGACTAATGGAGGATATTTTGACGAGAGCAAAATTTAATCATACAAATGTTTTCTAATAAAAATTCACGAATCACTTTTTTCTTGACTATGTATAATAATTTCTCTTCATTAAAATACAAAGTATGTTTTAGGGTTAATTTTTAAAAAAATTACAAGGTGTCACGTCAAACTTTTAAACTGTAGCAAAAGTTTTCGGCTATTTTAAACAGTTGTTATTGTCTGCAGGGATTAAAATTCGATATATCTTTTAGTAAGCGAGAGAAGAAACACTGGCTCAACTGGAGTCGTTTCCTTGTCGAATTCTCATATATTTGTGGCAAGGACTTTGAATAAATTGGAAAGATACGAATCGTTTTATAAGGCTTTTCACCAGCCTTACCAATACCATTCCAGATACCGTGGTTCAAGACAGAAACAAATAACACAAATAAATAATTTAATAAATTTACAAATTTTAATAAATTTACAAATCAACAATTCGCCCTTGCATGGAGTATTGCTGCCATATATTGTCTGGTGCCCCTTCTGTTTGCCTCGGGGTTCTTGATAGGCTCCAGAGGCGGATATGCAATCTAGCTGGCCCTGCTCTGGCATCTCGTCTACAGTCACTTTCTCACAGACGCGCCGTCTGTCTGTTCTAATGCTTTCATGGAAATTGCTCCGAGGAGCTGCATTCGCTGGTTCCCAGACGTCACGAGGCCCTACGAGGCTGGCATCCCGCTCTCACCCCTTCACTGTGAATAGCTTCATGTCTCGCAACTCTCGCCTGTGGAACTCCCTTCCCTATTCCTGTTTCTCTGAGAGTTATAATCTCCAGCAGTTCAAGTGTAATGTCAATCGACATCTCCAGTTGCTTTGATCTATCCACTACCCTCCTCCTCATCTATCACTCCTATCTGATCTTGCTCTAAATTTTCTGTAACCCCTTGCATCCTAGTGGCTTCCCGCCTTGCCTGGGGTGAAATGCTTAAAAAAAAATACTATTCATTTAAATTTGGGAAGCTTTTTAAAAGAAGATGGAAAGTGTGTCAGCGAAATCCAGAGGCACATTTGAATAGAGAAAGATGTCTTTCAAAAGCTAAGCACTGTATTAAGAAAACAGGAAACATCAGAAAGTGACAATTGAAATGTTTAAGGAAGACGGCTTGGAAAATTTAATACTCACAGGACATATTGAAGGAGCAAATATAAATCAATCATCCAAACATCGTTTTTATTTATTGATATTTCTGGGATGAGGTATTGTGACTATTTACATTGTTCAGACTCTTGTATTTATCTTTATTGTCGTATTTACAGAGTTTCAGCCGTTAAGCTCTCTGGCCTTCTTCATGTGATATTTATTGAAATTTCTAACCGAACCCTTTATTAATCCAGGGGTTCGGTTCGAAATTTTAATAAATATCACCTGAAGATGACCGGAGCGTATAACAGCTGAAACGTCATGAATATGGCAACAATGATGAGAACAACAGTCCGAACAATAGAAATAGTGAAAAGGTTTGCTTGTTTCATGCAATAAAAAAACTAAGAAAAGCCTAGCACTAAAAAATTATAGACTGATGCTGAGAATACCATGGACCGAACATGTGATCAATGGGGAAATTTTAAAGACAATGAGAACAAAAAGGATACTTATTTACATTATCATATTATGTTATCCTTATTGGCATATTCACAACGTTGTACGCTCCGACCTTTTTCAGGTGATTGGAATTTCGAACCGAAGCCATTATTTCGTCTACCGGGGTAGATTATTCTAGTTCCATGTGCCAGGCCTCTTCAGTTATTGCCCTTTAATTAAACAGTCCAAGATTTTTGTCTCACCACTGCTGTAGCCTAGTATTGAACTCGCAACTCTTTGGGTCTAGTCACTGGATGAAACCAACGTCTTTATCTGCTGGGCCATGTGTCCGAAACGTTGTGAATATGGCAATGAAGATGAGGATAACAGTCCGAATAATGTAAATAATGCAAGTAATCATAATACCTCATCTCAGAGATATAAACAGATAGATAGAGAGACATAGACATAAAGACCGGAGCGTATAACGGCCGAAACGTAGTAAATATGAAAATGAAGATGAGGATAACAGTCCGAATAATGTAAATAATGTAAATAATCATAATACCTCATCTCAGAGATATAGACAGATATATATAGAGACATAGACATAAAGGCCGGAGCGTAGAACGGCCGAAATGTTGTGAATATGGTAATGAAGATGAGGATAACAGTCCGAATAATGTAAATAATCATAATACCTCATCTCAGAGATAGAGACAGATATATAGAGAGACATAAAGGCCGGAGCGTAGAACAGCCGAAACGTTGTGAATATTGCAATGAAGATGAGGATAACAGTCCGAATAATGTAAATAATAATATTATCTCATCTCAGAGATATAGACAGATACATAAAGGATACTTATGCTTAACATCAGGAAGAGGCATTGAAATATCTAGGGCACATAATGAGGAAAGAGTGCTTGGAAAATTTGATACTCACAGGGCAAATGGAAGGCAAGAAGGATAGAAGAAAACAAAGCATAACATACTTAGCTTGACGAAATGGATGGCAAAACATGGCTATGGGGATATAACGAAAAGACAAAATTTATTAAGAGTTAGGAAATCGTGGAAAGTCATGATCGCCAACATCTTGAAGGGACGCGGTACATAAAGATGAAGAAGGAGTTTGAGTAAATGGGTGGCGGAACAATGTTTAGAAGAGATAACAAAAACAAAATTTATTAAGTGTTACGAAAGACAGGAAATCGTGGAGGGCTATGATCGCCTACGTTTTGACGGGACACGGCACATACAGAAGAATGAGCTTGAATAAATGGATGTCGGAACGAAGCTTAGGAGCGATAACAAAAAAACAAAATTATTTAAGAGTTATGAAGGACAGGAAATCGTGGTGAGCCATGATCGCCTACGTCCTGAATAGACACGGCACATAGAAGAAGAATGAGCTTGAGTAAATAGATGGCGGAACAAGAAGTGAAATAACAAAAATACACAATTTATTAAGAGGGACAAAGGGCAGGAAGTTGTGGAGAGACATCATCGTTTACGACAAGACAGATTGCTGGCAAGAGAAACAGGAAAACAAACGATGACCGAGCTTGAGTAAATGGATGGCGGAGCAAGGTATAGGTGAAATAACAAAAAGAAAAAAACTTATTAAGATCTACAACGGACGGGAAGTTGTGGAGAGTCATGATCGTCAACGTCCAGAAATTGAATGTTGTTGAACGTCGTCAGTGAAAAGGGATTGGTGTTCCGAGACTGTGACGTATGCTGCGTAACGAACTATATCCAATGAAGGCAGGTGATATGCCGCCGAGACGCGCGTGTCATCCTTTTGTTTAATTAGATCCATTTCAGTGGAGTCAGATGGTGTGTCGAGGGTGATCATTTTGGGGGTATATCTGCGTATATTGGATGCGAAGAGTCGGTGGCCTTCCGATACTGATACCAAGAACCGGGAACAAGGATACCTCTTCGCGCCGGATTTAGTTAACCGATACGGCAAGGCGACTTTAAGATAACTAGAAATACTACCCTCGATGTTAAATCCCAATGCAATGGAGGCAATGAGCACACTAGAGCCACCTTCTCCCTCCAGCTTTCACAGTCTTGGCTGAGAGTCGATATACTCCAGCGCCATATTGATCTGCTACAGAGTGTTTGTGTGCGTGTTAATACTAGAGATATTGATGTGGGGCTAAAGTCGGGACCACAGAATGAAAACACGGAACACGGATTAGATGTAAGAAAGATATATTAACAACAGGTTACAAAGATAGTGTAAGCGGAGCTTACTATATGTTAGTGTCCAATACTAGTAGTCGGACGTGGCTCTCTCTGTCTCTCTGTCTCGGTATTTATCAATCCACCCACGAGGATCGAATGTGGCACAAGGCCGTTTTAATGTGTGTATCCCCGAGCCCGTAGGCTTAGCCAAAAATATGGCCTTTCTGAACCCGCCTAGACGGGTTCAGGCCCTGTCAACCTCCCCGGACGAAACCTTGCCCTTCGGCAAAGCCTCGTCCGGGTTCCCCTCTGCCAATGCAGAGGGTTCGACAGTTGCCGAGAGTCTGTCGCTCGGACTCCCTCTAGAGTGTTGTGTCGCATACTTAATATAGACCTAGAAGAGTCTATTGTGTAGGTAGTTCCGGTCTCACAATAGATATGTTTGTAAATATAAACCAGATCAAGGTATAGCGATAAGCTATATCAGGCAGCAACATCTTTGATCGGAACTTTCGAAATTTTGAGGAGCGTGGAACCATCTTTTAATTACTGCTGTGTCCAGGTTCACGATAATGCGGGGTGTTAGCACCTGTTAGGATCACAGCTTTGAGCAAATAATGAACCGCCACACAAAAACAAAATCACTCTTAAAGTATAAATATAATACAGTAGTCCACCGCTATAGCGCGTGGCTTGGGGTCCAAGATGGCCGACCTGCGCTGCAAGTGAATCACGGTGTCTGTGAGGGTGGGCGATAATAGGAGGTTTAACACCTACCTGATTTTTGGGGCCCTAGTTGCTCTATTTCACGATATATACCGTAGATAATGACTCGAAAAGAACCTCAAAAAATTATACTAATTTATACCAATGATTCCATAAGAAATTTCGGGTAAGTTGCTTTTTAAGACCCGCGCTAAGTATCTAATAAATATTTTAAGTTTACATGCCTAATTCGAAAATAACAAAGAATTTTTCATAAAATCTATTGTTTTGCAGTTATCGACAATAACATTCGGACTCATTCGTGGCGTTGTCGGCTACGGCACGGCGGCCATTATTGGCGTTTTTTACATCAGTGCTTACGTAATAATCAAGACAAGTGAATGTCTCTTCCGACCCTTAATTACTACGCGCTATTTATATTTGTTTATTTATGAGAGATTCTTGATCTACTGTTGGACAGTTAAATTGAATATGATCAACCAAAGAAAAGTACTCCTATTTATACCCTAACCATAGTATTTGATTGCATTGATTGAATTCCTATTAATCAGTTCGATATTATAGGGAACTATTTGATCGCGCGCGAAATATAAATATAAAGTAATCATGTGTAATTATTACTAATACAATTGGATGAGGTGTGAAACGGCCGAGGTGTTAAAATTTCGCAAAATTTAGGCTGTTTGATCATCAAACTCAACGTAAAACATGTGAAAAGGGGGTGCAATTATTAAAACAAATTAGCACCCATCTGATGATTGCTTTGTTCCGTCTATCATGAAGAAGATGGTCTAGAAATTGATAAAATAGGATGGAATTTCTAAAAAAGTGAGCGATATTGAGGGTACGGGAGCAAAATCTTGGGTTCCCTTACCCACCCGCGGTACACCGGGTACCGCAGTAAACCGGTTCGCCTAATAGCGGTGGACTACTGTATTTATAGTAAAATTAGTAACAATAATTATTCATACAAAAATAACCATTAAATTTTATGTATAGCTTAAGCCATAAAATTGTGTTCAAAATATTTAGATTTCGGCATTAAATAACCCATAGAGTTGTTGATATGCCGCTAAACAAAATCAAACAACGAAACAATCTACATGAAAGAACACTTTCATGGCATTAATTTATATAATAACCTGTAATTTCTTAAAGAAATCAATGTGTATTGCAAAATATAACTTCAACAAAACTACAACATAAAACACACATATCACCGCCTCTAGGAATTATCATCCACACAAACATGTATATCCACAAAAGATGAGTATCATCTACCATGTATTCTACTGTGAAAGCAGAATAACATGTATCATAATTTTATTACTTCAAAGCTTCCAAGAAAATTAAATTTCGGCATTAAATGACCCATAAAGTGTTGATGTGCCGTTAAACAAACAAATCAATCAATTACTTAGATATAGACAATACACACACATATATGAAGAAAAATATACGGAAAAAACAAAGAAAAATCCTTATATGCAATTATGCTGTTTTAATGTTAATATGTCAACGTCGGACGTTTCGGTCTAATAAACCATCTTCAGGACATGTTCATAAAATATAATTAACATTATCAATTGAACATGACAAAGACGATGGACACAAGAATAAAACTTTCAGTTATCTGTTTGGATAAGTCTTAAAACAGCATTATTGCATATAAGGATTTTTTGTTTTTTCCGTATATTTTTCTTCATACTGTCGGATCTATATCCATATATTTGCTTACACACATATATATTTATAGTGATTTTCCAAGCATCGCTTAGATGTAGTACGAAGCCGATAGTATGGGTCACCCAGTGAGGATCGAACACACTGCTTAGTCGTAACTGTTTAGCGAGAAAAGCTTGATAACCATTACACCGCCTCGAGGTGCTCTCTCTCTCTCTCTACATATATATATATATATATATATATATATATATATATATATATATATATATATATATATATATATATATATATATATATATCAGCGAAAATCGCACCGCGGCTGATGACATTATACATGACCACGCGAGAGTGAAAACGAGAAGTATTAAGTATGGGATGCCAAAGTTATCAATTATAAGCATTTAAGTATATTTGTGGAGAGTTCATAGTTTATTTTGTTCAGGTTAGGTTTCAACTGTTGTATGTATTTTGCTTCAAGAATTTATATGTTTAACACATTGTAATGTAATTGCCATCTTTGATGAAGGCCTATGTAAGCCGAAAGCTTGGATAGGATTAAAAAATATGTATCAATATTGTGATTTTCTTTCGTCTTTCAATGATAATTTTATTAAGCTTGTCAGACGATATGAAAGGAATTTGCATAAAATAAATAGACAAAACTTGTCTATATTATTTAATGATACAAGCATCAATATATATATATATATATATATATATATATATATATATATATTAGGAAATGGACAAAGTCCGACAATTATTTTAAGACATTTTTTATGTTTAACATTCTTTTTATAGATACAAATATTTTAAGTAAATGCCCTGTTTATAATAAATGAAAATTTCTCGGACATTCAGGCCGGTAAATGTTATTTAATACTGATTATTATAAACAGAGCATTTACTTAAATATTTGTTTCTATAAAAATAATGTATAAACATAAAAATGTCTTGAAATAATTGTCGGACTTTGTCCATTTCATGTGTGACGTCATTTGTTAACATTTGAATACACTTTGAGCAGATATGAATTTACGTGAGAGATTCATGGATGATTGAAGTTTATAAGCAGTAAATTCGACCTTGCTACCAGATCGATCCTCTGTGGCGACATCAGGCTATATGACGGTTCACTTTAGGATACAAATTCGAATCCTGTCGGAGGAAAAATATTTTCTATGATAATTTCTCGGACATTCAGGCCGGTAAATGTTATTTAATACTGTTTATTATAAACAGAGCATTTACTTAAATATTTGTATCTATAAAAAGAATGTTAAACATAAAAAATGTCGTTATATATATAGGTTTATTGAAAAAAGTAACTCTCCATTTTAATATATTTATTAACTATAATTTAAGTATGAGGTTTCATTTAAATTTCGTTATTCGCACCAAATTTCGCTATCAGCTTCTTGGGCCGCTCAGGAATTGCATCAACTGATTTCACCTGGAACTTTTGTCGTTTTTAAGACATAAGTTCTTGTATTCGCCCTTCAACATCTTCCAAAGTCTTGATTTGGTATAGTAAAATTGCGACTTTAACTAACGCCAAAGAAAAAAGTCACAGGTTTTAAGTCCGGACTCCTGGCTGGCGAATCATACATAAAATAGGAAGCTATTTTTCAATCACCCTGTATATGAAAATCGCTGAAAAGAATCGCCGCGATGAAAACTTGGGAATTCAAAATTGCAAGATTGTGGGGTCTGGATCTGGGAAACAATGTTTTTAATTTGCTCAAACAGTCGCACTGATTCTAAAATGGTATATGCTGTGCTACGTACTCGAGGAGTAAAGTTTATAAAAGTGTGATAATATGATACGCAGACATTCGAATTTAAGATATATATACTAGCAGCATGGCCCGGCGTTGCCCATGCTTGATTCAAAAATCGTACGACTCATACAGCAATCGCTATCACTTGACTTAAAATATTTAAAAAAAAGGACTGGTACCTGGAAAAACCGAATGAAAAAAAATGTTAACAACAAATACTTTTTCACACCCAACACAGTTCTGCGGAATGAGAATCAACGTTGAGTTTAAGACATACAGATTTAAATTTTTCCCAATTGTGACGAATGCAGCTATCGATTTTTTTGCATGTTAGTTAACATTCGTGTCAGTCAGTTGTTGGCTCTCACACTGACCTATAGAATCTTCCTGCCTATTTGTGGCAGCCAGCTATAGGCTCTCATTCTGGCCAGTACAAAATGGCCGCAAACTACATGAAAATTGGCGTAGAAGCATGAAAAAATCGATTATTTCCACTATCGATGGGAAATGCAAAGTCGTTTTTGGCCTTCCCGCTAACTTGGAGCATGTGCATGTAAATTTTGGTGCAAATCCGTCGAAAATTGCGGCCGTGCATTCGTTACACACACATCCTGCCTTACATATATATATATATATATATATATATATATAGAGAGAGAGAGAGAGAGCGAGAGAGAGCGAGAGAGAGAGAGAGAGAGAAATAGAGAGAGCGATAAGAACAGATAGAAAACAGAAAAAGATATGATGAGACAGATGTTTCGTCCCGTCTGGTCACTGGCTTCAGTGCCTCAGACCCAACGTCACTTAATAGATTGTATCAGCAAAAAAAAAAAAAAACGGTTTCTTTTGCTTATTCTTTCTATTAAATGAAAGGGACGAACGTGGTAGCATCGATTCTAGGAGGTAACGGGTGAGGAGATCTTCAGGGAACGCATGCCCGCGCGTTGGCGTAGCGTCACGCTACGCGGGGCCTTGCCCTGTCTATTGAATTTAAGTGGGGAAAGCGTATCGACGCTTCAGAATTCCTGCAGCTCTCTGCTGTTGTGGTCATATATCCAGCACTTAGACAAAGGCAATCGATCACTGACAGAATACCACGCCCACGCGACCCTCTGACCAATCGCTGGCCATCCCGACCAAGCCGCTGCGTTACGTAATATAGAAATCGATATACTGATTGTGAGAATGAAGTAGAAAAGGGAGATGAGAAAAGTGAAATTTTAAAGAAAAAATTTAGTGGCGAAACATTGTCCATATAGCGTCTGGATTAAATTGCTTTTGTTACTTGTAGCTGATGAAAGTAACCAGTGTAGACTGGAGTAACAGATGACCAACCTTATTTCTACAATTAGTATTAGCTTCACATGGTCCGTGTCTCCACCCAGCGGCATGAGATCAATGTAACCATCTGGGCGCGCGTAAATCGACCGACTTGTGTGCGTAAGGTGATCCTTATCATATATAATCGACAAATTCTGTTTTTGTTAAAAAAAAAAAAAAAAAAAAAGAGAAGATTAAATCAATTTTTCAGTTATTGGATGTCATTGAGATAGCAAAAACCTCCTTTCATGTGCTATGTTATTTCAGAATGTAGTTTATCACGGTTCTCCACAGCTTCATGTGTGCTTACAGCCATTTCACGTTTAAATACCGGTTAACGTACAACAAGCGAAGTTAAGCAACGTCGAACTTGGTCAGTACTGAGATGTGTGACCGTTTAGGAATACCTGCTGCTATAAGAGTGAATGTGCTTGATGGTGAAAACAGCAGTTCTTGTACGATCACCGAAGTTAAGCGACGTCGACACTGGTAAGTATTAGGTTGCTGCAAAAATAATGTCGGTTTTTGACGTTACAAAATATGTCAAAAACCGACATTATTTTTGCACCAACCTAATACTTAGGTGGGTGACCGTTTGAAAATAGCAGGTGCTATGAGATTGGGTGTGCCTATAATCACTTCATCAATCAACCGTCAAGTAGGTTGCAAGAACACTGCACTTTCCAGATCTCAGGTTTCCAACTTAGATGAAGTGAATTGATTATATTAACGGCTAACATTGCTACTAGGAAACTCATCTCATTGTGTGTGTGTGTGTGTGTGTGTGTGTGTGTGCGAGATATTTTTTCCCGCCAGAAGCAATCTTGCTCATTTCCAAATCCACAGTTCGTCTGTACATTGAATATTACTGCTACGTCTGATACTTCTGCTATGCATCTAGAGATTCTCGACAAAATTCAATGAAGAATCAGCAACGTTGTCGGTCCTGACCTGGCATCACGGCTTCAGCCACGCCCTCCATCGTAACGTAGCTTTCATTTGTCTCATATAAAAATAGTTCCATGATAATATTTCCTGATGAAATTTCCTTTTCCATATCTCAACTATACGAAGTTAAACGCAATACTAGATTGGCGGCTAGGTCCCATACTTTCAAAGTTGAAATTGCTGGTTGTAATTGCTATGTTGTTTCTTTTCTCGGATGGAATACTGTTGCCATATATGGTCTGGTGCTTCTGCTGTTCATCTTGAGGTTCCCAAAGACGGATATGCCATGTGATCGGTTCTGACTTGGGGTCTCGTCTACACTCACTTTCTCACCGACGTAATGTGACTTCCCTTTGTCTTTTCTATAAATATTTTCATGCATCTGCTCTGACGAGATATTTTAACTGGTGCTCTGACTGCATGGATTTAATCGTGCCACTTGGTTGGCATTTCGGTCCCACCCTTTAACTGTCGAAACAGTTAAATGTAACCACCTCTTCTACTCTTCTTCTTCTCTCGCACTTCCCGACAGTGGAGCTCCTTTTCTCTTACTTGCTTTCCTGATAATAATAATCTTCAAAATTTTAAATGTAATGTCAATCGACATCTTCTGATGCCTTGATTTCCGTTCTTCTTTCGTCACTCACTCCCCCATGCCCAGTCTTACTTACACTTTCTGTAACCCCTTGCGTACTAGTGGCACTCCCGCCTTGCTTAGGGGGAAATAGTTAAAAAACTCTCCGGCTTTCTGCTTTCACGTGAATTATGATCATCAAAAATTTAAATGCAATGTCAGTCGCCATCATCTGTCTTCTTAAATTCCGTTTATATTTTTATTTTAATTACTGTTTCTGAGAGTGAATCTCAGTAAAATCTTGCATCCGAGTGGCTTTATTGCCTTGCCTGGGTGAAATGATTAAAAACAAAGGTTACTTCCTGATTTCAGCTGCAATATAAAATATTGTTCCTAAGTTCTCGTTGTTGTCTGTCTCTGTCCTCACTGTGTGCCCCAGACATTTTGACTGTCTCATTTAGATTGTAAGTATACGTTTCCTCATTAATCATTTGTTCTCTCTATGGTATCCTCAGCATTCATCGATAGAACCACATGTCTGTTGCTTCAAGACTCCTCTTCATCTGTGAAGAGATTGTCTGGCATTTTCTGTAGTAAAGAATATTAGCTATTACATAGCAGCTCAGAACTCTTTTCTTTGCTTCTAATGACTTTTCCTATGTCTTTATATTTCACTTAGATTCTGAAAGACATTTTTCGCGACTGCTATATATGTTCGCATTTCTATGCCATACTATACAATACCAAGATTGTTAAATTCCTGTAAATACGGAGTTCTCTGTCCATAACACAATCCTAGGCTTACTTTTTTGCAAATAATCACGCATGTAGAATTCTTTTTGTTAATCTTTTTCAAGGAGATAATGTCACTAAGATGCAAGGGGTCGAAATTGGAAAGGAAGCAACAAATTCGAGTTACACGGACAAGAAGTGCGAGATATACCGGGTGTAACAGCAAAATTGTCCAAAATGTTTAATATCTATAAAAAAAAATACAAAAATACACTAAAAAAATACACTAAAAAATACACTAAAAAAATACACTAAAATAACGTTTAGCCATTTTGACACCATTTGTCGTAAGAATCACTTAAAAACCCTTTTGTGTTATTCATCAAGAAAGAGAACAGGTTAAAATCGTTTTGTTTCAGCCCCACTATGCCTCCCCAACTGAGTAATGGTGAGAGAAAAAAAAGACCATCCAGGCCTTCAGTGATGCTACCAACATTCATACTCTGGCTTCCATCTTCAAAGTCCATTCAAGAACCATCAAGAGAACGGTGAATAAGTTTAAAAAGGAGGCAACAGTAGAGAGGAAAACTGGATCAGGATGTCACAACAGTAAGAGGAATCATCATTTCACTTCAGAGCTAAATACATTCTTATTGTTCAAAGTAGAGTCCAGTAGTGTTACAATAACCTCGGAGAATTCCAGTAAGATATCTTTAATCATTTCTAAGATACAAATCTTAATCTAACAAATGAACAATTTTGCTGTTACACGATTTAGACAATTTTGCATTTACACTTTGTATAGCCAGAGAACAAGACCAGATATGGCAGCATTATTCAATGCACAATCAAATGGCAAATTTACAAATCTGCAAGATATATTCTTACGTTAAAATGGCCTTGTGCAACACAGAAAACTAATTTCTTAGCAGAATATCAAGTAATTGCTTCATTACAATGGCTCCATTTTATGTCAATGGATTTTTTTATGATTGTAGGTAGCAGTAGAGCAAGAGATCGAAAGAGAGTTCTGCAGGTAAGAAACCTGAGAAAAGTATAGAATTAGCGGTTGCATCTAGCTAATTCAACATAAAACAGTGAGACCTAATTGCCAATCTAGTAGTACGTTCAAATTCATGTAGTCGAGGCATTAAGGGAAAAATCGCATCAGAACATTTGTCATAAAAGTATTTCTAGAAAAGACAGAGGAAAGCCACGTCAGTGAGAAAGTGACTGAAGACGAGATGCCAAATCAGTATCGATTACATTATGATGATCGATGACTCTTCTTTGAATTTTGTCAAGAATATTGTGATATACATTCAGTTTGACAGACCAAATATGGCAAGAGTATTCAATGGTAGATATATAAATATGCAAGTTGGATTCTGATGAGAAAAATCTTCTGGCACGACTCAGTGAACCAACTTTCCTCGCAGTAGATTTAACAATTGTTTCAATATAATCACTTCTTTTCATGTCAGTGGAAAACGTGTGTCCAAGAAGGCCCAAAGTGTTGCTCTTCTGGAGTTTAGCACCAGCCATGCTGATGGCATATATAAAAGGTTCTCTGTAGCCATGTTGTATTTCAATTGCTTATCGTGTAAGCTAAATTCAGTCCTAGTGGCCGCAACCCCGAAGCTACCGTATAGAATTGGTTGATCCATACCGTTGTAGTAAACTGCGTTCCTTGTCATTCGTCATCGATGATCGTATATCAAATCAATGTGTTGCCTCGTTCGTGCTTGTCTATATTTGCAACTAGGGAGCTGCTATACGCTCATTTTTTTTTTTTTTGTAATTGATGTTTACACCTCTATTTATCTATATACGTATGCTATGCCTGACTCCTACCCCTTGACCTGACTGGCTAAGTTGTACCTGCCGGGAAATAATTTCCCACCAGGATAACTCTCCTTGCCATTGGAACACGCATGTACCTCGTCAATCCTATGTCTCTCTCTTCATAAAAATAAAAATGATGGAAAGATCTCATGTATTCGTTTAATAGACATTATTCTGGAAATATTCAGTATCTATTTTATTACACACGTCCGCATTAACACGAAATTAGTATCGATACATATTTAACAGAGCATCGCAAGATGGATCTTGACGGGAAAAATTTTCTGGTACGACACAGTGAACCAACTTTCCTTGCAATAGATGCAGTAACTGATTCAATATAATCACTCCATTTCATGTCAGTGGCTTCCTGTTAATAGTTAGTCCTTATTTCTCGTTTTCTATATTATCTAAGAGATATTTCATTTTTCTCTCAGTGTGTGCATTTCATTCAGCACAGTGTCATCTGTATATATGTAAAAGTTGTTGTTTCTTAATATATATTGCAACAATGACTTACTCCTCTTTTTGTTTCCATCTAAAATCACCCTTTAGCAGCATGCAAGCTGTTTTACCCAATATGGATTATTTGAATATTTTTTCTCACGTAAATCAAAATTTTCGGATATTTCAAGTAGTTCTTCTGATTTTATATGGTCATCGTACCATCTGATTCGGTTTTCTAATGCTTTTGTTTTTGTTACTATATTTATTTTAGAATGTTATGATCCTGGACGCAAACTTAAATGAAAAATTCAGAAGTTAGTTCACTTTCTAAAAGTTTTTGCCTTAATGAATTATTTAAATGTGTAAATTGGAGGAAATACGTAACGTGAAAATTTCCTATTTTGACGTACTGTCACCACTCTCACTCGCTATCTAACTATCGATCGATCTATAGTTACAATACCTCATCTCAGAAATATCAGACAGATCCTGAAGAAGGCTGGAGCGTACAATGGCCGAAACATCATGAATATGACAATAAAGATGAGGACAAGAGTCCGAATTATGCAAATAGTGTAAATAATTACAATAAAAGTCAGTAATATAGACAGATGTGATTTATTATAAAAATTAATTTTATATAATAATATTAATTTTAAATATTAATAAAAACAAAATATTAATATATTATTATAAATTGATTAATATAAAATATTAAAAGAATAAAATATTAATAATAAAATTAATTTAATATATAAATTCTATTTGGAGTATATATATATATATATATATGTGTGTGTGTGTGTGTATATATATATATATATATATATATATATATATATATATATATATATATATATATATATATATATATATATATATATATATATATATATATATATATATATATTGGGCATCTCGAGGTGATGTAATGGAGGGCAAGCTTGTCTCGCTAGAACAATTACGGCTGAGTATTGAGTTCTATCCTCACTGGTTGCCCCTTACTTTCGGCCTTTTGGACAATCATTATATATATATATATATATATATATATATATATATATGTAAAGGAATAATTAATATATATATATATATATATATATATATATATATATATATATATATATATATATATTTATATATATGAAGGAATGATTAATATTATCTCTCTCTCTCTCTCTATATATATATATATATATATATATATATATATATATATATATATATGTTACATGAATCATTCATACATAAAACAGATATAGAAATGAATTATATAAATAGCGAGAATACATCTTCGCAAACAAATTTAATAAAGTACATTAACCCCGAACCTGTAGATGAATGTTATGATCCCTGTTTTTAAATTCCAGTTGCATAAAGTCTTTTTTTTAGTTTTTTACATGCTTTCATCTGTTCATACAGACATCATCAGGTATCGAAAGAGATTTGTTTTTGTTTTTTACTTCTCGGTAATAACAGGACAACGAAAATATTGATGTAATCCGAAAATTTTTTTTAGAAATGTGTTATTGTTAATTGTAAGAAATGTTTTTGGAGCGAGCGGTCACAACGCTGAGGTTGAATTTTTAAATTTGAAGATTGTGCGTTTTTGTACTAATATGGTAATAGGTGAATTCTTTTGTACTGGTAGGTTTATCAGTCAATGTGGCATGAACTAAATTGTTCAATAAAAAACTAAAAAAAAGAAGACCTTATGCAACTGGAATTATAAACAGGGATCATAACTTTCATATACAGGTTCGGGGTTAATGTACTTTATTAAATTTGTTTGCAAAGATGTATTATCGCCATTTATATCATTAACTTCTATATCTGTTTTTTGTACGAATGATTCTTGTAATGTAAATTGAACTGTACCACCTACTTGATATATATATATATATATATATATATATATATATATATATATATAAGAATGATTAATAATATTAATCTTTTCAGCAACAGGGGCAATTTACAGCAAAATCATCCACACAATACAATTTTTTGATCACAATAATATGGGTGTCATTGAATGAACTCCACTGACTCCGGATCTTAATCCGTTTTGAAAATTTATGCAATTATATTTCTAAAAGAGATCACGCTAAAAAACGACGAATTTAACCGAATTATACGATTATATTAAGCAAATATGGCAAATCATACTAAATGATTTTTGTGCTTACATATCAGGCTCCATGCCTAGGCGATGTGAAGCTGTAATTAATAATAAAGTTTACGGCACCAAATATTAATAAATATATTTCTTTTCGTTCATTTTTACAATAACTTTTTGCTTTAAACATAATAATACTCGTGCATAAAGAAATCAAAATTTCGAAAGTTCCGATCAAAGATCTTGCTGCCTGATATAGCTTATCGCTATAACTTGATCTAGTTTATATTCGTGTCATAAACTTATTTTGCCGCCAAATTTAGATAATTTTTATTAAAATTTTTCAAGTTGTAGAAAAATATATAATTTTAAAATTATTCGAAAGAGAAATAAATTTTACATAAAGCGTACACAATAAAATTAATTTATATTGTTTTATTAGAAACGTAATCTGAAATGAATAAAACTTTCACCATCGGTCGGTCTTAAAGTTATTTTGACCAGTGTATATATTTACTAGTGAACATAAATGCTCCATTGAATTTAGCTGTTAAATACAAGTTTATTTTCATTAAATTAGTTTTACTTCAAAATATAGGACAAAATTTTACTATTTCTATAATAAAATTACTTAACTATGTTTAAAAAAAACTAAATAATCCTTTTTTTTAGCGAATGTTTATGGGGCTCCACCCAAAAGAGTAAATTATTCCATGGGTAAAAAGAAATGTCTGAGGACCAGTAGAGTAGGCGCTCCGTTTATTTTTTTAAAAGTTTATCGTCTAGCCTCTCTCTCTACAGAGAGAGACTTAACCTCATGGGATATATATATATATATATATATATATATATATATATATATATATATATATATATATATATATATATATATATATATATATTAGGTTGGTGCAAAAGTAATAACGTAATAATGCCGTTTTTTGACTTTAAAAAATACGTCAAAAACGACATTATTACGCCATTAATTTTGCACCAACTTTATATATATATATATATATATATATATATATATATACATATACATATATGTATATATATATATGTATATATAAATAAAAAAAAAGAACAGTGAGATATATAATCCGGTGTTCTTATTGATATTTTTATTTTTACAAAACAGTGCTCAATTTTCGCTACACAGTAATAACCATATATATATATATATATATATATATATATATATATATATATATATATATATATATGTTTTGAACAATTAGAAATATTGAGAAATATTTCAGACACACTGGGTTGTATATTTTTTTGTTTTATTATTTCAGTTGGGTTCCTCGACTAGTTTCGGTCAGCATGGCCATCATCAGGAGAAAAAAAATCTGCTTGTTAGTAGCAGTGAACTACAGAAATGAATGACTTTCTGAAGACACACACACACACACACACACACACACACACACATATATATATATATATATATATATATATATTTGGGTGTAACAGTAAAATTAAATTAATCTCCAACAGTTGTATCTTAGATATGATTAATGTTATCTTACTGAACGCTATTTTGAGCGTAACAGAATAATCGTGATGTAATCGATTATAAATATAGACATATAGATATGTTCATCATTAATTAATGATAGTTGAGGGTAGGAAGCTCATGAAGGATTGATATAAAGTTCAAATACATCTATATTATTGCAGGATCATTTCCCAACTTATTGAAGATAACTCTGTAAATTTTTAACTTTTTTCCTGGAGTAAAAAGGTGCATCACGCGTTTCAACGATTTCATTTCCAAGTCTTTTTTCACTGCTCTTTGGACTGACATAGCTGAAACACCTCTCTCACGTGTCAAACATCTTATGAATTGAGTTGGATCTTTTCTAATTAATCTCTTTAGCTCTAAGTTGAAATGATGATCTCTCTTCCTCTTGTGACCTTCTTATCAAGACTTCCTCTCTACTGTTTGCTCTTTTTTAAACTTATTCACCGTTCTCTTGATGGTTCTTGAATGGACTTTGAAGATGGAGACCAGATTATGAATGTTGGTACCATTACTGAAGGCCTGAATGATCTTTTTCATTTTACCATTGCTCGTTTGGGAAGACTGGGTTTGACACAAAAGAATTTTGACCCGTGCTCTTTCTAGCTGAATAACTCGAAAGGTTTTTCAGTGATTCTTACGACAAATGGTATCAAATAGGCTAAACGTCTTATCGGAAATGCTGAAAAAAAGAAATTCTGTTAGTTTCGTCTTTTTTTAGATATTAAATATTATGTGGGATGGACAATTACCCCTTCCTGTTACACAGTTTGTAAAATTCTGCTTTTACATCCGCTACACACACACACAAACATATATATATATATATATATATATATATATATATATATATATATATATATATATATATATATGTGTGTGTGTGTGTGTGTGTGTGTGTGTAAAATATATGTGCTGAACACAGAGTGGCAACTGTCTTTTTTATGCTTCCTACAAAATTTGATAAATGCACGTTCCCCGAGTTAGCCGCCATAAAGCTCTCAGAACCGTTCAAATATAAGAGCTCTCCTAAAACATATACAAAGTATACTCAACCGATGTGTTTATGTATAGAATCTTGTAAATATAGAGTTTCGAATTAGAAAAAGACAGCTGTCATTTGTTGCACACATAATGGAGAAGAACGGCTTGGAGAATTTGACACTTACATGTCATATTAAAAGCTAAACGGTAAAGCAGCGGCCACCTGACTAACTCGTGTGAATCGTTGGCGGAACTGGGTTAGGGGTTGATGAAAACCTGTTTTCAAGAAGGGACACGGAATATAGGAGAAAAAGAGGAAAATATTTAAACATTAAGGGTATTTTATTTTGAAGTGGCCAAGAAGCCACAATTCGGGCAGACTTTCGTCTCGCTCCTGCGGATGGCTTTTAGGCCGTCAGCCTATTACCGTCAGCGTTCTATCTACATAAAACTTACAAGAATTTAGAAATAATAAAAAAAAATAAAATCTTTATTTAAGTTTTAATAAATCTATCTATCTATCTATCTATCTATCTATCTATCTATCTATCTCTCTATCTCTCTTTCTCTCTCTCTCGCTCTCTCTCTCTATATATATATATATATATATATAAAAGGCTCAAACACTCAAACACTAATATTCCATGATTATAATTTATTAAATTGGAATCGTAATCACGATCCACATCATCAGACCTTCAAATTCAAAACGAAATTTGAATTTGTAGGTCTGATTTTTTTTTATATTTTTGCTTTACCTTGTCAATTGTTTTAACGAAACTTGTATAAAAGAAGGATTGCTGCCTAAATACAAATTTATTAAATATATATAGAGAGATATATTATAAATAGGAAAAAGAAGTTACAAATACAATTGGAGTCATTAAGAATATTTATTTAGAATAACTTTACCGGTTCTATGATTTACAAAGTCAAAAATAAATTAAGAAATAATAAAATTATTTCAGCTTTATTCGGCACTTTAATTCGGCATAATTTTTCTTCGTGTACGCAACCGATCTCCGTAGTTTAATTTATTTTGCGGCAATTTTTCTTTTCTTTTAAAATCACCATTCTTTATGATCACTTCAGATAAAGTCACTCTTAAGTGACATTAGGTAACCTGAAGTATGTAATATTTCGGATACGTCACAATACACGTGTTAGAAAAAGAAAACATATGAGCAATGTGCTGTGCCCCGCTTAAGTTTAAATTACGGATTAATTAAACCATATCAATTGCAATTGCGACGATAAACCAAAATTAACGTTAAACCTTTAATAAAGAATTGTTAACTTTAAATTTTACTTTAAATGAGTTATTTACTTAATTTTTAATCGTGTGTTACTTAAGGTTCGTCGAGATCAAAAAACGAACAGACGGACGAATGGACAAACGTACACCGCGCTTTATTTGTATAGAAGCCTCAAATAAATTGAGTAGTTGCCTAAATGTGTTGGGTTTAAACTTAGGCATCTCGGCCTCCTGTTTAAAACATTAAATAGTGACCTAAATCTTAGAGACCAGCAGGTTATTAGAAAAATTGGCAGATTGAAAGAGTCGAAGAAAATTGGTCTTTGTGAATTAATTATATTTTTTCTTATTAAAAATTTTATTAGTCATGTCTGGGACTTGTTGAAAACGTTTATATATATATATATATATATATATATATATATATATATATATATATATATATATATATATATATATATATAAATATATATATATATATATATATATATATATATATAAATTTTTGTTTTAATTGCCCCTTGCGTTGCCTTTCTTACCATGCAATAGAAGAGGAATGTTTGTCAATGATTACTGACCAGCCACTAATTGCTTATAAATAATTTACATTGAATGAATAATGAAGCTGTCGTCTTAAAAGGACTCGCGATATTTGTTTCCTTTCGTTTCGTTCTTGCATTTCCCATTTTAACACCCGCGACAAAATGGCGAGTCTGTTCGGCTTTAACGAAGCCTGCAGCCATTTCAAACGGGGAGCAATTTTTTTCTGAGAAATAAAATTAAAAAAAAATAATAAAAAAAAGATTGTTTCAAATAAAGAGATCATTTTTCTGTCCCAATTCTCTCTTGCGTAACTCTAGTCTTCTTTTCCTACTCGTCTTTGATCTTCAAAAATTTAAATGTCAGTTGTTAGCTTCTGTCTTCTTAATTCTTGTTCTTTTATTGTTCTCTCTCCTTAATAGTATATTTCTCGCATATTTTCTATCACTCAGTAAACCCTTGTGTTTTATTGGCTTTATTGCCTTGCTTGGGGTAAAATGGAATTTTATGAATTGATGGAAGTTTAAACCATTCTCTCATCACCAGAAGTTAAATGCTGATTTAAAAATCTAGCAATTTCAACTTCAAGGCTACCATTCGACAATAATTTGAATAATGTTGCCACATATGGTCTGGTGATCTTGCTATATATTTAGAGATTCTTGATAAAATCCAAAGAAGAATCTGTAATGTTATCAGTCCTAAACTGGCATCTCGGCTTCAGTCATTTCCCATCGCTGTAACGTACTTTCCCTGTGACTTTTCTATGATTAGTTTCATGCTAATTGTTCTGATGAACTTTTCTCTATGGTATACAGACTTCATGAATTTAAGCAATATAGTAGATTGGAGTCAAGAGCTCACTGTGGTAGAGAGGAAAGGTCACCTTTGAAATATTAATAATTATAGTTATATAGAATTTTGTTTATAGACGAAAAGAATAATATGTGGTGAACTTTGTGCACAGAGAATCTGTGCTTCGTCAGAATTATTAATATAAAATGTCAAAACAATAATGTTTATATGAACTATGGAATACCATTTGAGAAGAAGAGACTGTTCATTTAATCATGAAGGGGGAGAGGTCAGTAATGAGGTTGTATTCTATGTTTACCAACACCCCGGGTTTTTTCGCTACCACCGCGTTTATTTAAGCGCGTGTTTGTGCGAAAACAGACAGTAGGAGTTGAAGTCGAAGTGAGTTGACAAGCAGTCGACGAGAGAGAGAGAGAGAGACAGAGACAGAGAGACAGACAGAGACAGAGAGAGAGAGAGTTAAAGCGTCCGCTTGCTGCTGTAATAAGGGAGGAAGTGAACTCAAATTATCTGCAATGTTGGCAGGATACTGCCAGTGACCACCTTCTTATATCCTGATAGTGAAATAATTACGGCAACTGCTAAGAACAAAAAGGATGAACCCGTTTTATACGGGGTCGGGTAACTGTACGCGGATAACTGTACGCGGATTTTTTGGCCGAGCCTACGGGCTCGGACACCCCACATTAGATTCGGCTTTGTGCCATAACTGAAAGCGTGGAGCGGTTGGTAGATATCCTGCAGTTGGAGATTCGTCTCCAGCTGTGCTGATCAAACTCTCTGCTTCCGAGCAGGGAGGATCCACAGACGAGGCTATATCGAAGGGCAGACTTTCGTCTAGGGAAACAGCTGCCCGACCCCGTTTTATACGGCGTCTATAAGGAATTTTTAGTCAAGCTTATGGGATCGGATACCTGACGTTAACTTCGGCCTTGTGCCACATCTGACCGCGTGTGGCGGTTGGTAGATATCCTGCTATTTGAGATTCACTTGACTCACTTCTAGCAGTTGACTACTTTTGTTACGCGCCGCTGGCGAATCTTATATGTGTTGTTCTTGTCCTAAGTATTATCGTTCATTACCAACCTTCGTATGATTATTCTATTTAGTAACCTTCCTTAGGTTAGAACAATTCATTTCCTCGTGTGTCACATCTTTTGAGATTTCTACTTTTATATTTTGATAGTTCGTTTGAAGGTCTTCAAAGATACATTACAATCTGCAGGGGCTGCTATGTGAATAAGAAAGCAAATTCTGTTTTTCTGGCCTTTGATCACGATATCTTCGCGATCAGCTTTGATTTACCTGTGTGTATTGTAAAGTCCAATAAAATTGTTACAGGTCTGATCACTGGAACCGCTTCTGGGTGATGTTCACTCCAGTTTCTTGTAGTTATTATCATTATTATTATTGATATATGATAATATCTTCTAACAAGGTTGATATAGATAAAATTTCTCACTTAACTAATTAATTAATTGATGTTGTATTCAGCATCGCAACTCCGGATTTTCATATTTAAGTTTCTAATTGTTTGGTTAAAAAATAATTAAAGACAAAACCAAAACCAAATTTGGAACAACCGGACAACATACCGAAAAACCCTTAAACAAGATAAAATCTCGAACAAGGACAGCAATAAGAAAAAAGAAAAATTTTAATGCTTATGAAAGGATGGCCTTTGTTGCAACCCGTGTTTTA
Source organism: Acanthosepion lycidas (assembly GCA_963932145.1). Lineage (NCBI taxonomy): Eukaryota > Metazoa > Mollusca > Cephalopoda > Sepiida > Sepiidae > Acanthosepion > Acanthosepion lycidas. The sequence continues at coordinate 72,473,018 of OZ010610.1, read as the reverse complement.
TGCTCACACGATCTTCGGAATAACTGAACAAAAACGCCAATATATATATATATACATACATACATACATATATATATATATATATATAAATTTATATATATATATATATATATATATATATATATATATATATATAT
>OZ010610.1:72455381-72470381 GCA_963932145.1 Acanthosepion lycidas | reverse complement strand
AAAGATTTTGTGTCACCGTCTGGATTTAATATTTAACAAATTTCAGACCTTCTTAGGTTTCATTAACTCCTACTTAATTAAGATGCTGAAACTAAGCCATCGGTGCACGGCTTCAAATTTTCGTCGTGAGGGGCTTAACTCGAACTGAAAAAAAAAGGCAGCCATAAGTGTACCATTAAACAAGGAAGCTGGATTAAGCAAAATAAGCTGAGCTAATATTTCGTTATTATTATTATTATTATTGAATGTATAATAAAATGCTTCAAGAAGCGAAAGTCGCACTGACTCGAATTGACTTACATACATATGTATATATATCTATATCTTGTGCATTTAGGCAGCAATCCTTCATTTATGCATGTTTAATTAAAGACCACAGATAAGGTACTACGATTAAGCTTTTTATTTAATTTTTCTTGTGTTTGAAAAAGTGATTCTTTTGAAAAAGAGTGTGTAGAAACTATCCAAAATCGTGTAACAGCATAATTATCCTTCCCACAAAATGTTTAATATCTAAAAAAAAAACCCTAATCTAACTGAGTTTTTTTCTTTATGTTCAGCAATCTTGATACCATTTGTCGTAACAATCACTGAAAAAACCTTTTGAGTTATTCAGCTAGAAAGAGAACATATCAAAATCGTTTTGTGTCAAACCCACTGTCTTCCCAACTGAGCAATGGTGAGAAAAAATATAGCCTTCAGTAATGGTACCAAGCTTCATAAACTGGCTTCCATCTTCAAATCCATTCAAGAGTCAAAACGAACAGTAGAGAGGAAAACTGGATCAGGAGGTCACAACAGCAAGAGGGGTCATCATTTCAACTTAGAGCTAAATACATTCTTATTGTCCAAAATCGAGCCCAATAGTGTTATAAAAACCTCGAAGAATCGCAGTGAGATATCTTTAATCATTTCTAAGATACAACGGTTCAAATCTTAATCTAACAATTGGACAATTTTGCTGTGACAAGAATTGGACAATTTTGCTGTTGCACCCGATATATATATATATATATATATATATATGTGTGTGTGTGTGTGTGTGTGTGTGTGTGTGTGTGTGTGTGTGTGTGTGTACCAGCTTCTCGAGCCGCCCAGGTATCACGTCTACTGATTTCACTAGGAACGCTTTTTCAAAGAAAAATGTCACAGGGTGTTAAGACAGAACTCCTGGCTGGCCACTCATACATTTCAGAAACCCTATATATATATATATATATACATATATATATATATATATATATATATATATATATATATATATATATATATATATATATATACGATAAAGAGTAAATAGAAAACGTTTATAAATATAACATGTTTCGCTTTTATTAATGCTTCATCAGGGAATGTGATAACGAAAAAGAAAGAAATTCTGTTCTTTTTTTTATTTTTGTGTTTGGTTTTCATTCATTATTCTTTTTTGACGATGAAATTATATATATATATATATATATATATATATATATATATATATATATATATATATATGCCTGTGTGTATAACGCGTTTTTTCGAAGTTCCAAGGAATTACAAGTTTAACTGAAAAGCAGTAATATTTCATTATATATGTAAGTGTATAATAATCCTAGTTTGTCTAGTGGCATTCAGATGATAATGTGTGTGTGTGTGTGTGTGTGTGTGTGTGTGTGTGTGTGTGTGTGTGTGTGTGTGTGTGAATATATGGTTGTTGCTTTTATGCATGTGTGTGAGTCTATCACGCACGGACATACATACATACAAAAATACAAATCACATACAACGACAAGCATTCATTGGTCAATAAATCACCACTACGTTATTATAGGCAATTTACAAATCGCAGCAATGCGACAATTTTTTAATCGCTCTATTTTCATGTAGTCAATTTTGTGCACTTTCGGGAGAAACGGATCACAGATGTTTTCTTAAGTCTCCCCAAAGCTCGCTCGCTGATTGGTCGATGCTAACCAATCAGATCGTCTGCACGTGAAGAATCATTCTTTGCGCACAGCGATCTGGAGCCTATAGTCATTTATTTAAGCAAGAATAAGTGATAATTTATTTCATTGAGGTCGATAAAAATGGTATCAATTCTTCAGACCTGTAAACCCTAAAATATTATGAAGGATATGGCATGTTTTTCAGAGAGTAGACTGGAGTAAATTTTTCCAAATTTAGGTGGAACCGGTTGCCCTTGGAAGTAATTTGTAAGGGTTTACAATGGAAGAGTTATTGTGGATGCTATATATATATATATATATATATATATATATATATTACGGATGATGATGTTTGTGTGTATATATATATATATATATATATATATATATGATATATGATATATGATGATGATGATGATATATATATATATATATATATATATATATATATATATATATATAAAGAAATATAGTCTTCAGGTGTGCTATATTTATGGAATAAAGTGCTCATTATCAGAGATAGAGCGTGTGTAAATATAAAAGTGAACATAGAAGTCAACACTTAGAGGCGACAGTCTGTTTCATTCTATATGCAATCGTCAGGCCTGACGATTGCATATAGCATGAAACAGACTGTCGCCTCTAAGTGTTGACTTCTAATTTCACTTATATATATATATATATATATATATATATATATATATATATATATATATATATACTAAAATAAATCCTAAGAAGTCAGGGAAACCTACCTAAGTTTCACCTAAACGGATCTTGAGAGTAAACTGGTCAGTTACCCTGAGTAGGTTCGCCTGGTTCCTTAGGATTCATTCTAGTTTATTCCAAACGAGTACTACTATATATATATATATATATATATATATATATATATATATATATATATATATATATATATTTAATAAAGAACCAATTTATACAAGGAATTAAATAGAAATGTTAATGTGATTAATGGTGAAATCACTTTGCAAACAGGACTTAATGAGACATTAACTTACTATCAATTCCTTGAATAATAAGATCCTTATATTCGAGTTGTTGTCAGATGGAAGACACATGCCAAGCATTTTCGACAATTTCAAATTATCCTCTTCAAGGCGCAATTTTCCCATCCGTACACGAAGCACGAAGAGGAAATATGTGGAGATCGAAAGATGTCTTTTTAAATTATGATATGTAGTGACAAAAATTTATTCAAACTAAATTCTCACTTGTTCGATTTGAACAAGAACTCGCACACTTCAAAAAATATATTCAACCGTCAATATATATATATATATATGTGTGTGTGTGTAAAGATAAAAATGTAACCCAAGACTTTATGCTTCCCAAATTGTGTAAATCTCATTCATATGGTTACCCATCAAATTATTTTAAACCGACAGTCAAATACATTTTGAATGATTATTCACATGATAGAACTAACCTGTTAAGATGTTTTGCGCTGATAATTGTGTATTGATGGAGGGAAGTTTACTTGTCCGATTGAAGACACGGGCTTAATAATTTGAATCAATCAGCTAAGTCGGACGCTTGTGAGAAAATTAAGCAATGCATGACGCCTGACCTAGCGTTACAGAGACAAACACACAAAAGAGTACGCTAGCAAACCTTTGAAAAAAGTTACAACAGTAGACTCCCCACCCACCCACACACATATATATATATATATATATATATATATATGTATGAACATCGGACAGCGTATCCACAACTTCGAACATAATACTGAACATCTTATCTGAAAGTTGAAAAATTATATATATAAAGCCATTTTTATGTTTGTACGTTCTTTTTATAGATACAAATATTTAAGTAAATGTTCTGTTTATATTAAACAGAATTAACGACATTTATCAGCTTGAATGTCCGAAAAATTTTCATAGAAAAAATGCTTTCTCCGACAAGAATCGCACCTGTATCCTATACAGAACTTAGAGGATACAGATTCGACGTGGTTTTACCGATTGAGCCACAGAGGAGCGTTTCGGTTTCGGTTTCGGTTAGCAAGGTCGATTTTATTGTTTTGAAAATACAATTCTCCATGATTTTCTCTCGTACATTCATATCAGCTCGATGCGTATCCAAATGTAAACAAATGACGTCACACATGAAATGAACAAAGTCCGACGATTATTTTTAAGACATTTTTTATGTTTATACGTTCTTAAAAAAAATAATTGTCGGACTTTGTCCATTTCATAATATATATATATATATATATATATATATATATATATATATATATATATATATATATATATATATGTATATATATATATATATATATATATATATATATATATATATATATATATATATATATATATATAAAATATAATATATATATATATATATAAAATATAATATATATATATATAAAATATAATATATATATATATAAAATATAATATATATATATATAAAATATAATATATATATATATATATATATATATATATATATATTATTGTGTTCATACGTTATTTTTAGACATACAATTTATTTAAGTAAATGCTATGTTTGTAATTAAACAGTATTAATTACATTTACTGACCTGAATGTTCGAGAAATTTCGTAGAAAATATGCGTTCTCTGACAGAAATCGAACCTGTATTCCTATACGGATACCGCCATTTGATTTGACTTGCTATACCATTTATCTACAGAGAAGTGTTTTGGTTAACTAATACTGTTTAATTAAAACACAGCATTTACTTAAATAGATTGTATCTATAAAAATAACGTATAAACAGAAAATATATTAAAATAATTGTCGGACTTAATCTGTTTCATTATATGTTGTCATTGTTTACGCTAAGATACGTTTCGTAAGCAGATATGACCGATCGAGAAAAATCGTCGAAGGTTATGTGTTTATAAAAAGAAATTTGGACTTTGCTAACTAGACGCTTCTCTGAAATTAAATGGTATAGCACATCAGATTCAATAAAGGAAAAGAAATAAATAATGAATTAAATAAACAAAAAAATAAAACAAATTAAATAAATAGATTATAAACAAATGTACAAACTACAACAGACAGAAATGAGTAAATTAATTAATGAATGAATACAAAACACTGTAAGTAATCAATACTGAATATTCACCAGTTAATAGACAACGCCGTAAATTAGTTACAATTACCTGCATTCTGATCCACAATTATTTTTACTCAATTGTCTTTCGAACAATTTGAAATACAAGCGTACCTACTCAATAATCGTTAGCATATTACAATAAACCGGAAATACATGGTTTTGTTACCCATAATGCTACATTGACCAGCATATATAAATAGTCGTGGTACTAGTTTACGTCATCCACAATTCTCTCAGGGCGAAGGAAAACCTTTGAAGCAAAAGGGAATTCCCTCAAATCTTGGTGTCATTTCTTGTTAGCACATAACACATAAAGATGGCATTCAGTAGACAAATAAAGAATTCGCGTACGCAATAATATACATAATAAAAGACAATTTGCGGCATACACGTTAAATAATCATTATCATTCAGTAGACGTACTGTTTTATCTATTATCTGTCTATCTATCAATCTAATAGTATGTTTATCTATCTATCTATCTATTCTGTTCATATCTATCTATCATCTCATAGTATGTTCATATATATATATATATATATATATATATATATATATATCCCTATGTATCTATTAGGCTGGTGCAAAAATAATGACGTAATAATGTCGTTTTTTGGCGTTAAAAATACGTCAAAAAACGACATTATTACGTCATTATTTTTGCACCAACCTAATATCTATCTTTTTCATATCTGTCTATCTATAAATCTTAGTATGCTCATCTCTCTTTCTCTCTCTCTCACTCACTGTCTCTATTTGTCTATCTATCTATCAATTTATCTATATATCTCTCTTATAGTATGTTCCTATATCTATCTATCTATCTATCTATCTATTCTCTTCATATTTATCATCTCATAGTATATTCATATCACTCTCTCTCACTCGATCTCTCTATCAATCAATTCTGTTCATATCTATCTATATATATCTTGGTATCGTCATATCCATCTCTATCTATCAGTTCTGTTCATCTCTCTCTCTCTCTCTCTCTCTCTATCTATCTATCTATCTATCTATCTATCTATATATATATATATATATATAATTATCTATTCTGTTCATATCTATCCGATAGTATGTTCATATCTATCTATCTATCTATCTATCTATCTATCTATCTATCTATCTATCTATCTATCTATTCTGTTCATATCTATCTATCATCTCATAGTATGTTTATCTATCTATCTATCTATCTATCTATCTATCTATCTATTCTGTTCATATCTATCATCTCATAGTATGTTTATCTATCTATCTATCTGTCTATCTATTCTGTTCATATGTATCATCTCATAGTATGTTTATCTATCTATCTATTCTGTTCATATCTATCTATCATCTCATAGTATGTTTATCTATCTATCTATCTATCTATCTATCTATCTATCTATCTATCTATCTATCTATCTATCTCAGCCTGTTCATATCTATCTATCTATCTATCTATCTATGTAAGTTTACATCTCTCTCCTATTCTTGGATGTGGGGGTGGTATAATTGAAATCGATTCGGAATGGATGGGAGAAGCGAATTCGAATTCCAGTCGATGGCCTTGCATTCACGTAGGCAAAAATAGCCCTTGGGAAAATATGGATCTATCTAAGCTAAGCTAAATAACATGTCTTGTATCTAGAAAAAGGTTTATTATTCTTAGAGAATGTTTCATATTCACTCGTAAAAAATAATTATTCTTACAAAAAAATAAAAAAATAAAAAAAAAAAAATGTTCGACTTTAAATAAGCCACAAAATTTTGATAAACCGTAAAAAGCGAATTAGTCAACCAACAAAAAAACACACACTCCTTGTATATATATATATATATATATATATATATATGTATACATATATATATATATATATATATATATATATATATATATGTGTGTGTGTGTGTGTGTGTGTCACATCCGGCTAACAAGTCCCCATCACAGACCCCACTCAACTGGTTTACATTGCGCATTATCTAATCATTATGTAATGAATCCCTTGGACAAAGCCAGCTCGTTCAAACGCTCGGTCACGATGACTTCTGACTTAGTGCTAGCCCAGGCATCGACGGATCAATTTGTGGTATAGTATGAGAATAACTTATAAATAATTGATTCACTTAATTTATAAGTCCAGACAAATTTGATAGTTTAAGATTTGGATTTAAAGAAAAATTCAATTTTTTTTTTATTATAGGGGTGTTTAATTTGTATGATTGAAATAAATTTTCGGTTTTGAGGCATGGGAATTTCGGCGTTGCGATGATTATATATTGAAAACAATTATAGTATTATGCTCTACTCTATCGAGCACTGTTTTTTTTTTTTAATAAATGGTAAGAACGCTGGATTATAAATCTCATTGTTCTTTCCTATTATTTTAATATATATATATATATATATATATATATATATATATATATATATATATATATATATATATATATAGATAGATAGATAGAGAGAGAGATGTGTCTGTGTTAAGTGAATGTTATCATTTAGTTCTTCGAGAGTGTGTGTGATGCGTGTAAGTGTATATATTAGTGTGGGTATATATATATATATATATATATATATATATATATATATATATATATATATATATTTGGGCAGCAACTTTTATTTTAAACATGTCTCGCTGAATATAAAAAAAGAAGCTGAATTGAAATAATGTTAGAAATTTTCATAAAAAATATACGTCCTCCGACCGGAATCGAACCTGTATCCTACATGGAACCGTCATATAGTTCAGACCGGTAACGTTTACCGGTCTGAACTATATGACGGTTAATAATTGTTTACTGGATACAGAGCATTTATTTAAACAACGTATAACAATAATATATATATATATATATATATATAAAAGGTTGGTGCAAAAATAATGTCGTTTTTGACGTTCAACTTCAAAAGAAAAACGGCATTATTTTTGCACCAACCTAATATATATATATATATATATATATATATATATATATATATATATATATATATATATATATATATATATATATATATATATATATATATATGAATGTATTTATGTGCGTGTGTGTGCGTGTTAATATTAAAATATTCTGATATTTATGATATTAAATACTGGATTATGATACTGTTTAATGTTTTAAAGGTATCGTGTTGCTTTAATTACGACAATTTCTCTAATACGTTTTTACAACTTTCGTAAATGTCTGAAACAAAGAGAGGAATGAATTAGGCATCAGCATGAAGAAAAAGGAACTTGGGCACACATCTGGGATTAAATAAACACTAAGCTAGGAATTAGTGGGCAAAACACAATTAACAAAAGAAAAAATTAAAGAAAAAATGAGGCAATCAAATTAAAAGTCAAGAAATATATAAAACAAAAAAAAATTTGCTAAGAATTTAGCTACTGCCACATCCATCACGATGACGTAATTGATAAGTGACCACTCCGTTAGAAACAATCTACTTGTTTAATTGAAAATATAATGGAGGAATGTTAATTACAATAACAAAATTGGCTGGCCGTTGGGTTTCATATTCCAACGAGTGTAGGCAGTGAAACAAAGAAATTTACAAAGGCTGAGAAAGAAAAAAAAGGCAACAGAACGTAGGCAGGGAGACCGGAGCAGATCTAAGTTAAACCAACCGGTCTCCTTTAGAAGTCGATAACTTAAATAGAAATGGTTTGATTTTTTTTACCATGATATTCACTTTGCACACGTCTCAAGCGCCACTCGATGTAGAGGGTTAAAGATTAAGAAGCTCAGCTTATGCAGATATGTGTATAAAATAACGGTTAACCCTAGACAAATTAAGATTGTACTGATCGGGAAGCATCCTTTTTGTAGTCTGTTTCACGAGACAGCTCTTCGTGGAATGAAACTACTCAAGTGAAACTTACAAGAAACTATTTAAGAACATTAAGAATTTACAGCCCCCAATATTTACCCATAGAAGAAACATAGAAAACACATTCATAAACATACAATATCACTTCATCCACATCGCAAGAAGAATGGAATACAAAATATACAAACGAAACATAAATAAAATTATCCATAATAATAAACTATACAAAAATAGTACCGACCAATTCCGTAACCTCCACTATCTAAAACAACCTATCCCATCTTAACAACAACCAAATAATCACAATCACTTCCAAAACCATTATGGATATAATTAGATCTAAAAACACGCATAACAATAATATTTCAGAAGTAAGCATGTATAAAATAAATGCTCCAAGCTGTTCTTCACAATACATTGGAGAAACATGCAGAAATAAAAAAACGCATCTATGAACACAAAAAGGAATCTTATAAAGACAATTTGACAAATAATACATAGAAATAAATTCGACCAGAATTTTGTTTTTAAAAATGTTGTACCCATAAAAAAAGAAAATAATTTAATGAGAAGGGAAATCTTACCAAATCTATGTTACGGTTTTTTGGGTATATATATATATATATATATATATATATATATATATATATATATATATATATGGCTAGTGAGACAATCCAAATGACTTAACTTCCTTTATAGTCTACCAATAGAAGTTTAACCAATCAGAAGCCGCAGAACATTGTATCTGTCATGTATAACGGCGGCCATCTTTGTTTACCCTACAGAAGGACCAGTGCCAACTTGACCATGCGAAGATGATAGAAGGAAGAACTACGCTCTGCTACTTTGCTACGAAATATCCACTGTGAACCTGAACTACGCTTTCCCACTGTCTCCGAAATATTCACTGCCAACCTCTGGATTCTATACTCGAAGACGACCGTCATGAATTCGTAACAATCTATGCCCTGGTTTTTTCCCAATATCACCTTTCCTAACAGAATCACTACTCCCTCAAGCTGACGTACACAACAAATATATCAAGAAATCTAAGAAAACGTCAACACAATAATACAAACAATACTTCTACATATGAAACATTCTTTTCAAACATTAGAAATAAATGACGTAATTTTTCGGTTGACCCAATGAATATATATATGAACGTTTCTAAATTCTTCTAGTAACTTCTTCTAGCATTTTGTTTTTGTTTCTAGATACTTTGTTCAAATAAATTAATTTTTTTTGCCTTGAAAAAGTGTGTATATTAAAAAGAGAGAAACCGCAAACGTTTTTGGTTGTAATGTGGATTTAATAAAAAAGATATTATGCTTTATTTCTTATTATATAATCTTGTATAATTTTGTACACAAACAAACAGTATGTAGAAAAAATATAACAAACTGGAATAGGTTTTGTTTTTTGTTTTTTTATTTGTGATGCGTTTCATCTGTAACGTTTTCATCGGATTCGTCTTTGATGACGTTGCCACGTCTGCATATGCGCACGAAACGAGAGACACTTGTAGTTTCGTAATTTTTGAAAATATTTCTGAAAGAATATTTACTTATTTTTTTTCAATTTAGCTGAAATCATCTTTATTCTTTTTCTCGCCACCACCTCTGTCCCTGATTATCCCACACCTTGACAATATAAAATCTAGCAAGAATAGTGATAAATTGTAAGAGACTGGACAGCAAAATTATCATGGCTGAACTAGAAATCAATGTCTGGAGACCACCTTGATCGCTAGTTCAGCCACGATAAATTTGCGTCCAGACTCTTAAATTATATCATAATTCCTGGTAGAGTTTATATTGTCTCTCGCTGAGCTGCGCCACACACATGATAATTGTCATACCCCGACTGTGACTGGTCAGTCTAAAGAGACGTGAATGAGAGAAAATGAAAGACGTGACGAAGTATTGTAGTAGCAGTACCACTACAGATCTCCGTCACATATCTCCTGTTTTCCTTATTATTATTATTATTATTATTATTATTAAGAACTTTTACTCATTGTACTTTCCATACAATAAAACCCATATTATTTGTTTTACCCTAATTCCTGTGTTTAGCGTAATCTTTCCATTCGGGATTATCTAGCGGCTTATATCGTATTATCCACGATATAAAAATAATCAAGGGCGTTGGAGTTTGGAGATTTAGATGGCTAGATGTAATGGGTGATGTGATCGTCATGACTTGGCTCTCCTACTTGTGTAGCATGGTGCAGAATTCTGTTGCCAGACTTAAGGTCTTCCAGCAGCCATCCTCTTCACCCAGGGAAGCCTTATCTCCTCAAGGGACTAGATGTAGGCCTCTGTGTTGAGCTTGAGACCGGCTAAATAGCCTGCGCTCGATTTTACGAAGACCAGTAAAATAAGCTTAAAATCATGTTTGCCTGTTTTACCGGGACCGTCAAAATAGCATCTTTATTTTCCTTTATTGTCATTGTCGTTTTTAAATTGTTTATACATATATATATATATATTCGGGAAACCAAACGATATCGGCTTAACATTACGTCTAGAAACATCGGATGCTAGATATTAGAAAATTAGAACTTCAACGACTTTAATTTATATAGACTATATCTTTTTTCAGTTTTATTGTAATAAGTTGGTCCGAGAATTTTTAGCTTCTACTTGTAATTCAAAAAATACATCGTGGTTCTGTAGTGTGGTTGAGTAATTTTGAACCTTTGTCTTTAGAAGTTTTCGGCGGCAAACTCATTTAAAATAATCATCCAGGACATTATTTATGTTCATCTAAATTCCTGAATAGAAGCGTTACAATGAATAGAACGACTGAATAGGATAGAATTAAGCAAAGGGCAACAGGTGTTGTTTTAATATTCAAACAACATCTGTTCCTTCTCTGTCTGGTGATCAGTACGAAAAATTACATCATGAGAAAAAAAGGACACACACACACACACATATATATATATATATATATATATATATATATATATATATATATATATATATATATATATGAGGTTGTATGCACGCGCAAAGCATTTCTGGGTTTTAGGGGGTTTCATAATACGCATGACAAAATTAAGAACATCTAACTAAGCCAGTCGTTCCCAAACAGTGCGACACGCTTCATAGGCGCTGCAGAAGAGGATAGCAGGTGAGGCGGAACAACGATCAAAGATTTAACAACAGTTTCAAAAAATTCATATAACAAAATTTAATATGATTTCACAACTTAAAATATTATTATGGATTACTTGTAATTGCATTCATGAGTCCCAGTATAAATAGTTATAAATAATTATTTACCGATTTTATGATTGTAATAATTTTGCATTATAGGAAGTATTAAGGATATAGTTATTAGGGTCTGGAAATTTTGAGGAGAAAGTTATCATTGATAATGTTCTGACTTCGAATTCGCGGTTATCTCCCTTTAACACTCTCTCGGTTTTTCTTTTTGAATGTACTTTTTATCGCATAAAATTCAGTGAGGCGCGAGGAAATTTTAATTCTGAAAATGCGGACCAGAGAAAAAGGTTTGGGAACCACTGGCCTAATCCCTTTGCTACCAGTTCAAAGGCGGCCTCGAGCGGTACACACTCCAGCTACGCCACACGGTAAATAGAACCTTTTAAACATGAGATGGCAGTCTACAGCGAGCTGTTATCACGCTAAAATCACTCGTCATCCAGTATATCTGACGTGGATATCTTCTATGTGCCTTGTCACCTCAGCACGTAAGCGATCACGGCTCTCCACAATTTCCTGTTTTTTGTTGCTCTTAATAATTTTTGTCTTGTCCTTATGTCTCCTAAACTCTGCTCCGTCATCCATTTAGTTAAGCTCATCAATTATGCTATGCGCTGCTTACCTCTGTCCTGTGAGTATCGGATTTTCTAATCCTTCCGTACTGGTGTGTTAAGTTGAAGATGGTTGTCTATTGACCGCCCCGCCTATACATACTCTTGGAAGACAAAGAATAGGGAAGAAAGTAAAAAGAAAAAAAACCCAAAGAAAATAAAGCCAATGTTGAACGTTGTTCTTGAACAACCATCAGACTCGCACCCTGATTTGAAATCCCCCTACTGCTAACATCAGTGACCCCATGTATGCCTGGCGGGTGTAGGCACCGATCATAAAGTACAGTCTATATCCGCTAATTTATCCAATAATGAAAAGATTGAGATAGATAAAGAAAAAATGAGATAGATAGATAGATAGATAGATAGATAGATAGATAGATAGATAGATTAGGTTAAGTCATAAGTAATTTACGTTTTTGGACCCAGTTGTAATGTCGAATGTATCATCTTAACCAGTAATCATACGAGGCAGTTAAGAATAGATTTGGAGTTCAATACGTCAATATAATAGATAGATAGATAGATAGATAGATAGATAGATAGATTGAGTCAGAAGTAATTTCCGATTTTTGGACCCAAATGTAATGTCGAATTTATCATCTTAACCCCTAATCATACGAGGTAGTTAAGAATAGATTTGGAGTTCAATACGACAATATAATAGATAGATAGATAGATAGATAGATAGATAGATAGATAGATAGATAGATAGATTGAGTCAGAAGTAATTTCCGATTTTTGGACCCAAATGTTATGTCGAATTTATCATCTTAACCTCTAATCATACGAGGTAGTTAAGAATAGATTTAAAGTTCAAACTGGTTGCCAGTTCAACGTAAACGGGAGCGGAATGAGAAGAGGAAATCTCCACAACAGACACCAAAACCCGACCTCCATGGAACAAGGTAATATTGTGCGTGTGGTGTGATTGTCGGTGTATTATTAATTTATTCTTCTTTATGTGTCATGTTCCTTTAGGGCGTAGTCAGTTATGGCTCTCTACAATTTCCTTTTCTTTTTTTGTAGCTCTTAATAAATTTTCTCTTTTCGTTATTTCATCTAAACCCAATTCCACCATCCATTCACTTAATCTCGTCATGTATATCATGTTTTCCTCTGTCCATCTTGCCCTCAGTCTGTCTGTCCTGTCCACTGATTGTCTTTTGCTCCATGTTATAAGCAAAGGATGATCCCTTTCTTTACCCTATATGGGTAGTGGAAGTTGAAGTTGAGGTACTGTCCAGTGAATGTTGGCTTGCCGAACAGAGGATGTCTTGAACCCATGCTCTGTTCGAGATATTAGTACAACCCAAAATGCTAGTTTGTTGTCGTTTTCTTTCTCCAGTGTGAACCGTATCGATGATCTTATTGAGCTCGCATGGTCCAGTAATAGTTGAACCTCTTCCTAGTGTGCCCAGAGTATGAAGGTGTTATCTACGTATCTAAGTCATAGGGTAGGTTTTAGTGATGTGGATTCTAATGCCATTTCTTCGACGTATTTCATGTATATGTTAACCATTGTTGGTGATAATGGCGAACCCATTGCTAAGCCATCATCCTGCCGATATATGTATGATCCCATTCTGAATTGAGTTGTTTGTGTACAGAAAATCAGCAACTCCATAAAGTTATCTATTGGTATACTGGCACCTTCCCCTAGGGATGAGTCAGATGCCAGTCTGTAAATAAATACCATCATCCGCCCAGGCCAACCGTAGTTGGGATTATCGGAAGCCAATGCGAACAATCCTTTCTTTAGCTGTATAGTATATTGCCGGACATTGCTGATACAGACCATTTATTGTTGATATATCTCTGGGTCGCCACTGATGACTTTTGCTCGATATCGTAAGGAACGGACGATTCCTTTCTTTACCCGATATGTGTGGTGGGAATTGAAGTTGAGGTATTGTCTGGTGAATGTTGGCTTGCCGAACAGAGGATGTCTTGAACACATGCTTTGTTAGTGATATTAGTACATCCAGGAATGCGAGTTTGTTGTCATTTTCTCTGTTCATTGTGAATTGTATCGATGATCTTATTGAGTTCACATGGTTCAATAATAGTTGCAGCTCTTCTTGATGTAGCCAGAGTAGGAAGGTGATATCTATGTATCTCAGCCATAGTGTAGGTTTTACTAATGTGGATTCTAATGCATTTCTTCGAAGTATTCCATGTATATGTTAACCATTGCTGGTAATAATGGTAAGCCCATTGCTAAGCTTTCATAGTTCATAGTTGCCTTCATAGTTTTCATAGTTTTATTTT
>OZ010610.1:72442881-72450381 GCA_963932145.1 Acanthosepion lycidas | reverse complement strand
GGCGAGGGAGATTTTTTACCGTAGTTGTTTGCCATTTCTTTCTACGGTAGACCAACTCGCATCCATGGCTATAGAACCCGGTCTGTCCTGTTATTTACCCATAGCTGGAGGAAGGAAAAGAAGATGATTCATACCTTTCCCAAAGGTATTAGCACATAGGTGAATGTAATTGATCCCATTGGAATTCGAAGTCGGCTCTCCGATTACAATTGAATGACAAAGTGACAAAATTCAGCCGTTTGTCCTTTATGACATACCATCAATGTTTTTGATAGATTTATATATGTATATGAGGATAGAATATGGAATTTGTAAACATGGGCATTGTTTATATTTACATACAAAGAGAAAGTTTATTTTAAAAACGTTTTTTTATTTAACTGTTTTTCGCTTAGCTTTTCAAAAGGCTTTTAACTTTTTATGTTTTGAACAAAAATGAAAATCAAGGGACGTAGCCGGTTATATATGACGTTTATGGTAAGGAGAATTTGGTAGAATCTATTTATGCAATCAATATAGCTTTGGAATTGTTGATGAAATATGTTTCCCTATTAATCCGCCTTTTTTCATTGGTTCTGTAGTCGCATTGGTAGAATGGGAAGACATTAAAATTTGTCAGATTTTGTCCTCCGCGTTCCTCTATATGTTGGCTAAGGGGGATTTTTCTGGTGTGGCGGTCCCTAATTTGTTGGCGATGAACAGTCATCCTTCGCCGCAGTGATGGCCGGTTTGGCCAATGCAATGTTCGAGGCAACCATTGCATGTAATTATATATATTAAATTCTCTAAGTCGCACGAGAAATCATTTTGAATTTTGATCTGTGTTTGAACTGAAATTCATCGCCCATGTTTGAACTGAAATTCATATATATATATATATATATATATATATATATATATATATATATATATATATATATATGAGCTTTTCCCGCTCAGAGTTAGATCTCTCCGGAAAACTGTTATATAAAAGAGTCCTTAATATTGTATAATGTGCTCACAATGTAAAAAATAATAAAAAAAACAACAACTAATGTGCAAAGCTGTTAAATTCAAAGCCAATGAATACTAACCTGCCACACTACCACCCGTAATGTTTCTTCAGTCAGTGCTGGCTAATCGTGATTCCCCAACGCTTTGTTTATTTTTCGTAACATTCTAAACGGGAAATTTCGTTGAAGGGGAGAAGAAAAGCAAGATTACTTGAAATGTAAAGGAGGGGAGAGGAAAATAATATTAATACAATTTATACTAATAAAATATATTAAAAAATAAATTTATATGAATAAAAGTCTATTAAATATTAGAATGAGAAAAATTAATATTAATAATAATATTTTTTGAAGTTAAGGAGAGAGGCAATGTCAGGGAGAGGGGAAATATAATAATAATAATAATAATAATAATAATAATAATATCATAATATTGGAAGGAATATACTTTATAGAATGGCAGAGGGAAGGTAAAAATGGTAAGGAAAAACAGAAATAATTAAATATTAGAAAGAGAGAAAATTTATATATATATATATATATATATATATATATATATATATATATATATATATATATTATAAATTAACTGATTTAGAATATGTTTTTAGCTACACAGGAATTACCATGTTTCAAAAAACCGAAGCTAAAAACTGTTTTATCTGCAAGCAAATTTTGGAATTCCAAAATTCGCATGAAGATGAAACAGAACTAATACTTTTAATTTAATTATATAATTAAATTTGAAACAGAAAGTAATTCTTTTAATTTAATTATATAGTTAAATTTGAAGTTTTTAGTTTGGTTTTTGAAATATGGTAATTCCTGTGTAACGAAGAAACCATATTTTAAGTCAGTTAATTTATAATATTTATGCTCTGTAAATTTACATTGAGCGCTGTTTTGTAAAAAAAAAAACATCAATTTCAAACACCGGATTATATATCTTACTGTTCTTTTCATTTTATAGTAATATATATATATATATATATATATATATATATATATATATATATATATATATATATATATATATATATATATAAAGGTTAATGGTCAGAGTTGAATCAGATCAGGGAGCAGTATTATTAAAAAGTGCTCAATACACGTGAGAAAAAATGAGTAAAAATAACATGTAGAACATTTATGTTTAAAAATCACCTCTTTTTCCACTTGCATTCCTATTACACCCAATATCCTGTATTTCAATAATCATACACGTGTTATTTTTTTAGCGTTCTTTGTGCTTATTCTTTTTAACTAAAGTTTTAAAGTGGTCATTTAAAAATGATCGCCCGACGAGACCACCAGGTCGAAACCGTGGTCGCGTATTTTAATTGACCTCCTCATTTTTAAATTATATATATATAAACCACACGTATTCGAGAATACTCGTCTACTAGGGCGGTTAACTAATCCCTATTGCAGATACCGCTCAGGCGCAATTGGGTTTGTTCATCCACAGAGACCACCTGTGGTCTATACTGCAACTATGCTGAGCAGACCTTAGTTACAGTTTCATATATATATATATATATATATATATGTATGTATGTATGTATGTATGTATGTATGTATATATATATATATATATATATATATATATATATATATATATATATATATATATATATATATATATATATATATATATATATATATATATATATATTATGTTTATACGTTGTTTTTATCGTTAAAAATATTTAAGTAAATGCTCTGTTCATAATAAACAATATTAGTTACATTTACCAGCCTGAATGTCCAAGAACTTTCATAAATATATGCGTCCCCCGACAAGAATCGAACGTGTATCCTACACGGACCCGTCACATGGCCTGACGTGTTATACCGTTTAGCTACAGAGGAAGCGTCTCATTAGCGACATCAAATTACTGTTTTAACACAACAAATTTCCCATGTTTTTTCTCGAACGATCATATCTGTTGGAAGCGTATCTTAACGAAATTAAATGACGTCATATATTATGAAAAGAACTAAGTCCGCCATTTTTTAGTATATTTTCTGTTTATACGTTATTTTTATAGATAGAAATATTTAAGTAAATGCTACCTTTATAAGAATGAATGCTGATGTTAATAATAATAATAATATATATATATATATATATATATATATATATATATATATATATATATATATATAAGATGCCAGAGGGTTATTAGAACCAAACACCAATACTCTTTGCACTTATCATTTGATCAAAGTTTACTGCAGAACTAACTACACTTTTCGGAATTAATGAATGTAGAGAACTGGTGCATATCGTATATTACAAAATCTCGAACGGACCCTCCTTAAACGATCCTCCACAGGTTCTCCTAGACTGGTTGCCAACCACGTCTAGGGTGCCCAGTCTGCCCTGATATTTAACCCATAGCTGGGCCGAGAAGAGATATATTCATACCTTTTTTCCAAGTTTATTTGAATATAAGAAGATACAACGAACTCGACTGTGATTTAAACTCGGCTCTCCGTGACATCAAAGATAGAAGAAAGGCTATCTATTTGTTTACTCTGTTATTTAATCCATAGATTGGGAGATACTGATTTATGTCTTTTAACTCCAATGTAAATACGTGAAGTAGCATGTAGTTTTCATGACTCTAGGCCAATCTCCTTAACTAACCCGATAAATTTTCAGCATTCATTAATTTTTATCTAACAACTCTTGGCGACCCAGAATTTAAGAATGATCCTAACGCTGCCCGTTTCTAATATCAATTTTACTGTCTTCCCGACATCTACCACTTGTTTATGGGAGTATTATAAGTGAATATAAACTCTATACTTCACATAGCGATCAGCCCTGGCGAGCAAGCTTGACAGTCAGACATCGTTACGCTTGAATTGAAGCCTGCCTTTAAAGTCCAATGGCTTGATAATGGAATTAACACCTAGACGCCTGAATGAACTGTAGGCTGGGGGACTGTTTCTCATTTAATACTCATTCCGCTGGTATATTTAGTGCCAGGCCGATGGAGCAAAGTCATTTGATTGTAATTCTTATGCTTATGAATAACAAAATGGGAAAAAAAAATTGTGTAACACGTTTTGTCCTTCCAGAATGGTTTCTCTCTACGTTTTCCTTTATTGTCGTCCATATTTGTTTCAAAAGAATTTCGTGACAACAAACAGAAATTCAATATAACTGGATACATACAGATTAAGTAATGCCTTCAAGAATAAATATAAAAACCTTTTTTGTTAATTAATTCTGTCATATTGTAACTCACATTAAATGCAAAAGAAACGCTGGTCTCAAATAAATAATTGAAATGAAAACGAAGTCATGTTAATACCACAATAAAACAAAAATGTTTCAAATCAATTTGAAAATATAATTTATCATATGAAGAAAACGTGAAATAATTTCTGAATTAGGTGACTCTCGACGTTTTCATTGCTTGTCATCCATTTTTGGTATCAAAAGAATTTCAGGACGACATAAGCACAAATAGAAGTGAAATGTTACTGCATAAATACAGACAAAAATAATGCCTTCAAAAATAAATATAAAATCATTTTTGTTTATTAATTTTGTCATAATGTAACTCATATTAAACGCAAAAAAAAAACAATGATATCAAATAAAAGAAAATAATTGAAATGTAATCGAAGTCTTTTTAACAACACAGTGAAACAAAACATGTTTCAAATAAACTAAACTATATGAAGAAAACATGAAATAATTTTTGAATTCGATATCTCTTCACGTTTTCTTTTCTTCTCGTCCATTTTTGGTGGCAAAAGAATTTCTAGCACAAAGAGAAATTCAATACAACTGGATAAATAAGTAATAAGTAATGGCTTCAAAAATAAATATAAATAAATACAGATAGGCCACATGAAGCCAGGAAGACGCTTCAAGAGTTCACCGATTTGGCATACGAAACATTGCAACATTGAAACATCCACCATATTCCGATCATCTCTCACCCATGACTACCACTATTTTCAACATTCTACAGCCCATGCTCATCCTATGACCCGACAGCCACTCGATGTAGAGGGTTATAGAATAAGAGGCATAGCTTGTGCGCAAGATAACAGTTAACCCTAGACATGAAAGTGTTAAAATTGTAGTGATTGGCGAAGCAACATCTTGGGTGCGGTTCAAGGAAAGTACATCTCACCAGGGGAATACGAATGGTGGTTCGCTACAATTTACGTAGCATGGCGGGGTTTAGCCGTGATAGTTAGGACTTATGGTACAAAGGAGTATTGTTCATCTGAACACTCTGCATCGAAATAGCAATAGAGCAGCGAGAGGCTTGCGACGTCTCGTCTGTGAGAAAGAGGTTGTAGGGAGGAAAAGAATTTGTCACTCGCGGAAACACTTCGTGAGTAGAAAGTCCTAAATCACGAAAAGCCTCACACGTCAAATTTTCAATTGGCAGACATAAAATAGTTCGTGATATATAAAATTTACAAACCGTTTTCCCCACATATGTTTTTTTACTTCGAGTGAAGTTTAACCAGGACAAGGCCCGGAAGCCAGTCGAGGTAGAGAGTTACAGGGAACGAAGTACAGTTTATGCGGATAAGTGGAGAAGTTAAGGCTTAACCCTATACTTGAACAGGTTAAGAGTGTATTGATCGGCAAAACATCTTCTTGGGATCTCAGATCCATAGAGAAGCGTTCCCGTAAAGAAGCTGCTCGAGTGGAAGATGGAATAAGAATGGAACGAGGATGTTTCACTACAATGTGTAGTATCTGTCTATATTTCTGATATGTGGTATTATGTACACTATTTACATTATTCGGACTATTGTCCTCATCTTTGTCGCCATATTTATTACAACGTTTCGGCCCTTCAGTATCTGTCTATATTTCTGAGATGAGGTATTATGTACACTATTTACATTATTTGGACTATTGTCCTCATCTTTGTCGCCATATTTATTACAACGTTTCGACCCTTCAGTATCTGTCTATATTTCTGAGATGAGGTATTATGTACACTATTTACATTATTTGGACTATTGTCCTCATCTTTGTCGCCATATTTATTACAACGTTTCGGCCCTTCAGTATCTGTCTATATTTCTGAGATGAGGTATTATGTAAACTATTTACATTTTTTAGACTATTGTCCTCCTCATTGTCGCCGTATTTATTGCAACATTTCAGCCGTTGTACGCTCCGGCCTTCTTCAGGTGAATTAACAGGAGATAACTGACAACTGACGTCCATTAAACATAGTACGTGGAACAAGAACAGTCTAACCCAGTGAGCGAAATAAACGTTTCAGTTCGACATTCCAACCACCTGAAGAAGGCCGGAGCGTACAACGGCCGAAACGTTGTGATAAATACGGTGACAAAGATGAGGACAATAGTTCGAATAATGTAAATAGTGTACGATGTGTAGGTTGGAACTAGTTTTAGTAAGGAATACTTCGAGAATTTTAAGGTTTTACTTATCATCTTGAAGCACTTATCTATTTTCGCCTAAACTGTGAATGTGTACAAGTCCAATAATTTAAATTGTGGACTTGAAAGGATAAAAACTTAAATAGACATAATACGTCTAAATTATTTAACCAAACTTATGGATTAATTAAATATGGCCGTCATATAAAGCCTGGTGCCTCCCCTGTAATTCTTGAGGTCTTCGACGGGATCCAGCGATTTGGTAAGTCCTGATCTGCCATCTCCAGTCGCTTTCTCACAGGCGTGCAGTGACTTCCTTCCATCTCTTCTATAAAAATTTTCACGCAAATGTTCCGACGAGTTGCTTTCTCTGGTTCCCAGACTGCATGAATTTAAGCGAGCTACTTGGTTGGCATCTCGGTCCCACCCATTCACTAGCAAAACGGTTAAATGTACCTGTCTCTTCTACTCAAGCAGCTTCTTCTCTCGCACTTCCCGTCTGGGGAATTCTCTTCCTCTTACTCGCTTCCCTGATAACTATAATCTTCAAACATTCAAGTGTAATGTCAATCGACATTATTCGACTCTCTCGTCGAAATCGACCTATGAGGGTCAAGCAGATAAGGTCCTAGGAAACCGACAGCCCGACAACAGCACATGAGATTTGATTATAGTGGACCATCCACACTTTTTGGAGGGCCGAATATAGGGACCTGGTGCACTACGTACCACAAGGTCCCCAAACAACCCTCCGCAGGTTTTGAATTTAGAGTTGTCCTTCTCCTAGACCAGTTGCCATCCAAGGTTATAGAACCCAGTCTGTCCTGCTATTTACCCATAGCTATCATAGCTTTCCCAAGGTTATTAGCACTTAAGTGAATGTAATGGATTCGACTAGAATTCGAACTCGGCTCTCCGTTTCCTTAATCCAAACCGCTATCCATTATATATATATATATATATATATATATATATATATATATATATATATATATATATATATATATATATATATATATATATATATATATATATATATATATATATATATATATATATATATATATATATATATATATATATATATATATATATATATATATTGAACAAT
>OZ010610.1:72435381-72440381 GCA_963932145.1 Acanthosepion lycidas | reverse complement strand
CTTAAATTTTCGGGAATTTGTTTTCATTTTGCGATCAATAACTTCGCAGATTTTGCGACCATTTTAATTTTCCATCGTCACAATGCATTTCTTTTTATTAAAAAAATCTTTGAAAAATAAAATATCCTTTTCAGAAACTTTGTTTAAAAGTAATACCTAATTTAAATTTTAATTCATCTGATTTAAAAAAAAAAAAAAAAATACTTTCATTATAAAACATCGATTTTTTTTAACTCGGATGTAGGTATTAGGTTGGTGCAAAAATAATGACGTAATAATGTCGTTTTTTTGACGTTACGTCAAAAAACGACATTTTTACGTCATTATTTTTGCACCAACCTAATATTTAATAAAGTTGTTGTCAGTCCGACTATTTGACGGACAGGCGGGAGATTATTTTTTTTACGGTGGACATATCGGTACAAATTACTTGAGGAATTTAAGGTGAGCGATTTTTTAACAATACAGTAATTTTTCAAAAGTAGGAAAATATTTTCCGTAATCTAATGTTTTATTGAATTTTAGGTGAAGCATATGTCTATATTTCTGAGATGAGGTATATGTACACTATTTACATTATTCAGACTATTGTCCTCATCTTTGTCGCCATATTTATTACAGCGTTTCGGCCTTTCAGTATGTGTCTATATTTCTGAGATGAGGTATTATGTACACTATTTACATTATTCAGACTATTGTCCTCATCTTTGTCGCCATATTTATTACAACGTTTCGACATTTCAGTATCTGTCTATATTTCTGAGATGAGGTATTATGTACACTATTTACATTATTCAGACTATTGTCCTCATCTTTGTCGCCATATTTATTACAACGTTATAATCTGTTGTTAACTAGGGCAAGGAATGACTTGTTAATCTTAACACCTCCAAAAGAAACTGCTCTGTTTTAATCGTCTGAGAGAACCCTGTCTGCCTTCCAGTGCTGACTTCCGGGAGAGTGACACATTACATGTTCTTGGGATAACGTCCTTCGCTGATATGAAATGGAAAGATTATATTGAATCAATTCCAAGAAAAGGTTTTTACCTCTGTCGTTCTCGGCATTTTTTCTCGCAAGAATATACTGTATATATTCATAAGTTTACCATTCGTTCTTGCTTTGTCATATCGTTGTCACATCTAGTCTGGTGCTCCAGCTATATATTTAGAAGTACTTGATAAAATCGAATGAAGAATCTGCATTGTTATTGGTCTTGACCTGGCAGTTCTGCTTCAGTTAATTTTCCTAACTGTTATGGGACCTTAACCATAATAACATAATGGACTATTCCATACGTAATAAATACTGCGCCTCAAGAGGAATCAGGGAGTTCCGTCTGAAGTCGGACGTCCGGCTGACTGGCTGATCGATTGAATTCTCTGCCTTCGGGCGGGGAGGAACCTGAACGAGGCTACGCCGAAGGGCGGAGTCTCTTTCGGGGAGGTAAACCGACCCTGAGCCCGTTTATACGGGTTCTAATGGCATATTTTTGGCCGAGACCACGGTCTCGGAGATCCCACGTTATACCGGCCTTGTGCCACATCATGCCCTCTTGGTGGGGGTGTGTGACTAAATACCTTTCAGTCTGAAGTCGGACGACCGGCTGATCGGCTGATCGGTTGAACTCTCTGCCTTCAGGCGGGGAGGAACCCGAACGAGGCTACGCCGAAAGTCTCTTTCGGGGAGGTAAACCGACCCTGAACCCGTATATACGGGTTCAAAGGGCATATTTTTGGCCGAGCCCACGGGCTCGAAGATCCCACATTAAACCGACCTTGTGCCACATGATGCCCTCGTGGTGGGGGGACTAAATACTGTTCAGTCTGAAGTCTGGAGTGAGGTCCGTCAGAAGTCCGTCAGGAGTCTGTCAGTCAGTCAGAGCGAACGAGTCAGTCAGTCGAGTCAGAGGCAGTCCGAAACAGAGTCGCGTTCAGACAATTACTACTAAACCTGATTGTTCGTACTAACACTTTCTACTTCTCTGTATATATTCCTGTTTGTAATATATCTGTGTTATTCCATATCCGTATTCGAGTTCTTCTTTATTGGTTCTACCTTGGGGACTATCACCATGGTACAAGGAACCGGACCATAACAGTAACGTAACTTCCCTGTGCCTTTTCTATATATACTTTAACGATACGGAAAGAGTGATGCTAGAACCGTTAAATCTTGTAAGCATTAATTTCATCTCTTCTTATTAATAACTTAATTGGTTCTTTCCAGATACGAAGTTCAGCCGAAAAGTTCAAAGTCTGACTATGAAAGAGTGACACTAGAGCTGTGAAATCTTGCATGCATTTATTTTAACTTTTATTAATAACTGCCTTGTTTCCTTCCAGGTACAAGAGTCGGTTGAAATGTTCAAAGACTGGCTATGAAGGATCGATGCTATAGCTGTGAAATCTAGGCATTAATTTCAAATCTTATTGTTTCTTTACTAATGGAACGCGTATATTCGAGACGTCAATGGTAGAATGGTTGCTTCTTACTATTGCTTCAGGAAATACATAATTCCCGATGCCAGGGACTATCTTTGGAAGAGTTCAGTCAAACCAAGAATAGAATATTGGCGCTTGTTCTGTCCAATGTTCACTGTCCAGCCATAACAGAGTCCAAAAGCACTTATGCGGCCTTTTGGGTGATGAATTATTCTCCTCCATTCAACCCTTATATCACTGATGAATCTTTGGTAGCCTCATAATCCTGTATCCCTATGACTATGGGAAGTGTTCAAACGAGACATATTCCTTAGTTCACAGCCCTGTCATATGATCTCGATGCCAAATGATTCTTATTCCCTTCGAGCAAAGTTAACCTAGACAGCTTTTTTTCCCAAACTTCCGAGGGGGTACTTCCTTGACAACTACAATTTTGGTTTCTTTTAGGTCCAGCGTCAAGCGATATCTATCCTAGAAGTCAAGATGCAATCATTACTTCTTTCCACTCTCTTAAATCTCACTCAGACAAATTAAATTGAATCAGGCATCCCAAAACGAAAGACTATGCCTCATTTTTTGGCAATTGTTAAGCACGTTCCGACCGTTTATTCATTTTTTTTTAATCGAGTTCACCCCAAGCAAGGCAATAAAGCCACTGAGACACAAGCGGTTACTGGGTGTGGAAGAGTTAGAAACAGAAACATTGCTAAGGAGAAAAAACGAAAGAAATGTAATCAGGAAGACAATAGATAGCGATTGACATTACATTAACATTTTTGCAGATTAAAACTGGCTGGAAAGAAAGAATTTTTGTATAATAAAAGGTTTAAATTTATTTGTTAATAATCTGTCAAACACTTGCTTACCTTTGGCTTCTTGTTAATTGATATTTTTAGACATTCCAAGATACAATATATTTAAATGATGAATTATTTTACACCTTTTTCAATTTAAAAATTTTAACTGAATTTAATTTCTTTCCGTATACAGGTGGTTTACTTCCAGTATAAATTCTCGATTATTCATCCCCATATATAAATCAAGCTTTTTATTATTGTAAATTTTACAACAGGTGTAGATAAGTTCACCTATCGTCCGGTTCGAACTCCTCCCCGGTATTTTTAACAGTAGATGTATATACCTTGTTTTCTATTTAGGATTGAGTTCCGGCTCCTTCTAAAGTTTACTTGAGCTCTATATTACTAAAACTCGTTCTTTCCTATGTTGTTATAACTCCACACAGTAAGACTCTACCTCGAGTGGCTCTTGGGCCTTGTATTTGGAGAACTAACAGCTAAAACAATAAAAAAAAGAATCAGCATTAGCGCGAACTGAATCTTTTTTTACAGTGATATTCACACTGTACAAAACGGAAGAGCCACTCGAAGTAGAGGGTTGTATATAGAAAAGGATTTAGAAACCGAAAAAAAAACAAAAACAAAAAAAAACAATTCTATACAGTCAACAAGGGATAAATCTCTACTACTGAAAAAAGTTTAGAGTTTTAGTCGGAGACGTTAGAATTATATTCAGAAGTTCTATACAAAAGACTGTGGAGAAGTGTGAATCTGACGATAGGCAAACCTATCTACTTCTATTGAGAAAAGAAAAGCTTCAGTATTTTAAACGGAGACAATAGAAGTATAGAATTTAAAAGAAAGCAGAAACCCAGTTCTAAACAAGAAACAAGGGATAAACCTCTACTTTCATTCAATAAACCTGGGGAGGAGCCTAAACCGGGAAAAGCTATCGACTTCTCTTGAGAAAAAAAAAAGTAGTTCAGTAGTAAATAAAAATTTTTAGGCAGAGATGTTATCAGTACGGGTTTAGGTTTTTTTTTTTTTTAGGAGGATCCGGATTAAAAAAGAATCGAGTAAGAATTGAACTCGGCACACCGAATTCGCTTACGGCGCCGATAATCGTCACACTGTTCACACCTCCGCACATAAAAGAGACTGAGAGAAAGAACAAAATAAGTAAAGAGAAAACAATTTAAAAAAAAAAAAATGATATTTTCATTATGAATAAGAGTAAAAAAAAAAAAATGGCTCGCATTTTAAGTGTAATCCATTAACGCTTTCACACACTCGCAAACACAAGCGAAGTAATAAACATTCATTTTTTTTTTTTCTCGCTGATAGTATTTACTTGCGCAAGTGAATTCACAGTAAGAAAATATGAATCACGTGGTGGAAAAAAAAATTATATTGACTGACTAATTCTTATGAAAGCGGAGGGGAACATGACTGGGCGCAGCGCGGGCCGAAGTAGCCGGTTTTTTTTTGTTTTTTGTCACCAAGAGGTTTATACATTGCTCGTTATACTGTTTTTCCGCCCGGACGATTTTTTGCTAGGTCAGCCAATTTTTTTTTTTAAAGTCATTTCGTTCTTTGCTTTCTGCCACCAACCGTACAAATTAAGAGTTGTCCTAGTTCGGACTACATCCGCTTTGTAAGTGGTTGAATAAGTGTTTTTACTTATTATATCCAACAACACATATTCGCGACATTCACACACACAGGGCACAATTCGCATTTTACTATATCAGTATATACA
>OZ010610.1:72405381-72430381 GCA_963932145.1 Acanthosepion lycidas | reverse complement strand
CCTATTGTAAAACTCCATGCTGAAAATCTCTCGGATCGATCAGCTCCCCAAAATCATTATTTCAACGACCAAACATCAGAAAAGTAAATTTAAGAATTTGCACTTTTCAGTACCTACCCCACTGGCACCAATATATATATATATATATATATATATATATATATATATATATATATATATATATATATAGTAATGATACAATATTGTAATCGGTATGGAATTTCCAGGGAGAGCTCTATGTCAAGAGACAGAGCAAAATTATTGTTAATTAAAGAATATCAAACACTTATTAATCCCATACGAATAAAAATTATTACCTATTTGATTTTAAGTGTTTGATATTCTTAAATTAACAATATATATATATATATATATATATATATATATATATATATATATATATATATATATATATATATAGGTTGTGTGCAAAATTTAAGACCACTTTGTGAATTTCATGTAAAACACGCAATACATCAATATCAGATTTTTTTTTTCCTAGCCAATAAAATAGGCTGGTTCTCAGTTTCATCTGATAAGTCCCGGTCTGTCCTGTCTTGAAACAGAAGACTAATTTGCTAGACCGAACTTGCTCTTGTGTGTCAACCTCAATTATTAATTTCTTAACTGTTTCGCAGTTGTTTTGCTTTATTACTGTTAATTTGTCTTGCATATATTGTTTGCTTGCTTTATAATATTTTTGTTCTATTCTTTTCTTTTCCTTGTTATTATTTATTACAAACTTTTTCAAATCTGTTGTTGGAAATTTCTGTTATTTATTTTGCCTTTGACCATAGCTTCTCTCTCCACATTTATTGAAAGGCCAAATAAACAGTAGGTCATAGCAAATTTTTTCACAGACTGTTGGTGTTCATGTTTTGGATGACAGTACTGGACAATCACACATTGGTAGTCAACGTGCATGTTCTGGAAGAGAAGCTTCAGGTTTCTTTAAAACTTCTTGTTATTCATTCCTCATCGCCGTTTGGCTTTGCAATAATTGCTTGGAGCAGAAAGAAAATCATAAAAATACATAGTACATCAAAATGTAAGTCTACAAATTTGAGAAACAATCATATTAGGCAGTTTTTTCGTGGGGATCTAGAAAATTTGGGAATGTTCTGTATTTTGTATGTCTGTCTTTGTTCTTTATTGCAGCCTATAGACAACGAGGAATGCTGTGCACCAGATTTTTTTTTCAGTAATCAGCAGTTATATCACCTTTGCAGACTTGTTTTATAGCATTTTCCAGGTCTTCGGTGCTTTTGTGTTGTTTATCCGATACCTTGTCTTTAAGTGGTGTCCACAGATTCTCAATCGGATTGAGATCGAGGCTGATACCAGGCCAATCAAAGCATTTGATTTTCTCCTTCTTCAAGAAAGCACTCACTATGTACGACCACGGGGATCACCGGATAACATGAATGTATCACAGTCATGAACAGGCATATGAAGTTCAAGCTTGTTCTTCAGCATTTCAAGGAACCAGGCCCCGTTCATTGTCGTTCTAGTAAGAAGTAGAAGTCCAGCCGTCTTCTTCAAAAAGCACTCACTCTAATCAGCAAAGTTAACAATCCAATGCTCAGTGCGTGCATTGACTTCGAAAATTAGTCAAATAACGGTGGGGAAAGCTAGCTCGTTGGAAATACAAAAAAACACAAATTTTGATTTTACGCAAGAAAATACTTTCTGAAAAGAAGATTTGCAGACTGGTTATGGCAACATCAGCAATGGCAAAACTCACTAAAATTTGGTAAAGCAAAAACATTAAATTTCCAACCAAGATTAAGCTCTACAAGTCCCTGGTGTTCATACTGATCTATGGATTTGAAAGTTGGATTCTGGTAGCAGAACACGCCAAGAGAGTCCAAACATTTGAACCGAAATGATTCAGACGTATTCTAGTCATCTACTGGAAAGAACGCAAGATAAATGACTTTGTAGAGAGCCACGTAACACACTAGCAACCGCCAGGAGACGCTCTTGGCAACAGTATAAAGGAGAAGGCTGATGTGGCTTGGAAATATACTTTGTCTTTAAGTGGTGTCCACACGTTCTCAATTGGATGGAGATTGAGACTGTTACCAGGCCAATCGAAGCATTTGATTTTCACCTTCTTCAGGAAAACACTCACTTTACGACAACAGGGATTACCGTGCTACATGAATTTTCACAACCATGGACAGCCATATGAAGCTTGTTCTTTAGGATTTCAAGGAATCTTGCACCGTTCATTGTCGTTCCAGTAAGTAAGTAAGTAAGTAAGTAAGAAGAGTCCAGGCGTCTTCTTCAAGAAAGTACTCACTCTAATCAGCAAAGTTAACAATGCAATTCTCAGTGTGTGCATTGACTTCGAAAATTAGTCCACTTTTTTCAAGTTTTCTTGTGTTTTGATTGTCAAAAAATATATATAGTGGTGGGGATCCGGCTTGTCGGAAATACAATGAGCACAAATTTTGATTTTACACAAGAAATTACTTTCTGAGAGGAAAATTTGCAGGCTGGTTATAGCAACATCGACAATGGCAAAACTCAGTACGATTCGGACGATGAAAAACATAAATGACTCTCTACAAGTCCTTGGTGCTGTCCATACTGCTTTATGGATGTGAAAGCTGGATTCTGGTAGCAGGACACGCCAAGAGAATCCAAACGTTTGAAACGAAATGCTTCAGATTCGGAAGATGAAAAACATTAATGACTCTCTACAAGTCCTTGGTGCTGTCCATACTGCTTTATGGATGTGAAAGCTGGATTCTGGTAGCAGGACACGCCAAGAGAATCCAAACGTTTGAAACGAAATGCTTCAGATTTGGAAGATGAAAAACATTAATGACTCTCTACAAGTCCTTGGTGCTGTCCATACTGCTTTATGGATGTGAAAGCTGGATTCTGGTAGCAGGACACGCCAAGAGAATCCAAACGTTTGAAACGAAATGCTTCAGATTTGGAAGATGAAAAACATTAATGACTCTACAAGTCCTTGGTGCTGTCCATACTGCTTTATGGATGTGAAAGCTGGATTCTGGTAGCAGGACACGCCAAGAGAATCCAAACGTTTGAAACAAAATGCTTCAGACGCCTTCTCCGTATCTTCCGGAGAGAACACATGACAAATGACTTTGTACCGGGTCAAGTAACGCAACTGGTACGCCTACAGGAGCCTCTCTTGATAGCAGTAAAGAGGAGAAAGCTGTTGTGGCTTTCAGTTCACTATATCCATAGCAAGGAGAATCATTAATAACTTACACTTTGCTGGCGACATTCAACTTGTTGGGCGGCAGCATCTGGAAATTGCAGGGTCTCACTAACAGATTGACAGACAGAGCAGAAGCGTATAGAATTGAAGTGAGTACTGAGAAGAGTAAAGTCCTGGTTAACAGAACAACCAAGATCAAGGCCCAGATCTTCATGAACGGAGAACAACTGGAAGAAGTAGACGCCTTTAAATACCTTGGCGTTACCCTCACCAAAGATGGACGATCGACAATAGAGATCAAGACCAAATTGGCTATGAAACATCAACAATGGCAAAACTCAGTAAGATTTAGAAGAGCAAAAACATCAGCTTTCAAACCAAGATGAAGCTCTACAAGTCCCTGGTGCGGGGTTACTCCGGTCTCGCTTATCAAAATACGGATCGACATTCACACCAGCTTGTGGAACTGTACAACGAAGTTAACAGCGATAATTTTAAATTTCAAAAACTAAATTTTTATTTCACTCTTTGATTGGATGTCCTTCGAATATGGATGGCCGGTGACGTCGTCCTCTCTGCACGCTATCGGACCAAGTTCTTACAACATTTCACCTTTCTTGGCAGATTTTCTATTATCCAAATGACCATCAGCCTCATTAGCGACACCAGTAAAATCATGCTACGAGTCATGTTAAACAGACTCAGGAAAGGGACTGAAGAACATTTAGTAGAAGAACTAGCTAGATTTAGGGCAGGCAGAAACAAATCTTCAATTGCCGCATTCTGATGGAGAAATATCTGGAACATCAGAGGTATCTGTTCCATAACATTATATATTTCAAGAAGGCCTTCGATAGAGTGTGGCATGGCGGTCTATGGCAGGTCCTGGTGAATTTCGGCATAGAGGAGGGTCTCATCCAAACCATCGAGACACTGTATAAGACCTCCAGCAGTGAGGTCCTCCTCAACCGTTAGGTTCGTTGACTATTTCAAGACCACAGTTGGCATCGGTCAGGGCTGTTTGCTTTCCCCAGTATTGTTTAATCTCTTTCTCGAGAACATCATGCGAGAAACCCTTCAAGACTCTCAGTTCACTATATCCATAGAAAGGAGAATCATTAATAACTTACGCTTTGCTGACGACATTCAACTTGTTGGGCGGCAGCATCTCGGAATTGCAGATTGACAGACAGAGCGGGAGCGCATGGAATTGAAGTGAGTACTGAGAAGAGTAAAGTCCTGGTTAACAGAACAACCAAGATCAAGGCCCAGATCTTCATGAACGGAGAACAACTGGAAGAAGTAGACGCCTTTAAATACCTTGGCGTTACCCTCACCAAAGATGGACGATCGACAATAGAGATCAAGACCAAACTGGATATGACAACATCAACAATGGCAAAACTCAGTAAGATTTAGAAGAGCAAAAACATCAGCTTTCCAACCAAGATGAAGCTCTACAAGTCCCCGGTGCTGTCCATACTACTCTATGGATGTGAAAGTTGGGCTCTGATAGCAGAAACCATCAAGAGATTCGAAACATTTGAAACGAAATGCTTTAGACGCCTTCTGCGTATCACGTGGAGAGAACACATGACAAATGACTTTGTACGGGGCCAAGTAACGGAACTGGTACGCCTACAGAAGCCTCTCGGTAGCAAGTTAAGAGAAGAAAGCCGTTGTGGCTTGAATATGTAATACGCTACTATACTCTATCTAAGTCGGTCATTCAAGGTACCCTCGGAAGGGAGAAAACGAAGTGAGAGTCAGTCCAAAAGTTGGATGGACAACATCTAAGAATAGACCAGGTTTGACACTCCAACGTTGTACAGGGCCAAGTACACAACTGGAGTCCCTCTTGACAAAAGTAAAGATGGGAAAGCTGATGTGGTTTGGAAATATCATACGCCACAATACTCTACTCAAGACAGTCCTCACGGTACCTTGGAACTGGGTAGAGGTAGACGTAGAATTCTTGTTTTTTTGTAGCTCTTAATAAATGTTGTCTTTTTGTTATCTCACCTAAACATTGCTCCACCATCCGTTTACTCAAACTCATTATTCTTGCATGTGCCGTGTGCCTTCAATATATTGCGATCATGGCTCTCCACATTTTCCTGTTCTTTGTAGCTTTTAATA
This sequence comes from Acanthosepion lycidas, assembly GCA_963932145.1. Taxonomy (NCBI): domain Eukaryota; kingdom Metazoa; phylum Mollusca; class Cephalopoda; order Sepiida; family Sepiidae; genus Acanthosepion; species Acanthosepion lycidas. The sequence continues at coordinate 72,425,043 of OZ010610.1, read as the reverse complement.
AATTTTGTCTTTTTGTTATCTCTCTTAAACCTTGTTCCGCTATCCATTTAGTCAAGCTCACTCTTCTTATTCTATGAGACATTGGCGATCATGGCTCTCCACAATTTCCTGTTTTTTTGTAGCTCTTAATAAGTCTTGTCTTCATGTTACCTCTCCTAAACCTTGTTCCGCCATCTATTTACTCAACCTCGATTGGAAGGTCTTGTGTTGTTTTCCGCTGTCCATCTTTCCTGTGAGTATCAATTTTTCCAAACTCTCTTTCCTCTTTATGGGCGCGAGAAATTTTAAATATCTGTACCCGGTGTTAAATTTAAATACATTTTTTGTTTGTTTTCATGATCGGTCCATGATATTCTCAGTATCCTCCTGTAGCACCACATTTCTTTGTTTCAAGTCTTTTCTTCTTTTATGGGGAGACAGGATCTGTAAACAGAAGAAAGAGAAAGAAAGTGAGAGTAAAAACAGTGAAGAGAATGAGAGAGAGTGAAAGAAAGTATGAAAATCATGGTGTGTGTGAGAGAGGGGGTTGTGTGTAAAGAAAGTGATATGTGCGTGAGAAAGAGAGAGAGAGAGAGAGAGAGAAATAAAGAGCGAGATAGATAGATAGAGTTTCTGTATATAAGAAAGAGAAAGTCTGTGAGTGAGAGAAGAGGAAAGTGTGTATCTGTTAGAGAGTAGCAAAGAAATGTGAGAGAGAGAGTGAGAGAGAGAAAGAAAGTGTGTGCGCAATACAGAAACAAAACGTAAGAGAGAGAGAGAGAGAGAGGAAGAAAGCCCGAGTGTATGTAAGTATATATATGTATGCATGTGCGTGTAAGAGAGAGAGAGAGAGAGAGAGAGAGAGAGAGAGAGAGAGAGAGAGAGAAAGAAAATGTGTGTGCAATAAAGAAAGAAAATGTAAGAGAAAGCTCGTGTATATGCGTGTGTATATGTGTGAGAGAAATATAGATAGATAGAGAGAGAGAGAGAGAGAAAGAGAGAGAATAAAAATGGTGCAATACGGCAGAAAAATGTAAGAGAGAGATATTAATCCGTGTGTATGTATGTATGTGCGTGTGTGATATATATATATATATATATATAGAGAGAGAGAGAGAGACAGAGACAGACAGACATACATACAGACAGAGACACACACACAGAGAATGAAAGTGTGTGTACAATAAAGAAGCAAAATGTAAGAGAGATAGAGATAGATAGATAGATAGACAGAGAGAGAGAGAGAGAGAGAGAGAGAGAGAGAGTGAGAAAGAAAGAAAGAAAGCCTAGGTATATGTATGTGTGTGTGTGAGATAGATAGATAGAGAGAGAGAGAGAGAGAGAAAGTGTGCAATACAGAAACATAATGTAAGAGAGAAAAAGCCAGTGTGTATGTATGTGCGTGTATGTGTGAGAGAGAGAGGAAGGGAGAGGGAGAAAGAGAGAGGGAGAGAGAGAAAAAAGTGTGTGTGCGAGAGACAGAAAATGTGAGCCTGAGAATGAGAGAAAGAAAGAAGGCATTTATGTGTGTGTGTGTTTGTGTGTGTGAGAGAGAGAGAGAGGGGGGTGCAAGAGATAAGTAATGCGTGTGTGAGAGAGAGAGAGAGACTGGAAGTATGTGAGAGAAATAAAGAAAATAAAAGAGAGAGTGACAGAGGTCAAGAAAAATTTCAATGTGTCAAAGAAAGATTGATTCGTATATGACGGCTTATCAACTCTTTGCAGGTTATTTAAAGCCAGAAAATAGTTTTATATTTTGTGGGGTTGGGGGATATAATCATGATTTAGTGAACTAAGTCTTACTAATTAACCCATACCTGGCCGGGCGGGGGGTGGAGGTTGAAGGAGAAGAGGTGGATTCATTCCTTTCCCAAGGCTATTTGCGCCTAAGTGAATACAGTGTAACCTGGATACAAGAGAGTTGTCGGGACCGTATAATAAGTCTCTTATATCCGGGTTTCTCTTATATCCGGGTTTGGTCTATTTTGTTTAGGTAAGTAGGGGAATAATTTGGAACCAGAGAAAATATCTCTTATATCCGGGTTTCTCTTATATCCGGGTCTCTTATATCCAGGTTACACTGTATAAAGAACGCAACATGAATTTGAATTCGGCCCTCCGAATAACAATTTCGAACTATTAACCATTAAACTACCTTTCATTCAAGCTTACAACGCCTGGTATTCGCAAACGGTTACCCATCTAGTTACTGACGGGGCTTGATGTTGCTTAACTTTAGTTATCTTACGGGAAGCTGTGTTTCAACGTGATCTGGCCTTAAGCATGAAAGAAAGAATGAAAGCGTGTGTGAACCGGTGAAAATATGAATTTGAGAAGGAGGGAAAGAAAGAAAGAAAGCATGTGTATGAGAAAGAGGGAGGGAGAGAAAGCGAGAGAAAGGAAGTGTGTGGTGGTGGTGGTGGTTATGGCGGTTTCCAAGCGTAGATGTGGCACATGGGCTAAAAGTATGGGCAACCCAGTGAAGGTCGAACTTACGATTCAGTCGTAAATGATCTAGCGAATCAAGCTCGTTAACCATTACACGATGTCAAGGTACACACAGGGAACTTCTAAATGTAGCTTAGATTTCGCAGAAGGCGGAAAACATAGAGCATCCATTGAGGATCGAACTCACTATTCAGTCGTAATTCATCTCGCAAGACAAGCTCGTTAACCATTACACGATATCGAAGTGTGATCTGGAGTGATAAAATGTGTATGTGAAATTGAGATAAAAGTGTGATAAAGAGAACGTTAGAGAAGGAAAGAAAGTGTGTATGTGACAGAGAGAGTGAAAGAATCTATGTGTATGTTTTTGCGTGAGCGAGAGAGAGACACACAGAGAGAAAGAAAGAGTATGAAATAATAGAGAAAAACAGAGTGTGTCTGAGGGAGACAGACAGGATGTAATCGTGCACGTGTGTGCGTGTGTGTGTGTGTGTGAGAGAGAAAGAGAATATCTGCATATGTGTTTGTGAGTGTGCGTGTGTAAGAGCAAGAGAAAGAGAGAGAGAGAAAAGGAGAGGGAGGGAAAGAGGAAGACGAGGATGAAGAGGAGGGTTGAAAAAAGGCGAGAGAGAGATAGAGGGGGGAAGAGGAGGAAGTGGAGGAAGAGGAGTGATTAAAAAAGACGAGAGAGAGAGAGAGAGGGGGGAGAGAAGGAGAATGAAGAAAGGAGGGATTAAAAAAGCAGAATGAAAGAGAAAGAGAGAGAGAGAGAAAGGGAGAAAGAGGAAAATAAAAGGAGGCGGAGGAGGAGGAGGAGGAAGAAGAAGAGGAGAGATTTAAAAAAAAGCCGAATATGAACGAGAGAAGGAATCATTAGAAAATAAACGAATTTTTCCCACATAAGTTTAAGCGCAATAAACATGAAGATAAAAGCATGAAAAATATAATAAAATAGAAAGAAAAGAAAATAAGTGGGTAAGAATAAAGAAAAAAAAATGAAATGGTAGGGAGGGAGGGAGTAGGCAAAGAGAGAGACAGAGAGACAGCGACAGAGAGAGAGAGAGAGAGAGAGAGAAAAAAAACGCAAAAATGTTAAGGACTTTACCCCACCCGTCTGGATTTAGATATTAACTGTAGCCTATGACCTAGAATCCGAACTGCGGCCCTATTCAAAAAATGTCCTGGTGAGAAATGCTATTTTTTTTAACCGGGTCCATAGTCCGCCCCGCTCTGCTAAGAAATCATGAGAAGCTATACATTTATCAGAGACACAAATCTGCGACGTAGTCAACCGTTTTGCACAATCTAAAATAAAGAAAAGAAAAGAGGCCAAGTAATAATTTTTAGGTTGATGACTTCGGACCATCTGCAGGCCATCAGGGGCTGACCTTGTGCGTGTGAATAAATATGTGTGACTATTCGTCTGTATACGCACACACACACACACACACATACACACACACACACACACACACACATATATATATATATATATATATATATATATATGACAAAGTGTAAAAAGTTTACTTGTGATGCGTTTTGCCTTTCAGGAATTCATCGGACTAAATTTGTTGGTACGACTGCATATGCGCTCGAACGAAGGGTGCTGTGGATTTTAGAAAATTTTTTTTATATATAACCGAATACGTTTGGAGTCTTTTTTTCTTTTCTTTCCGTCACTTTTCTTAGTAGGTATCCCACACTGTGATAATTGATACCTATTAACAAAAGGGATGGGAAAAGAAAGGAAAAGATTCTAAATAAATACGTCTTGATGTAAAAAAAAAAATTCTAAAATCAACAGCATCCGTCGTTCGAGCATGCGCATAACAAATTTTGTCCGATGAAGTCCTGAAGTTACGAAACACGTCACAAGTAAACTTTTTGTACTTTGTCATACAATTCACCCAATATTGTTCTTGACATAAATATCGTTATATATATATATATATATATATATATAAAAGTGAACATAGAAGTCAGCACTTAGAAGCGACATTCTGTTTCATGCTATATGCAATCGTCAGGCCACATAATGAAACAGACTGTCGCCTCTAAGTGTTGACTTCTATGTTCACTTTTATATTTACACACGCTCTATTTCTGATATTGAGCACTTTATTCCATAAATATAGCACACCTTAAGAATATATATATATATATATATATATATATATATATATAACCAAACGGAAACGCTCCTCTGTGGCTAAATCGGTTAAAGGCACGTCAAGCTAAATGACAGTTCCGTATAGGATTTACTTAAATATTTGTATCTATATAAAGAATGTATAAACATAAAAATGTCTTTATATATATATATATATATATATATATATATATATATATATATATATATATATATATATATTCAATCCTAGCTAGAGGCAACCGGACGTCTAGCCACACTGGTGAGCTGTGTTGTGGATGACAATAAATATGCTCATGAAAAATTTATTTTGGTTCAGCTCTCTGGGGAGGAAATGTGAGTTTGTAAATAATTACTGTTACGGCTAATAATGCAAAACTCTTCGGTAAACTAAATCGAGTTCTCTCAGTCACTGTGTGTTTATCTATAAATACGCTTAAACTCACCTTTAACCCTGCCGGTTGCCAACGGCTTAGTGGTAGAATTTCCGACTTCAGTCGGTTTCAATCTTAACTAGAGGCAACCGGGCGTCTAGCCACATTGATGAGCTGTGATACAGCGAAACAGTCTGTCTGTGGATGACAGTATATATATATATATATATATATATATATATATATATATATATATATATAATAGGTCGTCACTCGTATCCGAGGATACCCGTCTTCTAGGGCGGCTATCCAATCCCTATTGCAGACGGTCGCTCAGGCATTTGTGTTTGTTCAACACCCACGTGTGGTTTATATTGCAAATATACTGAACTGACCTTAGTTAACGTTTTGGGAGAGAGTGTGTTATCTATCATAATCAACAATCTGAAGAAGGCCAGCACAATCAAACCCTCGGTCACGATGACTTGTGACTTCGTGCTAGCACTGCTATCGACGGCTATCGACGAATCCCGCGTGTTCCGTCTAAACAATTTAACTCAAAAGGCTTAGGTCAACCGGTGGCATGGTTTTCAAGAACTTTCCAAACGTGCTGTACGTTGGGTTCGAACCCCTCCAGACCGATAACATCAGGGTCTCCTCCCTATATATATATATATATATATATATATATATATATATATATATATATATATATATATATATAGCTGTGCTGTATTTATGGGATAAGTGCTCAATATCAGAGATAGAAGTATGTAAATATAAATATAATTGTGAACATTGAAGTCAACACTCAGAGGCGACAGGCTGTTTCCCGCTGGCCGCAATCGTGAGGCCACGAATATATATATATATATATATATATATATATATATATATATATATATATATATATATATATATATATATATATATAATATATATATATATATAATTTGTAGGTCTGATGAAGTGGATTGTGATTACAATTCCAATGTAATAAATGATAACCATGGAATATTAGTGTTTAAGCCTTTTTATTTTATTCTTACTCTGTCCTGGAAATTGAGTTTTACCTGGATTCTAACCTCTTGGAAATTTCTACATATACATGTATGTGTATGTATGTATGTATATATATTTATATATTTCATATATATATATATATATATATATATATATATATATATATATATATATATATATATATATATATATATATATATTATAATAATATATCTACATATATTATAAAAAATACGTTATTTTTAGTGGATACTCGTATTTAAGTAGACGCTGCGTTTATTTATTGAACAGTATATTATTTTTTTTTCTTCTACTGGCCTGAATATTCGAGAAATCTTATTAAACGAAACTATGCCGGAGAGTACATTGGGGACTCCGGTCAGTACTTTGTGACATTCGTTATCTTATCAGCATTTGCTTTTTTCTACCTATTTTTATATATGTTAGTCAAATTAAACTCAGCAAAACTGATTATTAAAAAAATATCGCGTATTTTGACGTCATTATGGGGCCAAATCTGTGAAAGCTCAATTTCGAAAAAAAAAACATTATATAAAATTCCCTATTTTTTTATCCTTGATGTTTGATATGTTAAAACTAAAACTATTGAACTTTTTAACAAGTTGATGTAAAAATTGGAAGCAAAATATTGTTGATTTATTTACGATAAAATTATCTCTTATGGCATATCTCTAACTTGTATTTAGATACATAGTATTCATATTCTTTTTCTTTTTTTATTGAATTGTTCAACTATATTGAATTTGATCCATTACTGTACATAATTAGCTTACAATAAAACTTGTATTTTAAATGAATTCTACCTTATGTAAAAAGCGGTTTAGTAGAGAGGGCCCACTGCGACCCGTGCACTGTATGTCTGTGTTTTAAGCTTGTTTGCGTTTCTGTGTAAATGTGTGTGTGCTTTTAAGATGGTTTGTGGGTGTGTTTTAATTTAATTTAAGGTATCTTCTGTGTGTGTGTATTTTAAGACATCTGTGTGTGTATTTCAAGTGTGTATGTGTGTATTTTAATGCATCTTCTGTTTGTTTATTGTAAAACCTCTTGTGTGTATGCGTGTGTGTATATTTTAAGACATTTTTTCTCTGAGTGTGTGTGTGACCTGATGATACATAATGTTGAATGTCTTAAAATTATTCAACTATTTAATAAGGAAAATCTCAAGTTGATGTAAAATTTTCGCTAAGCATTGTTGATTTATTTAAGATGGAATCATCTATTATGACATGTTTCTCATTTGTATTTAGATACATTGGATTTATTTTTATTTTTTCTAATTGAGTTGTTCACCTATATTGCATATGATCCATTATTGTATATAAATAGGTTACAATAAAATTTCTATTTTAAATAAATGCTACCTTATGAAAACTGAGATATAGTAGTGGGGGGGGGGTATACCATAGATACGGAAGTGGACATGACACTACTGTACTGAGCATGAATCTATCTATCTATCTATCTATCTATCTATCTATCTATCTATCTATCTATCTATCTATCTTGGTCTCTTCATTATCTATCTATCTATCTATCTATCTATCTATCTATCTCGTTCTCTTCATTATCTATCTATCTATCTATCTATCTATCTATCTATCTTGGTCTCTTCATTATCTATCTATCTATCTATCTATCTATCTATCTATCTATCTCGTTCTCTTCATTATCTATATATCTATCTATCTATCTATCTATCTATCTATCTATCTATCTATCTATCTATCTATCTATCTATGTCGTTCTCTTCATTATCTATCTATCTATCTATCTATCTATCTATCTATCTATCTATCTCGGTCTCTTCATTATCTATCTATCTATCTATCTATCTATCTATCTATCTATCTATCTATCTATCTATCTATCTCGTTCTCTTCATTATCTATCTATCTATCTATCTATCTATCTTTGGTATCTTCATTATCTATCTATCTATCTATCTATCTATCTATCTATCTATCTATCTCGGTCTCTTCATTATCTATCTATCTATCTATCTATCTATCTATCTATCTATCTATCTATCTATCTATCTATCTATCTATCTATGTCGTTCTCTTCATTATCTATCTATCTATCTATCTATCTATCTATCTATCTATCTATCTATCTATATGCATGTATATGGGATATCCCTGATATTGAAAATTTTAACACAGACATATAGTATAACTTAAAACCATATTTTCATCATATATCTATCTATAGCGTGGTTTAGGTCCACATCATGTTGAAACACCGGTTCCCGTACGATCATTGATATTAGGCAATGTCGACTCTGCTCAGTACGCCTGGAAAAACCTGTTGCTCTAAGATTGGATGTGCAGGTGGTGTAATGGATAATGGCTCGGATTTCTTAATCGGAGAAAAGAGTTTCAATTCCTGTTAGTTTCGTTATATTCACTTACTCGGAAATACTGTTGAGAAACGTATGAATCCACCTTGTCTCCTCATTATATCATTATATATATATATATATATATATATAAATATATATATATGTGTGTGTGTGTATGTGTATATATATATATATATATATATATATATATATATATATATATTACTTCTGTCGTTATTTTTAGTGGATAACCGTGTCTTACATAGACCCCTTTTTTTATTTTAGATAGTGTGTATTATATCTACCGACATGTGCACTAAGTAGGCTTACGCCCAACACGAATTGACACACTGGTTCCTTTAAAATAACCGAAGTTAAGCAATGTCCACCTTGGTCAGTTTGTAGATGGGAATACCAGGTTATGTGAGTGATGTGATGTAATTATTATTCGGAAATGTTGTTCCTTAAAATAACCGTAGAAAATGATTCAATGAATAATTTTAAAATGTTCCTGTTTAATTAAAGCTTCATGAGAGAATATAATATGGAAGAGAAAAAGAAAATTCTGGTATTTTAATTTTTGTGTTTTTTTTTAATTGGGTAAGTAGACTTCAAAAACAAATAATAAAAAAATTAAAATATAACATTTTTTTCCTCCACATCTTATATTTAGTATTATTTGTAAGGATCTGTCAACAGAGCTTGTGTGGTGCTTGTAAATTTTATTCACATGAATGGCACGTAAGTCTGCGTGACAGAGTGGTGGTTGAGTAACCTATGTAAACCATAATAGCAAATAATAAACAATATCTCTCTCTCTCTCTCTCTCTCTATCTATCTATCTATCTCTCTCTCTCTCTCTCTCTCTATATATATATATATATATATATATACTTTGTAATAGAATATTACATTCGAATATATATGTAAGATCGCTACATAAATGCATTCATGTTTCGATGCATATTATCGCGTATATATATGTGCAATTTTCATATATATTATTTATATATTATATATGCGCTGAACTTATTGGAAAGCGCTCAATATCTGTGATAGAGCTAACATATTTAACAAACTCACATCTATCTATCTATCTATCTATCTATTATAAATTTGCTTATTTAAAAATATAGTTACATCGCTACACACGAATTACCATGTTTCAAAAACAGAAGCTAAAAACTTCAATCATAGAATTTATTTAAAGTCACTAGTTCTGTTTCATTTTCAAGCGAATTTTGGAATAACTTATTTTGAAATTTACTGAGATTTATAAGCAAATACATTCATAATATTAGTTTTTATGGATACGGCGAAATCCAAATTTTACCAAGGGCGGTAGGGTATTCTTTTTCACTGAAAACTATTGTACCAACTTTCGAAAAGAGGTTAAGTCAAGGTAGGGTAGTGGTGCCTTTTCAAACGAATGATGGCATCCGTTCAACGCAAGTTGTCTGGTTTTTTTCAATGACAAAATTTTTTCAGCACTTTTGTTTCGTCGTTAAATTTGTGCTTGTATACATAGAGATTTTTTCTAAAAAGGTTGTTTGTATATGAATACGACGTATTGAACTACAATTTTAAAATATTATTCTTAATTTTAATTACTAATAGAATATACATCTTTTAAAATAAATATAATAGAATTAATTTATTTTAAAAAATTTATTAAATATCAAATATAAATATGTATATTTCATTTATCATTTTTTTACTTAAACATTGCTTAAGGAAAATTTTTGACAATGTCGGCAAAGCATAGCTATTTCATTTCTTTGATTACGTAATTTTTTATTTTTTATGAACCTCGTAATATAAAGTTTTTCATGTATGCACAAAAGAGCTGGATCATTTAATGACCAACATATTCTAGCTTTTCTTATTAATTTCTATTTCACAGTAGGTGTTTTAATTGTTTCTATTAAGTGCCAGAAATAATTCGATAGGGACGTCTGATTTCGGTATTTACTTATCCGAAAAGAACATTGATGTTGGTTGAACCGTTTTTTGAATTCATGTCTTGTGCATCCAATATAGACTTTTACGTTGACTGGATCCTCACTAGATGAGATATTGCATTGGTACACTAATGATTCAGTGCAACAATTATTATTAAGAGGACATTTATGAGGATTTCTGCAGTTACATAAGTTTTGTTTATCCTCATCTCTTTTATATTATTATCTCTATCTATAAGAGCCAGGATGTGTGTGTGTGTGTGTGTGTGTGTGTGTGTGTAACGAATGCACGGCCACAATTTTCGACGGATTTGTACCAAAATTTACATGCACATGCTCCAAGTTAGCGGAAAGACGAAGACCGACTTTGCATTTCCCAACTCCCATCGATAGTGGAAATAATCGATTTTTTTCATGTTTCTACGGCAGTTTTCATGTAATTTGCGGCAATTTTCTACTGGCCAGAGTGAGAACCAATAGCTGGCTGCCACGAATAGGCAGGAAGATTATATTGACCAGCGTGAGAGCCAACAGCTGACTGACACGAATGTTAACTAGCACGCAAAAAAAAATCGATAGCTGCATTCGTCACAAGTGGGAAAAATTTAAATCTGCATGGCACTTTACTCCAATTGGCCCATTTGCATGCTTAAACTCAACGTTGATTCTGATTCCGCAGAACTGGGTTGGGTGTGAAAAAGTATTTGTTGTTAACATTCTTTTTTCATTCGGTTTTTCCAGTTACGAGTCCTTTTTTAAAACTCATCGTTTTGCGTTCATTTTGTTTAGTTCTTTTTTCGTAACAGATTTAATGTTTAGTACAGAGCTTAGAAAAAATTCGCAGTGTGAGATAGGCAAGAAGTAAGGCATGTAGCAACATCAGCACGGCAAAGGGCACTCCTTTAAAGGCAAGGAAGGGCAAAAATATTTTAAGTCAAGTGATAGCAATTGCTGTATGAGTCGTACGATTTTTGAATCAAGCACGGGCAACGCCGGGTCATGCGGCTAGTACTGTCTAAATTTCTATGGTCTTGGTCTAAGTGTTTATTCAAGATATTAGCCTTATGTTTCTTAATAATTTTTTCTAAGTGTCCGGTACAGGTGTAACTCAATTTTAGGGTATTTTTATTGAAAATAGTACTGAGTTTACTCTCTTTAGTTTGTCCTAATTTGTTCTTTACCATTTGGTTGTATGGTGGCGTATACCAAATTATTTTTTCTACTTCTTATTTTTCTATGCTTTTCATTTTCATTTTTTCTGTAAGTTAGCTTTGGGCTTTTGTAGCCACTATCTTTTACAGCTCTATTATAGAAATTAATATGTTCATTGAAATGCTTCTCATGTGCTAGATTTGTACTTATTCTCTTTTCGATAGATAAGGTACATGCTTAATTATAGATGGAGGATGGTTAGATTTAGGGTGTATATACAAAGGATTAGTATTGCGCTTTTTTAAATAAGTTATGTATACATTTTTCATTAAATCCAATATTATAACAAGGAATTTAAATTCTTTATATAATATTTTTCTAATTTTATCGATTTTAAAGTTAGTAACCATAAGTCCATCGTCTCTGTATAAACCAATGTCAGTTATATTAATTTCATGATATACTGTGAGATTGTATAATATAAAAAAAATCATGATATGCTGTGATATTGTATAATCTAAAAAGACCTATAAAGTCAGAAGACTCAGCTGAGTCACAGGTTGCATCAATATATATATATATATATATATATATATATATATATATGTTGTTTTAAAAATACATTTACAGACTTTCAGGGCCGGTTCCTCACACCAAAGGAAAAATCCATATAAACATATGTCCGGAGATTCTTCGTTTTTGAATTATTAAGTTTAAAAAAAAAGTTGTTATTGGACATTCCAAGATGCCATCTAAAAATACTTTTTTGCATACTTTGTTTTGCAACAGATCCTGTCACATCAACGCTACGATAAACAACAGCAAAAGTTGGATGGCTCGGCAGCCTTCGGTCTGGAAACATAAACTGATACAGCCGTGAAGCCTCGCGTCCATTACCATTCCCGCAGCCGTATATAAAAATCATACCTGCCTTCTCACGATATGAATATCCTGTCATTATTAAAAGGAACACTTCCCGTTTAACTTACTACTACACACGTTAAACAGACAGACACAAATATATACGAATAACAAATGTAACCTAGTCTAGTTAATAACTCAAAAAACGAAGGATTTGCGAACATATATTTCTTGGACATTGTCCTCGTTTTGGTGTGAGGAACCTGCTCCCAAAGTTTGTAAAAATCTTTCATATATATATATATATATATATATATATATATATATATATATAATTAGTAATAGTAATCTTATAAGTATAAGAAACTATACTCGTTCGGAAAACCTTCGGTGTCTTGATTTGCAAAAAATCAAACCGATACCAAAGGGAAAAAAGGTATAAAACAATAAAGAACCAAGAACATGTACGTTAGCCGAAAATAATCGTCTTGCATGCAAGTCCAAAGACCAAAGAAAAAAACCCGATACGAGTACGCAACCATGGTAGGTTGTCTGTCTCTCTAGGTTTAACTATATATATATATATATATATATATATATATATATATATATATATATATATATATATATATATATATATATATATACCAGGGTTGCCATCGCTTCTCTGCTTTTATGTGTTCTTATCAGCTTAAACTGATAGTCTCTATTTTCCCTTCTTTGTTTCTCCTTTCCTTTGTTTTGCCCCTCTTTACAGGAGATCAAAACATGAAATCGTCCATTATTTACGAGGTATTGGCAGGGCGTGACGGTCGTGCGAATTAACGCAGGGAAGGAGAACCATATTTATAATATGATAATGCCAAATAGGATACCCGTTACTACATAATCTACCTTACTGGGTAATAGTAATCCAGCTTATTTCTTTGTATCTATCTATCTATCTATCTATCTATCTATCTATCTATCTCAGCTTATATCTATCTATCTATCTATCTATCTATCTATCTATCTAATTGATATATTAACATTTTAATACATATATGTTATCTAATATTATTAGATGATATTCGAAAACGTTCATTTTAGCTGACAATATTGAATTGTAATAATTTGTATATTATGATAAATATATAAATATTTATTAGTATGTGTGACCGGGTGATGGCAACGTTAGCTGTCCCGACCATGAGACCCGGGTTCGTATCTCATTATTGTCGATTTGTCAAGGTGGCGACCTCTTCATAATATCACTCTGAAATATGATTTACAAGGGAAATTGAGTAGACGAAGTAAGTGCCGAATCGGCCCATCGTCGTGCAAGCACGACATGTCAAGCCATCATGACCGTGGGTTTCAGCGTACTTGCATTTTTCGTACTTGCATTTTTCGCTCTCAGGGAAGTTATAATGAATACAGCTCTGTGGCTACTGAAGAAACACTACTCAGTCGGAGCTGGCGTTTGCAGATGGGATTAGCTAGCCATTTTAACCAATGGTCATATTCAGAAAAGTTGCCAGTCATTTTGTATATTTTTACAATTTATACTTTGACTTGGCCAAGTGTTTAGAACATTCGGATTCTGATCATGAGTCCCAGGTTCGATTCTCACCACGGGAGATTTGTCAGGAAAGAGACTTCCTAATATTATCGGGGGCCGATCCCAGCGTGCGGTTCCTTTGGAAAGTGCCTGAAAACCATAGCCTTTTGAGTGAAACTAGGTAAACCGAATCAAAAGAAATAATAATAAAATGCTACTATATATATTTAAGAGATTTTTATAAAAAGAATGTATAAACATAAAAATGTCTTTAAAATAATTGTCGGACTTTGTCCATTTCATAATGTGTGACGTCATTTGTTTACATCTGATACGCCATGAGCAGATATGAATGTACGTGAGAGATTCATGAAGATTGAATTTTAAAGGCAGTAAATTCGACCTGTGGCTCGATCGGTTAAGAGCACGTCAAGCTAAATGATGGTTCCGTATAGGATACAGGTTCCATTCCTGTCAGAGAACAAATATTTTCTATGAAAATTTCTCGGACATTCAGGCTGGTAAATGTTATTTAATACTGTTTATTATAAAACAGAGCATTTACTTAAATATTTGTATCTATAAAAAGAATGTATAAACATAAAAGATGTCTTAAAAACAATTGTCGGACTTTGTCCATTTAATTATATATATATCGTCGAATTAGACGTACGAGGGTCAAGCAGATCAGTTCCTAGGAAACCGACAGCCCGACACCAGCACATAAGATTTGATTATAGTGGTGAAGGTTTCGTGCAGGACCATCCACACCTTTTTGAAGGGCCACAGGGTCCCCAAACGACCCTCCGCAGATTTTGAATTCAGAGTTATCCTTCTCTTAGACCAATTGCCATCCAAGGCTATAGAACTCAGGCGGTCCTGCTGTTTATTTATTTAGGAGGCACGGTGGAGTAATGTATAGCGGCTAGGATTGAGGAATCGGAGAGCCGAGTTCGAATTCAAGTCGAATCCATTACATTCATTTACGTGCTAATACCCTTGGGAAAGGTGTGAATCCTCTTCTTCTCCCTCCAGCTATGGGCATATATATATATATATATATATATATATATATATATATATATATATATATATATATATATATATATATATATATGCCCGTGGTTACAACGTTAGATTTTTGACCATTGTCTATCTGTCAGGAAGGTTCTTATTGTTCTGGAGTCGGTGATCCCAGCGGGCGGCCAATTTGGAAAGTGCCTGAAAAACATAGCACGTGTTGACCCAAGCCTTGTGAGTGAAATTGGGTAGACGAAACCCTTGGGGCCGTCGAAAGCTGTGCTAGCACGAAGTCACAAGTCATCGTGGCCGAGGGCTTGAGCGTCCTGGCCTTGTTCACATTGTTGGTCACGCTAGATAAAACATTCTTTCCCAGAAACTGTAACTAAGGTCTGCTCAGCATAGTTGCAGTATAAACCCAAAGTTCGCTCTGTGGGTGTTGAATAAACACAAATGCGCCTGAGCAAGCGACTGCAATAAGACCGCAAAGGAGGGAAGTAAAGAAGTGCATAGGATATGTAGGAAAGTTAACATGAGTTCTGAATAAAAAGTGTTGCACATTCTGAATTCGCAGGATATTTCGAGCTTCATATCTGATTCTAATATTAGTGGGGTGTATTTCCTATTTACTATGATAACTGTGGCTCCATTTATCAAAATCAAGAGACAAAAAAAAGCTTTTGAAGCTTATCAGGCGTAACACAATCTTCTTTTCTTCTCTCACTACAGCCGGGATCTTTGGACTGTGCGCGTAATATGTGATGTATCGAATATGTATCTTGAATGGTAGTCAATTTATCCAGACGATAACCACGGAGAGAGAGAGAGAGAGAGAGAGATAAAGAGAGAGCAAACTGAGGGAAATTATGCATATATCTATCTATCTATATACATATATATATATATATATATATATATATATATAGAGAGAGAGAGAGAGATAGATAGATAGATAGATAGATAGATAGATAGATAGATAGATATGTGTGTGTGTGTGCGTGCGTGTGTGTGTATAAAAATTCGGATATAAATAAAATGTATCTGAAAAGCTAATATGAATAAAGACGAAAATAAAACATTTATTTACGATTGCATTTGATCCAGGACGAAACGCGTTGGTATAGACAAAGACTTCCTTTCTATTTTACACACACACACACACACACACACACACACACACACACACACACACACACACATGTGCGTGTGTAGATTCTCAGTGGTAGTTACATATATATGTGTGTGTTTTTGTGTGTGTGCGCGTGCGTGTGTGTGTGTTTATGTGTGTGTGTGTGTGTGTGTGTGTGTATACTGTTTTCCGCATAACCGGAATAGCGTATAAGTTACGAAAGATTTGAATATGGTGATGGTGCAGGAGTAGTGAAAAAAAGAAAATGAAATAATTATTGAGAGAGTGTGCAACATGGATGAACGGTAAAATTATATATATATATATATATATATATATATATATATATATAGGATAAACCTACCTAGGTCTCACCTAAACGGATCGTCAGGGTAATGCTAGCTGAAAAGGAAAATAATGGAACAGTATATATAGCTTAAACCAAAAACAACCATGACCACGTGACAAAACAAGTAAAAAAATATGAAAACCAAACATAGTAAAAAAATAAACAACAGGGGGTTATGGGTTATATATACATTTACTATATATATATATATATATATATATATATATATATATATATATATATATATATAGAGAGAGAGAGAGAGAGAGAGAGAGACAGACAGAGTGGAACAGAGAAAGAGAGTAAAATAGAGACTGAGAAAGAGAAAGAGAGAGAGAGGGTGCATTTAGTAGAAAGAAAAGAAAGAACGCACGGAAGAATGACAAAAAGACATGGAAATAAATGAAGAAGTAGAAGAAGAAAATGGAAGGTCAGAAAAACAAAAAAGGAGAAAGCGTCAAGAAAAAGAAAGCGGGAACAATAGACAGATAGATATGGACAGACTGAGATAGATAGATAGATAGATAGATAGATAGATAGATAGATAGATAGATAGATAGATAGATATGAACAGATAGATAGATAGATAGATAGATAGATAGATAATGAAAAGACTGAGATAGATTGATAATGAAAAGACTATAGATAGATAGATA
Source organism: Acanthosepion lycidas (assembly GCA_963932145.1). Taxonomy (NCBI): domain Eukaryota; kingdom Metazoa; phylum Mollusca; class Cephalopoda; order Sepiida; family Sepiidae; genus Acanthosepion; species Acanthosepion lycidas. Next base: position 72,408,037 of record OZ010610.1, on the reverse strand, counting down.
GATAGATAGATATGAACAGATAGATAGATAGATATGAACAGATAGATAGATAGATAGATAGATAGATAGATAGATAGATAGATAGATAGATATGAACAGATAGATAGATAGATATGAACAGATAGATAGATAGATAGATAGATAGATAGATAGATAATGAAAAGACTGAGATAGATTGATAATGAAAAGACTATAGATAGATAGATAGATAGATAGATAGATAGATAGATAGATAGATAGATAGATTGATAGATATGAACAGATAGATAGATAGATAGATAGATAGATAGATAGATAGATAGATTGTTAGATAGATAGATAATGAAAAGACTGAGATAGATTGATAAGGAAAAGACTATAGATAGATAGATAGATAGATAGATAGATAGATAATGAAAAGACTGAGATAGATAATGAAAAGACTGAGATAGATAGATAATGAAAAGACTATAGATAGATAGATAGATAGATAGACAATGAAAAACTGATATATGTGTGTGTGTGAGTGTCTGTGTGTGTGTGTATAGATAGATATTAGGTTGGTGCAAAAATAATGTCGTAATAATGTCGTTTTTTGACGTATTTTTAACGTCAAAAAACGACATTATTACGTCATTATTTTTGCACCAACCTAATATATAGATAGATAATAAACGGACGGACAGACAGACAGATAGATAGATAGATAGATAGATAGATAGATAGATAGATAGATAGATAGATAGATAGATAGACATGCATACATACATTTAAAGCTGAAATAGTGAGATATAAGAAAATAATTCCATAGGTAATTTATTAGAAAATTCTTTCTTTAAACTTTCCATTTTAATTTTTCTGCTAAAAGTAATTTCTACTTTTTACTTTTTCAAAACCTGTAAAACCTTCATGTTTTTCTAAATTTCATTTCTAGGATTTTGAAATTTCCTACAGATTTTCTTTAAAATTTAACTTCTTGATTTCTTATCGTAATTTTCCTTCCGAGATAACTTTTAAAAATTCAAGGACATTTTTTTTTCCAATTTTCCAATTCTATACAATTATTTTTTTTTGTAATTGTTTCTTTCTAGATTATTTTTTGTAGTTTTTCCATCCGATATATATTTTTTTAATTCTGTCATTAGCAGATACTCTTTTTTTCGATAAGGTTTTATAATTACTCTTTTTTTCGATAAGGTTTTATAATTACCATTTATCGATAAACTTATTTTTAATTATTTTTTTTTTTTTTAGTGCCTTTCCTTTATCAATAATAGTTTTTATTTTTTATTTTTTTCTGTCACCCTATTTGTTAATTGTTTTTTCTGGACAAAATCAAATTTAATTATCTATTTATATTTGTAATTTTGCAGATGAGATTAATTATAATTTTACTTCATCGAGAAATTCATTTGTAATTTTGCATTCACAATAAAGTTATTTATAATTTTCTTTTCTCAGTAATCTTATAAAATTTCTTTTCTGGATAATGTTGCTTGCTAGTTTACTATCGATAATTTTATTTGTAATTATTATAACTTTAATTTAACTATTTTATTACTATTTGTAATTTCTCTTTGCCGATTATTTTAATTCTAAATTTCCTTTATCGATAAAGATAATTATAATTTTCCTTTCTTAATTTCATTTGTAAGCTTTTTTCTAGATAATCTTAATTGTAATTTTCTATTCTCCATATTACTATTTATCATTTTTCTTGTTAATTGTAATTTTTTGTTCTCGATAATGCTATTGGGAATTATATTATTTATTTTATTATCGTTATTTGTTGTTTTTTATTCGTTATAATGCTCTCTGGATTTTTTTTTTTGTTATTTGATAATGCTATTTGGATTTTATTTCCCTGATCATTTTATTTGTATTTTTTCCTTCTCGATAATGCTATTTGTAATTTTCCAAGTAATCTGTAGTTTTTTGTTTTCGATAATTCTGTTTATAATTTTCCATTCTGGATAATTTTATTTGTAATATTTCTTTCTCGATAATGTTATTTGTAGTTTTTTGCTTCTCGATAATGCTATTTGTAATTTTCCTTGTTATTTGTTGTTTGGTATTCTTGATAATTCTATTTCTAATTTTCCATTTTCGATAAATTGATTTATAATTTCTTTTCATTGATCACCCTGTTTTCACTTTTCTTTTTTTTTTTTTTTTTTGATAAAGCTATTTGTTGTAATCTTTACTCAATAATGGTATCTGAAATCTTCCATTTTCGATAATGCTATTTTCAGTTTTTTCTTCTTGATAATTCTATTTGAAATTTTTCTCTCTTAATATTTGTTTTCTTTTATATTGTCACATTCCTTCCAAAATATATATTCTTATTAATTCATATTTCTAGAGAATTATTTTTGTTAAACATTGCTATCCCTTGTAAATAATTTTGATTGTGTTTGCGTCGGCAGATATTTTACTTTGAATTTTTTTTTTCTCTAAAAGAGTTTTCCCTGCTTTATATTTTATAGTTTTCCAATTTTGAAAAATCAATTTTCATTACAAGATTATTTTTCAGGATATTGTTTTACGTTTTAATTCTAAAATATATTTTCATTAATTTTCCTTTTGAGATAATCTTTTCAATAATTTTCCTTACAAATATATATATATATATATATATATATATATATATATATATATATATATATGTTCTAATCTT
>OZ010610.1:72352881-72400381 GCA_963932145.1 Acanthosepion lycidas | reverse complement strand
ATTGAATGAAGAATTCGAAAAGTTAAACGTGATACTGAGAAGCAGAAGAATTTCGTTAGACGCAAAGCAAAGAATGTTGGCTATGTGGCAGTAGATGTTAGACAATTTCCCCACCGATGAGGAAATAACTAGACGCAGTAGAAATGTGGTTCTACAGAAGAATATTGGGAATTCTATATACAGAGTGAGTAAGCAACAAGAAAGACTTAAAGAAAATGGCAACAGAACGAGCACTTCTACTCAGAATCAGTTATTGCTGAACAATATCTCCACGGATAAAGAAATAACAAGAGACAACAGAAATGTGGTTCTACAGAAGGATACTGAGAATTCTATGGACGGAATGAATAAGCAATAAAGAAGACTTAAAGAAAATGGCAACAGAGAGAACACTTCTACTCAGAATCACTGAATGTTGAAGAATTTATTATATAAATAATAACAGTTGATTCTAAAATAGTTCATTACTTACTGAAAAACTTAATGAATTGATGTAAGTAGTGAGCCAATCTTTCTAAGCAATCGGATAATCGAAATAAGTGATGCGCAATTTTTTTGCATTTCATATTCTTGGCCCTGATATTTTGAAAGTTTGTCAAATTCTTTCGCTAAGATTTTTTTATGAATGCGACTGCTATGTACGGCAAAGTACCCGACCACATTAAAAATTTTCTTCTAACGAGAGGGATAGTTTGTGGTCGTAATATTTTTCTTCATCCGGGGGTTTAAAATAGTGGCATATTTTCTAAAGCCTGACACACACACACACACACACACACACACACACACACACACACACACACACACACATAAATATATATATATATATATGCAGATATGTAGAAAAATAGGAAAGAACACGTTAGGTAAATAATCCGGAGTTCTTTATTATTTTTTGTTTTTATTTTTAAAAAACAGTGCTCCATACAGAAGTAGGGCTTAAATTATAATTATTTTTAAAAAAATATGATTCCTTCGCTACATAAGAGTTCTCATGTTTCAAAGACAAAAGACGAAAACCTCAATATAATTATTGAAATTAAATCGAATGAAGGTATCAAGCCCTGTTTCATCCTCAAGCGAAAATTTAGGATTCCTAAATTTTCGCTTGATGATGAAGCAGGGCTTGATTTTTGGAAGTGTTATCTGATGATCCAGCGTCCTTTAATAGGGCTCTGGTGAAATAAATTATTATAATGGAACCTTAAAGTGGTCTGTTTTTCTTTTAAATATATATATATATATATATATATATATATATATATATATATTAGGTTGGTGCAAAAATAATGACGTAATAATGTCGTTTTTTGACGTATTTTTTAACGTCAAAAAACGACATTATTACGTCATTATTTTTGCACCAACCTAATATATATAATTTTTTTTTTTTATCTGATGATCCAGCGTCCTTTAAAAGGGCTCTGGTGAAATAAATTATTATAATGGAACCTTAAAGTGGTCTGTTTTTCTTTAAATTATTAGCTCTGGATTTACATTGAGCTCTCAGGATTCCATCCTCCTTGGGACTACCCATACGGATTACCAAGTTTTTCATAACTTTATATATATATATATATGTGTGTGTGTGTGTGTGTTGGTGTCTCGTATTTTGTACGGGACACCATAGTGAGTCTTAGGTGGATAGGATATCCGATTTTTGACATTTGGTGTGAAATATATACGTGCTTCGTAGGCCGATGTGTCATGGACCCCGGTACTTTGTAGTTATGGCATTATTCGTATGTAGCTTAGACCCTATGAAGTCGTTGATCCTAGTCGTCAATAAGACTAGGGAGGCTACTGATGATTCTATAATGATGCGTGGTGTGTTCATGTGAGAACACACCACTGACGAATGACTGCTAAATTGCAAAGCTACGCTATCATTTGGATTGCTTGTACGAGGGTGGGCTGAAAGCTTTATAGTCAGCCTATGAACCTTTCAGCCCACTTGATTACCTGGAAAGTAGCAATAGATTTATTACTGGGAAGAGTTGAAATTAATGCATGAAAGATTTCACAACTCCAGCATCACTACTTCATAGTCAGCCTACGAATCTTTCAGCCCACGCTCGTACCTGGAAAGAAATGATGCAGTTATTAATAAGAAGAGTTGAAATTAATGCATGAAAGATTTCACAGCTCTAGCATCACTCCTTCATAGTCAGCCTATGAACTTTTCAGCCCACCCTCGTACCTGGAAAGAAACGATGCTGTTATTAATAAGAAGAGTTGAAATTAATGCATGAAAGATTTCACAGCTCTAGCATCTTTCTTTCATAGTCAGCCTACGAACCTTTCAGCCCACCCTTGTACCTGGAAAGAAACGATGCTGTTATTAATAAGAAGAGTTGAAATTAATGCATGAAAGATTTCACAGCTCTAGAATCTTTCTTTCATAGTCAGCCTACGAACCTTTCAGCCCACCCTTGTACCTGGAAAGAAACGATGCTGTTATTAATAAGAAGAGTTGAAATTAATGCATAAGTCATTATTTAATAAGTTATTCAATTAAGTTAATGTATTGTGTTCCCAAGCCGAAGCTGCTTAGACTTGTTTCGAGTAGCATTATGTAAACTCCAAATGAAAGGTACAACCAGGAATTCCTCCGACATGAGTCCAGTCGAATATTTATAGGACGTGGGTTGGAGGTATCTTTTCGCATGCAAAATTTTGCCCCGTAAATATCAGGGTGCTTTTAACAACATTTTTGACGGTACTCCTCGATACCTCACACCCGTTTTCTGATCACTTGTAGAATCGATGACACTGTGGTTGACTTTCTCCTCCATCTATATCCCTTAGAATTGCGGTTCTCAACCTATTTTGCCCAGTGAACCCTTTTCACAATAAGTCAGGATGTCATCCCCTAAATTTCCAAGATTGTCCGACTCAAAATGTGCATTGCAAATAATATGAATATAATATTTAAAATCTTCATTCTGTCGTTTATTAGACTTCTACATTTGCATGGATTATTTTTGTTGTGGAGAGTTCGGAAGTTTTGAGTCTACCAATCTGTGACCCAAGTTACCTACCTGAAACTATAAAGGTCCGGGCATTTCCATAACGTCAAGGTACGGTGGCGCCACCTACCATTACCTTAACTCATTGTTATGAGTTTTGACACGTCATTCGAGAAACTTCATTCTACCCTTTTTATTCCTAGATGTTTCTTTTTTCTTCTTTCTTTTCCCATTCTATATTTTCTTTCTTTCTTTCTTTTCCATTTTTTATTTATTTCCTTTCTTTCTTTCTTACTTCTTTCTTTTCAATTTAAATTATCTTTCGTTCTTTCTGTCTTTCTTTCTTTCTTATTTTATATTTTTTCTCCATTTTCTTATATTTTTTCTTTCTTTCTTTTCTATCTCATATTTATACTCATTCTTTCTTACTTTTCTTTCTTTCGTCCCTTCCAATTATAAATTTATTTTCTTTCTTTCTTTCTCCATTCTATATTTTTCTCCATTTTTATTTTTGATTCTACATTTATTTCCTTTCTTTCTTTCTTTCTTTTCGATCTTATATTTATATTCATTGTTTCTTTCTTTTTCTTCTTTATCTCCATTATAAATTTAATTTCTTCCTTCCTTTCTTTCTTTTTCTTTCTTTTTTTCTTTCTTTCTCATTCTATATTTTTCTTTGTTCATTTTTCTTTCTTTTCCATTCTATATTTATTTATATTTTTTCTTTCATTCTTTCTTTCTTTCTTCCGTTCTTTCTTTTCGATCTTATATTTATCTTCATTTTTTCTTCCTTTTTGTTCTTTATTTCCATTATTAATTTAATTTCTTTCTTCCTTTCTTTTTCATTCTTTCTTTCTTTCTTTCTTTCCTTCTTTCTTTCCCATTCTTTATTTTCTTTGTTCATTTTTCTTTCTTTTTCATTCTATATTTATTTATATTCTTTCTTTCTTTCTTTCTTTTCGATCTTATATTTATCTTCATTGTTTCTTCCTTTTTCTTCTTTATTTCCATTATTAATTTAATTTTTTTCTTTCTTTCTTTCTTTCATCCTTTCTTTCTCATTCTAGATAAATTTTGTATATTTTCTTCATTTTTCCATCTTTTTTTCTTTCTTTCAAATTAAAACCACCAGTCATGTTCATAAATAATCTTGTCAGATCGATATTTTTCTATGGATGCCATACGTGACGCCAAAACCCGTTCAGAAATATCTAAACCGTCAGTTGTATCCAATCACTTTCTAAGATCGATAAACACATATATTTTTCTTTCTTTTCAATTATGTCTTTATCGTTGTTTTTATTTATATTTGAAATACATAAGGAATTCTTTTATTTTATTTTCTCTATCGACTTTCTTAACATTTGAGAAAAAAAACCCTCTTTAAACAATTTTTCTTCTAAATTTGTTTTTGACACCTGATTCATCCTCTACATTCAATTTTATTTTTTTCTGCAGCAAATTACTTTAAGCGTCAGACATATTTGCATGAAATAAGTAAATATATCTCGCCTTAAAACTTCGAATATATATATATATATATATGGTATATTTTTGCAGAATAAGCCGACTGATTAATAAATCTCATTAAATTTTAGGGTGTGGCAATCAAGACGAAAGCTGAAAACACACATACACAAACATAAACAAACACACACACATATATATTATAATATTATTAATTAAAATATTTGAAAATATTTTATCATCGTGACACGGAAATTTCTATGTTCGGAACTGAAGGTTAAAATTATTGTTCCATTTTCAAGCGATCTTGAATAACTTCAGTAAAAAATTGATTTACTTCTTTAAGCGAAGTAGTATTATATTGAAGAGTTTTAAATGGCAGCGGGGAATGGGATTTTAAAATTTTATTATGGCTGTTGTTTTTTTGTTTTTTTTGACGAATCTAAATATAGATCTAAGTTAAATTGCAAAAGGGAAAAATGTAGGTCAGGTGTAGTCATATAATTCGTGGTTGTCTAGAATTGTCTGTCTTGTAACAGACATGTCATCCTCACTTTCGTTCTAAATGCTAAATATTGTGGATTGTTAATCTTACTATAATTTCTTTTTATTTGTATATATAAATATATATATATATATATATATATATATATATATATATATATATATATATATATATGTGTGTGTTTGTGTGTGTGTAAGTGTATGTGTGTGTGTTTGTGTGTGTATATATATATATATATATATATATATATATATATATATATATATGAATGTATATATATATATATATTTAATTAGCTCTGTTATTTAACATTGACCATTGTTTTTCTTAAAGTATAGAGTATTTATATGTACGGCTTTGGGAAAATTAATTGAAAAAATTCTGTTATTATATATATATCTTTTTTCATATTTTTCAAATGAAATATAAGCAAATGCACATGTTAATACTTCGTATGTCAATTCCGCGAAGTCTTCCCTTGCAGATTGACCATAGATTCTCGAGTGGATTTAAATCAGGAGAGTTTCCGGGCCAGTCTATAAGTAGTCCACCACTAGCAGTGGTTTACCTACTTCACGCCGCTGGCGAGTATTGTATTTTGTTGATGTTATAAAGATTACCATTTCATTTCCAAATCCCGTTTTGGTTATTCCTCATTCAGTAACCCTTTGAAGGTTACAACAAATATGAATCTATTTTTGGGGTGTATGACGAATTTTTTTTGTCCTTGAAAAATATTCCGTCATCCGTGATTGCATCAGATTTTCATCACGCCCTGACACTATTCTCTCGACTGTCGATTATTTGTCTTATCTCTTTTCGGGGTGTATGATGAAATAACGGATGACGCAATATCTTTCAAGAAAAAATAAAATAATCGATTACACCCTGTCATACTACTGAGTCTAAACTGATCGTATGATGAAGAAAGGAGACTAAACGGTTGTTTCAATTAATTTGCACAAGGGTGTATTTGTACACGATCGCTCACTCGTACATCTACCCATAATACCGATATTTCACGGACAGACCGGAATGGCTGAATGAAAAAGAATGACAGACTTGTTCTCAGAGAGTCTTTTATACTACAAACATATACACAAATATATATACATACATACATACATACATACATATATATATATATATATATATATATATATATATATATATATATATATATATACTGCAAAGCTGAATATAAGGAGCAACAAAATGGAATGTTCTTACGTATAATATGGAGATGCTCCTGTGTCGGGAGAAGCAGTGTTTAGAGCTCCAGATTCAAACGGACCGGATTCATCTATGTTCCAGTTGAGGCATGTTACACGAATGGTAAATAGCGAGTCTGGGATTTTTCCAGATTGTGGACTGCGAGTTGGATTTCATTCTATCAATAGGAAAGTTATATCCCCAATGAGAAACGGCACCATGGACTTGTAAGCTGCTGGCGAGCCGGATTGAGCCTTTGCCCGGACCACAAGGGGCCCGAGTGAAAGCCTTTACCGTTTGGGTGCTGTAAATGAACTGAAAAATGACCGGCTCTTTCGTCGCTGTATAAAGTGACGTCATTCAGCAGGCGTTCAAATGACCCGCTTAACTTATCTCTCTCAAAGGCATATAAGCGCCTAATGTATCTTTACATCTGTATTCAGGCGGAATCGACAAAATCCAGAAACGGATATGCAATGCGATCGGCCCGGACTTGTGGCCTTGACTCCAGTCACTTTATCACAGATGTGAAGTGGCTTCTCTCTGTCTTTTCTATAAATATTTTCATAGCATTTGCTCTGATGAGCTTATTTTCACTCGTACAACGTTTTTTTACTTTCACCCCTTCCTTACTAGTAGTACTCCCGCCTTGCTTGGGATGAAATGCTTATATATATATATGTATATATATATATATATATATATATATATATATATATATATATATATATATATATAAGCATTTCACTATAATTGAGAGAATAGAAAAGTTCAGAGAGCAGATAACATTCGAAAGAATTTAGAGTGGCAAGAAAATGAGTGGATCCGACGTTTAAAAACGCACTATCCAAACGGGTTTAATTACAAATTTAAAAAATATAGATAGTATTAATATATAACTCCACAAATCAGGAGCTACCCACATTTCTCAGCCATGCTTACGGAGGTGCTGAGGCCTCAGACATACACACACCCACACATCATTACATTTAAACATATCATACTCACTCACTCCCTAATGAGTCAAATGATAACACATATCCATAGTAATATACACGCTTACACACATCATACTCACTCACTCCCTATGAACCAAATAACACACACACACACTTAACAGAGACATCCTCTTTCCAGGAACCAATAAAACTGTCAAAATGACCAAGGGTATTCAGAGAAGTATGAATCTATCCAGCTCTTATCTTAAATAACAACTTAAAAGAGAGTGTTTGACCAAAATTCATGTTAAAAAAATAAAAGAAAACAAATGAAAACAACAGACAAAAGTTCATTTTCTCCATCAAGATATTCATTTCTTTCATTCATTGCTACTAGCAAGCAGAAATATTTCTTCTCCTGATGATGGCCATGTTGGCCGAAACTAGTCGAGGAATCTAAATGAAATAATAATAAAAACGAAAGAATATTAATCAGTGTGTCTGCAGGTTTTAATTTTTGAATATTTTTTATTATTTTATATTTTATTAATTTTGATTTTTTTTTCACTGATTCTTTACAAACTTTTAATATTTCAGAAACTAAGCAAAGAATTAAGTGTGAGGAAAATATCTTTGGGTTCACTAAAAAGAGTGTTGAACTGTAATGTAATGTTTGATACAGGACAATTTCATTCTTTTTTTAATTTCTCTGTAAGAAGACAACAAAGCCACTAAGACACGGGGGGGCGTACTGAGTGGGAAAGCATATAAGAGAAACATTATTAAGGAAGGAGAACAATAAAAGAACAGGAATTAAGAAAACAGAAGATAACGATTGACGTTGCCTTTAAATTTTTGAAGATCAAACTTGACTGGAAAGCAAGAAGCCGGAAGAGAGTTCCACAAGCGAAAAGTGTGATAGAAGAAATTGTTAGCATAGAACTTACGGTTACATCTTGCCTTTTTAACTGCAGGAACAGAAAAATTAGTCACGAGGAGAAAGAAAAGAACCATCAGGAGGACAGTACATAGCGATTGACATTACATCTAAATTTTTGCAGATTAGTGTTGCTTGGAAAGCATGGAGTCGGAAAGTAGTTCGACAAACAAGAAGTACAAGAGAAGAAACTGCTAGTATAGAACTTACGGCTACATCTAGCCAATTTAACTGTGAAATGATTAGATCTTGCTGCTAATCTAGTACTACGTTTAAATGCATAGAGTCTTATTATAAAGCCGCGTTTCTCAACTGGGGTTCTCCGGAACGCTAAGGTTCCGCAAAATGTCCCCAAGTGTTACGCGAGAACAGGTGAGATAAGCTAATGCAGTTTTGACTTTTTATTTAATTTCATATACGTAATATTACTGTTTATATTCTGTTTACATTTATATTATAAATATATGATATTGGTTATTTACGTTTATTTTTTACGTTTGAGTTTAGGATTTTTTTTTGTGTGTGTGAATAAAAACTCCTTGATGAAGTATTATAAACGAACAATAGGAATTTTATTTAACGTTACCAAAAAATTTGATAAAGAAGTATTAATTTTTCCTTAAACCAGTTATTCAAATATATATACTATAATATGTATCACGTGAACTACGATGAAAATAAAATGAGAAAGATATGATATATAATTTTGTTTTGGGGCAAGGCTTCCTTAAGACATGTAGTTTATTTTAAGGGTTACGCAAGGGTAAAAAGGTTAAGAAACGCTGCTATAGAGGAAATTTCCTCAGAACAATTAGCATGAGAGTATTAATAGAAAAGGTACAGAGAAACTATATTACGGCGATGGGAAAGTAAATGAAGCTGAGATGCTAGGTCAAGACAAATAACATTGCAGATTCTTCTTTGGATTTTAATGATAACTAAATATATAGCATATATGGCAGAAATATTCAAAGCAAGGACAAATGGTCGACTTGTAAATATTTAAGAAAGCTGATGGCGAGAAAGGACACAGGATAACAAGTTTTCTATCAGCAGCCGTGATGATGCAAAGAAGACATGGTTCTTTCTGGTTTAAATTGATAGGTTTGGTTGTGTTTGGTTTACGGCATACCAACCTTAATGGGTTATTTAACGCCGACAAGGTTTTAATTGTTGGTAATATTTTTTTTTCAAAACTGTTTTTCTGGTAATAATTTTTTATAAACTATTTCTGGAATTTAAAACCCATTTTTACACCTTCATGGTTTTTTGATCCCAGTCTAGGGGTTAACTATATGCCTATAGCTGGGACCCCTAACAGGTGCTACCACCTCGGGTCAGGTTGGACCGGGAAACACCAGCAATTAAGAAGTGGTTCCGCACTCCTCAAAACCTCCTGATCAGAGGCCTTACTGTTGTATGTAGTTTAGCATCTTACCCAGGACGCGGATGTAGTTCATCGTCTTACCCAGGACACGGATGTAGTTCATCGTCTTACCCAGGACGCGGATGTAGTTTATAATCATACCCAGGACGGTTAAAGCGATATTATAGTTTTACTGATGAATACTGTGAATACTATGGACGGAATATGTGCGAAACGAGGAAGAAAATAGGGCATTGGACTGGGGATAGATATTGCTCAAGTCCTTTCAGCATTTCCTCTTTAGGGACGCGAAAGCAATAAAGTGTTTCCGCCGATAAAAGCTAGGCTTTTATTTACAGAATATCAATGTCTGCATTGCATGTGCTTCGACAAAGCCACATATGGTTTTGAATTCAGCATTCAACAGGAGTTAACATCTCCCATTATGGTTGCCATCCGCAGTTAGACAGCTATTTAACACATATTCTTGGCTCCGATTTTTATAGACAAAATATATTGATACATGCTGGGATTTTTCTAGCCAATAATATGGGCCACTTCTAAGTCTTTTCCGACTTAGTTCTGTTATTGGAATCACAACGTTGTTTTAGTCGATTTCACCCCAAGCAAGGCATTAAAGCTCCTAAGACACAAGGGTGTGGAAAAATTAGAAAATAGAATCATTAATAAGAAGTGAGAAAAAAAGATAAAAAAGAAAAGTAATCAGGATAACAGTAGATAGCGATTGACTTTGCATTTAAATTTTTCAAGATGAAAATTGACTGAAAAGCATGGAGACGGAAAAGAGTTCCACAAGCGAGAAGTGTGAGAAAAGAAACTGTTCACACAGAACTTACTGTTACATCTAACTCAATTGTAAACTGGTGAGACCTCGACTCCAGTCTAGTAGTTAAATTCAAAAACTTTAGGCGCTATAGCGAAAAGCGATATTTATTTGTAAAAATTACAAAAATGGTATGAGACCAAAATGGGGAAAATAACGGTTTTTTTCTGTCTTAAATTTAAATTTAGCTAGCTACAAATACTGATCCAAATATACCATAATATTCCTAACACCAAAACAAGGCATTCTTACTTACTATTCTTATTACATCCACCATAATACCACATTGTCTCTATTAAAATCCTCACTAGTCCTCATATGTACAATTCGTGACTGAAAATAAAAAAAAATTTAAAAAAAAGTGATATTTATTCCACTTATATACAAAAACGTGTCACAAGGCCAAAATGGGAATGGAGAAAAGGACAGTCTTCTTCTGTCTTAACTTTAAACTTAGCTCACCACAAACACTGAGCTAAACATACAAACAATATTCCTTGCACGAAAACAACGCATTCTTACTTAGCTTTCTTATTACATCCACCATAATACCACATTGTCTCTATTAAAATCCTCACTAGTCCTCATATGTACAATTCGTGACAGAAAATAAAAAAAAATTTAAAAAAAAGTGATATTTATTCCACTTATATACAAAAACGTGTCACAAGGCCAAAATGGGAATGGAGAAAAGGACAGTCTTCTTCTGTCTTAACTTTAAACTTAGCTCACCACAAACACTGAGCTAAACATACAAACAATATTCCTTGCACGAAAACAACGCATTCTTACTTAACTTTCTTATTACATCCACCATAATACCACATTGTCTCTATTAAAATCCTCACTAGTCCTCATATGTACAATTCGTGACTGAAAATAAAAAAAAATTAAAAAAAAGTGATATTTATTCCACTTATATACAAAAACGTGTCACAAGGCCAAAATGGGAATGGAGAAAAGGACAGTCTTCTTCTGTCTTAACTTTAAACTTAGCTCACCACAAACACTGAGCTAAACATACAAACAATATTCCTTGCACGAAAACAACGCATTCTTACTTAACTTTCTTATTACATCCACCATAATACCACATTGTCTCTATTAAAATCCTCACTAGTCCTCATATGTACAATTCGTGACTGAAAATAAAAAAAAATTAAAAAAAAGTGATATTTATTCCACTTATATACAAAAACGTGTCACAAGGCCAAAATGGGAATGGAGAAAAGGACAGTCTTCTTCTGTCTTAACTTTAAACTTAGCTCACCACAAACACTGAGCTAAACATACAAACAATATTCCTTGCACGAAAACAACGCATTCTTACTTAACTTTCTTATTACATCCACCATAATACCACATTGTCTCTATTAAAATCCTCACTAGTCCTCATATGTACAATTCGTGACTGAAAATAAAAAAAAATTAAAAAAAAGTGATATTTATTCCACTTATATACAAAAACGTGTCACAAGGCCAAAATGGGAATGGAGAAAAGGACAGTCTTCTTCTGTCTTAACTTTAAACTTAGCTCACCACAAACACTGAGCTAAACATACAAACAATATTCCTTGCACGAAAACAACGCATTCTTACTTAACTTTCTTATTACATCCACCATAATACCACATTGTCTCTATTAAAATCCTCACTAGTCCTCATATGTACAATTCGTGACTGAAAATAAAAAAAAATTAAAAAAAAGTGATATTTATTCCACTTATATACAAAAACGTGTCACAAGGCCAAAATGGGAATGGAGAAAAGGACAGTCTTCTTCTGTCTTAACTTTAAACTTAGCTCACCACAAACACTGAGCTAAACATACAAACAATATTCCTTGCACGAAAACAACGCATTCTTACTTAACTTTCTTATTACATCCACCATAATACCACATTGTCTCTATTAAAATCCTCACTAGTCCTCATATGTACAATTCGTGACTGAAAATAAAAAAAAATTAAAAAAAAGTGATATTTATTCCACTTATATACAAAAACGTGTCACAAGGCCAAAATGGGAATGGAGAAAAGGACAGTCTTCTTCTGTCTTAACTTTAAACTTAGCTCACCACAAACACTGAGCTAAACATACAAACAATATTCCTTGCACGAAAACAACGCATTCTTACTTAACTTTCTTATTACATCCACCATAATACCACATTGTCTCTATTAAAATCCTCACTAGTCCTCATATGTACAATTCATCGTCTGTGGTGGGAGGTGAATAAAACAAAGCATATTTACAATATGAAAACAAAAACTAAAATAAAAACTGATCGGAACAGTTCCCAAGAATAATTGTCACACGTAATACATAGAAAGATCTTTGAGGAATATATATAAATATTTATGCGAACACAAAAGAGGTTTTTACAAAGCAACTCATTATAATGCATTATTTCCTCACCATAATGAGAAGGACCACAAATTTTGACATAAAAATGATGCTCTAATTAAAAGAGAAAACAGTTCACTAAACGAAAATATTTAGAAAGTTCTGAGATTCGTTTTATACAATAAATCTGCCTCCAAGTTCTTACAACGTTTCACCATTCTTGGTAGATCGTCTGTTATTTCAATCTGGGATATTTAATAGCAAAAATGATGAAAACATCTTATATATAAATTACAGTGTATGTATGCGTGTTTTTCCGTGTATGTGTGTGTCCAAGCAACTCCTCTGCTCCCACTTGTCCGATTTCAATGATTCACAGCTCATTCAAAAGCCCCAGAAAAACATTTTACCAGCAATAAAAAATTTGTCGGCATTAAATAACCCATTGATGTTGATATGCCGTAAACCAAACCAAACCAAACCAAATCTACGCATATGTAAAGAGGGGATTCACAATTTTTCCAATGTAACTAACTTGGCCAGAATTCGAACACGGATTCATCGTTCCCAGTTGCTAAACAACTGCGTATCCTTAGACACTGATGGCAATATAAAAATGTCAAGATCTGCAGATGAAAGAAAAACTTTTAACTTTCAAACTGAAACTATTTTTTTATATTTATTTATTTTTAAATCTTATTTCTTTTTTTTTTCATCCATTTTTTCCCTAATAGTTATTTAAAATTAATTCATATTAAGTTGAAACAAATAAATCTGGTCGACCTGCCGGCGCTGCAACAAATAAACAAATTTCGCGAAACGGTAAGTAAAAACGAAAAAACTAGGATCTAAAACTATTTTTCCCCGAGAAGAGTTCTTGAAAATTCATCTCGAAGCAATATGTCAACAAAATTAGTTCTTAACAGTTGTTTTAATTCTGCTTTAGTTGTCTTTTATAAATTAATCGAATTATTACAAAAATATACAACAATCTCTTTATGGCTGTGTCAGCGTGCCTGTGCGCAGACGCAGGCGCATGCGCATGTACATGTATGTCTGTATTGGCGGATGTGCGAACGAATGTCAGCATGAAAATGACGACGAATTGACTAAACAGGTTCGAATTTCTGATGGGGTTACTGTGGGTTTCTTTTTTTTCGAATTTTGGAATAAGCCAAAATGAACATCACTCTCATATTGCTAAGTACTTGACCAAAATGTCTCGTCACTTATATGTCACAATAGAGAAAAGAATAAGTGAGTGTACGTTTCGATCATTTACCAAGTACACACACACAAACACACGCACGCACGCACGCACGCACACGTATCCTGGGTATGACGATAAAGTATATCCGCGTTCTGGGTGAGACGATAAATTACGTTCAACAGCAAGAGGCTTTGAGAAGCGTGGAACCACCTCTTAATTGCTGGTGTTCCCAGGTCTAACCTGACTCGGGGTAGTAGCACATTAGGGTCCCAGCTATGAGCAAATAGTTAACCCCGAAACTAAGCAATATTTTGTAAATAAATTATTACCAGCAATACGTTTTTGAAGAAAAAAAAATATTACCAGCAACAGGTATTTGAAAAAAAAATATTAGCAGCAATATATTTTTTAAAATAATATTACCAGCTATACATTTTTGATGAACAAAATATTAACAGAAACAAATTTTTCACTAAACAAAAATATTACTAGGAAAAAAAAGTTGTCGACGTTAAATGATCCATTTAGGTTGATATGCCGTAAAACAAAGCAAAACAAACAAACACACACATACAAGCATAAGATTAAAATAATATTTGTTAAAACAACTTCTAAACAAATAAAAAACCTATTTAGAAAATAATAAGATAAAACTTGGAGAAGGAATTTATCACCTGGAATAATTATCACAAATGAAGACAGAGAAGAATCTTCGAGGAATATAAATAAATATTTATGCGAACACAAAAGAGGTCTTTACAAAACAACTCAATAAATGCATTATTTCCTCACCATAATGAGAAGGACCACAAATTTTGATATAAAAATGCTGCTATAATTAAAAGAGAAAACAATTCACTAAACAAAAATATTTAGAAAATTCCGAGAATCGTTTTTCACAATAAATGTGCCTCCAAGTTCTTACAACGTTTCACCATTCTTGGTAGATCGTCTATTATTTCAATCTGGGATATTTAATAGCAAAAATGATGAAAACATCTTATATATAAATTACAGTGTATGTATGCGTGTTTGTGCGTGTATGTGTGTGTCCAAGCAACTCCTCTGCTCCCACTGGTCCGATTTCAATGATTCACAGCTCATTCAAAAGCCCTAGAAAAGTTGGACACAGGGAATGATTTTCGTTGAGCTCAGATTCAGGGTTACTAGATTATGCGAGGTTAAAAATATATATTAATATATTATACTAGCCATTATCGTTGCTTTCATGTTTCAAGGGGAGTAACTACTATTTTCCGTTTGTATCCAAAATTGCAGCTAGATAAAAAAAAAAAAGCAAGCCAACTAAAATTTTAAGTTAGCTTAAAAGCCGCCCTATCGGGCGCCATTTAAGCTAACTCCTGTGGGGGACTCTTGGTTTGGCCATCATCACAATAGCTAGGGAGGAGTAGATAGATAGGCATCAATAAACTACAGAAGAACTCAAAATTGATCGCTTCATTTAAGTATTGAATTAATGTTTAAGCTTACCTTTTAAAAGTTCAACGGTATTCTCCTGCTGCCATTTAAAGTCTATTTGATGTATGTAGATCCTTATTTTCCGTACAAACAAATAATTTTATTTCATGGGTGACAGAACAGGGGAAAATTTATAAGATTAAATTGATATAGCGTGAAGATGGGAAAATACATTTAGTTATACATTCAATATTTGAAGAGTTAGAGAAACTTAACAGCTAATTAAGTAAAAACTTTATTATGGAATCTATATGAGTAAATGTGAAATTGGAACTAAATTCTCCCACAAATTCTGAGATAAAAAAAAAACCCAGCTCTATTTTATAGTAATTTACACGGGGTATTTAATCTGTCCCTCATTAGGACGAGATACGACACAAGGTCTATTTTTAGGTGGGGACATGAGCGCGTACGCCCGGGACAGGAACAAAAATTCCCCTCAGCCCCCGCAACTGTCGGTTGGGCTGGCCTCGGTGCGAGCACCGATCCCTCCATCTGGTACAATCGGAGGATGTGGCCTCGGGCAGCTGTTCCCCTGGGCTGGGCATAACTTCAGTATAATTTTCTCAGTTGCCCCTCTGTCCTTTGGCAGAGAAGCCCCTGAGCGCACTCTGTCCAAGTACAGAGCGATGTACTTACTGGAGCGGTACAGGTAGCCATCCATTTTATCTGCATCCTTAGCAATGGATCGTATCTACGAGTTTCACGTAAGACTAGGTGCGAGTTTATGGCTAAATAGTCTCGGTTCCTCCCCTAGGAGTCATCTAGTCATCGTGACTGGTGGTAACTTGAGGTTCGATCTAGGATTATGGCATATAACTAGTTTCATTTTCGAAGCATTGAATGTAACCAGCCAGTTTTTACGCCTTTGGACAGTTTGTGAAGATTGGGATTCGATATATAAATATTTATATATATCAAGGACAATTTTAGGGAAAAATAAATGAAATATCATTCTAAGAAAACAATAAGTTTATTAGTCGGAGTTTTGCGATTCTACACAAGGCAGACGAAACATCAACCTTCCCGAGGAAATTTCAGAGAAGTGATGAAATTAGTTCTTTTTCATTATAGGTGCAGCAGTTTCAAACAATTTTATATTCATTTTTTGAATACTGACGAAACAATAAAATAAGTAGACATGCATGTGTTTGAAACATCAGAAAAAAAAATGATATCTTGATGTAGAAAATAAAGTTCCTGTTTATTTAAAGACCAACTTTGCGGGTGATTTTGTAAATATAATTACGCTAAACTAATTAAAATGGTTAATGAAATTAACAAAAGAAATTTATCCGAATGTATTATGTAAATGTGATTTTCTCAATGCAAAATATAAGTAAAAACGAAAAGAGGGGAAAAAATAAAAAAAAATAAAAAATATTTGACTGAAAGAACCAACCATTCTACAGGCTTCAGAATAATCTATTTAAAAAAAAAAAATTTTAAAAAAGTTTAAATTTTTAAAAAATTGATTGTTTTATGTCAACAAAATTGCAATAATAGATTGAAAAGAATCAAAAAAAAAAAAAAAATCCCGAAATTAAATTTAACTCAAAACGAACTGTCATGGTTGCTATCAGAGGTAACAGCATTTTACATACGCTACATTTTACAACATGCTATATATTAGGTATTGGCGACCGGCTCACTGAACAAGGCCAACTTTTGTCTTAACTCCCTCTACCTGCTAGGAAAATATTAATTTATATATGTCCCCAACCCCTAGTTGGTGCGTATTAAATTATATATATATATATATATATATATATATATATATATATATATATATATATATATATATATGAAGAGAGTGGGGGAAAGAAAAAGGAGAAGGAAATTGTCAGCACAATGAGCAGAGGTAGGAGTGGGAAGTACAAGTAACAGCTAGTGAAATACATTGAAATTTAATTGAAATTCATATCCTCATCATCTAACATACACATATACACATATATAGGTATACACACACAAACACACACACACATATATATATATACACACATATATATATATATATATATATATATATATATATATATATATATATATATACAAACATACAGAAAAGTACACATGATGACATATATACACATACATAAATACCCAAAAACATATACATACACATGAATCAAAGCATGTAACTTAGAATAAATAATACAAAATAATTGTATGACTTCAAAATAAATATAAAATAAAATTCTACTTTTAAGATATTTTATATGTATTTTATGGCGATTTTTTTATCTTATATATATATATGGTGATTGTAATTTTACTTACGTAAAATTTGATGATAGAAATTTTAATTTAATTTCAATGTACACGCTTGTGCAAATTAATTGAAATAAAAAAAAAAATAATTCCCTTTTTATTTTTCGTATTTTTCCAATGAAACACGACCGGTGCATATGTTAGTACTTCGTATGTCCATTTCACGATGTCGTTCCTTGCAGATTGACCACAGATTTTCGATTGGATTTAAATCAGGATAATTTCCGGACCAGTCTACAGTACTTTGATTTACTCAGTAGTAAAAATTAAAAGTGTATTTGTGCAGCGTTAAAATTTTTGTACGCTTCCTTGGAGTAGCGTCCCTCGCAGACTATGACCGTAGGACAACTAATTGACAATCGAGACAATAGTGTCTCGGCGTGATAAAGATCTGATGACGTAATATTTTTCAAGACTAAAAAAGGTCATCATACGGCCCGAAAATAGATTCATATTACTGCACACCACTGCAAATAACATAATCTAAGAAAAAAGAAGGAAATTGATTGCATCCTTTATCTCCAGTGGGTCTAAAACTGACCGTTTGATGAAAGAAAGGAAACTAAATTGATTTAATTAATTTGCACAAGGTTCTATTTCACTAGTTGTCACTTCCCGTTTTACCCCTGAGCTGACAATTTTCTTCTTTTTCATTTACCCTTTTCTCTCTTCCATTATGTAAATCCCTAGGAATGCCTTTCTAGGTCAAGTAATTTAGACATTTACTTCCCGTTCTCTTGTGATTTAATTTGAATAATTTTTAATATACTGTCTGGATAAATTTAAACCATTTTGTAATTTCGGTTTGATGAGGTAGATATTAAAAACTTAACTGTCGAAATAAATTTGTTACCGGATTCTTCGATGATGTGCTAATGTTTTTTTTCGTTTGATGTATATCACATTGCTATGTATATATACATTGAGCTCCATTCATGAACTCATCTTTTTAATATTTTATATTAAAAACACCTACTTGGATTATCCTTACCACTACGGACTATCGGACTATCGGATTATCTATCTATCTATCTATCTATCTATCTATCTATCTATCTATCTATCTATGTGTATATATATATATATATATATATATATATATATATATATATATATATATATATATATATATTAAAGGTAATCGAAAATATATGTCTATTATAGTTTTTATCTGTTTTCTCGTATGCAAATGTAAATATTGTTGATGTATGAAAAGAAATAGAAAGAAAATCAAGTGTATTTTAAGCAGCGCAATGTTTTAACCATGGAACACTAACCATGGGTATATAGTACCCAGCGCAAATTTTCTTATTTTTAATTACAATTTTCAGTACCTGATTTTCTTACCTAAATAATGTTTCTCAGTTCCTATTAATGTTAACTCAAAGTACAAAGTTTGAAGTGCCTGCATGTAAAATATTTTAAATAAAGATTTATATTTAATATTTTTTTTGATATTTTCAAAATCGGGTATGATATACGGTTAGAAATGGTGTAACTTTAATTGATGCTTAGTGTTCTAGGGTTAAAGATGTCTTGATTGAAAACTAAATCAAGTACGACTGGGCGCATGTTGGTTCCCGTCACAGTATGGGAATGACTACAAAAATACCCTCTCCCTAAATTTATAGACAAATCGTACAGATGCATGATGGGAATTCTTCCTAGTCAATAAGATAGAACACTTCTTCGTCTCATCCGCCATATTCTTGTTTTTTCTTGTCTTGAAGTCAGAACGCTGCAATCACTTGTCTCTACCCCCTTTTGTGTTACCATTCTTAGTTTGTGAACCTATTTACCTCACTAATGTTGCTTTGCCTACTTGCATATATTGTTTGCTTAGTATTAATTTATTTACGGAGAACTGAAACCGATCTGTCTTAAGCTCAAACAAAAATGATTACAATTTGCCCGCCATTGTCACCGAGCGGACAGGGA
This sequence comes from Acanthosepion lycidas, assembly GCA_963932145.1. Taxonomy (NCBI): domain Eukaryota; kingdom Metazoa; phylum Mollusca; class Cephalopoda; order Sepiida; family Sepiidae; genus Acanthosepion; species Acanthosepion lycidas. The sequence goes on along the minus strand of OZ010610.1, from coordinate 72,380,896 downwards.
TATCGTCTCATCCTTACTCCTATGGCATCCTTCTGGAAGTGTCTTCTCACGAAAATTAACTTTCCCTGACACCATAGCTTGGGACTCAGGGTTGGACATTAGGGATCTGGGGACAGCAATACAGGAGCGAACAGTGTGGAAAAGGATTGTCAATTGAGTTCCGACCAACCATAGGGAAGTCAAAGGATGATGATGATGATGATATATTAGCTAAATTCTTCTGTCTTATTTTTGGTTAGTTTCTATTTTTAGAATTATTTTGTTTCAGATGTCTTCAATTTCATCTACTTCAAATCTGGTTTCTTTTTTTTGTTTCTTTTATATGATTCCCTTTATTTCGTTCTTTTTTTCTTTCTGCCTTTCTTTAATTTTCTCTTCTTTCTTTCTTTTTTTTTCTTAAATTTTCTTTCTTTCATTCTTTCTGCCATTCTTTAATTTTCTCTTCTTTCTTTCTTTTTTCTTTTTTTCTTAAATTTTCTTTCTTTCATTCTTTCTTTCTTTCTTTCTTTCTTTCTTTCTTTCTTTCTTGCTTTCTTATATTTTCTCGTGTTTCATTCTTTCTTTCTGCCTTTTTAAACTTTCTCTTCTTTCTTTCTTTCTTTCGTTCTTAAATCTTCTCTTCTTTCTTTCTTTCTTTCTTTCTTTCTTTTTTCTTTCTTTCTTTCTTTCTTCCTTTCTTTAATTCTTTCTTTCTTTCTTTCTTTTTTCTGCCTTTCTTAAATTTTCTCTTCTTTCTTTCTAAAATTTTCTCCTTCTTTCTTTCTGCCGTTCTTAAATTTCCCTTCTTTCTTTCTTTCTTTCTTACATAAATTTTCTCTTCTTCCTTTCTTTCTTTCTTTCTTCCTTCCTTTCTTTCTTTCTTTCTTTCTTTCTTTTTTTCTTTCTTTCTTAAAATTTCTCGCCTTTCTTTCTGCCTTTTTTAAATTTTCTCGCCTTTCTTTCTTTCTTTCTTTCTTTCTTTCTTTCTTTCTTAAATTTTCTCGCCTTTCTTTCTGCCTTTCTTAAATTTTCTCGCCTTTCTTTCTTTCTTTCTTTCTTAAATTTTCTCTCCTTTCTTTCTGCCTTTCTTAAATTTTCTCGCCTTTCTTTCTTTCTTTCTTTCTTTCTTTCTTTCTTTCTTATTCTGTTATTGTTCTTCCTATCATTTATATTTTCTTTGCGTCTTTCTTTCTTACTTTTTGTCTTTATTTCATTCTTTCTCTCGCCCGATTCACACTCCTCCCCTGTCTTTGAACAGGAGTAGAGATTTATCCATTATTTCCTGTTTCGAATTCGGCCCCTTCTAAAGCAGGACCGAACCTATAAATAGTAATTTTAAAATTTTCCTTTTTTTTTTCGTGTAAAAAAAAAAAAAAAAAAAAAAAAAAGAAGTGAAAAATATAAAATTTGTCTCTCGGCCTCACGACTCTATAGTTTCGTAGACGGAGCTTCTAGAAATCACTCCGTCCACTCGTCAGGGTATATCACCAATCATATATATATATATATATATATATATATATATATGAAAATTACTTCAGTCTGATGATGGTCTTTTAAAGAACGAAACACTTTACATAGAATCTTTTTTTTTCCATTCTGTCATTGAGTTACCCAACAATTTATGTTGTCAAATTATTGAGAGTTTTACCATTCTTTTGTCTGCAATATGGATAACCCCTTGTACATATTCCTGATATCTCCACTATAGATTTGAAATTCCTCCCTTGGGAGCGATTCGTCTTTTTTCTTTGAGAAAAACTGATCAAATGGGCGGTCGTCGCAGACGAAAATAGATGGCGGTAAATGAGCGGGCTGGCTGAAAAAGACTATGCTTCATCGGAAATTGACTGACCACATAATAATAATAATAAGAAGAAGAAGAAGAAGAAGAAGAAGAAGTAAAAGAAGAAGTAAACGAAGAAGAAGAAGAAAAAAAAGAAACTGAGGTTTTTGTGGCCCAGCTTAGTTCCTTTATTAAACATTCATCAAACTAAATGTAATCCAAACGACCATAAAAGCGAGAGGAGACACATAGGCAGGAAAATGATTTACATGATGGACGTAGAATAGAAAGAACGTTAACTCTGTCAAATAATTTCATATTCACTCCCGTTTAGTAATCAACACAGAAGGGAAGAAAAAGAATTAAAAAAAAAAAAAAGAAACAAAGAAAGAATAAAAGAAACATTGAAATAAATTAAGAAGCAAAAGGGAAACAAATAAAAAAAAAGAAAGAAACAAATGAAAAGATTGCTAAATAATAAGAATAAAAGAAAGAATTAATAAAAAAAAGAAAGAAAAATACACATAGAAAAGTAGAAAGAAAGAAAGAAACACTTATATAGTTTAAAAGAAATAAAGAAAGAAAGAAGCCAAAAAGAAACAAAAAGAAAGAAAGAAATAAGCCAAAAAGAAACAAAAAGAAAGAAGCTGAGAAAAAAGAAAAAAAGAAACAAAGAATCCAAAAAAAGGAGTAAAGAAAGAAAAAATCGAAGCGAAAAAACAAAAAAATAAAGAATAAAGAAACTAAGAAAGAACAAAAAGAGCAAACGAAAGAGATACAGGACGAAAGAAAGAAAGAAAGAAAGAAAGAAAGAAAGAAAGAAATAAGATAAAGAAAGCTAAGAAAGACAGAAAAGGAAAAAAATGAAAATGAATCAATAAACAAATAAGCCAACAAAGAAACAAAGAAGGAAACAAAAAGAAAAGAAAACAAAAAAGAAAGTAACGAAGAATAAAGAAAAGGGAAAGAAACAAACAAACAAAGAAAGTGAAAAAGAAAGAAAGAGAGAAAGAGAAAAAGAAAGAAAGAGAGAAAGAAAGCTTGTGTAAAAATCGGCCTGATAAAAATATTGTTAAAGAAAATAAGAAGGCGAAAAGAAATAAATTCTCATCGGAAAAGCGCAGACATTTTTCGAATGCATCGGAAATCAGATAAGAAAAGATGAGAGGCGCTCAATCAGAAAAGAAAAGAAACAAAAAAACGAAACATTTGTAAGAAAGATGTCACGATAACTGTTAAGAAAGGGAACGGGACAAGAAGAAAAATGGGTGGGGGGGGGGTGAGAATACAAAAGTGTAATTGGGAAGGGAATCTTCGGGTGGGAGTGGTAGATAAGAGAAGTGGCAAGGTGCAGACAGAGTGAAAGAGGGGGGTCAAAGAAAATGTTAGAGAGGAGTAGAAATGAAAAGAGGGTGAAGGGCGAGTGAGAGAGAGTGTTGAGGTGAAGTGTAAAAACATGAATAAAAAAAATAAAAAAGGGTGTTAAAAAAGGAAAAGAACTGAGAGGAAGAAGAAATAAAGAAAGGAAGAGGACAAAGAGAAGACAAATAATAATAATAATAATAATAATAATAATAATAATAATAATAATAATAATGAGAAGAAGAAGAAAAGGAAATAGACGAAGATGACCACTAAGAATAAAATGAACAAAAGAAAATAGAATCGGCAAGAAAAAAAAAAAAGAATGAAACAAAGAAAGAATAAAAGAAGGGAATGAACAAATAAATATAGAAATAGATAAAGAAAGAAAAACGCAAAGAAAGAAAGGAAAGAAAAAGAGAAGAGAAAAGAGAAAATGAAAGATTTATGGGATCAATAATAAATAAAAAGAATGATAAATAATAAGGAAAAAAGAAAGAAACAAGCGAAAAGAAAGGTTTGGTTTGGTTTGGTTTGGTTTGGTTTGACTTGGTTTGGTTTGGTTTGGTTTGGTTTGGTTTGGCTTGGTTTGGCTTGGTTTGGTTTGTTTTATGGCATACCAACCACAATGGGTTATTTAATGCCGACAATTTGTATTGCTGGCAATATTTTTCTTCATAAATGTCTTAATGGTAATATTTTTTTCTTCAAAAATTTATTGCTGGTAATATTTTTTTTACAAACTATTTCTGGTATTAAAACCTATTTTTAAACTTTCATAGTGTTTTGACCCCATTTTGGGCGTTAACTATTTACCCATAGCTGGAACCCTAACAGGTGCCGCCACTCCGGGTCAGGGTGGAGCTAGGAACACCAGTAATTAAGAAGTGGTGTCACGCTCCTCAAAATCTCTTTATCAAAGGCCTTGCTGTTGGATGTAGTTTATCGTCATACTCAGGACGAGCGAAAAGAAAGAATCAAGAAAATAAATAAATAAATAAATAAATAATAATAATAATAATAATAATAATAATAATAATAAGAAGAAGAAGAAGAAGAAGAAGAAAAGACATTCTACACCGTGAAATATGGCTGGCTACTTTCGACCATATTCAAAGGATATTTTCTCTCTTTCATTTTTACGGGAGATGAACATATGAATAATAATAAATAAATAAAAAAAACAAAGAAATAAAGAGAGAAGTCAAAAAGAAACAAAAACAAGGAAAGAAAAAAGTCGAGAAAGAAAGAAATGAAGAAAGAAAAAAGTAAGAATGAAACGCTAAAATAATAATAAAAAGAAAGCGAACAAGAACATTAATAAGAAGAATAATAAGAAGAAAAAGAAAAGAGAACGATTAATAATGATAATAACAAGAGGAATAATAAAGAAAGAAAGAAAGAAAGAAAGAAAGAAAGAAAGAAGAGGAAGAAGAAGAAAAAGAAGGATAAAAAGAAGAAAAAAAGAAAAATTCTACTTGCGAAATATAGCTGCCTACTTTCGACCATCTTCAAAGGGTTTTTTTTCTCTCTCATTCCACCTTAGGCGTGGGATAAACATATAAATAATCCTGATTTAGATAAATGAAACCTCTTAGTTTACTTTTGTGTGTTTTAGCGAAATGTTAAAACCCGGAAATCTCAGTCGATATGTTCCGAAGGCTTCTTGCCTTAAATAACACCTTAGAAAAGAAAGAAACAAGAAAGAAAGAAATCAGAACTTTGCCACCAGCCATTTTCCAGCATACTTCAACCAATTTTGTGTTGCTTTCCCCCAGGCAATGACTGGTCAGTTCAGGAAAGGATGATGACATTTTGCTTCATTGCCGTCTCATGTTTATCATCGGTTAATTGGAAAACTGCTAATTAGCTCCGGGGTTCGATCAGGTAAAAGTAAGCACGCACACGCAGATGTTCTTTGTGAATTTGTAGGTCTGATGAACTGGATCGTGATTACGATTCCAATGTAATAAATTATAACCATGGAATATTAGTGTTTGAGCCTTTTATATTATATACATTATGATAAATCGTTGTGTATGAGACCTTTCCCCCAATATATTGTAAGAAGAAGTTGTAACGGTTTGTTTTATATATATACAAAATTATTACTGTTACTAATGATTTTGATTCTGATCATATCCATAGTTTTGGATGTGGTTGGAATTATTTTAATATTATTAAGAATGAATCAATTGTTTTAGATAGCAGATGTTAATGAATTAGTATGTTGTATTATATGTCTGTTTTTATTCCATCTTAGAACTGAGGCCATATTGAGTGGGTTAAACATAACCCCATCTTTGGTACTGGGCTTTATCTCCAATTTAGACCCCAACAAGGCTAGTGGTGGATACCAGCCATTGTCTTGAAGAAATGCACGCCTGAACTGGCGTCCGCCCTTTCTAAACTATACAACTACTGCCTCAAGGAATCTTGTTTTCCTGACTGCTGGAAGTCCTCTTCGATCTTTCCTGTCTTCAAGAACTCCGGCGACCCCTCTGACCCTTCCAACTACCGTCCTATCAGTCTCCTTCCCCTCTTCGGCAAAGTCTTCGAAGCCCTAATCAATACCGGGGTGGTTAACCACCTCACATCCCATAATATGCTCTCAGACAAGCAATCTGGTTTCCGCTTTGCCCTATCTACAGCCGATGTGCTTACGGCCATCACTGAAACAGTCTACCGAGCTCTTCAAAATAACGGGGAAGCCCGAGCCGTGGCACTAGACATCACCAAAGCATTTGATAGGGTTTGGCATGCTGGCCTTCTTCGCAAGCTCCAGGGTTATGGCATTACGGGTCGATTATATAACCTAATACGATCATTCCTGTCAAACCGTAAATTGAAGGTCGTTCTCAATGGATTCTCCTCCAGTTCCTATCCCACGAACGCAGGTGTTCCTCAAGGCTCCATCCTAGGCCCCACTCTATTCCTTATCTACATAAATGACCTTCCTGATGCAATAACTTCCCAAGTTGGCATCTACGCGGATGACACCACAATTTATTCCTGCCTCAAAAACAAATCTAGTCTCGCTGACAAAACTCGCTTGGCCGTGCGTCTCGAAAAGGATCTCCAATCGATTGTGAACTGGGGTATGAATTGGCTGGTCAACTTCAACGCTTCCAAGACAAAACTGCTCTCTGTTAATCACCACAGAGATCCTTCCCTCCATTAGAATGTCTGACGCTCAACTTCTCGAGAGCAACTCTCTGCGGCTTCTCGGTCTCACATTGACTGCTGACCTGAGATGGAATACATTGAATCAATTGCCTCGTCCACTGCAAGGAAAGTTTTTCTCCCCGGAGTCGATCCTCCATATCTGCAAATCAACAATTCGCCCTTGCATGGAGTATTGCTGCCATATATGGTCTGGTTCCCCTTCTGTTTGCCTCGGGGTTCTTGATAGGCTCCAGAGGCGGATATGCAATGTAGTTGGCCCTGCCCTGGCGTCTCGTCTACAGTCACTTTCTCATAGACGTGCCGTCGCCTCCTTCTGTCCGTTCTACAAATACTTTCATGGTAATTGCTCCGAGGAGCTGCATTCCAGCGCCTTACAAGGCTGGCATCCCGCTCTCACCCCTTCACTGTCGAAACTCCTAAATGTAGCCATCTCTTCTACTCTAATAGCTTCATGTCTCGCACCTCTCGCCTGTGGAACTCCCTTCCCTTTCCCTGTTTCCCTGTGAGCTATAATCTCCAGCTATTCAAGTATAATGTCAATGAACATCTCCAGTTGCCTTGATCTATCCACTAACATCACCCTTTCTTCTATCACTCCTATCTGATCTTGCTCTAAACTTTCTGTACCCCCTTGCGTCCTAGTGGCTGCCCGCCTTGCTTGGGGTGAAAAAAAAATTAGTATATTGCCATTGTTATCGCAGTTGTTGTTAATAATGTCACTATCCTTTTTGCTTATGAATTAACCAGGATATTGAAGATTTTTTAAATTGTTTTCTATATTTCGTTAAGGATTGGTGGGCTGCAGATTCTTAGTGCTCTTAAATAGAATCCTATAATTATTCCTGATTTTATCCTGTAACAGTGCTGAGAATAGAAGTTGGCAAGGTCATTCTTGTTAATAGAAAGTTATGTAAACCACCAACTGAACGTCATTATTAATATCTCTAAAGTGGAAAGTGTTATAGACACATATTTAAGGGTGAAATATTGTGTGGGTTCAAAGCTATTAATTTTCTTAACAATATCAGATTCATCCAAAATGCTAAGAGAAAGGCATACAACATATACAGAAGCAAAAATGAATAAATAGATAAATAAAAAAATTAAAAAAAGAGATAACATTACTAATAACAATAACAATGAAAATAAATTAAATAAAAATCGACTTACTGTACGGGATTCTGACGTTCCAGTTGTGTAACTCACAAACTGGGTTGCCTCTTTTACTGGCAACCATGCTTTCTATCTTCTAACTGCTTCGTTTCTTGCTATTTCCAAATAACATGAAATATATTTACTATCAGATGCTGATCCTTTCATAGCATTTTCATTGGGTTCATAAAATGTCTGATGCCTATCACGATTACAATTTTCTGTAATCGGGGAATATCGAGCAAAAGAATTTATTTGAATTGTTTTATATGAACTTGTTGGACGATATTTGGACAGTTTTTTTTCCCACTATTTTAATTCGAATGTGCAAAAGTTTATTCGAAAATTAGAAAACCACAGTAAACAATCAAATCGACATTATCGTGTTGGTTAATTTTAATGCAAGTTCATTTTTTCTTAAATTATAGCTGCCACCTCGTTTTTGAATATGACCATCACCTAACTGTAAAAAATATGCTTTGAACGTTTGTTTTTTTTTTAAACTGGAAAAACATTCAAAACTGGATATTAAAATTCTATAGTGCGTAACGCTTGCACACCATTTAAACATCTTTCAAGTAAATAGTGAGTGTTCATGAGATAAACAAAGGGTTTTGACATCCGGTCCCTAAAAACAATAAGCATTTATAGTAGATAAGTTTGATTACCGGCGGGTTATGAATTTCTGTTAGTTTATCTACAATTTCAATTTTATTTCTTTGATTAATCGAGTTTTCCGAGTATTCTTTTTACTAGAAGGACTAAATAATTCTTGTTGCATGGAACACGTACAAAGACATCTTTTGTATAAATCTATTGAAGGAAACTTGTTTCTGGGAGTGAGACCATAAACTGCTACTTCAATTTTTACATGAAGATAAAATATACATAGGAAACACCTTTAAAAAAAAACCTCCAATACCCGATCAGAGGAAGGCCTACAATTTATATAACAGTAAAAAAGATAAAGATATTAATAACAACAACAACAACAACAAATGGCAATAAACCAAATAAAAAAACAAACATAAAATACTACTTCATTAACATCCATTATCCAAAACCGTTTATCCAATCTTAAGAATAGCAAAATAATTAAAACCAAATTCCACACTATTATGGAAATAACCAGAATCAAAAATATCTATAATAATAATAATAATAATAATAATAATAATAATAATAATAATAATAATAATAATAATAATTCTGGAGCAAATATATAAAAAAAAATAAACTGGTCAGACATGTGGAGTGTAAGCATTTTTGTTAGTATATTTGTCGTATACTCAAAACATATATTTGTTTTTTTTTTTGTCGGAGATACATTCTTTCAAGGGACATTTAAATTGGTATATAATATTGGTTTTATGTAATACATCGGTTAGTGGGGAGGAATTATTGCGAATAATTAAATTGGTTGTATTATAATTTTTATAATTTTTATAATATATGATTTTATTATAATTTTTATAATATATGATTTTATTTTTTTATTAGAATCCTTAGAAAAATATGTTAGTATAAATAAAATTCTTTATGATTTATTCATCCGTCCATTGCTAGACATCTACAAAAACATTCCTGTCAATATTCACAATAGAAAAAAAAATACTAATCGACAATACAGCTATCCTATACCATGAAAACAACAAATTTAGATTACAGATATTAGAAACAATTTATATAAAAAAATTAAAGCCGGAACTGAACAGAATCAACTATAAATACTGCAGTAATGTTCTGAAATGCCTGTAAAGGAGCAGTTTTTTCACGCTTTAATGCGCGCATAACCATGACATTGTAACAGAGAAAAAAAATCCATAATGGATAATTTTTTTCACGTTCTAATGAACGTTCAGGACATTGTCAACCATTTTGCATTTGAAAGCATAATGAAAAAATTACGGTAATTGAAAACCACGCATATAGTTTTGTGCTTCTTGAAATCCTGAAGATGATCTTGGAAGAAGATCGAAAGTACTTGGGAAATGAAAATAAAAGAAATTTAAACAGCTATAGCACATTTCTCTTATCCTTTAACATCAATACACGGAAGGTTATTCATGAATATGAACGGATTTTATTAAAAATTAGCAGACAAAATGTCTGTAATTTATTCGATCAGACATACCTAAATGATAATTTGCCGCTTAAACACACACACACACACACACACACACACACACACATATATATATATATATATATATATATAAATTGTGTGTACTTAGGCAGTATTTTTTCATTGATGCATGTTTTATTAAATAATATGGAAAGTTTTGTTTATTTTATGCAAATTCCTTTCATATCGTCTGATAAGCTTAATAACATTATCATTGAAAGACGAATCCTATCTAAGCATTCGGCTTACTTAGGGCATTATCAAAGATGACAATAATATTACAATATATTAAACAAAAATCTGACATAGCAACAATGATTGTCTGTTTTTGTTTGCATGGAAGATTTCCAAGCAACGTCAAAATCGTGCATACGAGACGCTGGAAGCGAAAATCAAACCACAGCTCATGACGTCACACATGATCACGCGAGAGTAAAAACGAGAATTGTTAAGTATGGGAAGCCGTTGGTATAAACCAATAGCTTCTGTTATAAATTTTAGTCATTTGATTATGTTTGTGGAGTTTTCATAGTTTATTTTGTTCAGGTTAGACTTCAACTGTTTTATGTATATAGTTTCAAGAATTATTAGTTTTTGTTTATTGTTTTCATGTTTAAGTATAGTTGTGTTTTCCACGAGGATTTTCCGGAATTGTGTGTGCGGCTAGGCATGTTGTTTTAAATGCCTAAAAAGTGTCCTCTGGGAGATTGTATCTCCAACGGATTAAATAATATTTATGTTGGTCACACCACAAACTCGCTTTCACGACGCTTGACTCCTAACAAATTTTATCTTTTTGCTATTTCACTTAAACGATGTTCCACCATCCATTTACTGAAACTCACTATGTTGTTTTCCTCTTGCCCTCAATCAGTTTTGTGAGTATCAGCTTTTTCAACTCCTCTTTTCTCAATATGAGTCCTAGAAATTTCAACTATCACTTACTGATGTTAAGTATAAGTTTCTTTTTCGTTTCCATTTTCTCTCAAGCATCTTTGCCGCTCATATATTCGGCCCATGGTATCCTCAGCATACTATTGAAACTATTGGCCCTGAGCTGGCATATCGTTTGCAGTCGCTCATTCACAGACGTGCCGTCGCCACCCTCTGTCTTTTCTATAAATACTTTCAGGGTAACTACTCCGACGAGATATTTTCGCTAGTTCTCAAACTGCATGAATTCAAACGTGCCTCTAGGTCGGCCTCGGTTCCACCCTTTCACTGTCGAAATGGTTATATGTAACCGTCTCTTCTACTCCAATAGCTTCATGTCTTACACTTCCCTTCTTTGGAACAACCTTCCTCTTACTTGCTTCCCTGATAGCTATAATCTCCAAATATTCAAAGTCAAATTACATCTCCAGATGCCTTGATCTATTCCCCGTCCTTCTATTCATCTTTTACTCTCTCACGCCTCTTTACTCTTGCTCGCACTTTGTGTAACCCTTTGTCTGCTACTGTCACTTGCTTAGGGTGAAAATTAAAAAAAAACAAAAAACAGCTAAAGCGAGTTATAGCAATGCAAGCACTTTTGACCACTGCACAGAACTTTGAGCGGACTGGAATATAGGGAAGCTTTTATTTTAGTTTTTATTCTAAGCTAATAGATTAAATTTCATATGTCAAATGAGGAAGTTACTTTGCTATAATTCATATCGAATTTAAATTTATTGGAATAATTTTTTTCTGGTTTTCAGTAAAATAAATTTGTCCATATAGACAAATCTGTCAACGCGATATAATTCACATTATTAAAAATGTTTCAAAAATAAAATATACTCTCTGTAACCCCTTATGTGCTACTGGTACTCTCGCCTTGCTTAAGGTGAAAAATTAAAAAAAACACCTAAATCGAGTTATAGCGAAACAAGCACTTTTGACCACTGCACAGAACTTTGAGCAGACTGGAATTTAGGGAAACTTTTATTTTTGTTTTTATTCTAAGCTAATAGATTAAATCTTTTATGTGAAATGAGCAAATTACTTTGCTGTAATTCATATCGAATTTAAATTTATTGGAATCATTTTTTTCTGGTTTTCAGTAAAATAAATTTGTCCATATTGATAAATCTGTCAACGCGACATAATTCACTTTATTAAAAAATCTTTCAAAAATAAAATATGCTGTTCTGAAACGTTATTTGAAATATAATTAGCCGATGTAAAATTTAATTAATCATTAGAAACAAATACTACGTACTTTTAGTTTAAAATAACGCAGAATGAAAGACTCAAGGAAGATTTTTAATTTTTTTTTAATGCATTTTAAAAATTAAGTATCGTTTTTTTTTTTTGTAGGTACACTCATTTGTGCATACACGAATGTTTTCATCGCCTTTCATTAATGTTCGCAATAGGATACAATTATTAGGTTGGTGCAAAAATAATGACGTAATAATGTCGTTTTTTGACGTAACGTCAAAAAACGACATTATTACGTCATTATTTTTGCACCAACCTAATATTAACAGAACTTCTGGGTATGACGATAAACTACACCCAGCAGCAAGACCTCTGATCGGCATATTGGATGTTTTGAGTAACATGGAATCACCTCTTAATTTTTGTTGTTCCCGGGTCGACCCTGACCCAGGTTGGTAGCACCTGTTAGGGCCCCAACAATCGGCAAATTATGAACCCCCGAATCAAAAACAAATCACTATGTAATTACAAATATACATTTTTATAGTAAACTTACCAACAAAGCATACTTTTGTAAAATGACCAGCAAGACATTTTATAGTAGAATTACTAACAATATATTTCGGCTATATTTGAAGGCATGCAATTACGTTCAAAATATATTTATTAGGTTGGTGCAAAAATAATGACGTAATAATGTCGTTTTTGACGTATTTTTTAACGTCAAAAAACGACATTATTACGTCATTATTTTCGCACCAACCAAATAGTTGAAGCAATAAAATTGTTTTTCAAAATATTTAGATTTTGACATTAAATAACCCATAGAGGTGTTGATATGCCGCTAAACGCAATCAAACAACCAATATGAAATAATTCTTTCATGGCATTAATCCGTATAATATCCTGCAATTTCTTAAAAAAAAGACCGGATTAAATAATATAACTACAACAAAACTGCAATATAAAACACACAGATGGCGGCTTCTAGTAATTATGTCTACACAAAGATGTATATGCACAAAAGCTGAGTACCATCTACCATGTGTTCCATTGTGAAGGCAGAATAACATATATTTTTATTACTTCAAAGGCCACAAGAAAATTAAATTTTGGCATTAAATAATTCCATATGGATTTCATATGCCATTGAAGAAAGTTATTAACAGAACTACATTAAGATTTAAGTAATAATGTATATTCAATAATCAGACGCAGATAAATAAAGGGAAAGGTGATGAAAAAGACGTAAATATAAGGTCATATTCCCCTGTATGCTGTGACAATGAACACCTTCGTGAGTGGACGATGATTTTTTCACCTTCATACACTTGAACATCTCCCCTTTGTCTAGCCAACCCCATCTTGACTGCTACTTCTATATGCACCGAACGCTTAATCACCTTCCTCCAGGATCTAACCCAATCTGCAACTACAATCCGTGGCACCACGACCCACCGCCAAACAACAGATCCTAGTTAAACATTTTAGGAGCCAGTTTTGAAAAGAGAACTTGCGAATCAGAATCAACTCTCAGCATTCGAAGATGTCCGGTGTCTCGGGAGTAACAATATAACAAAAAAAAAAAAAAAAAAAAAGAAAATACATCGGGCATCCTTGACATTTTTACTCTTCAATCTTAACTTGTTTCTCTTCCTGACCCACAGCACCGTAAACTCCTGCCTCCAACCTTTGGACACTAAAATGTCCGGAGGCTGAACTTGCAGAAAAAAAAAAAAAAAAAAAAAGAAAGAAAGAAGAACTGGGTCGACAGTTTATCTGTTTCGCTTCATCAAAGATCTATGACTCTCTAATTTTTTCTGGGGTCACCTGGGGCTAAAAAATGATGATTCGTTTGCAGATTTAAGGGTCTGGTCGGTTGCCCTGCCGGTCAGACTAGGAGCAAAAGCTACATGGCCTTTGCTGCTGGTGGGGGGCTGTGGTGGAGTTTGTTACGAAGCCTACTAGAAAACGATGTATATCCGTAAGCTGGACTCTGCTTTTCTCTTTCCGTTTTTTTCTTTCTTTCTTCTTTGACGTAAGGAAGTTGTTGCCGCGAAATCTCTTTTTAAAAAAAGAGTGTTAAAAAACATTAAAAATATCTTGAGAAAACGATAGAAAGAAATAGATAGGGAGACAGACATGTATAAAAACGGTGCAAAGTGTTAAAATGTGAGAAACAGACGATAAAAAAAAGACGAAGTAGTGGATTAGGAATAAAATTAGCTAAGAGGTAATGAAAATTGAACAGAATGGAGGAGAGGGAAAAAAAAGAAAAGAATAAAGACCAAAAGAAATAAATGAAAATAAATTGTAAAAATAAGCAAAAGTCGGTAAAAAAAAAAAAAAAAAAAAAAAAAAAAAAAACAGATTTGAAAAGAGAGAAAGAAAAACAATTAAAAAAAAAAAAAAAAAGAACGAAACAAAAAATCGCTGGAGATGCAAAAACGGATGGAATGATTCAAATCTTGATGATGAAGCGACCAAAAGTGAGATAGCAAAAATATGAAAAGAGAAACATCGAAGATCCCAAAATAAGGACAGAAAAAAAGTTTAAAGGCAGACGGCGAGCAGGCGAAAAGACGGCCGGTGAAAATCTACAAGAGACACAGAAAAGAGTGGCTGTGAAAAGACAAAAGATACGGTGAGATTTAGATTAAAAAGTAACAGAAAGATAAACAGCAAAAAGTAAAAAGATTTTTTTTAAAAAAAAGAGAGACGGAGAGAAGACGTAAAGAGAGACGACGGATGAAAAGAGACGGATTAAATAAAAAAATAAGAGACAGTGAAAATTCGAAAAGAGAGACAGCGAAAAGACAAAAGGTGTAGCGTGATTTAAAATAAGGGGGTGAAGAGAGTAAAAAAGAGAGATGACGAAAAGGTGAAAAGTGAGACAGCGAAGAGAGAGATAGATGAAAAGAGAGACGGTGGTAAAGCGAAAAGAGAGACAATATAAAAAAAAAGGCAAAAAGAGAAACGATGAAAAGAGAGACGTAAAGTAAGAGGAAAGAGAGACGGCGAGAAGATGAAAAGTGCAATAATGAAGAAGCAGAAATGTTAACAGAGAATAGAGACTATAAAGAGATTATTCATAGATACAGAGAACGAGACATGACAGGGAGTTGAAAAGAGAGACTGTGAATATAACAACGGGATGGAAATGGGCGAGATTAGCGGTCGTAAAAGAGAGACGTTTAGCAGTTGAAAGGGTGACAGCGAATAGGTGAATAGTTGGACGGTGAGATGACGAAAAAAGAGAGATGGTGAGAGGTTAAATAATGGAGAAGAACAGGAGAGACGGGAAGCACATAATTAGGACATAAATAAAATTAATCAGCGAATGAATGAAAAAAAAAAAAAAAGCAACAACCATGAAGGGAAATTGGTAAAGAAAGAGGGCGACTGGGTTTGGGGGTCTGGAATGAAGTATAAAAGAAGTAAAAGGGGGAATCTTTAGTACACTATAGAAAAGCAGTGAGAGTCGAATAAACGTTAAATAAAAGAAAATGAACAAAAAGACAGAGAGAAGAAGAAGAAGAAGAAGAAGAAGAAGAAGAAGAAGAAGAAGAAGAAGAGCAACAACAACAAAAAGAGGCGGGAAAACTAGTGAAATACATAGACACACAGACAGATAATGCGAGTGGAAGAAAAGCTATGAAACATTAAAATGAATAAAAGAAAATGAACGAAGTGAGAGAGAAAGAGAGAGAGAGAGTGAGAGAGAGAGAGAGAAGAAGCGGGAAACAAAAACATATAGACGCACAGACAGACAATGCAAGTCGAAGAAAAATTATGAAAAAATTTAAATAATTAAAAGAAAATGAGAGAGAGAGAGAGAGAGAGAGAGAGAGAGAGAGTAGAAGAAGCGGGAAACAAAAACATATAGACGCACAGACAGACATTGCAAATCGAAGAAAAATTATGAAAAAAATTAAATAATTAAAAGAAAATGAGAGAGAGAGAGAGAGAGAGAGTGATTGTGAGAGAGAGAGAGAGAGAGTAGAAGAAGCGGGAAACAAAAACATATAGACGCACAGACAGACAATGCAAATCGAAGAAAAATTATGAAAAAAATTAAATAATTAAAAGAAAATGAGAGAGAGAGAGAGAGAGAGAGAGAGAGAGAGAGAGAATGAAATACAGAAGAAAAAAAATGCGGGAAATCTAGTTAAACACATAGACACGGCAATGGGAGTCGAATAAAAGTTGTAATAAAAACCAATGAAAAAAATGACCGAAGAATTGTCTAGATACGAAGAGAATGGTAGAGATGGGGGAATGAAATGCGAAAGAAAGAGAAGCGAAGGAAAAAATTATTGAAACACAGAGCGACCCAAGCAACAGACAAAAGGTGAGTCGAAGAAACGTTATAAAAAGATCTAAAAATGAATGAAAGTAAACCAATGAAGATTTGCTTGAACCGGAAAACCTATATATATTCTCCTTTTGAAAACATATCTTGCCGATATATTAGGTTGGTGGAAAAATAATGACGTAATAATGTCGTTTTTGACGTTAAAAAATACGTCAAAAAACGACATTATTACGTCATTATTTTTCCACCAACCTAATACATATCTGCTCTGTTTCTAACGCAAACAAAGACAGTTTTTCGGAACTGGATTTTAAAAAAAAGCGACAGATTTATAATTTATTTGTTTAAATGTTTGAGCAGCTATACAAATTTGAGAATCAATTTAAAATAACATTTACCGTAATTCCCCATATATAATACGCATTTTTCTTAAAAAATAATAAACAAAATTAAGTGTGCGTATTATGCACGGGCTACAAAAAAAATCTTTAAAAAGTCGCCTTTTCATAATAGTCGATTTTAGTTACGAAATCACTACTAGCCACAAACATACGACAATTTGACTCATAGATTCGGCGATTGCGACCCCATAGGGATGTCAAATTCAATCATATGTACCTAAAAATATTTACAAATGTTAAATAAAATAAGAATTATCATAAAACTAAATTAGAATAATATTATTCTATGTTTAAAACAAATTTTTAATATGAATAGGAAAGGCTGGCCGGAATGCAATTGGAGATGTACAATTTATAGGGTTTGATTACCAAACAAGGTGTGCGTATTATGCGTGAGTAGAAGCATTTTCCTCACACTTTAAGCACAATTACTTATTACGAATGAAGGTGTATTATACATGGGGAATTACGGTAAATTAAAAATATGTCTGATTTAATCCTATCCCTGAAAACTGTCTTTGCTTAGGCAAGGATACGAAACAGATCAGCTATGTATATTTCGAGAACCAGGAAGATATGTATTCAAGAAAACTATTCGGGTTTTGTTTGATCAGGAAGTCGTATGTGGCCGAGCGATCTAAGGCACGTCACATCTAATGACGACACACACACACACACACACACACACACACACACATATATATATATATATATATATATATATATATATATATATATATATATATATATATATAGCAAAATTGTCCAAATCGTGTAAAAGCAAAATTGTCCATTTGTCAGATTAAGGTTTGAACCGTTGTATATTAGAAATGATTAAAGATATCTTACTGGAATTCTCCGAGGTTTTTATAACACTATTGAGTCTACTTTGAGAAGTAAGAATGTATAATTAATTTCCAAGCTTAACGGAAGTATCGTGATGAAAATGACGTGTTCATCATTAATTAATCATGAATGAAAAAATGAATGAAAGAAAATGAATGAAAAAATGAATGAAGATAAATAGATAGATAGATAGATAGATAGATAGATAGATATGGACTGACTGAGATAGATACATAGATATGAACACACAGTGATAGATAGATAGATAGATAGATAGATAGATAGATAGATAGATAGATAATGAAGAGACCGAGATAGATAGATAGATAGATAGATAGATAGATAGATAGATAGATAGATAGATAGATAGATAGATAGATATGGACTGACTGAGATAGATACATAGATATGAACACACAGTGATAGATAGATAGATAGATAGATAGATAGATAGATAGATATGGACTGACTGAGATAGATACATAGATATGAACACACAGTGATAGATAGATAGATAGATAGATAGATAGATAGATAGATAGATAGATAGATAGATAATGAAGAGACCGAGATAGATAGATAGATAGATAGATAGATAGATAGATAGATAGATAGAGAGATAGATAGATAGATAGATAGATAGATAGATAGATACGAATAGATGAATACAGATAGATTGATAGATAGATTAAGAGAGACAAGTAAGGAGATAGAAAGAGTGGCAGAAAACGTACTAAAATGCATAGGAACACAGATGTTAGTCATGATAAAAAGAAATAAACAAATATCAAAATTAAATAAGAAATATTACACAGAGAATGAAAAAAGTGTCAATAATTTCCGAGAATGGATAAAGACATGCATGTTTCAAGGAATATTAATAAATCGAAGAAGCATTTGATTGGAGTGAGTTAAAGAGTTTGAAAGCAAAAGTCTTGAACGAGAAAAATTTGTTATTTGTTGGGGGATGAAAGACGAAAAGGATGGAAGGAAAAAATGGTTGAGCGTCAATAAAAGAAGCATAGAGAAGAAGAAAGTATCAGCTGAGCATCGCGGAAAGAAAGGAAAGAAAAAAAGAAGCAACCGATAAGAGAAAAGAAAGGAAGTAGGAAAGAAGTAAAGAAAGAAAGAAAGTGAGAAAGAAAGAAAGAAAGAGAAAAAGAAAGTGAGAAAGGTAGAGAGTAAGAAAGTAAGAATGAAAGAAAAAAAAACAAAGAAAGAGAAAAAAAGCTAGAATGAAATGGAAAAAAATAAAGAAAGAAAGGAAGAATGAGAAAAATAATGAAAGAAAACGAGGATCGAGAAGAAAGCTATAATGAAATGGAATGAAATAAAGGAAGGTAGGAAGGAAAGAAGGAAGGAAGGAAGTGAGAAACGAGAAAAAGAAAGTAAAAGAACAATAAAGAAGATAGAAAAAAGGAAATATAGAAAGAAGAAAATAGGATGAGAAAGAAAGAAAGAAAGAAAGAAAGAAAGAAAGAAGGGACATAATTCAAACAGATAAGAAAGAAAGAAAGAAAGAAAGAAAGAATGAAGAAAAACGCAAATTTGTAAAAATGAAAAGGATTAATGAAAGAAAAGGAAGGAAGGAAGGAAGGAAGGAAGGAAGGAAGGAAGGAAGGCATAAAGAAAGAAAGACATCGAGGATAGAGAAGAAAACTGGAATGAAATGAAAGGAAAGAAAGTAAGCAAGAAAGAATGAGAGAGCGAGAAAGAAAGAAGGAAACTTAGGCTAGAGGAGAAAGCTATAACGAAATGAAAATAAATAAATAAATAAAGAAAGAAAGAAAGAAAGAAAGAAAGAAAGAAAACGAGGATAGAGAAGAAAGGTCGAATGAAATGGAAAGCAAGTAAGAAAAAGCTGAGCATAGAGGAGAAAGGAAGAAAAAAAGAAAGAAAGAAATCAATAGCCGAGTATAGGAAAGAAAAAAAAAGAAAGAAAAAAAGTAACAGCCGAGCACCGAGGAGACAAAAGAAAGGAAAAAAGAAAGAAACAGCCGATGATAGAAAATAAATGAAGTCAGAAAGAAACAAAAAAAAGAAAGAAAGAGAGACAGAAATAAACAAACATAAAGAAGAAAAAAAGAAAGAAAAAAAAAACATAGAAAAAGTCGAGAATAGAGAAAAAAAAAAAAACCAAAAAAACGTAGAAATAAATAGATTGAAAGAACGTAAAAAATAAGCTAAGAAAACAAGAAGAAAAAAAAAACCAGTAAGCAAACAAAGAAGAGAAAGAATTAAAAGAAAGACAGAGAGAAAGAAAAAACGAGATAAATGTAAACAAGAAATATGCAAACAAATGTAATAAAGGCAAGAGTTTAAAAAAAGAAAGAAAAAAGTCAATGAGTTACGAAAGAAAAACTGAAAGAAAGGCAAAAAAATAGCAAATAAGGCAAGATGAAAAAAAATGTAGACGAAAAGAAAGAAAGAAAAAAAAAAGGGAATGAATAAATTGCAGACAAAAGAAAGAAGAGTAAAAAGAATCTACTAAATGACAAAATAAAAACAAATTCGTGACGAATGAAAAAGGTTAAAGAAAGAAAACAAGTAGTAAAAAGCAATAATGTGAATTGATGACTGAATGAAACAATGAACAAAGAAACTGAAGCAAGAAAAAAAAAAAAAAAATGAAGAACACAAGACAAATTGGAAATGTAGAATGAGCTCCAAAAGTTAAATCAATGGCAGGCATTAATGAATAAATCCATAAACAAACAAATAAAAACACACCCCGCCCAGCGATGAAAACGGGAAATCGTAAACTCTAGTGAATGGCAATGACAATGAATATAAATTAAATTATTGTATTCCAACATGGCCTTCTATCCTTACAGACAGAAGTGTGCGTATCTACCTCGCTTAAGAATGCGTTTGTTAAGGGATGGTATATGCGTGAGAAGGAGACATCGTGGAGTAATGGATAGCAGCTCGGATTCAGGAGAGCCGAGTTCGAATTCCAGTCGAATCAATTACATGCTAATATCTTTGTGAAAGGTATGAATCCTCTTCTTCTCCGTCCAGCTATGGGTAAACAGCAGGACGGACCGGGTTCTATAGTCTTAGATGGCAATTGATCTACCGCAGAAAGAAATGGCAACCAACTGCGGGATAAAAAATCTGCCTCGTCATGTATCGAAAGATACATGATAGCCTAAGCGTGTATCACGCATGGCTGACTTTCCAGTCGAATCCATTACATTCACTTACGTGCTAATACCTTTGGGAAAGGCATGACTCCTCTTCTTCTTCTCCCAGCTATGGGTAAAATAGCAGGACAGACATGGTTCTATAGCTTTGGATGGCAACTGGTCTACCGCAGAAAGAAATGGCAACTTACTGCGGGAAAATATCTACCTCGTCAGTCATGTATTAAAAGATACATGATGGCCTAAGCTTGTATCACGCATGCCACATAACTGACTGACTTTCCAGTCGCATCTATTACATTCACTTACGTTTTAATAACCTTTGGGAAAGGCATGACTCCTCTTCTCCCCACTCTCGCAGCTATGGGTAAATAGCAGGACAGACCGAGTTCTCTAGCTTTGGATGGCAACAGGCCTACCGCAGAAAGAAATGGCAACCTACTGCGGGGAAAAAATCTGCCTCGTCAGTCATGTATCAAAAGATACATGATCGCCTAAGCGTGTATCACGCAGGGCGCATAACTGACTGATATGCCTGAGGAGGATATTGGTGCTCTAAGCTGAATTCTGTTTTTTTTTTAACAATGATGTTCAACCTGTAAAAGACCCGAGAGCCACTCGAGGTAGAGGATTACAGATTAAGAGGCACCACTTCAAGCAAAGTGATAACGTCACCAAAACGCAAGGGGTCACCGGAAGTAAAAGAGAAGGAACCGGAAACCCAATCCTAAACAGGGAACAAGGGTTAAACCGCTACTCTTTTTCAAAAACCTGTGAGGGTTGTGAACCAGATGAACATATCTGGAGTGATGGAAATGAGTTTTTTTTAATAATTTTCCAAACACTGTCAGCGCATTGTGGCCGTGTTCATAATTAATGCTGTTGAATGTTGACTTTTTCTTTTTTCTTATTAATGCTTCAATGATTATTTTTAGCTTTTTATTTTTTACATGTGGATGAGGCTATAACCATTAGCAAGCAGAATTTTCCCTTTGAAACATTATAAAGAAAAGCACAATCGGGGAAACATCCTCTGAATATTATTGACATTACTTACATTGATCGAAGTGTTGTACTCATCTTTATTGTCATGTTCACGACTTTTCGGCAGTTGTACGCTCCGGCCTTCTTCAGATGATTGGAATTTCGAACTGAACCATTTATGTTATCCACCAGGGTAGATTGTTCTAGTTCCATCAGTATGCCTCTTCCGGATGTCTCGTTTATCTCCCTTTAACTCAATACACCAATTTTTTTTTTCACCGCTGCCATCGCCAGGTATTAGACTGACAACTCTTTGGGTCAAGTCATTGGATCCAAACAACGCATTTTTTCCAGAGACATTGGATCCAAACAACGCATTTTTTCCAGAGACATTGTCTCTGGAAAAAATGCGTTGTTTGGATCCAATGACTTGACCAAAAGAGTTGTCAGTCTAATGAGAACAATGTAAATAATTTAAATAATTAAAATACCTCATCTCAGAAATACAGATAGATATTCTCTTGGGAGTTGGTTCCAAAAAGCAGGAAGAAATTGCTCGAGTGTAACTTACATCTCACCAATGGTATACTAAAGAAATGAGGATGTTTCGGTAAAATGTACGTGGCATGACGGGTCTCAGTCGTGAAGAAGTGGTGGAAATGTAGTTCGTCTGAGCACTTTTCATGAAAATAACGATAGAGCAGCAAGAGGCTTGCAATGTCGTCTGTGAAAGAAGGGCTGGGGGAAGGAAATAATTTGACGATTTTAGACTCTTTAAGTTGTACAGATGACATGGTGCCGATAGCATACACAAAAGAGTAAGTATAGAAAAACCTACAGAAAGTCGTAAGGGAAAGCGAGAAGAAAGGACTAATCACAAAATGCAACAAGAGAGACCGCATGGTTGTCATCAAAAAGAAGAGCCCGGCAGGTGAATGACAACCTGAAGATGACAAAATCAAGCGACATTTAAATATTTGGCAAGAGATTTGAGGACGGACAGGGAAAGATGCCTTCTAAAAATTAAGCAAAGTATAAAGAAACAGAAAAAAAATCTCGTTAGAAACAAAAAAAAGAATACGTAATTGTTATGTATTATCGGTGTTACTGTATGGTAGTGAATTGTGTAAAATCTCAAAGATGAGGAAGATATACGAGGCCAAAGAAATGTGGTTCTACAGGAAGATGCTGAGAATGTCGTAGACTAAACATGTGAGCAACGAAAAAGTTTCAGAGTAAGTGGAAACAAAAAGGACACTGAAAATTGGAATCAGAAAGAGACAACAGAAAATTCCAGGACATATGAAGAAGATAGAGAGATTAGAAATTTGGACACTTACAGGAGATATTGCAGACAAGAGGATCAGAGAAAAGCAAAGCATAACCTATTTAGCGGGTTTGTGTAAATGGTTAGCAGGACAGAGATAAGGAGAGATAGCGAAAAGACGAAATTTAATCAGCCCTATAAAGGAAAAGAAATTGTGGGGAGCCATGTTCATCCACGTCCTGAAGGGATATATAGAAGAAGAAACGTATGGAGTAAATGGTTAGCAGGACAGAGATAAGGAGAGATAGCGAAAAGACGAAATTTAATCAGCCCTATAAAGGAAAAGAAATTGTGGAGAGACATGTTCATACACGTCCTGAAGGGATATATAGAAGAAACGGATTGAGTAAATGGTTGGCAGAACAGAGATAAGATGATATAGCGAAAAGACGAAATTTACTAAGAGCTATAAAGGAAAGGAAATTGTGGAGAGCCATGTCCATCCACGTCCTGAAGGGATATGTAGAAGAAGAAAGGGCTTGTGTATATGATTGACAGAACAGGGGTTAGGAGAGATAGCAAAATGACAAAATTTACTAAGAGCTATAAAGGAAAGGAAATTGTGGAGAGCCATGATCATCCACGTCCTGAAGGGATATGTAGAAGAAGAAAGGGCTTGAGTAAACGGTTGGTAGAAGAGGGATTAGGAGAGATAGCAAAATGACAAAATTTACTCAGCCCTATAAAGGAAAAGAAATTGTGGAGAGCCATGTTTATCCACGTCCTGAAGGGATATATAGAAGAAGAAACGCATTGAGTAAATGGTTGGCAGAACAGAGATAAGGAGAGATAGCGAAAAGACGAAATTTACTAAGAGCTATAAAGGAAAGGAAATCGTGGAGAGCCAGGATCTATCTATCTATCTATATATATATATATATAGATGCCCGAATGTTACAATGGATAACGGCACGAAATTAGAGTTATGACAGTCGGGATCAGATTCCATGTTCGTAGCATTCATCTGAATAATCAAGAATTCATCTCTCCTCCAAGCTATGGGTTAAATAATTGATGTGTGGCGCGAAATATTATCACGGCATACACATAAATATGTGTGTGTAAGTAATAAGAGTACAATGATAGCATTTAAATAAATAAATAATAAACAATTTTTCAAATAATTATTTTCATAATTTTTCGATGTCATTTTAAATAGTTTGGTTTAATCATTTTTTAAAAAGTATTTTTTCTCATTTTAACCTTTTAAAATTTATATTTATTTGAATAAATGAATATTAACCATAATTGTGTGTGAATTTTTAAAAAATCTATGGTTTTATTTCATAGCATTTAAGTGTATACCCTTTAAAATTTTTGCTAAAAATGCCGTTATATTTTCATTTGTTTTTGGGTGTGCCTTTGCTTAAAAAGCTAGAGACACACTGCTCTAAATTTTAAACTCAGCTTGCATTACAAATCTATGGTTTTATTTCATAGCATTTAAGTTTATACCCTTTAAAATTTTTGCTAAATGTCCCGTGATATTTTAATTTGTTTTTGGGTGTGCCTTTGCTTAAAAAGCTAGAGAAACACTGCTCTAAATTTTAAACTCAGCTTGCATTAAAAATCTATGGTTTTATTTCATAGCATTTAAGTTTATACCCTTTAAAATTTTTGCTAAATGTGCCGTGATATTTTCATTTGTTTTTGGGTGTGCCTTTGCTTAAAAAGCTAGAGAAACACTGCTCTAAATTTTAAACTCAGTTTGTTTTTGGGTGTATTTTTTGGGTGTGCCTTTGCTTAAAAAGCTAGAGAAACACAGCTCAAAATTTTAAACTCAGTTTGTTTTTGGGTGTATTTTTTGGGTGTGCCTTTGCTTAAAAAGCTAGAGAAACACTGCTCTAAATTTTAAACTCAGCTTGCATTAAAAATCTATGTTTTTATTTCATAGCATTTAAGTTTATACCCTTCAAAATTTTTGCTAAATGTCCCGTGATATTTTCATTTGTTTTGGGGTGTGCCTTTGCTTAAAAAGCTAGAGAAACACTGCTCTAAATTTTAAACTCAGCTTGCATTAAAAATCTATGGTTTTATTTCATAGCATTTAAGTGTATACCCTTTAAAATTTTTGCTAAATGTCCCGTGATATTTTCATTTGTTTTGGGGTGTGCCTTTGCTTAAAAAGCTAGAGAAACACTGCTCTAAATTTTAAACTCAGTTTGTTTTTGGGTGTATTTTTTGGGTGTGCCTTTGCTTAAAAAGCTAGAGAAACACAGCTCTAAATTTTAAACTCAGTTTGTTTTTGGGTGTATTTTTTGGGTGTGCCTTTGCTTAAAAAGCTAGAGAAACACTGCTCTAAATTTTAAACTCAGCTTGCATTAAAAATCTATGTTTTTATTTCATAGCATTTAAGTTTATACCCTTCAAAATTTTTGCTAAATGTCCCGTGATATTTTCATTTGTTTTGGGGTGTGCCTTTGCTTAAAAAGCTAGAGAAACACTGCTCTAAATTTTAAACTCAGCTTGCATTAAAAATCTATGGTTTTATTTCATAGCATTTAAGTTTATACCCTTTAAAATGTTATCTAAATGTCCCGTAATATTTTCATTTGTTTTTGGGTGCGCCTTTGCTTAAAAAGCTAGAGAAACACTGCTCTAAATTTTAAACTCAGCTAGCATTAAAAATCTATGGTTTTATTTCATAGCATTTAAGTGTATACCCTTTAAAATTTTTGCTAAATGTCCCGTGATATTTTCATTTGTTTTTGGGTGTGCCTTTGCTTAAAAAGCTAGAGACACACTGCTCTAAATTTTAAACTCAGCTTGCATTAAAAATCTATGGTTTTATTTCATAGCATTTAAGTTTATACCCTTTAAAATTTTTGCTAAATGTGCCGTGATATTTTCATTTGTTTTTGGGTGTGCCTTTGCTTAAAAAGCTAGAGAAACACTGCTCTAAATTTTAAACTCAGTTTGTTTTTGGGTGTATTTTTTGGGTGTGCCTTTGCTTAAAAAGCTAGAGAAACACAGCTCTAAATTTTAAACTCAGTTTGTTTTTGGGTGTATTTTTTGGGTGTGCCTTTGCTTAAAAAGCTAGAGAAACACTGCTCTAAATTTTAAACTCAGCTTGCATTAAAAATCTATGTTTTTATTTCATAGCATTTAAGTTTATACCCTTCAAAATTTTTGCTAAATGTCCCGTGATATTTTCATTTGTTTTGGGGTGTGCCTTTGCTTAAAAAGCTAGAGAAACACTGCTCTAAATTTTAAACTCAGTTTGTTTTTGGGTGTATTTTTTGGGTGTGCCTTTGCTTAAAAAGCTAGAGAAACACAGCTCTAAATTTTAAACTCAGTTTGTTTTTGGGTGTATTTTTTGGGTGTGCCTTTGCTTAAAAAGCTAGAGAAACACTGCTCTAAATTTTAAACTCAGCTAGCATTAAAAATCTATGGTTTTATTTCATAGCATTTAAGTGTATACCCTTTAAAATTTTTGCTAAATGTCCCGTGATATTTTCATTTGTTTTTGGGTGTGCCTTTGCTTAAAAAGCTAGAGACACACTGCTCTAAATTTTAAACTCAGCTTGCATTAAAAATCTATGGTTTTATTTCATAACATTTAAGTGTATACCCTTTAAAATTTTTGCTAAATGTGCCGTGATATTTTCATTTGTTTTTGGGTGTGCCTTTGCTTAAAAAGCTAGAGACACACTGCTCTAAATTTTAAACTCAGCTTGCATTAAAAATCTATGGTTTTATTTCATAGCATTTAAGTGTATACCCTTTAAAATTTTTGCTAAATGTGCCGTGATATTTTCATTTGTTTTTGGGTGTGCCTTTGCTTAAAAAGCTAGAGAAACACAGCTCTAAATTTTAAACTCAGCTTGCATTAAAAATCTATGGTTTTATTTCATAGCATTTAAGTGTATACCCTTTAAAATTTTTGCTAAATGTCCCGTGATATTTTCATTTGTTTTTGGGTGTGCCTTTGCTTAAAAAGCTAGAGACACACTGCTCTAAATTTTAAACTCAGCTTGCATTAAAAATCTATGGTTTTATTTCATAGCATTTAAGTGTATACCCTTTAAAATTTTTGCTAAATGTCCCGTGATATTTTCATTTGTTTTTGGGTGTGCCTTTGCTTAAAAAGCTAGAGACACACTGCTCTAAATTTTAAACTCAGCTTGCATTAAAAATCTATGGTTTTATTTCATAGCATTTAAGTGTATACCCTTTAAATTTTTTGCTAAATGTGCCGTGATATTTTCATTTGTTTTTGGGTGTGCCTTTGCTTAAAAAGCTAGAGACACACTGCTCTAAATTTTAAACTCAGCTTGCATTAAAAATCTATGGTTTTATTTCATAGCATTTAAGTGTATACCCTTTAAAATTTTTGCTAAATGTCCCGTGATATTTTCATTTGTTTTTGGGTGTGCTTTGCTTAAAAAGCTAGAGAAACACAGCTCTAAATTTTAAACTCAGCTTGCATTAAAAATCTATGGTTTTATTTCATAGCATTTAAGTGTATACCCTTTAAAATTTTTGCTAAATGTCCCGTGATATTTTCATTTTCTCCTAGATATTTCATTTGCTTAAAAATCTTGTTACGGGGAACACTGGTTAAAATAGTTGGATTTGTATCTAGAAAATTGTTAATGAAATATTTATTCGCAAACAAAGAATTATTTTAATAATACTAAATAATTTCGGCATTAAATAACGCACAAAGAGTTGATAAACCGTGAAAAATCAATCTGGTCGCTATTACTATTATGCAACTTCACACTTTTTGGATTTAGCTTTATATATATATATATATATATATATATATATATATATATATATATATAGATATAGATATATATATAAATAAATATATAAATATATATATTTTTTTAACTCCAATTACATTATGTGCATGGGACAAAAGCATGTAAGTTAATGTCCGGCCTCTTCTATGGCCTGCTCCAGAGACTTCCGCTTAGCTGTCCCCACTATCGCTTAACTTCCGGTGATTAGAGCTGCTCTAAATTTTTTATGTAAACACGTGACATTACCTCTGCCCCATTTAACAGTGTAATATTAACAAAGTTGGTACCAGCCCGCACAAATATCTTACAAGGGATGCTGGAGAAGAAAAAACATTTAAAACCACTAATTTTTATACTGAAGATGAGAGTCTTGTAGTCAGAACATCGGAAAGACTCTCTTGTTAACCGCCTGCCAGTTTTGTATATCGCCTGGAAATGGCAAAAAAAAAAAATAATAAAATAAAATAAAATAAAATGAAAAATAATGTGGTCAATAAAAACGATCTTACGCTC
>OZ010610.1:72292881-72350381 GCA_963932145.1 Acanthosepion lycidas | reverse complement strand
CGAATGCAAGATATCCACATGAATATCTGGATATAACGAGACTATTTAATGACTCAAGATTTCGGGTCGATGTTTTCGCTTTGTAGCAACTTGCGGTATTGTGAGAAACTACCTCTAGCGCAGCCTAATCTCTGTTCAATTTTCTATTGTTCTATACTAAATTTATTAAACCTGACCCTTACGTATTTGAAGTGTTCGGCATTTACTAATTCCATATCCTCAAATTTTATGTTGGATTTGTATCATGTGCCATCACTAGTGACATTACACTTCCAGATCATAGTTTCGGTTTCGGAAAAGTTTATTTTGAGTTCTGTAATAGAAGATGTTGATTTTCTATTCAAGATCATTTTTTCCAAGATGATATTACCAAAAAGCAGTATGAAAAGAAAATGACGGAAAACCCTCTTCCTCTTTTAGCTCGAACAGGATACCGTAGCAAGCGCATTGTGTATTGATTAACGATCAAAAGTAAACGCTTTTACCACAACGTTGAAAATCTGTCTTGCATTTGTAAAGATCACGAGAGATTTACATATCTACACACAAAAAAAAAGCAATACTTTATCCGATGACAAAAGTTGCTGATGGCGCCAGGGGTGGCAATACCGCCTTAGCCACCGAAACTGTGTTAACTTCCCTGGTTAATGGCTGACGAAGGCAAGGTATTGCACATGCTTTCACACGTTGTATGTAAAAAAAATGTGTCTAGCTTATTCAAAGGTGAATTTTCGTCCGCATCAAACTTAACTTTAAAGCATTTAATAGTTACTATAAGTTTACTCGCTGTCAAGTTTTTTGAATTCTCGTATACTTGTACTTTGATTGGTCATTCCAGCTCATGTAACAGCGTTTCCCCTTACAAGGGGTGGTTAATTAATTTGAACCTTTTAAAACCTTTATTCTACAAACTACATTCAACATCATCACTTGATAAGACACCAGAGGTGTTGAAACAAAATGGCTATTTTCGTAGTGATTTTATAACATATTTATGTTATAATTTTTAAATAAATAATTATATTCGCTCTACTCTGTATTCAGCACTCTTTTAAGAATAGTAATTGTTGGTTATTGGAATTTATTCCGTATACACCAATCATATACTTGTATATATATATACATATATATATATATATATATATATATATATATATATATGTGTGTGTGTGTGTGTGTATATATATATATATATATAAATAAAATAGTGAACATTAAAGTCAACACTTAGAGGCAGCAGGCTGTTTCATGCTAGACGCAATCGTCAGGCCCCCTTGACGTTGCGTCTAGCATGAAACAGCCTGTCGCCTCTAAGTGTTGACTTCAATGTTCACTTTTATATTTACACACGTTCTATCTAGGATATTGTGCACTTTATCCCATAAATATAGCACACCTTAAGAGTATATTTCATTTCTTCATATATATATATATATATATATATATATATATATATATATATATATATATTATATATATAGGTTCTTATTTGAACTGTGATTAAGTGTAGATACTGTATTTTTTCAATATTTTTAATTAAAAATTATCCTGTCAAGTTTAGTGATTCAGAATGATTAAAATAGTTTTTTTGGAACGATGCCCCCCCCCCAAATAAAAGAAAAAAATAGTCTGTAACCCTGCAGTTTAATGCAAAATTTTAGTTGGGACCCATTGAATTTCTCAGAGACGCATCCAAATCAACCCCAGTGACTCCCGGGAACTCACTATGTTAAAAACCTATCAACACGACTGTATATATGGCCGGTGCAAGGGTATCGTGCGCTAAACCCCGAATCTATAATAGAGCCCCCTGAATCTTTGATACGCCCCCCCCCTCTATACTAACATCTCAATTTTCATAAGGTAATATTCATATTAAATAGAAATTTTATTGCAACCTAATCATGTACAATAATGTATTATATGAAACATACGTGACCAATTCAACTAGAAAAATTGAAAATAAATACAATGTATCTTAATACAAATTAGATACATGTCATAAGAGCTGATACCATCTTAAAGAAGTTAACAATGTTTTGCGGTAATTTTTAATACAAACTTGAGATTTGTTTGTTAAAAAGGTGAACAATTTTAACACATTCAACATTATAGATAAAAAAAAAAATAAAGAAATTTATATTTATTTTTTCGCGACTTAGCAAAAAACAAAACAAATTCACGGATTTTGGACACAAAAAAAACAACCTCAGGATGATGTCAAAATCAGCGAAAATTGCTCATCCTTTTAAAATTGTAACATATATAAATGTAGGTAAAAAAAAAGCAAATGTTGAGGGTTACAAAGCACTGCCCGGGTGCCCCAATCAGACCCCTCCTCGGTTAGGGTTAGGATTTAGTCCGGCTCTCTCTTTTCTCTCTCTCTCTCTCTCTCTCTCTCTCTCTCTCTCTCTTTATACTGATCAGTTCCTGTTGTCTAATCAGTTGATGGTAAGATGAAATTCATCAAAGAAGGCGCCTAAATTTGTATTCAATCCAAGTACTTTCGACCTATTCTAAGTTCATCTTCAGGGGTAAATTACAAAGATAATCTTATTGTAATTGCGATAAAATCTGCATTCTGTTGTGATAGTGATTTTAAAAAACATGCACGATCGCGTTCTGTTATAATTATTTTAGAATTTAAAATTTATCTGTTGTAATTATAGAACTTTTTTCAAAACAAGCGTCCCAATATAAGGGAGCAGACCGGAAATTGATAGAAATGTAAAATGGCATTAAATGTTATATGCACTTGAATATGTTGTTACTATATCCATAATAAATTTTGTTGAGAGTTGGTTGGTTAACATATATATATATATATATATATATATATATATATATATATATATCCTATACGGAACCGTCATTTAACTTCAATCTTCCATGAATCTCGTACATTCATAACTGCTCATGGCACATCAAATGTAAACAAATGACGTCATGGATTAAAGTTTATAAGCAGTAAATTCGACCTTGCCAAACGAAGGATCCTTTGTGGCCGAGCGGTTAGGCACGTCAGGTATATATATATATATATATATATATATATATATATATATATATATATATATATATATATATATGCATGTTTCATTCAAAACGGCAGACAAGGTATTACGGTTTAGCTTTTTATTTAATTTTCCTTGTGTTCGAACAAGAGCTTTCTTTTCTGGACAAATAGTGTGTAAGAACTGTCCAAATATTTTATATTTCCGAGAGCTTTCAGCTATACATTTAGCCATTATCAAGGATGATTCGATTTTTCAGTTTAATTGAGTGTGTGCTTTCTGTGTATGTATTAGTGTGTGGTAGGGATGTTTTTAATTTCCGAATACGGTTAGCACATTGTGGCCTTGTTTGTATTTAATAGTGTTAAGTGTTGGCTTTTTCTTTTTTATTATTAAAGCTTCCTTTACTTTTAGTCTGTTTTTGCAGGTGGATGCAGTTAATATACAAAGCGAAAAAGAAAAAGAAAGAAAAAAAGAAAATATAGAAAAACAGAAAAGATTGAAGGAAAAAGTAAAGAAAGAAAAAATTAAAGAAGAAAAAAAGAGTGTAAAGAATTAAAGGTCAAGATAGAAAAAAAGAAATGCCAAAAAGGAAAAATAAAGAAGAAAGAAAAAAAAAGTAAAGAAAGACATAAAGAAAGGTAAAGAAAAGTAAAGGTAGAAAAAGAGAAAAGAAAAAAAGAAAGAAAGAAAAAGTAAAGGTAGAAAAAGAGAAAAGAAAAAAAGAAAGAAAGAAAAAGTAAAGGAGAAATAAAAAAGGAAAGAAAGAGATAAAGAAAGGAAAGAAAAAGTAAATTACAAAAACAGAAAAAGAAAGAAAAACTAAAAAGAAAGAAAAAGTGTAAAGAATGAAAAGAAAAGAGATAAAAAAGAACAGATAGAAAAACAGAAAAGAAAGAAAGGAAAAGTAAAGAAGAAAGAAAGAATAAAAAGAATCAGGAGTAACAAAAGAGATAAAAAAAGAAAAAGAAAAGAAAAGATAAAAAAACAGAAAAGAAAGAAAGGAAAAGTAAAGAAGAAAGAAAGAATAAAAAGAATGAGGAGTAAGAGATAAAAAAAAGAAAAAGAAAAGATAGAAAAACAGAAAAGAAAGAAAGAAAAAAGTAAAGAAGAAAGAAAGAATAAAAAGAATCAGGAGTAACGAAAGAGATAAAAAAAGAAAAAGAAAAGAAAAGATAGAAAAACAGAAAAGAAAGAAAAAAAAAGTAAAGAAGAAAGAAAGAATAAAAGAATGAGGAGTAACGACAGAGATAAAAAAGAAAAAGAAAAGAAAAGATAGAAAAACAGAAAAGAAAGAAAGAAAAAGTAAAGAAGAAAGAAAGAATAAAAGAATGAGGAGTAACGACAGAGATAAAAAAGAAAAAGAAAAGATAGAAAAACAGAAAAGAAAGAAAAAAAAAGTAAAGAAGAAAGAAAGAATAAAAGAATGAGGAGTAACGACAGAGATAAAAAAGAAAAAGAAAAGAAAAGATAGAAAAACAGAAAAGAAAGAAAGAAAAAGTAAAGAAGAAAGAAAGAATAAAAGAATGAGGAGTAACGACAGAGATAAAAAAGAAAAAGAAAAGAAAAGATAGAAAAACAGAAAAGAAAGAAAGAAGAAGAAAGAAAGAATAAAAAGAATCAGGAGTAACAAAAGAGATAAAAAAAGAAAAAGAAAAGAAAAGATAGAAAAACAGAAAAGAAAGAAAGAAAAAGTAAAGAAGAAAGAAAGAATAAAAGAATGAGGAGTAACGACAGAGATAAAAAAGAAAAAGAAAAGAAAAGATAGAAAAACAGAAAAGAAAGAAAGAAAAAGTAAAGAAGAAAGAAAGAATAAAAGAATGAGGAGTAACGACAGAGATAAAAAAGAAAAAGAAAAGAAAAGATAGAAAAACAGAAAAGAAAGAAAGAAAAAGTAAAGAAGAAAGAAAGAATAAAAGAATGAGGAGTAACGACAGAGATAAAAAAGAAAAAGAAAAGAAAAGATAGAAAAACAGAAAAGAAAGAAAGAAAAAGTAAAGAAGAAAGAAAGAATAAAAAGAATCAGGAGTAACAAAAGAGATAAAAAAAGAAAAAGAAAAGAAAAGATAGAAAAACAGAAAAGAAAGAAAGAAAAAGTAAAGAAGAAAGAAAGAATAAAAGAATGAGGAGTAACGACAGAGATAAAAAAGAAAAAGAAAAGAAAAGATAGAAAAACAGAAAAGAAAGAAAGAAAAAGTAAAGAAGAAAGAAAGAATAAAAAGAATCAGGAGTAACAAAAGAGATAAAAAAAGAAAAAGAAAAGAAAAGATAGAAAAACAGAAAAGAAAGAAAGAAAAAGTAAAGAAGAAAGAAAGAATAAAAGAATGAGGAGTAACAACAGAGATAAAAAAGAAAAAGAAAAGAAAAGATAGAAAAACAGAAAAGAAAGAAAGAAAAAGTAAAGAAGAAAGAAAGAATAAAAAGAATCAGGAGTAACAAAAGAGATAAAAAAAGAAAAAGAAAAGAAAAGATAGAAAAACAGAAAAGAAAGAAAATTAATGAAGAAAGAAAAAGTGTCCAAAATGAAAAGTAAAGAAAGAGATAAAGAAAGGAAAAGTAAATATAAAAAAAGAAAAATCAGAAAAGAAAGAAAAAAATAAAGAGAAAAGTGTAAGGAAGGGGGAAAGAAGATTGAAGAATGAAATGTAAAGAAAGAATGAAAGAAAGAAAGAAAGAAATCAAAGTAACGATAGAAAAGAGAAAAGAAATTACGAAAAAAGTGAAGGAAATAGTAAAGATAGAAAAACAGAAAAGAAAGAAAGAATGAAAGTGTAAAAACAGAAAAATGAGTAAAAAAGAAAAAGGAAAGAAAGAAAAATGAAAGAAAAACATTAAAGAAAAAAAAAAGAGCGAATGATAAGTAACGGAAAAAAAAGCTTATTCTAAAAAATGTTTTGTGTTCACTGAAGCATGTCTTTGCTCTCTAATGAAATAAGCTCTGTTTTACATTTCCTCAGATCTCTACGACTCACTTTTTCTCCCACTCAGATTTCCCCAAAAGACGTCGCCAGAATCCACTAGAGGTTAGTTTGAATTTCCACTTCCGGTTCCGGCACTAAATTCTATTTAATATATATATATATATATATATATATATATATATATATATATATATATATCGTCATCCAGATACTGACTGTTTCGCTGTATCACAGCTCCTCAGTGTGACTAGACATCCGATTGCTTCAAGCCGAGACCCGAACAATTTGGGATCAGTTGAAGATTCTAATCCTTAGGCTATCGACGCCCGGCAGGGAAAATGGCGATTTTTTACGTATTTATTTTTTCATAAACACGCCAGTGACCTAGAGAACTCAATCCAATTTGGAGAGTTTTAAATTATCAGCAGTAATAGTGACTGTTTAAAATTCGCACTAGTCTTCAACAGATTTAATTATTTTTTCGGGAGGTAATATCGTCATCCGCAGACACTGTTTCGTTGTATCGCAGATCCTCAGCGTGGCTCGATATCCGATCGCTTCAAACCGGGAATGAAACCCGACTGATTTGGCATATATAGGTGCAAATGTCGTGCACCATAGTGGGTAATTAATTAATCATTTTTTAAATGTCTAATTTATTTTCATATTTTTTTTATTTTGCAGAAACACTTTTGACGGATTATGGCTACATATGAATGCAGTAAAATGACAGAGGAAACTCCGACGTGTCGGCTCTAATGTTATAAAAAACTACAACACATATCAATTCAGTATTTAAGCTCCTTCGAAGTAGTCCCGTTCTGAAGCCACGCATTTTATCCAGCTTTGTTTCCATTGATAAAGAATCTCTGGAACTCCATATGTGGAACTCCATTTTTGGTAATAGTGAGCATTCTCTTGGATTGTCGCGACGTTTTGTAATCATGTTCCTTTCAAGAAGGATTTGATTTTTTGATAAATATATAGTGTTTATTATTTTTGTTGTCAATTCTCAAGAAAAAAAGAAAATCTATAAATTTAATTTCATATGCTTAGGTTTTACTAACATTCCAATCATCGCTTTTTAAAGAAGAAACATTGTCGAGAATGGAAAGTAGTTAAAATAATAGCGGCGTCAAGGGCAAAACAATCCTTTTGACATACCGTTGTTTTTGCGAACATGACGTTTACTGGTGCGTGTTAATGTATCAGTGTGCGCTGACTTATAGTCCAGACAAGGACTCTCAATGCTAACACACAAACCTGCAAGGGGGGGGGTAGAAATATTCGTACACGTACACATTTTCAATTTATTGTATTTTCAACTAATGAATAAACAAATTTTTTATATAATTAACTGTACACAGATGCATAATATCTAATATGCTTAAAAAACAGAAAAAAAATCTTTATTTAATAAAAATAAATACGATTTATCCATTTTAACGGGTGAAAAAAAAGGATGAAACGCGTCGGCTAAGATAAATTTTCCTTTTTTCATTATCCATATTGTCCTTTCACAGATATAGTCTATACGAAATTTTACACACACACATACACACACACACACACACACACCGAGTGTAACAGCAAAATTGTCCAAATTGCATCACAGCATAACTATCTATCTCACAAAATGTTTAATATCTAAAAACCATTAAAGTAATAGGGTTTCTTTTTCCCAGGTTTTCAGATAAGACTTTTAAGCCTATCTTGACATCATTTGTCGTAAGATTCACGGAAAAACCCTTTGAGTTATTCAGCTAAAAAGAGAGAAGGTTACAATTGTTATGTGTTAGACCCACTGTCTTCCCAACTAAGCAATGGTGAGAGGAAAAAGATCATTCAGGCCTTCAGTAATGATACCAACATTCATACTCTCGCTTCCATCAAAGTCCATTCAAGAACCATCAAAAGAACGGTGAATAAGTTTTAAAAAGAAGGAACAGCAGAGATGAAAACTGGATCAGGAGGTCACAAGATGATGACGAATCATCATTTCAACTTAGAGCTAAAGAGGTCAATTGGAAAAGATCCAATTAAATGCATAATACGTTTGGCACGTGAGAGAAGAGTCTCAGCTATGACAGTCATAAGAACAGTGAAAAAAAGGCTTGAAATGAAATCGTACGTGAAACCTGCGAGGCACCTTGTTACTCCAGGATAGAAAGTTAGAAGGTTAGAGAGAGCGAAGATCATCTTGAATAACTTGGAAAATGATCCTGCAATAATATATATATATATATGTGTGTGTGTGAACTTTATTTCAATACTTCATGAGCTTCGAATCCTTAGATATGATTAATGAATGATGAACATATCATTTTCGTTTATGATCGATTTCATCACGATTCTGCTGTTATGTGTGGAGAGTAATGATACATTCTTGTTGCTCAAAGTAGAATCCAAAAGTGTTATAAAAACCTCCAAGAATTCCAGTAAGATATCTTTAATCATTTCTAAGATACAACGGTTTAAAGCTTAATCTAACAACTGGATAATTTTACTGTTATATCCAGTGTATATATATATATATATATATATATATATATATATATATATGTGTGTGTGTGTGTTTGTGTGTGTGTGTGTGTGTAGAATATGTATATATATGGATGACAATATCTCTATCTATAAAAGGCAGGATGTGTGTATGTGTGTGTGTGTGTATTTGTGTGTAATGAATGCACGGCCGCAAATTTCGACGGATTTGGACCAAAATGTACATGCACATGCTCCAAGTTAGCGGGAAGCCCAAGACCGACTTTGCCTTTCCCAACTCCCATCGATAGTGGAAATCATCGATTTTTTCATGCTTCTACGGCAGTTTTCATGTAGTTTGCGGCCATTTTCTACTGGCCAGAGTGTGAATAGCTGGCTGCCACGAATAGGCAGGAAGATTCTATTGGCCAGCGTGAGAGCCAACAGCTGACTGACACGAATTTTAACTAGCATGCTAGCATGCAAAAAAAAAAAAATCGATAGCTGCATTCGTCACAAGTGGGAAAAATTTAAATCTGCATGACACTTTACTCCAATTGGTTCATTCGCTTGCTTAAACTCAACGTTGATTCTGATTCCGCAGAACTGGGTTGGGTGTGAAAAAGTATTTGTTGTTAACATTCTTTTTTCATTCGGTTTTTCCAGTTAAGAGTCCTTTTTTAAAGCTGATCGTTTTGTGTTCATTTTGTTTAGTTCTTTTTTCGTAATAGATCTAATGTTTAGTATAGAACTTAGAAAAAAGTCGCAGTGTGAGATAGGCACGAAGTAAGGCATGTAGCAACATCAGTACGGCAAAGGGCACTCCTTTAAAGGCAAAGAAAGGCAAAAATATTTTATGTGATGAGTCGTACGATTTTTGAATCAAGCACGGGCAACGCCGGGCCATGCTGCTATTATATATAAATATATATATGTGTGTATATAGAATATATATATAGATGACAATATAGAATATATATGTGGATGACAATATATATGTATATATGTGTGTGTGTATAGAATATATATATATGGATAACAATATATATATATGTGTGTGTGTGTATAGAATATATATGTAGATGACAATATATAAATATATCTATATATATCTGTGTGTGTGTATGCGTGTATGGATATATATATATATATATATATATATATATATATATATATATATATATATATATATATATATATATATATAAATTCGACGAAGAGTTCGGAACAATCAAGTACAGACCGCAGCGGTGGTGGGGAACCTTGTCGAAGTCTTTGAGAAGGTCCCAAAAGATGACGCAAATTGGTTGCTGCTGTTCACGAGCTTTTTTCCAGAAATTGCCTTACAAAGAAGCTCATGTCAATCGTTCCACGTGACCGCCGAAAGCCGCATTGAGATTCTGGGAGGAAAATCCAGCAACTGACCCACAAGAATTCTGGCGAAAATTGCCGAGCAGGGAGATGCCGCGGTAGTTGTTGCATACTGTCCGGTCTCCTTTCTTAAAGATGGCAATGACGTTTGCGTTTTTGAAGTCATCCGCGCCGGTTATTCGTGCCCCACATACGCATCTTCAAGTAGAACAGCTTGGTTCTCAATACCGTGAGGTCATGGAAGAGGTTGTCTGGATTGGGAGCAGTTTTAAGTTTCAACCGTTTGATGGCTTTCAAGGATTCCTGGAACTTGCCAACCATCATTTAGGCAGGGTCGCATTGCAGTGTTTTTCAAGATGTCTTCTGGTGTTTGACGGTTGTCGTTCAGGAGGAGATGGAAATGATTCCTCTAATGATGCAGGATTTCTTCTTCTGCGGTGAGGGTTTGGCCGTTAGAAATCTTCAAGCCACAAGTACACGACCAGATGGGGCCTCAGGTGGTCGGGACGTCACCCGAATTGAATCTTCAAGCCTCCCGCGTGTGATCCTGAAGTCTTCACTCATCCACGCCGGAAACAGAAGCCGCCGACCGTCCATTTATTTCGGTTACTCCACTTTTGAGAAGAGGAAAAAGACTGAGGAGGAAGTAAAAAAAAAAATGATAACACAGGGGCCGACAGCTCCAGCCAAGACCATCACCCGCCATACCATGCGATCAATGCCATAGGCTTATCTATTCCTGACTTAGGCTCCTGAACTATGGAGGTATCGGACGAACCAAATTCATGTAAGGGATATTTTCCTCGTTTAAAATGTAAATGTGTAGACTCTCTGGTCAATCAAAGACATACCTTTATTTTATTCCTATGGAATAAACGTTTTTTGGACTTTTCTTGCGTTTTAGTTTAAATAACAAACGTTTGATTAAGTGTGCATTAGACCACTCGTCCAGAGAGAGCCTCCCACCCCAGCATTCCTTAAAAGGATAAATATAATCTTGCTAGTGAGTCACCGAGAGGACTCAAACCTGATCAAATAATAATTTCTCCTACGCAGGTTCGAAACGTACTGGGGAGTACATTTTCTTTATTTAGTCTACTTGTTTTTGTTGCTAGTTTTTTTTAGCGATATATTAACACCTCTATCGGTTGTTTAATGACGAAATCTAGATATTTTGTACGCATTGTTTTTAAATAACCATAGTTTTTATTGATACAATTTTTACTAATTAACCTATAGCTAAGATGAGATGAGGTACATTCATAGCTTTCCCAAGGGCATTTGCACGTGGTCAGAATTAGGAAGAAAATAATTTAACCGCTTCCCGACACATTTCAAGACATTAAATTGTCTGTCGATGTGATAACTTAACTGAACTTCCCTCATGTTGACTCGACCAGAGGTCAAAATCTTAAACCACACATGACACGAATGACTGATTAACCGAATATAATACACGCGGAGCCTCCTTCTCAAAATTGGTCAGGGTATTTAATTGAGACTGAATGGACTTAGGAAAGAAAATGGTCACAAGATACACTTCTGTTAATCACGCAGATCTTCGCTTTGTGAAACCTTTCTCTTATTTCTTATTTATAGACATGAGGAATATTTGCTATTTGCTTAGCTCTTTTCCCATTAATAATTTTGGATCGACTGAGTGATTAATTTCTACCAGACTCTTTTCTCACTGGATAGTGACTGTATATTGAATTTAAAGTGGGTCAGTTTTGGTTAGGTTGGGTACCTTAACGATATTTATTCGGTTATTTTATGCCGAACGCAAGCTTTTTAGGACAAAAGTCACATTGAATTTTGACTCAACTAGATTAAATGAATTAATAAAATGATAGATGTTTATGCGGCAGTCAAGATGGTAGACATAGGTCCTGTTTTGCATTAAATTCAAAAAGCCAGATATCGGTTTAATTTTACATTAGATTTAAAAAGGCAGACAAAAGTTCGGTTTTACATTAGATTTACGAAGGCAGACAAAGGTCCGATTTTACATTAGATTCTAAAAGGCAGACATAAGTTCGGTTTTACATTAGAGACTAAAATTAGACATAAATCCGATTACAGATTAGAGTTCAAAACGCAGACATAGATTCGGACCTGTGCCCGACTTTTTGATTTTAGTTAAACTAGAGTCAAAAAGTTGGACTCAGGTCCGGTTTTACATTAGATTAAAAAAGTCAGGCACAATTCAGGTTTACACTAGTCAAAAAGTCTGATATTTGTCCAGTTTTACATTACAGGAAAAAAAGTTAGACATAGGCCCGGTTGGTAGACGTAGGCCCGGTTGGTAGATCTAGGTCCGGTTTAGACACGAATAAAAAAAGGTAAACATGGCTTTGGTTTTACATGAGATCAAAAAAGGGAATCTCAGGTCTGGTTTACACTAGATTCAAAAACGAAGACATAGGCACTGTTTTTATATTAGTGTCAAAAACTTAAACATAGATCGGCAAGAGAAATTACCTATAATATCATTTCCAGATAATAAAAAAAA
The DNA here is from genome assembly GCA_963932145.1 of Acanthosepion lycidas. NCBI lineage: Eukaryota > Metazoa > Mollusca > Cephalopoda > Sepiida > Sepiidae > Acanthosepion > Acanthosepion lycidas. The sequence goes on along the minus strand of OZ010610.1, from coordinate 72,338,082 downwards.
AAAACCCTTCTAAACCAAAGATCGGAAATTATGTCCCGTTGCTTACATAATAAAAAGTTCCGTTTGAGTTCATTTGAAGCGTGATAAAAAAGAAGGTATGTATATTTCATTTAATCCCCCCCACCGATATATTCCATGCAAGGACGGATGATTCATTTATAAATTTGAAGGATGGATTCAGACGAGAAGACAATTTCTGGCAAGATACAGAGAACCAAATTTCCTTGCGGTGGATGAAGCTATTGATTCAATGTATTTATTCTACCTCATGTCAGTGGGCAGCATAAGACTAAGCAGGCGTAACGAGGCGCTTTCAAGGAGTTGGGAATCAGCCATTCTGATGGGAGGCAGGGAGGGTTCTCTGTGATGGGCAAAGTAGAGCAGTTTCGTTTTGGAGGCATTAAAGTTTACAAGCCATTTCCTGCCCCAATCAACCGCAGATTGGAGGTCCTTTTCGAGATCAGCGGCCATGTTAGATTTGTCAACGATATCAGATTTACTATTGAGGCAAGAGTAAATAGGGGTGTCGTCCGCGTAGATGGCTACTTGGGAACTGATGACATCGGGAAGGTCATTGATGAAGATCAGGAAATGTGTAGGGCCCAAGATAGAGCCTTGGGGAAAACCAGCCTTCGGGATAAAGGAGCCGGGGGAGAACTCGTTTATATATATATATATATATATATATATATATATATATCCATTACTCCAGCGTGCCTCAGTTGAATCCATTACATTCACTTACGTGCTAATACTCTCGGGAAAGGTGTTAATCCTCTTCTTCTTCCTCCTGTTATGGGTAAATAGTAGGATAAACTGGGTTCTATAGCCTTGGATGGCAACTGGTCTAGGAGAAAGACAACTGAATTTAAAACCTGCGGAAGGTCGTTTAGGGACCTTGGGGCACGTAGTTTAAAAAAGTTTCGATGGTCCTGCACGAAACCTTCACGACTATAATCAAATCTCATGTGCTGTTGTCGAACTATCCGTTTCTTAGGAAATGATCTACTTGACCCTTATACGCCGTACGTCGAATTCGACGGGATATATATATATATATATATATATATATATATATATATATATATATATATATATAATTCCTTATCTAATGCTTCTTTAAATATCAAACTGCTCTATCCAACCATTATTGAAATCATAAAGATGAAGGCTTCACCCCACACATCAAATGAAGGATCATCTGTCAATCTCAAACTCCCAACAATTCCGGGACAGATGCAATCTCTGCATAGAGGAAAAAAATTTATAATGAGTAAGTATAAAATTGCTGATGAATTATTGAATCAAAGGAACGAACTTATCTTGAAGTGTAGACAAAAGAAGAGATATAAAATTCCTTAAAAACATTGATTTTGAAGAATAGACACTTGAAGTGTTGATTCTGTTTTATATGGGTACTAACATGCATACGTACATGTATTCACATTTTCGTATATGATCATTTATGTGATTTTCTTATTTACATCAGTTATAATCGTAAATTATTAATTATTTTTATACTAATTTTTGATAACATTATTTATATTATTTTATTCTTCTTCTTATTATTTTCATTATTTATTTCCTTAGCTATATATATATATATATATATATATATATATATATATATATCCCGTCGAATTCGATAATTATTTAAAAAAAAATATGATTCCTTCGCTACTTAAGAGTTCTCATGTTTCAAAAACGAGAGCCGAAACTATGAATATAATTATTAAAAACTAATATCATATACTTAAAAATTAAAAACTAATATTAAAAACTAAAAATGAATTATAATTTAAGCTCTACTTCTGTATGGAGCACTGTTTTTAAAAATAAATAAAAAAAATACTAAAGAACCCTGGATTATTTACCTAACGTGTTCTTTCTTATTTTTCTACATACCTGCACACACACACACACATATATATATATTTATATAAGTTCTTTAATTTTGTAATTATCTCTTAATTTATTTAAGTATTTAATTAATACTTTTATATATTTTTAATTTTTAATTTTAACTTATTTAATTTACTTTATTGATGTCAAATATTATTATTAATTTGAAAAGTTGATGATTATAATGAGATGGTGATTCATTTGCTGTCGAAAATGACATGAATATTAGATACATTACTGTATATATTTTAAGTCTGATCCCCCTCTTTTACCTTGTATATTAACTTGTTCAGTCCTTAAAGAAAAATCATTTCTAGGTCACCGTATCGACTCATGTTTAATTCTCCCTTCTTTTCTTTCTCTCCCTCTCTCGCACTCTCGTTCTCTCTTCTCCAATCTTCCCTTCTTTCCCTTTCTCTTTTCCACCATTTTTTAAAACTGTATATTGACATTTTTATTTTGCTTTCTTCCAATTTTAATATAATTTTTTTTCTTTTCCTTTTTTTTTCCCCCTTTCTCTGGACAAATTAATTGTATTCATTATGAAAACTTCGTTCTGAAGAGATGAATATTAACCGAATTATAACCGAATGGATTTATAAGGATAGTCTCATTATTATATATATATATATATATATATATATATATATATATATATATATATATACAGATAGATAGATAGATAGATAGATAGATAGATAGATAGATACGAACAGACTGTGATAGAACGATCGTCGATAGATATATAGGTAGATAGACAGACAGACAGATAGATAGATAGATAGATAGATAGATAGATATATAGACAGAAAGACAGACAGATAGATAGATAGATAGATAGATAGATAGATAGATAGACAGATAGACAGATATATAGGCATATATATATATATATATATATATATTATTTAATATATTTATATATATTTATATATAAATGATAGATATATAATGAATAGACTGCGATAGATAGATAGATAGATAGATAGATAGATAGATATGAACTGGATGACATAGAGAGATAGAAATCAGTTCACTGGGAAAGAAAGAAAGAAAGAAAGAAAGAAAGAAAGAAAGAAAGAAAGAAAGAAATATACTGGAATAGATAGATAGATAGATAGATAGATAGATAGATAGATAGATATGAACTGGATGACATAGATAGAGAGATAGAAATCAATACACTGGGAAAGAAAGAAAGAAAAAAGAAATACATTGGGTTAGATAGATAGATAGATAGATAGATAGATAGATAGATAGGCATATATATATACAGATCAACCTCGGTTCTCAAACGTCTCATATTTCGAATAAATCGGTTTTCGAACAGAAAGTTCCAGATTAAAATACCTCGGTTATCGCACAAAATTTCGGTTCCCGAACAATATTGCCGAACCGTGCCGAACGGAGTTAAGCCGAACGGAATTATTTCTAAGTCGAGCGCTATGTTGTATCCATTCGTGTGTTGTGATGTGATTTTCCTTTCCAGTTTTATTTAACTGTACCTTTGATTTCTCTTTATTAGCCCTTCGTCATGGCTCCAATGAAATCTAGCGCGTTGATAATATTTAGTCTTCCTACTCAGTTTAGTATGACAAAATCAACGTTCTATACAATTCTTATAAATAAAGAGACGACCATGTCTTTCTTTCTCTTTTTCAAACAATAACATCTTTTTCCTTTCCCTTCCACTGCGCCATCAATTCTCCCACTTAAGGTACGGTGAAATTGAAATGTTCGTCTATATTTTATCTGCTTACTATTGGGTTTATTTTTTTTAATGATTTTCACGAGTTTTGCTATAAACTTGTGCACAAAGTACTGTTGTTAAAGGTTAAATAAGTAATCTTCTTGGAACCAGGAACGGATTAATCCATTTTACATTGATTCCTATTGGAAACATAGATTCGGGTTACGAATGGACTTCAGGAACGAATTCAATTCGCGAAACGAGGTTCCACTCTGTGTATTATATATATATATATATATATATATATATATATATATATATATATATATTCTTAAGGTATAATTGTCTTTGTTCTTTGATGGTTATCCTGGTTCTTTGAGGATTGCATCACAATTCTGTTTTAACTATTTCATTTGATATATATATATATATATATATACACACACACACACACACACACACACACACATACACATATATATATATATATATGTGTGTGTGTGTGTGTGTGTGTGTGTGTGTGCAGATATGTAGAAAAATAGGAAAGAACACATTTGGTAAATAATCCGGAGTTCTTTATTATTTTTGTTTTTATTTTTTTTTTAAAAGTGCTCCATACAGAAGTAGAGCTTAAATTATACTTGTTTTTTCTTGAGGATGAAACAGGGCTTGACACTTTAATTCAATGTAATTTAAAAAATTATATTGAGGTTTTCGGCTCTCGTTTTTGAAACATGAGAATTCTTATGTAGCGAAGGAATCATATTTTTAAAAATAATTATATATATAATTACTATTTTTTAAACACACACACACACACACACACACACACACACACACATATATATATATATATATATATATATATATATATATATATATATATATATATATAGAGAGAGAGAGAGAGAGAGAGAGAGAGCCTAGGTGTAGAATTTCTGACTGATGCCAAATCGATCGGGTTGCGATCCTGGATTGAAGCAATCGTACGTCTAACCACACTGAAAAGCTGTGATACAACGAAACAGACTATCGGTGACTATATATATATATATATATATATATATATATATATATTATAGAAATGTTTCGACATTTGACAGAAGGATTCATTTTTGAAATACAGTAATAGACATCATTTAATTCTTTCTAAGAAACGTCGCCATGAATGCAGTTCTGTCAGTTTAATTAAAGAACTAAAGGCTGAAAACGGTCGTCTGTTTTTGTGAGTCTCAAGAGAAAGTCTCGCTGATGTTAAGGACATTAGCAGACGACATCAGAAGAGGACGATAACTAATTCCAGAAATTTGACAATAATTTTTCATGACAGCAAATCAAGACAATAAGTGACATCACGAGAAGAAAGAAAGCACGTTATGACAAATTGAAATAAGAGAGAAAAAGATAAAGAAAACTAGAATAATGAATACTTAAGAAAGAGAAAAGGAAGAAAGAAAAAGGACGGGAGAAAGAAAAAGTAAGAACTCCATGACAAAAGGAAGAAACGGGAGAAAATAGATAAAGAGAATATAGAAAGCGGAATACTTAAGAAAGAAAGAAAGAAAGAAAGAAAGAAAAAAGAAAGGAATAAAGAAAAAAGAAAGAAAGAATAAAGAATGAAAAGAGGAAAGAAAAAAGAAAGAAAAAAGAAAGAAAATAGAAAGAAAAAAGCAAGAACTCCATGACAAAATAAGAAGCGGGAGAAAAAAGATAAAAAGAAAATAGAAAGCTGAATACTTAAGAAAGAAAGAAAGAAAGAAAGAAAGTACGAACTCTATGACAAAATGAAGAAACGGGAGAAAAATAGATAAAGAGAAAATAGAAAGCTGAATACTTAAGAAAGAAAGAAAGAAAAAAGAAAGAAAAAAGAAAGAAAGAAAAAGGAAAGAAAGAAAGAAAGAAAGAAAGAAAGAAAGAAAGAAAGAAAGAACTCTATGACAAAATGAAGAATCGGGAGAAAAATAGATAAAGCGAAAATAGAAAGATGAATACTTAAGAAAGAAAGAAAGAAAGAAAAAAGAAAGAAAAAGAAAGAAGAAAGAAAGAAAGAACTCTATGAGAAAATGAAGAAACGGGAGAAAATAGAAAGATGAATACTTAAGAAAGAAAGAAAGAAAGAAAAAAGAAAGAAAAAGAAAGAAAGAAAAAGGAAAGAAAGAAAGAAAGAAAGAAAGGAAGGAAGAAAGAAAGAAAGAACTCTATAACAAAATGAAGAAACAGAAGAAAAATAGATAAAGAGAATATAGAAAGCTGAATACTTAAGAAAGAAAGAAAGAAAAAAGAAAGAAAAAGAAAGAAAGAAAAAGTAAAGAAAGAAAGAACTCTATGAAAAAATTAAGAAAAATGGGAGAAAAATAGATAAATAGAAAATAGAAAGGTGAATACTTACGAAAGAAAGAAAGAAAGAAAGAAAGAAAGAAAGAAAGAAAAAAGAAAGAAAAACGAAAGAAAGAAGAAAGAAAGAAAGAAAGAACTCTATGACAAAATGAAGAAACGGGAGAAAAAAAGATAAAGAGAAAATAGAAAGCTGAATATTTAAGAAAGAAAGAAAGAAAGAAAAAAGAAAGAAAAGGAAAGAAAGAAAAAGGAAAGAAAGAAAGAAAGAAAGAAAGAAAGAAAAGAAGAAATCTAGAAAGAAAGAAAGAAAGAAAGAAAGAAAGAACTCTATGACAAAATGAGGAAACGGGAGAAAAATAGATAAAGTGAAAATAGAAAGCTGAATGCTTAAAAAAGAAAGAAAGAAAAAAGAAAGAAAAAGAAAGAAAGAAAGAGGAAAGAAAGAAAGAAAGAAAGGAAGAAAGAAAGAAAAAGGAAAGAAAGAAAGGAAGAAAGAAAGAAAGAAATGAAGAAACGGGAGAAAAATAGATAAAGAGAAAATAGAAAGCTGAATGCTTAAGAAAGGAAGAAAAAAGAAAGAAAGAAAAAGAAAGTAAGTAAAAGGAGAGAAAGAAAGAAAGAACTCTATGACAAAATGAAGAAAAATGGGAGAAAAAAAAAAGAGAAAATAGAAAGGTGAATACTTAAGAAAGAAAGAAAGAAAAAGAAGGAAAACGAAAGAAAGAAAGAAAGATAGATAGAAAGAAAGAAAGAAAGAGAGAAAGAACTGTATGACAAAATGAAGAAACGGGAGAAAAATAGATAAAGAGAAAATAGAAAGCTGAATACTTAAGAAAGAAAGAAAGAAAAAAGAAAGAAAAAGAAAGAAAGAAAAAGGAAAGAAAGAACAACTCTACGACAAAATGAAGAAATGTGAGAAGAATAGATATAAAGAAAATAGAAAGCTGAATGCTTAAGAAAGAAATAAAGAAAAAAGAAAGAAAAAGAAAGAAAGAAAAAAGAAAGAAAAAGAAAGAAAGAAAAGGAAAGAAAGAAAAAAAGTACGAACTCTATGATAAAATGAAGAAAAATGTGAGAAAAATAGATAAAGAGAAAATAGAAAGGTGAATACTTAAGAAAGAAAGAAAGAAAGAAGAAAGAAAAACGAAAGAAAGAAAGAAAGAAAGAACTCTATGACAAAATGAAGAAACGGGAGAAAAATAATTAAAGAGAAAATAGAAAGCTGAATACTTAAGAAAGAAAGAAAGAAAAAAGAAAGAAAGTACGAACTTTATGACAAAATGAAGAAAAATGTGAGAAAAATAGATAAAGAGAAAATAGAAAGGTGAATACTTAAGAAAGAAAGAAAGAAAGAAAGAAAGAAAGAAGAAAGAAAAAGGAAAGAAAGAAAGAAAGAAAGAAAGAAAGAAAGAAAGAAAGAAAAAAGAAAGAAAGAAAAAGGAAAGAAAGGAAGAAAGAAAGAACTCTATGACAAAATGAAGAAACGGGAGAAAAATAGATAAAGAGAAAATAGAAATCTGATTACTTAAGAAAGAAAGAAAAAGAAAGAAAATAATCGCTTAAAAAAATAGGAATAAAATGTTTATAAAATAAAAGAGAAAGAGAACTATAAAAAGGAAATAGGAAAAGAAAGAAAGAAAGACAATGGTTAAATGTAATTTACGAAAAGAAAACAAGAATATATCAATAAATAAAATATAAAGATAAAAGACAACCCTTAAAAAAAAAGAAAAGAAAGAAAACAGCGAGAAAGAAAGGGCGTAAAAAAAAAAAATTAGAGGTAAAGAAATTATAGAAGAATTTAAAAGATTTAACAAAAGCAGTGGCCGGATTTGCAATAAAGACAAAAGAAAGCAAGAAATAAAATGGCAACGAATCTGGACTTAACATCAAATTAAGACAAACGGTGTGGTTGGGATCGGGTTTGCCCTTATTACGAAGCGACTCATATCATCACCTCACACATTCCTTTTCAGAGTCTGGGGATCAGGTTAGAGGCGAAGTGGTGGAGGACGCATTTGTCCTTTGAAATCGATCACAATTGAGTACATGATAATTAACTGATGTTTAATCCCGGAGCCGACAGCACTGCCCAGCGGTCATCACATTGCCGCCGACAATCAGCCCTATCATCTTTCCTGCGGCCTAATTAATAAGATGGCGACCGGTCAGCGGCATCAGTTGACTGATTCATAATGACCGCCATTCTGGCAATGGCGGGAAAAATAAACCAGTATATGCAAGGAGACACGCCTTGTATTTCTCGACTGAATAAAGCAAGGCGCCTCCACCTCCTGCACCTCTTCATATATTTACCTCCCTATCTGCTTTTTTTTTATTGCTATATGGCAATCAAACCTACATAGGCAAACATCCCCCCCTACCCGAATATACATATATCCATATCAAAAGAATGAAAGGATTTGTTTTTAATCCGACATTTTTAATAGTTCAAACGTTATCATAGTGGGAACTTATTATTTGAAATAGACGTCTGATTTTTATTTATTAAACATTGTGTATTACGTCTATTGATCTGCACATTTGAGAGATTCATCGGCATGGATCGAACCTCCATCCACCTTTGTAGGAGAAGCCACCTGTGTTTTTGCTGCTCGCCACCCAGAACGACACAGCGGACAAGGATCTATTTCCCCTTTTTAAGATAGCACATCACTGTCGAGTAATGGACAGCGGCTCGGATTGAGGAATCGGAGAGCCGTGTTCGAATTCCAGTTGAATCCATTACATTCCCTTACGTGCTAATCCTCATTTTCTCCCCACAGCTATGGGTAAATAGCAGGACAGGCCGGGTTCTATAGCTTTGGTTGGCAACTGGTCTACGACAGAAAGAAATAATAACCTACTGTGGGAAAAAATCTGCCTCGCCAGTCATGTATCGAAAGATACATGATCGCCTAAGCATGTATCACAGATGGCACATAAATGACTGACAATTGAATCGGTTACATTTACTTACGTGCTAATACCCTTGCGAAAGGTATGAATCCTCTTCTTCTCCCCACCCCAGCTATGAGTAAATAGCAGGACAGACTGGGTTCTATAGCCTTGGATGGCAACTGGTCTACCGCAGAAAGAAATAGCAACCTACTGTGGGAAAAAAAATCTGCCTCGTCAGTCATGTATCGAAAGATACATGATCGCCTAAGCATGTATCACGCATGACACATAACTGACTGACTGACTTTCTAGTCGAATATGAATCCACTTCTTCTCCCCACCCCAGCTATGGGTAAATAGCAGGACAGACTGGATGCCTTGGATGGCAACTGGTCTACCGCAGAAAGAAATGGGAACTTACTGCGGGAAAAAATCTGCCTCGTCAGTCATGTATCGAAAGATATATGATCGCATAGGCGTGTATCACGCATGGCACATAACTGACTGGCATTCTATATAATAAACTTCATGAAGAAGCAAGTAAAAGCATAAAGTCCCTAGTAAAAATGACCAATATATACCTATCACTGAATCAAGCAAATTCTTGTCAATTCAAATCTCAAAACGGCTAGTATTACCTATTTTCGTATGAAGTAAATTTTACAGATATAAACATCGAATACTTACCATTCTACGAATCAAGTAAATGCCTATAGACCAAGGCGATCTATAACTCAGGCCGCTACATCGAGTTAGGCCTGTAGGAGACTGGGGGCGAACGATTAACATTCGTTGTTGGAATTGGATTAATAATTTTTTTTTTTAAAGAAATTTTTACATTATACTTTTAGTTTGTTATTTAAGATACTGAAGTAAGTATAATGTTTATTTATTTTATTTGAACTTAGCATATTTTATCTTTAAACAAACTTTTTCGATGTGAAATTCACAAGTGTCTTTAAGAATTTATCACATAAAGTGCCCAACGTAGTTATGAGGATGGGGACATACATATTAGTGTTCATAGGTAAGGCATATAATACTTTCTTTCTTTCTTTCTTTCTTTCTTTCTTTCTTTCTTTCTTCCTTTCTTCTGAAACCTAGAAATGGTTACTGAATAACAAAAAATATATTGACTCAAAAGTTCCTAAAATTAATCATTTATACGTATTCAAAAATATATGTTGAATTTTACTGTTAAAAATGTGAAAAAAAAAATTAACAAGTTTAATATTTTTACAGTAAATTAAAAAAATATACTGTAAAAATGTTAAACTGGTTAATTTTGTTTAAATAATTGTGTTTTATGGGGGAGGAGGTGATTGAACCCACTCCTCGTAAAATACAATTATCTAAAATTTAATTTTCCAAATACTAAAATTCCCATGTTTGAATCCCAAATTCCTTCGTCCTGGCATTTCTTAATCTATGTAAGACTCTATACGTACTTAGAAATTTTAAATTTTAAAATGTTATACCTAAATTCCGAAGTCCATACCCTTCAGTTTCATACATATTTTAGAAGCACCATGTATATTTTTTTTCAAATTCTAGCTTATTTAATATTTTGTTACTTTCACTACCCCAAAGCCTTTCTCAAAATGGTCAAAAAGTACTGTGTTATATGTTGTGGTAAGTATGATGACCAAAATAAGGTTCGTTTATTTCGTCTTACCCAAGATCAAAACGAGTAGGAACGATGATTAAAGTCTATACTTCAACACAACACTCCTGACAAACTAAACACTTGTTTGTGAAAGGCATTTTCCATTTAATTATAAAAAAAATTGGTTATCAGAGGAAAAGTACGGCCGAGAAACCCACTATCAAAAAATAAATAAATAAACAAATAATACAACCCAGACATCCACTATTATTTGCTATCAATTGTATTACCTTGTCCTCAATCACAACGATCAAGCAAAACGTCTGTTTCTGTGGGAAATGTGCAAAATGATGAGTTGGCGCAGTTTATACAAAAAGACAAAATCCGCACTATCAAAAAATTGTATCAGAATATTGATTAACAGGATTTTGTTTCAGCAGTTACATGCTATAAATCAAACAATCAGCTGTTCATCTAATCTGTTGATTTTTTTCACTGGAAGTATCCCATTGTTTATAATTAAGACATTTTAAAACTTGAGATTTGAATTTTATATACAACAATTTTACTCTTTCAAAAATTCGAATATTAATCTTTCAGAACTATCACGAATCAATGAAACAATTCCTTAACATAGTAAATTAAAAGGGATAATAAGAAAATTTTTTTTTAAAAAAAGCATATGTGAATGTTATGCCACCACAAAGGATTGAGACAAAACATTCTGATTCTGATATTCTTATCAGAGCATTTTTTATACTTTTTCGTGAAATGAATGTCAAGGTTGCTCTGCAGTATCATGGAGGAAACTTATTTGGTTCGGCTAAAATTTTGAGGGATCACTAAAAACAGTATTGAGCATTATGGCAAAATGTTTAAATGGAGGAGCAAAAATTGTGTTTAAAATGATCCTAGTTACAAAATTAGAGGCAACTTTTTATATGAAAATGTTTTATAAATTATTGATGAAATCAAAGTGTCAATAATTGCTATTGTATGCGATCTATCAATCATATTTTCCAAAAATTTGACATTGTTTTTAATAAACCTTGAATAACTAAAAATGGTTTGTACTTTCTTTTTGATTATGTCTATTTTTAAAAAAAATATTCGGTATAATTTGATTACTGAACTTATTTCCGATTTATAGTTTTATTCTGAAGGCAAAAAGATCATGGCAAAATGGGAAATTATAAAAAGTCTTTTTGAGTATGCAAAAACTCAGTACGTTAAGCTGTCGAAACTAACTGATGTAGCAGTTTACCCAAAACCAGTTGAGTGACAAAATTTTTCCAATTGTTTAAAAGATTTGTTGTGATCAAACTGCCATTAAAACACAACCATTATTAAACGGGAAGATTACTATAGAAATAGTTAATTTCTTTGAAAATGTTAAAATTTTAGAATTTTGTCTCTCTCAGAGAAATATGTGGTGACACTAAGAAAAATGATCCACTGAAAAAAGTTTATATCAGATTTAGATGACAAACATAAGTTTTTTCTTTCTAATTCCGGAAAAAAAATGCCAGAAATAATGGCTGGAAAGTAAGGAAAAAGAATGAAATGTTTAACAAGAGATTCTATTTTATTCATTGAACATACACGTAAAATTGATATTTAGATATTTGCTAAGTATTGCGTTTAATTTTTTTATGATTGGTGAATTTACCACAGACTATTTAGAAAATGAATTTGGGAAAATAAGACAAAGTTATGGAGGTGTATATTTTATAACAGATCAAAATTTCAATATTGAAATAAACTAAAACTACTTCTTAAATGTTGATGACAAAGAATCTCACACTGCGAATTTTTTCTAAGCTCTATACTAAACATTAAATCTGTTACAAAAAAGGAACTAAAAAAAATGAACACAAAACGATCAGCTTTAAAATAGGACTCGTAACTGGAAAAACCGAATGAAAAAAGAATGTTAACCACAAATACTTTTTCACATCCAACCCAGTTCTGCGGAATCAGAATCAACGTTGAGTTTAAGCAAGCGAATGAGTCAATTGGAGTAAAGTGCTATGCAGATTTAAATTTTTCCCCACTTGTGACGAATGCAGCTATCGATTTTTTTTTTGCATGCTAACATGCTAGTTAACATTCGTGTCAGTCAGCTGTTGGCTCTCACGCTGGCCAATAGAATCTTCCTGCCTATCCGTGACAGCCAGCTATTGGCTCTCACTCAAAATGGCCGCAAACTACATGAAAATTGCCGTAGAAGCATGAAAAATCGATTATTTCCACTATCGATGGGAGTTGGGAAATGCAAAGTCGGTCTTGGCCTTGGAGCATGTGCATATAAATGTTGGTGCAAATCCGTCGAAAATTGCGGCCGTGCATTCGTTACACACACACACACACACACACACACACACACACACACACACATCCTGCCTTTTATAGATCTATAAATATCTATGTTATGGTGAATAAAGTGATTTTTGTGTATTTAGTTACCGTAAATTCCCCATGTATAATATGCACCCCTTGTTTGGTAATCAAACCCTATAAATTGTACCTCTTCAAATTCATTACGGCCAGCGTTTCCACCTCTTATTTTTCAAAAAATAGTTTTAAACATAGAACAATATTATTCAAATTTAGATTTATGATAATTCTTAATTTATCTTACGGCAATTTTTAAAGATTTTTGTAGCTGTGCATAATACGCACCCCTGATTTTGCTTATTATTTTTTTAGAAAACAAATGCGTATTATACATGGGAAATTACGGCATATCCCAAGATTCTTGACAAAATCCGAAGAAGGGCATAGAAAACAACATACTGGGTGTAACATCAAAATTGTCCAAATTGTGTAACAGCATAATTGTCCATCCCACAAAATATTTAATTTCTAAAAAGAAAAAAAAAAACTAAACTGAGTTTCTATTTGCCTGGTTTTCAGATAAGAGGTTTAACCATCTTGACAACATTTTTCGTAAGAATCACTGAAAAACTCTTTGAGTTATTCAGCTAGAAAGAGAAGAGGTTAAAATCGTTTTGTTTCAGCCCCACTGTCATCCCAAATGAGAAATGGTGAGAGAAAGAAGACAATTCAGGCCTTCAGTAACGGTACCAAGACACTGGCTTCCATCTTTAATGTCCATTCGTGATACATCAAGAGAACGGAGAATAAGTTTAAAAAAGAGGGAACAGTGGAGAGGAAAACTGGATCAGGAGGTCACAACAGCAAGAGGAGTCATCATTTCAACTTAGAGCTAAGGAGATTAATTAGAAAAGATCCAACTCAATCCATAAGATTTTTGGCACATGAGAGCGGAGTTTCAGCTATGACAGTCCAAAGAGCACTATAAAAAAGATTTGAAAATGAAATCATACGTGAAACCTGTAATGCAGCTTGTTACTCCAGGGCAGAAAGTTAGAAGGTTAGAGGGGGCGAGGATCATTTTAAATAAATTTGAAAATGAGCCTGAAATAATATATATATATATATATATATATATATATATATATATATATATGAACTTTATCGTATGTGGTTCTAACTCAGTTTTTTTCATGTTTTCAGATATGTTTAGCCATTTTGACATCATTTTTAAGAATCACTGAAAAATAATTTGAGTTATTCTTCTAAGAGAACAGGTTTAAATAATTTTATGTCAGCCCCACTACATGACCAATGTAAGGGGTAAAAGTTTATTCAGGCTTTCAGTAATGGTACCAAGATTCATAATCTGGTTCCCATTTTCCAAATTCATTCAAAGACGATCAAGAGAAAGGTAAATAAGCTTAAAAAAGAGGGCACAGTAAAGAGGAAAACTGCACCACGAAGTCACAGCAGGAAGTGGGATCATCATTTCAACTTAGAGCTAAACATATTAATTAGAAAAGATCCAACTCAATCTATTTAGCACAAATATTTTTATAATGATGATATAATTAATGTCGTATTTAAAAATGTTATAAATGCCTATAAATATATTTAACCCCATAAAAAAGCATAAAAAACATACCATGTTTAACAGCAAAATTGTCAAATCGTTGAATTTTCAATATTAAATTTGTTTCTTCTTATATATGAGATTTTTATTTGTGTCACTGGCCTGCGTCCTGGGTAAGACGATAAACTACGTCCAACAGCAAGGCATCTGATCATGAGGCTTTGAGGAGCGTGGAACCACATCTTAATTGCTAGTGTTTCCAGGTTCAGCTTGACCCGGTGTTGTAGCACCTGCTAGGGTCCCAGCTATGGGTAAAACACTATGAAAGTTTAAAAATAGGTTTTGATACCAGCAATAAATCTTTTGAGGAAAAAAATATTACCAGCAATACATTTTTGAAGGAAAAAATATTACCAATGATGCATTTTTGAAGACAAAAATATTACCAGCATTATATTTTTGAAGAATAAATATTACCAGTAATATATTTTTGAAGGAAAAATATCTTACTAGTAATATATTTTTGAAGGAAAACGTATTACCAGCAATATATTTTTGGAAAAAATATTACCATCAATAAAAATTTTGTCGGCATTAAATAACCCATTGAAGTTGAAATGCCGTTAAACAAACCAGACCAACCCAAAGCAAACCAAACTAAAGACAAGCAAACCAACCCAAAGCAAACCAAACTAAAGACAAGCAAACCAACCCAAAGCAAACCAAACCAGAGCAACGCAACTCAAACCAGACCAACCCAACCCAAACCAAACCGACCCAAACCGGACCAAACCAAACTAAACCAACCTAAACTAGACCAACCAAACCAACCCAACCCAAACCATCCCAAACCAAACTAGCCTTTTATTTGTGACACTGGCATTTTGTGTCACATGTAGAATAAGATGTTTTTTTTCTGAAAAAATCCGCGAGTAACCGACATAACAAACTTGTGCAGATTGATGCATATGGATAATATTAGATCAGGGACAGTGAAGTTAAAAAGAACACATTGTAAAGAGCCACAAATGATAGGAAGTTGGGGAGAGCCATGATCATACACGTCCTGGAGGAACAAGGTGCATGATTGAGTGATTAGTTTATTTGAAGGCTTATCAACATTTTGTCGGTCATTTAATGCCGAAATTTAATTTTCTTTGCAGCTTTGAAGTAATAAACATATGATATATGTTATTCTGCTTTCACAATAGAATACATGGTAGTTCATACTCAGCATTTTGACATATACATATATGTGTTTTATGTTGTAGTTTTTTTAAGTTATTTTGAAATACAGTTTGATATCTTTAAGGAATTGAAGGATATTATATGGATTAATATCATGAAAGATTTCTTTCAAGTTGTTTGGTTGGTTTTGTCTAGCGGCATATCAACACATCTATGGGTTATTTAATATCAAAAACTAAATATTTTGAATACAGTTTTATGCTTTCAGCAACAGATATTTTGCAAATCATTTTATACTTTCAGAGTAAATGCATATTTTCATATATATATTTTGTAGATCATAAAATGTATTGTTCATAATTTTACTATAAAAATGTACTGTTGATTTTTGTTTGGAGGTTAAATACTTGTCCATAGCTGGGATCCTAACAGGTGCTACCACACCGGTTCAGGGTGGGCCTGGGAACAACAGTAATTAAATGGTGTTTCGACGCTTCTCAAAACATCCAGTCTCCCGATCAGAAGCCTTGCTGTCGGATGTAGTTTATCGTCATACGCAGGGCGGGACATGGCGCATTAAAGACGTCGAAATTTTTGGCGATAGTATAGTATTTAATCAAAAAGAAAAAACTATCTAGGTATCTCCACTTGGTCGCGTAAAAAACAGCATAGCATGATGAAAAAATGCCCCAAACTCAATAAAAACAAAGTTTTGTCACCAAAATGTTTATGTTATTATTAAGAGGAAAGATAAAATTTATTATTTCATATATATATATATATATATATATATATAGAGAGAGAGAGAGAGAGAGAGAGATAGAGAGAGAGAGAGAGAGAGAGAGAGAGTTAATAAAATAAATTTGATAAAATATATAAAAAAAAATTCATATATATATTACGAAATGGACAAAGTCCGATAATTTATTTATTAAAGACATTTTTTTTTCTGTTTAACGTTCTTTTTATAGATACAAGTATTTAAATAAATGCTCTGTTTATAATAAACAGCATTAAATAACATTTACCGGCCTGAATGTCCGAGAAATTTTCATAGAAAATGTTCGTTCTTTGACAGGATCCGAACCTGCATTCTATGTGGAACCGTCATTTACGCTGACGTACTTTACCCTTAGGCTACAAAGAAGCGTTCGGTAGGCAAAGTCGAATTTACTGCTTATAAACTTCAATCTTCCATGAATCTCGAATATTCATAACTGCTCATGGCGTATCAAATGTAAACAAATGACGTCATATATTACGAAATGGACAAAGTCTGACAATTTATTTATTAAAGACATATATATATATATATGAAGAAAGAACAGTAAGATATATAATCCAGTGTTCTTATAGTATTTTACAAAATAGTGCTCAATGTAAATTTACAGAACATTAATATTATAAATTAATTGATTTAAAATATTTTTTCGCTACACAATTCTAGCTATGTTTCAAAAATGAAAGCTAAAATCTTCGAATTTAATTTTGTAATTAAATTAAAGACTTTAGTTCCATTTCATCCTCAAGCGAATTTTGGAGTAACCTATTTTTAAAATAACTGGGTTATTGGATTAAGAAGAACTAGGAAACATTTATAAATCTAAAATATTTCGCTTTCATTAAAGTTTCATCAATGAATGTGATATGGAGATAAAGAAATTCTGCTATTTTTATTTTTCTGTTACTTAATTTTCATTAGTCAAGCAGGTTTCATGTGAATTTAATTGTTAAGCAGCGTTCATGTGTACAATTTTATGTAAGCATATCATAATATTAGTTTGTCTATGCGGGATTCGGATGATAATGTATATTCGTATGTGTGTGTGTGTGTGTGTGTGCATGCGTCTAATAGGAATTATTTAAGTTTGGTGGCTTATTCCGTCGATTTGGCGAAGTTTTTAAGCCAACACCGGATGTGTTAGATAAGCATACATTACATTCTTTAAGAACGGATTTAATAAAGGTTGGTGATGTAATATAATGTTTTTGACATGTCTCCATAGTTGGTTAAATATTTATCAGGAATCCTTCACAGGGTGTTCGACGTAAAGAATTATGTTCTTTTTCTAATTAAAGTGGCATTTGTAAAATCAAAGTTATGGCCAGTTTTGTTCCTGTGTATAATCAGGGAGTTTAAAGGGGCGTCCAAACGTAGGTCCCTCTTATACTCATAGTGTGATTTCGAGATGTCTCACCAGTATAAGTTTTTCTAAGTAATTTGATGAATTCCGACACCTGAAGTGGCGTTGGATGTATTTTTCTACCTAAGTATATTTCCAGTTACAGCTTTCATAGAAACGAGACATGTTACATTTATAAATGTTTCTTATTCATCATTCTGTCGGATTCCCGTCAATATTTGATCCCAATTCATATATATCTACCGTAAATTCCTTTAAACTTAACTCAGAAACGAAAATTATTTTTGATACACCCTGTAGAGATAGATCCCTGACTCAATTATTGACATCAAATTTCTATCTTCAAAAAGGAAGAGGGCATAAATATGGAGAAAATACTGGTGTTATTTAAGTCACGTGTTCATGATGGAAGATTATCGCCTAATTAACCCCTTCTTCGGCGTAGACGTGTATGTACGTTTTTACAGAACGTATTTTTTTCAGACACGGACGGATAAACACGTCTAAAACACAACGTCCAAGAGCTAGCTACAGGCGTGCTTGTACGCTGATCTTGATGTTATTTTATACCCTTCAGAGCTTGAAACGTACCCAATTGCCAAATCATACGTCTGGTAGAGCTGTTAGTCACCGCTCGTGCAACTCAAGTTGATTCTGTTCTCAGTCGATCTTGGTTCATGTCCAATTGTCAAGACATACGTCTGGTAGAGGTGATAGCCACCGGCGCGTACTTTAAGGTTCCCCTGTTCTTAGTCGATTCTTTTTATGCCCTTCTGAGCTTGAATCGAGTCCAATTGTCAAGACATACGTCTGGTAGAGGTGATAGCCACCGGCGCGTACTTTAAGGTTCCCCTGTTCTTAGTCGATTCTTTTTATGCCCTTCTGAGCTTGAATCGAGTCCAATTGTCAAGACATACGTCTGGTAGAGGTGATAGCCACCGGCGCGTACTTTAAGGTTCCCCTGTTCTTAGTCGATTCTTTTTATGCCCTTCTGAGCTTGAAACGAGTCCAATTGTCAAGACATACGTCTGGTAGAGGTGATAGCCACCGGTCGCGTACTTTAAGGTTCCCCTGTTCTTAGTCGATTCTTTTTATGCCCTTCTGAGCTTGAAACGAGTCCAATTGTCAAGACATACGTCTGGTAGAGGTGATAGCCACCGGTCGCGTACTTTAAGGTTCCCCTGTTCTTAGTCGATTCTTTTTATGCCCTTCTGAGCTTGAAACGAGTCCAATTGTCAAGACATACGTCTGGTAGAGGTGATAGCCACCGCCGCGTACTTTAAGGTTCCCCTGTTCTTAGTCGATTCTTTTTATGCCCTTCTGAGCTTGAATCGAGTCCAATTGTCAAGACATACGTCTGGTAGAGGTGATAGCCACCGGCGCGTACTTTAAGGTTCCCCTGTTCTTAGTCGATTCTTTTTATGCCCTTCTGAGCTTGAATCGAGTCCAATTGTCAAGACATACGTCTGGTAGAGGTGATAGCCACCGGC
The DNA here is from genome assembly GCA_963932145.1 of Acanthosepion lycidas. Classification (NCBI taxonomy): domain Eukaryota; kingdom Metazoa; phylum Mollusca; class Cephalopoda; order Sepiida; family Sepiidae; genus Acanthosepion; species Acanthosepion lycidas. The sequence goes on along the minus strand of OZ010610.1, from coordinate 72,318,911 downwards.
GCGTACTTTAAGGTTCCCCTGTTCTTAGTCGATTCTTTTTATGCCCTTCTGAGCTTGAATCGAGTCCAATTGTCAAGACATACGTCTGGTAGAGGTGATAGCCACCGGCGCGTACTTTAAGGTTCCCCTGTTCTTAGTCGATTCTTTTTATGCCTTTCTGAGCTTGAATCGAGTCCAATTGTCAAGACATACGTCTGGTAGAGGTGATAGCCACCGGCGCGTACTTTAAGGTTCCCCTGTTCTTAGTAGATTCTTTTTATGCCCTTCTGAGCTTGAATCGAGCCCAATTGTCAAGACATACGTCTGGTAGAGGTGATAGCCACCGGCGCGTACTTTAAGGTTCCCCTGTTCTTAGTCGATTCTTTTTATGCCCTTCTGAGCTTGAATCGAGTCCAATTGTCAAGACATACGTCTGGTAGAGGTGATAGCCACCGGCGCGTACTTTAAGGTTCCCCTGTTCTTAGTCGATTCTTTTTATGCCCTTCTGAGCTTGAATCGAGTCCAATTGTCAAGACATACGTCTGGTAGAGGTGATAGCCACCGGCGCGTACTTTAAGGTTCCCCTGTTCTTAGTCGATTCTTTTTATGCCCTTCTGAGCTTGAATCGAGTCCAATTGTCAAGACATACGTCTGGTAGAGGTGATAGCCACCGGCGCGTACTTTAAGGTTCCCCTGTTCTTAGTAGATTCTTTTTATGCCCTTCTGAGCTTGAATCGAGTCCAATTGTCAAGACATACGTCTGGTAGAGGTGATAGCCACCGGCGCGTACTTTAAGGTTCCCCTGTTCTTAGTCGATTCTTTTTATGCCCTTCTGAGCTTGAATCGAGTCCAATTGTCAAGACATACGTCTGGTAGAGGTGATAGCCACCGGCGCGTACTTTAAGGTTCCCCTGTTCTTAGTCGATTCTTTTTATGCCTTTCTGAGCTTGAATCGAGTCCAATTGTCAAGAGATACGTCTGGTAGAGGTGATAGCCACCGGCGCGTACTTTAAGGTTCCCCTGTTCTTAGTAGATTCTTTTTATGCCCTTCTGAGCTTGAATCGAGTCCAATTGTCAAGACATACGTCTGGTAGAGGTGATAGCCACCGGCGCGTACTTTAAGGTTCCCCTGTTCTTAGTCGATTCTTTTTATGCCCTTCTGAGCTTGAATCGAGTCCAATTGTCAAGACATACGTCTGGTAGAGGTGATAGCCACCGGCGCGTACTTTAAGGTTCCCCTGTTCTTAGTCGATTCTTTTTATGCCCTTCTGAGCTTGAATCGAGTCCAATTGTCAAGACATACGTCTGGTAGAGGTGATAGCCACCGGCGCGTACTTTAAGGTTCCCCTGTTCTTAGTCGATTCTTTTTATGCCCTTCTGAGCTTGAATCGAGTCCAATTGTCAAGACATACGTCTGGTAGAGGTGATAGCCACCGGCGCGTACTTTAAGGTTCCCCTGTTCTTAGTCGATTCTTTTTATGCCCTTCTGAGCTTGAATCGAGTCCAATTGTCAAGACATACGTCTGGTAGAAGTGATAGCCGCCGTTCGTGTAACCCAAGTTGGCTTTTTCTTAGTAGATCTTGATTCATTTTATGCGCTTTTGGGCTTGAAACGTGCCCAATTATAAACTTATACGTCAGGTAGAGGTGTTACCCACCGCCCGGGATCTTCATAGTGTCTGAGTTTCTTTTTTACTAAATTACTATATTAAATCAAATAAAAAATTCGTCCGAAAATGAAAGGTTTGTCCCAAAATAATTGGCGGGATGTGTTCTTTCTTTCCTTTCTTTTCTATTTAGTTAAACTTGAATTTTAATCTTTCCAATTCTAGAGTTATGGCTTCTTTTTCGCATTACTTTCAATTTTTATAAACTTCTGTTAAATTAAAAAATTAATTAAAATTTGATGTTTCTTTCATTTTTTTTTTTTCGTATTAGTTTTTTCAGTTTTTCTTTATTTTCTTTCATTCTTTTAGTTTTGTTTAATTTTTTACCTTCATTTTTTTTTAAATTCATCGTTCATTAAGTTTTCTTCTTGCCATTTTTTTTTTCTTTTGTATTCATCTGAATTTTCTTTTCTCTTTCTCCTTCAATTATTTTTTCGGGTTTTATTTTCGTTCTTTCTGTTTTTCCTTGTTCCTTTTCTTTACATTTCATCATTTTCTTTTTTTTTTATCTGCTTTTTCATTTATTTAGATTTTTCTCTAACCGCCTTTTTTCATTCGTTTCTATTTTCCCTTGTCTGTCTTCTTCTTCTTTTTTTTTACAAAAGGCTTTTCTTTGTTCATTCGTTATCGTCTGCTTTTCGTTAATCATTACTTCCTTCATTTTTTTTTTCGTCGTGTCTTGTTCTGTTGACTACAACGGAATATTCACTAGACAAGCGCCCCACCATAACGAAAATGGTGTCAGTACTAAATTCTTTGCAGGTCAAACTCGACGTGGCTATGAGAAGCTTCCTTCATTGACAGATTCATAAATTTGTCTGGCTCGACACAGAGGTATTTGCGATGTCCAAGCGAATTAGCAAGAAGCTGGGTCAAATGCCAAAAATTCTGGATCAGTAACAATTAAAAAACAAAAATAAAAAAAATAAATAAACAAAGTAATCTCGAACACAACATAAATGTATATTATAATAAAAAAAGAGTTTCTTCTCTGTCGGTCACAAACTATATTGCGTATGACTAAGCGAAACAGCTCTCTTTTAATGATCTGAGAGATGGTTTTTTTTTTTTTTTTTTTTTTTTTTGCGTTCTATCACAATGTCTGATGCTAACCTCCAGGAGAGTAATTCTTTGCGAATTCTCGAGCTAATGATTTCCTCTGACATGAAGAGCAATTATGAATCAACTGCGATGGAAGTTGGTTCATTTTATTGTTTCTCGCCAGAATCTATCTTACAAGTCTACCATTCGTCTATGTATTGAGTATTGCTGCCACATCTAGTCCTGTACTTCTGAAATATATTTAGAGATTCTTGATACACTCCAAAGAAGAATCTGTAATGTTTTTGGTCCTGACATAATAGCTCACACCGACAGTAAGACTCGGAGTTTCATGTATAATGCAATCTTCATGTAACTTATGTTAGTCGCTTTGATGTGTGACCTCTGTGTATAATTCGCCATTTAAGAAGAAATATGTTCTGTTACTATTTTTATTAATATATACTCAATAGCTCTGTTATTTAGCATTGAGCACTGTTTTTCTTGCACCAAACGATTTATATATGTAGTTATATGTGAACACTTAAACATACACTTATTTATATATATTCATTGGATTTTATAGACACACACACACACACACACACACACACACACACACACACACACACACACACACACATATATATATATATATATATATATATATATATATATATATATATATCCAAGTATAGGATTGGTGTATACGGAATAAATTCCAATAACCAACAATTACTATTCTTAAAAGAATGCTCAATACAGAGTAGAGCGAATATAATTATTTATTCGAAAATTATAACATAAATATGTTATAAAATCACTATAGAAAAATAGCCATTTTGTTTCAACACTTCTGTTGTCTTATCAAGTGATGGTGTTGAATGTAGAATAAAGGGTTTTAAAAGGTTCAAATCAATCAAACACCCCTTGCAAGGGGGAAACGCTGTTAAATAAGTTGGAATGACCAATCCAAATACAAGTATATGAGAATTCCAAAAACTTGACAACAAACTAAGTTTATAATAACTATTTATAACTATTTAATGCCTTAATATTGGGCTTAGATTTAAACAGAATTTATTCTAACTAATTAAAGAAATACATTAAATAAATACATTAAATAATTAAATAAATTATTGATTTTATAACATATGTTATAATTTTCGAATAAATAATCATATATATATATATATATATATATATATATATATATATATATATATATATATTAAATAATAATAATAATAATAATAATAATAATAATAATAATAATAATAATAATAATAATAATAATAATAACTAAGAAACAGGAGTGCAAGTCAATAAAATCAGGAATTAGTAAAAATAACTAGAATAATGGAACCAAAATTCTTGTAAACAGAGGAAGTTGGAATAGAAAAAAGAAAAAAGATGGAACCGTGTCAGGAATCTGTCTTCCAGATTTCTAACTGTACCATTCGCCTATGCATTGAATATTGCTTCTTCATCTAGTCTGGTGCTTCTGCTATATATCTAGAGAGTCTTAATACAATCCAAAAGGAGAATCTGCAATATTTTTGGCGCTGACCTGGCATCTCGGCTTCAGTCACTTTCTCACCGCCGTAACATAGCTTTCCTGAGACATTTCTATCGATACTTTCGTGGCAATTATTCCACTTAACGTTCCTTTATGGGACCCAGATTTATGAATTTATGCGCAGTACTAGATTGGCAGCAAGGTCTCATCGTTTTACACTTAAACTGCTAGATCAAACCGTAAGTTCTATGTTAACAGTTTCTGCTATGGTACTTCTCGCTTGTGGAACTCTTTTCCGGTTTTTTTTTTACTTCCCAGACAACTTCGATCTTTAAAGATTTATATGTAATATCAATCGTCCCCTTCCGTCTTCTTAATTCTTGTTCTTTTATTGTCCTCTCTCCTTAATAGTAGTTTAATCTCATATTCTCTAACACTCTGTAACCTCTTGCGTCCTAGTGGCTTTATTGCCTTTGATCTTTAAAAATTTCTTCTTTTATTGTTCTCTCTCATCAACAGCAATTTTTTTTTATTTTTTATATACTTTCTAACAATCAGTAACACCTTCATAATTAATGACTTTATTACCTTGCCACTTGGGATGAAATGATTAAAAAAAATCTGGAGTGGACTTTGGGAACGAACAGAGTTTCAAACCATAGAGGAGGATGTGGAGTTATTTAGCCGGTTGAAGAAAAATCAGAGTTTGAACAAGGATGATGAAACGATGCTACATTTGTTCACCTGCCAGCAGTTAAAGCAACATACAGCCAAATCACACTGAAACACCGGTATTAAGTCCAGCCAGTTGTAAGCGAATAATGAGACATAAAACCGTTCGGCGCATGGGGCTATCAATTTCATCCCGTAAACCCTCACTTGCTATGAAAGACAGCACTAACGCCTACTGTTTTTGAAAACGGTTTTCCTATATAGACTACGCGATTAAAGTAGGAGGAAGGAGCTGCTAGATCCAGATCAGAAGTGAGATCAGCTTCAATCATCTATTATTCACGTCTAATATTTAGGTTGGCTGTTTTCTCACTGGTGATAGGAACGGTATTTAGTCACCCCCACGAGGGCATCATGTGGCACAAGGCCGGTTTAACGTGGGGTTTCCGAGCCCGTGGGGTTTCTGAGCCCGTGGGCTCGGGCAAAAATATGCCCTTTGAACCCGTATAAAGGGGTTCAGGGTCGGTCTACCACCCCGAAAGAGACTCCGCCCTTCGGCGTAGCCTCGTAGCCCGTAGGCAGAGAGTTCAACCGATCAGCTGATCAGCCGGTCGCCCGACTTCAGACGGAACTCAACTGGTGATAGGAACGCCGACAATATTCAAGTTTCCTCTCTATGTTTTCTTCATTTATTCTAACTAATAAGTATTAAAGAAATACATTAAATAAATAGTTAAATAAATTAATACATTAAATAATTAAATAAATTATTGATTTAATTTAACGACAATACTTCTCTGAACTGACTGTTTCGTTTTGGTTACGACGTTCACGAGAGACGACACACTCCATATCCCGCAAAACACAAAAAGAGTATAACATTTATTGGCTGTTATTATTGCTTTGGAGATGTGTTCTCTTTTACATTTGCTAATAACAATTGTTTATTTCGGATATGATTATAGTGAACACATATAAATACATATAAATATATAAAATATATTTTATTTTCATAAAGAAAATGAGGAAGAAAAATTATTTTCATCAAGAAAGAAGAAGAAAAAGAAAAAGAAAAAAAAGATCTTTTATTTTCATAATGAAAACAGAAGAAAAAGAAGCAGAAGACGATACTTTAGTTTCAGAAATAGATGAAGAAGAAGAAGAAGAAGAAGAAGAAGAAGAAGAAGAAGAAAAAGAAGAAAAAGATCTTTTATTTTCATAATGAAAACAGAAGAAAAAGAAGCAGAAGACGATACTTTAATTTCAGAAATAGAAGAAGAAGAAGAAGAAGAAGAAAAAGAAGAAGAAGAAAAAGAAGAAAAAGATCTTTTATTTTCATAATGAAAACAGAAGAAAAAGAAGCAGAAGACGACACTTTAGTTTCAGAAATAGAAGAAGAAGAAGAAGAAAAAGAAAAAAAAGATCTTTTATTTTCATAATGAAAACAGAAGAAAAAAAAGCAGAAGACGACACTTTAGTTTCAGAAATAGAAGAAGAAGAAGAAGAAGAAAAAAAAGATCTTTTATTTTCATAATGAAAACAGAAGAAAAAGAAGCAGAATACGATACTTTAATTTCAGAAATAGAAGAAGAAGAAGAAGAAGAAGAAGAAGAAGAAGAAGAAAAAGAAGAAGAAGAAAAAGAAGAAAAATATCTTTTATTTTCATAATGAAAACAGAAGAAAAAGAAGCAGAAGACGGCACTTTAGTTTCAGAAATAGAAGAAGAAGAAGAAGAAGAAGAAGAAGAAAAAGAAGAAGAAGAAAAAGAAGAAAAATATCTTTTATTTTCATAATGAAAACAGAAGAAAAAGAAGCAGAAGACGGCACTTTAGTTTCAGAAATAGAAGAAGAAGAAGAAGAAGGAGAAGAAGAAGAAAAAAAGATCTTTTATTTTCATAATGAAAACAGAAGAAAAAGAAGCAGAAGACGATACTTTAATTTCAGAAATAGAAGAAGAAGAAGAAGAAGAAGAAGAAGAAGAAAAAGAAGAAGAAGAAAAAGAAGAAAAAGGTCTTTTATTTTCATAATGAAAACAGAAGAAAAAAAAGCAGAAGACGACACTTTAGTTTCAGAAATAGAAGAAGAAGAAGAAGAAGAAGAAGAAGATGCAGAAAAAAAAGAAGAAGAAGAAAAAGAAGAAAACGATCTTTTATTTTCATAATGAAAACAGAAGAAAAAGAAGCAGAAGACGACACTTTAGTTTCAGAAATAGATGAAAAAGAAGAAGAAGAAGAAGAAGAAGAAAAAGAAGAAAAAGATCTTTTATTTTCATAATGAAAACAGAAGAAAAAGAAGCAGAAGACGATACTTTAATTTCAGAAATAGAAGAAGAAGAAGAAGAAGAAGAAAAAGAAGAAGAAGAAAAAGAAGAAGAAGAAGAAGAAGAAAAATATCTTTTATTTTCATAATGAAAACAGAAGAAAAAGAAGCAGAAGACGGCACTTTAGTTTCAGAAATAGAAGAAGAAGAAGAAGAAGAAAAAAAAGATCTTTTATTTTCATAATGAAAACAGAAGAGAAAGAAGCAGAAGACGATACTTTAATTTCAGAAATAGAAGAAGAAGAAGAAGAAAAAGAAGAAGAAGAAAAAGAAGAAAAAGATCTTTTATTTTCATAATGAAAACAGAAGAAAAAGAAGCAGAAGACGGCACTTTAGTTTCAGAAACAGAAGAAGAAGAAGAAGAAGAAGAAGAAGAAGAAGAAGAAGAAAAAGAAGAAAAATATCTTTTATTTTCATAATGAAAACAGAAGAAAAAGAAGTAGAAGACGGCACTTTAGTTTCAGAAATAGAAGAAGAAGAAGAAGAAGAAGAAGAAGAAGAAAAAGAAGAAGAAGAAAAGAAGAAGAAGAAGAAAAAGATCTTTTATTTTCATAATGAAAACAGAAGAAAAAGAAGCAGAAGACGACACTTTAGTTTCAGAAATAGAAGAAGAAGAAGAAGAAGATGCAGAAGAAAAAGAAGAAGAAGAAAAAGAAGAAAACGATCTTTTATTTTCATAATGAAAACAGAAGAAAAAGAAGCAGAAGACGACACTTTAGTTTCAGAAACAGAAGAAGAAGAAGGAGAAGAAGAAGAAGAAGAAGAAGAAGAAGAAGTTCTTTTATTTTCAAAATTAAAAAAAACAAGAAGATATATTATTTTCATAAAAAAAAATATCGTACAAACAGCAAAATAGGTAAGTGCCGTTTATGGAGATGGTGCTATAGTCGAGAATATTGTTCATAAGTTGTTCACTAGGTTTAAAAGTGATTTTGATTTAGAACAAATAGAAAGTTCTACAGTCATTAAGAGTGGGCCAATCGAAAGAATATACTGGACTTGTAAATTATTTGAAGTCGCTTTGATACGTGAATTGTTGCAATGCTTTTGTGTCACATGATTTAAAGGGAAAAAATGAGTGAACCGAATTTCCATTTTTGATTTTGGGCTTAAACAAAGCAAAAATGATCACTTTCTGAAAAGAATTATCACAGGCAATGAAAAATGGATAGTTTACAACAATGTGGGGCGAAATAGTCCTGGGGAAATCGAAATAAGACATGAAAAAGATGAATTCTATGGATCTGGTGGGATTGGAAGTGCCTTGCTTATAAGGAGATCGGTCCGTAAAGCCAGATATTTTAATCGGACAAATCTAACAAAACCCTAAGTAAAACCCCAGGAGAAATAACAAAACAGTTCAATACATATCATCTGTGGATCATTAAACGCCATCCTAAACTCGGACATTATCTGGCATCTCCTCGGTTTATGCAAAGAGTTGCCCTTTGCTCGTCCTTGAAGAATAGAATTACTACCGAACATTTCCTCTAAGGAAATATATGTTCATTATAATCATATCCGAAATAAACAATTGTTATTAGCAAATGTAAAAGAGAACACATCTCCAAAGCAATAATAACAGCCAATAAAAGTTATATTCTGTGTTTTGCGGGATATGGAGTATGTCGTCTCTCATGGACGTCGTAACCAAAACGAAACAGTCAGTTCAGAGAAGTATGGTCGTTAATTAGCAGCATTGAACAATAACTTCCAGCAAAAATCATCCGCCATTCGTTAATCGTAAAAGCGTGCTGCAAGACCACATATTGTCCGAGTAACTCAGGCAAAGATTATAGCACTAAATATAGAACATTTCCATCATCCTCCATATGCTCCTGTAGCTGCTCCATCTTTTCAGATAGTTACAACATTTTAGCGGAAAAATATTTTATTCATTGGGAAGATGTTAAAAGTGAGATTGTTTCCTCATATTGACACTTGAACAATTTTACATCCGAAGAAGCAACAATTTCTCATTATATTGATAAATGTCTATTTTAACCATATTCTCGATATTTTCTTAATATTCAATTTTTAAAAAGTATTTTTATTTTTAATTTAAATTTCCCTCTATTTAAACAAATGAATATTAACCCCTTTTTCATATAATTGTATCCGACATTCTTTGTTTAATATACTTCAAACTGTGATCTAAATGCTCAGGTGATTACCAATTTCAAAGCAACAATTGATTTTCTCTGAATTAGTAATTAATTAATCATCAAAAATGAGTAATTATTTGTAACAGGAGCGATTAGAAGAAAGATTTATTTACTTATTTACGTTGCTCTGGTTATGTTCATTGATCTATGCGTCAAATAACAACGCCGATTTTTCACGAAGGGAGGAACGGAATGACTGACCTAGTAAATGATTCAATATAATATTTCAATTTCATAGCCGAGAATGTCAGCCCGAATAGGCGCAACGAGCCCCTCTAATGGAGATCAGTATCAGCCATGCTAATGGGAAAAAGGAAAGTATCTTTCACGTGATTGACAGAGAGAAGTTTAGTTTTGAATGCGTTTAAATTAACAAGCCATTTCTTGTCCCAGTTAACAACATACTGGAGGTCATTTTTGAGATCAACTGCCAATTTGACCTCATCGAACTGATCAGATTTACTATCGAAACCGGAGTAAATGGTTGTGTCATCAGCATATATATCAAGTTGAGATATAGGTTAAAATGAAAGAATCATTTGTTTATTTTCTATTTTTAAGTGCAAGAGTTTCTTTGCAACTTATTACTTCAGAAAAGAATACTGAGATTTATAAATATTTCCGCATTCCTTTCTGAAGTATATACATTGCTTAGTTTCATTTACTCCCAAGCTGTGATCTAAATGCTCAGGTGGTTACCAATTTCATAGACAATTAATTTTCTCTGAATTAGTAATAAATTACTCATCAGAAATAAGTAATTAATTGTAACCGGAGTGATTAGAAGAAAGATTTTTTCTGTAATTTACGTTTCTCTTGTTATGGTCATTGATCTATGTGTCATATAAAAACGCCGATTTTTCACCAAGGGGACGGAATGGAATGATTGAGAAGAAAAAGAATGACATACATTGCAAGACTTTTATATACTACGACATACGCAAAACTATACATATACATAAATACAAATGTCCACGTGGAGAAATATATACAGCAAAGCAAATATAAGGAGGAACAAAAAGGAAAGGATTTACATATAATTTGGAGATACTCCTGATCTGGAGACGCCATATTTAAGACTCCAGATTTAAACGGACCGGATATGTCCCAAATGGAAACCGCACAATATGTTTGTAAGCTGCTGGGGAGGCAAATTTATCCTCAGTCTGGGCTCTTTGGTTCACGCTAGAAGAACGCAAGTTTCTCCCTTGGTTGCAGTCCACGAACTGGAAAATGACTGCCGCTTTGGTTACTGTATGTAGTGACGTCATGAAACGGCTGACTCACGCGACTTATCTCTACCAAAGGGAGTCTTTAACTTAGCTGAATCTGCATCTATGTGCCGTGTCCCTTCAGGACGTTGGCAATCATGGCTCTCCACAATTTCCTGTCATTTGTAGCAGTTAATAAATTTAATTTTTTTTGTTGCCTCTCCAAAAATTTGATCCATTCACTCAAGGTCGCTTTTAGTTTGTCCTGTGAGTATCACATTTTCCAAGCCCTCTTTCCTCATTATGAAATTTCAATTGACTCTTTCTGGTGTTAAGTCTAAATGCTATTTTTGTTTCCATTGCCTTTAGAATTCCGTTGTTCTTCGGACCGTGGTATTTTCAGCAACTACATTTCTGTTGCTTGAAGTTTCTCCATCTTTGGCGAGATTGTCTAGCATTCACTGTCATACAGAAGGACTGATATAATAGTTCTGGTCTCTTTTCTTTATTCCTAACGAAATATATCTGTATTTCTTAATATTCTGCTGAGCTCTTAGACGTCATCTTAAATGGTTCTTATTACTAAGCTCAGATCCATAGTGTCCTTTATTCAGGTAGTATCTTTGACAAGAGCGTGATTAACGCTTAAACTGAAGCTTCGAAATAGGAAAATAACAAAAAAAAAAACAAAAAAAAAACTTCTTTGTTTCATATCTCAAGTACGCGTGGGACTCATACTTTAAACTCGGACTTAACAATATATTCTCTACGAGTGGGCCGTAAGGATATGTATTTATTTTAGGTTATAATTTTATATTTGCTCCCGCTACCTACCACCCCCTCTCTTTCACACACACGCACACACACGCAGACCCGGACAATGAGGTTTATATATTAAATTAATTTTCAGGGTTTCACACACACACACACTCACACACACACACACACACACACACAAGCTTTCAGCTTTATAGATTAGAAGATAAGAATTCAAAGAGAAAAGACAAATAGATTTTGTGACGTGAGGACCGGCAGGGCATGACCTAGGGCTTTCGGAACTGCACTATACTGCGCCGCGGAGGGTTGACACAGGTCAGCGACAAATGAGTAGTGAGAAAAAAAAAAGGCAAACTTCAATCAAAGTTTGTCGCTGGGGTACTGTGTCGTTTCTATATACGGGATCCTTTTTCTGCTCCCAATTCATTAAACTTTCGCAGATGTCTGTGGATTTGGGTGCATGAAGACGAAGGCGAGCAGAAAAGAGAGTTGGCTTTATTATTATTATTATTATTATTATTATTATTATTACATTTGAATCGTTTCAAGTGTCATCGTCGTCGTCGCTGTCTTTATTCCGGCTTCTGATGATCTTTTATTAACGTCATTGTTCGTCTTTGTGCGTGTGTGACTGCGTGCCATTTTCCTTTTTAATCATTTTCTTCTTTTCGTCTTCATCTTGGTTATGTAATTTGACGATTTTTATTTATGCTGACTTCTTTTGTAGTCATTGCTTTTACTGTTTTAATTACTACACTATCTTTCTTTTTTTTTCTTTTCTTCTTCCGTATTTACTTTCCTTGTTCCTTTTACTTTTGTTTATTTCTTTCTTTCTTTTCTCTTACATTCTTTTCATTTTTGATTTTGTTTATTTCTTTTCTCTTTCTTTTCTTTCTTTTTTGATTTTTTTTATTTCTTTTCTCTTTCTTTTTTATTTTCTTTGTTTCTTTTCTATTTTCTTTCTTTTTTGATTTTCTTTCTTTCTTTTCTCTTTCGTTTTCTTTCTTTTTTTGATTTTGTTTATTTCTTGCTCTCTTTTAACTTTCTTTTTCTTTCCTTTTTTATTTGTTTCTTTTCTCTATCTTTTTTCTTTTCAGATTTTGTTTGTTTTTTTCTTTCTTTTCTTTCTTTTTTGATTTTGTTTGTTTCTTTTTATCTTTTCTCATATATTATTTTTTTCTTTTTCTTTCTTTTTTGTTTTCTTTCTTTCGTTCTTTCTTTTTTTCTTTCTTTCCTTCTTTCTTTTTTTCTTTTCTCTTGCATTACTTTCTTTTCGTCTTTTGTTGTATTTCATTTTGGCTGATTTCTTTCTTTCTTTCTCTTTGACTTTTTCTTTCTTTCTGTTTCATTTTTATTCCTTATTGCTTTTTCCATTCCCCTATATATATTAGGTTAGTGCAAAAATAATGACGTAATAATGTCGTTTTTTGACGTATTTTTTAACGTCAAAAAACGACATTAATCGTGAGGCATTATGCATTTTTACTAATATACATACATACTTGCTCTCACACACACACACACACACACACATATATATATAATTATTTATTTAAAAATATGATTCCAACACGTTACATAAGAGTTCTCATGTTTCAAAACCTAACCAGTTCTTTCCTATTTTCTATATATTTTCAAACGCACACACACACACACACACACGCACACACACACACACACACACACACACACACACACACACACATATATATATATATTAATTATATATATATATATATATATATATATATATATATATATATATATATATATATAAGTACAGGGTTGGGACAGATGGAATAAAATCCCGATAACCAAAAATACTATTATTAAAAGAGTCTTCAATACCGAGTAGAGAAGTGTTGAAACAAAACTGCAATTTTTGTAGGAATGTTATAACATTCATATGATATAATTTTGAATATATATATGTGTGTGTGTGTGTGTGTCTTTGTGTTTGCGTATGTGTGTGCATGTATATATTAATTGGTGCAGCATATATAATTATAAAGAAGTAATCATCCAAAGAATTAATCAGTAAAGTTATTGTATATATTGGCGAAATCACTTCGTTAACAGATCGAATGAAATATTAACTTACTAGAAACTCTCTGAATGATGTAATCCTTACATTTAAAATTACTGGTCGGATAACATGTTCTGTTCCAAGTACTTTCGAAGAAATTCGCTCCTTCATTGTCAGGTATTAATATTGTTTTCGGGTAAATTTCAGGTAAATTTCTGAGACGAAAATAAGGAGACGTGAGGAGCAGGAGTCGCAGAGGAGTATGGCTGTTGGACGCGGCAGGCCGAGTCGGACGCGGCAGGCCGAGTCGGACGCGGCAGGCCGAGTCGGACGCGGCAGCTGACAGCACGTCGCATATGCTTTTCATGTTGACGAATCGACTCGGATTTGCAAAAACAATATGAATCGAGTGATGAAAATCGAATAATCTATTAGGTTGGTGCAAAAATAATGTCGTTTTCTCACATATGTTACTATGTGAGAAAACGACATTATTTTTGCACCAACCTAATATATATATATACATATATATATATATATATATATATATATATATATATATATATATATATATATGTATATACATATAATTGTTGGATGAAAAGAACCATCATTAGCTGTAAAGAAGACCGTTCTCCATCTAAATAAACTGATGCGTTACCATGACTTTTCCTTAAAACCAAACGATTGATTCGAACAAGTATTGTTCCAAGTTAGAACAACTGACACCAATAGTCGATAAAAAGCATCCAGAATAACGAGAAGGTGTAAAGTAACCATGCAAAAATTGTTATATCCTTGTTGGAAAGTTTACTTTTTGGTTGTAAGTTGTTGGATTATTTGATGTCGAATACAAGATTTATAACCCAAAACTTACACCGTCCTGGATATGACGATAAACGATATTCGCGTCCTGGGTAAGTCGATAAACTACATCCAACTACAAGGCCTCTGATCAGGAGGTTCTGAAGAGCGTGAAACGACCTCTTAATTGCTGGTGTTCTCAGTACCACCCTGACCTCGAATAGTAGTACCTGCCAGCGTCCCAGCTATAGGCAAATGGTTACCCACCAAAAAAGTGGCAAAACACTATGAAAGTATAAAAAATGGTTTTAATACCAGTAGTACTTTTATTGAAAAATTATTACCAGCCATAGATTATTTCCAGCAGCACATTTTTGAAAATGGAAAATATTACCAGAAATATATTTTTGAAAAAAAAACATTATCTGCAATAAAAGTCTTGTCGGCGCATTAAATAAACCTTTCAGGTTGATATACCGTAAAACAAAACTTACAATTGTTATATATATATATATATAGACAAATTCCGGCAATTATTTTAAGATATTTTTTTATGTTTATACGTTCTTTTTTTTTATAGATACAAATATTTAAGTAAATGCTCTGTTTATAATAAACAGTATTAAATAACATTTACCGGCCTGAATGTCCGAGAAATTTTCATAGAAAATATGCGTCCTCCAACAGAAATCGAACCTGTATCCTATACGGAACCGTCATAAAGCCTGATGTGCTTTTACCAATTGTGCCACAGAGGAACGTTCGGTTAGCTAGGTCGATTTTAATGCTTTTAAACTACAATTCTCCATATTTTTATCTCGTACATTCGTATCTGCTCGATGCGCATCCAAATGTAAACAAATGACGTCACACATTCTGAAAATAAAAAAGAACGTATAAACATAAAAAAGTATATCTTAAAATAATTGTCGGACTTTTCCATTTCACAATGTGTGACATCAGACATTCAGGCCGGTAAATGTCGTTAATAAACATTTGTCGGAGCACTTAAACATTTGTATCTATATAAAAAAGAACTTATAAACATAAAAAAATATAATACATGCATACATACATATATATATATATATATATATATATATATATATATATATATATATATATATATGATATTTTTTATGTTTTTATATATATATATATATATATATAAGTTAAGTTATAAGGAACTTGGTAAACCGAATTGGTAAATCCAAAGAGGATGAAATCCTGAGAGCTCAATGTTAGGACAGAGCTAATATGTAATGAAAAACAAACCACTTTAATTTGAAAACTTTTGGAAGTTTTACCTGATGATCCTGAATCCTTAAAAAAGGATTTAGGTGAAATAAATTATCGTAATGGTACCTTAAAGTGGTTTGTTTTTCATTACATATATATATATATATATATATATATATATATATATATATATATATATATATATATATATATATATATAGTGAGAGAGAGAGAGAGAGACGTTTAAACTTGTGTTAAAACGTAGACATGCGTCAGGTTTATACATGAGACATTATTACTTTGAGTTGCTGAAAAGTTATCATTCGAATCCATTCCCCAAATTATTAAACATCAGATATTTTTCAATGATCCCTTAGACCTGGAAAGGTTTTAGCGTCATTTCGTAATAATATTGTTGTTTTAATTGTAATTGTTACATTTGTTCAATAGTTTATTGTTTTCATTTTTACAAATAAAGGAAACTTTTTTTTTTACCTTTCTTACTCTCCCCGCCTTACTCTTCCTTATCTTACAGGAGGGGAAGTGAAAGCGCAAAAAAGGTTTATAAATTATTCGCTGAGCCATACTGATGAGAGAGACAGAGACAAAGACAGAGGGAGGGAAGGAGAATGAGTAATAAATAAATAAAGAAAGAAAGAAAGAAAGAAAGAAAGAAAGAAAGAAAGAAAGAAAGAAAGGAAGGAAGGAAAAAATAAAGTATGTTTAGAGTTTGACTGTAGGAAAATATTAAATAGGGGAAAAAAAGAAAAAAAGAAAGAACATCAGAAAAAAAAAGAAAGAATAAAGACAAAAATGGCATGTATGAAAAGAGAGACAAAAGAGGGAAAAAGAGAAGAAGGAAAAGATTGACGGTGAAGTGAGAAAAAAGACTACGAAGTGAAAATATGTACAAAATAGGCAAAGATAAAAAGATAAAAAAGAAAGAAAGAAAGAAAGAAAGAAAAAAAAAGAAAGAATGTAGTCAATGCTTGTGTAGGAGAAAAATAAGGAAATAATTAATATAGATCATCTCAGAAATATAGATAAATTCTGAAGAAGGCCAGAGCGTATAATGGCAGCAACGTCGTAAATATGGCAATAAAGATGCGGACAAGAGTCAGAACGATGGAAATAGTGTAAGTCCTAACGGACATGTAAAACAGCTTACCTGACCCCAACGATAATTTATTCGCGAATTTACCTCGTTGCATGTCCAATATATGGTTGGAGATTAAGAAAGAAAGAAAGAAAGAAAGAAAGAAAGAAAGAAAGAAAGAAAGAAAGAATGTAGTCAATGCTTGTGTTGGAGAAAAATAAGGAAAAAGTAGGCGAAAAAAGGAAAACTAAGAAACAAGTAAAAAGATTGAGAATAGAAAATAAAGAAAAAAATTGACAAAGAAAGAAAGAAAGAAAGAAAGAAAGAAAGAAAGAAAGAGACAAACTAACAAAGACAAAAGGCAGAGAGGGAGAAAGAAAGAGAGAATATAGTCAATATATGTGTGGAAGAAAAAATATGGAAAAAGAAAGAGAAAGAAGAAAAATAAGAAACGAGTAAACGCAATGAGAAAATTAAGAAAAAATAGACACAACAAAAAAGAAAGAAAGAAAGAAAGAAAGAAAGAAAGCGTGTCAGTATTTGTATGGAAGGAGATATACAATAGGGGAAAGAGTGAGACAGAGAGACAGACAGACAGACAGACAGAGAAAGAAGAAAAAAGAATTAACTGGCGAAGAAGTGAGAGAAAAGTTTGCGAAATTAAAATATGGAAAAGGTAGGCAAAGCCAGCGTAAAACAAAAAAGAAAGGAGAAAAAAAAATAACGAAGAAAAGTAATGAAAGAAAGAAAGAAAGAAAGAAAGGAAAAGAAAAGGCGACAGTTAAGAAATCATGGTATCAAGACGCAAAAAAAAGAAGAAAGCTTGAGAAAGAAAAACAAAGGTGATAAACATCCGTAAAAGAAAAGGAAGAAAAAGCGAATAATGTCAAGAAAGAGTAAAAGACAGGTAGGTTTTTGAAAAAAAAGCCCCCCCCCCAAAAAAAAAACAGTGTAAATTGAAGAAGAAATCGAGGTACAAAATCGTGAGAAAGAAAGAGAGAGCTTAACAGCGGGTAAAAAAGAGTAAACAAAGTTATATAGAGAGGGGAGATGGAGAGAGAAAAAAACAGAGAAAGAGAGCAAATGGGAGAGAGAAACAGACAGAAAAGTGGGTGTTAGAAAATGGCGTAAGGGCAAATTAAAAATTTCAAGTTCACCTGATCCTTAAATGATACGATGCTGTCAATTTGACGGAATCTGTACTGACGTTTTGTGGGGTTTAAACAGAAGAAAGGAGGAGCGGACAAAAGCAGACCCCCTCGGGCACCTTCCCACCTCTACTCAATTCGCCGTACACATCTTCAGCGTCCATTGTAAAAACGAACACCCGCCCTGATGCATCAAGGGTGTAAGGACGCCCAAGCCTGCATAAGTACTTATGAAAATTACTATGTTTGTGCGGTCTGCTCATCTGTAAGTTAGACACAAGCCCTACTGACTGCGTTTATTTGTACGTTTTTGCCCATTGTCGAACAGGGGACTTTATTGCAACGAATGCATGAGTCGGTATAGGTGTATTTGCGTGTGCGGTTGTACGTGTGTACATGTGTGCATATACGGTTGCTTCAAAAGAGAATTCGTGGTGATGCTTATAATGTGTAAATCAGTGTATATTGTGGTCATTGTTAAAGTTATTGGCATTTTGAGAAACTCGTTTACCAGTTCCTTACAAAAATAATGGCTTATATATAAGAAAAAATTTCTTAAATCTATGCTATTATTATCTTTTCCTATGTGTGTCTTCGTATATTTAAGCTTCATTTTGCTGGACAGATTTTGTTTTTTTGTATATACCATTAAACATTTTGGTCGAAATGCACCCATTTGCACGTTCCCAGTCGATCGCTATTAAGACCCATTCACGTCATTCTTTCTGAACTAATTTGCACATTTTTAATTTTGCACTCATTATTTCCTGTTTCATCTAGCTTAGCCTGACATTTTTTGTTTATTATTATTATTATTATTATTATTATTATTATTATTATTATTATTATTGTTGTTGTTGTTGTTGGTGGTGGTGGTATTATTAGTATTATTACTTTATTCGGTTAAACAGCGCGTTCGCCGGCGTCTTTTGGGTTCAGTTTCTTTGTATTGGAATGAAAGACAAAACTGGGTGTAAAGAAAATCCCTTTGGATTTTTGAAGATAAGCGGGACAATAAATTAAATTACCTTATCAGATCCGACGACCAAAGACCAGAAAACACTGGCTAAACGTTCATAAACGTTAAAAAAGATATATGAGCATTGCAGAGATATTCTGCGTAGCAACACTTTAAAGGCACTGGCAGTTCACCGAAAATTTCGAATAAATAAATCGTAGTCTGATCAGGAGAGAAAAAGAATACACTAAGAAGAAAGTGTATTGAGAGTGCGCTGATCTCATAATTCTTGACAATAAACCTAAGATCAGAACCATACATAATATCACCGATCATCACAAAAACAATAGTAGCACAATGCTTTATTCGGGTTAATATATATAAAAAAGAGATCTACTCGGGGTGGGCTGATTTAAAATCCAACAGAAACCAACGGTTGTAATATATATATATATATATATATATATATATATATATATATATATATATATATATATATATATATATATATGGTGCCCAAAAATAATGTATACGCTCTTTAAATATTAATAGTTCATGATACATTTTTGATATGGATAAAAATATGCAAAACAGATGGATTGTAAGAAGAGGGACAATTGAATACCCACCTAGATCACCAGATTTGAAACTCTTGGGTTTCTTTTTTTTTGGGGGGGGTGTCTAAAAGTCAAAGTTTACAGCAGAAAACCTGAAATAATTGCTGAAATGAAGAAGAATGTGCTCAAATACCAGAGGAAATGATACTGGACATTTGTAGGTCTATTTCTTCAAGATATGAAAAGTGTATTGAACAGAACAGCAACCAGTTTGAGCACTTGATGTGAACTCATCATTATATGAACATTCTGCCATTGCTCCAAGTAGCTTTTATCTTATTCAAGTTAAGTTTCTATGTTTTTTTGTAAATTTTTCTCTGAACTTCTTTAAATGTGTATTCTTTCTCTTGTATTAATGCTATTTACAAGTCAAAATACATAAATTGAAAAAGTTATAACGATTCAAAGAGTGTATACATTATTTTGGGACACCCTGTATATGTGTGTGTTTGGAGGAATAATCTAGACATATTTTTATTTAAATTTTTATTCTCGTCCTTTCAAATTTACGGATCAATCTCGTAATGTTGCCATTAAACTCATTAAGGAAGACGCCATAGTTTTTGTTATTCCTTTTTTCTTCCCTAAAGTACTTTCACTCTCATACAAGATAATCTTCAGGGGTGAATTGCTAAGACAGATACTAATGTCATTGATAGTCGTCAATTTCTTTTAAATGCGCTTGAAACGCGCTCTGTTCATTCAAAAAAGTTAACGTTATCAAGGGAGGTAACTTTTCATAATTGTAAATTATTTTTAAAGAATTACAATTTAAGTATTGTAATTTAAAAAAATTAAAATTTAGGTATTTTTAAACCTAGCTGCTATAGACATTTTAAAACATTTTTACTATACTCCTAATTAATCTTATTTAGTATTTGTTGTAAATTTTTTTATATAGAGGGCTTGAAGAAGTTTTTACTTTTTTATTTTCATGATGGAGTATACTTGTATTTCCAATTAATATTTTTTAAATTGTCAATGTGGACTGGAACTTTCTTTTAAATGTTGAGGTATGGTGCTTGAATCTGCCAAATTATATATATATATATATATATATATATATATATATATATATATATATATATATATATATATATAAGTAATCGTTGAGGTCAACACAGTCTGACGATTGCGTCAGGAAGCCTGATGATTGCGCCCAGCATGAAACAGCCTGTCGCCTCTGAGTGTTGACATCAATGTTCACTTTTATATTTAAATATGTTCTATCTCTGATATTGAGCTCTTTATTCCATAAATATAGCACACGTTAAAACAATATTTCTTCATATATACAAACATATATATATATATATATATATATATATATATATATATATATATATATATATATATATATAGACGATTTATTTTTAGTAGATGCTCATATTTAAGTCGATGTTCTGTTTATTCATTTACGTAATGTTCAGCTTATACAAGGCCGAGGAGGAACTCGAGGTAGAGGGTTACTTTAAGGAATGGTTTATACGGACAGGAGGGGAAATAACGTTTAACTCTCGACTTGAACAAGTTAAAATTGAAGTGAACGGGGCAAAAATCCACTTGAGAGTCTGTTACATTGGTTCGTGGAAATTGAACTGTATACTTATTTATTTCCATGTACATCTATCGTCCTGAATATTCAAGAAATCTAAATATCAAAATATGTATTCACCATGGATATCTTCTTCATCTTCTACCTCCAGTTATGGGTAAATAGCAGGACTGACTGGGTTCTATAGCCTTGGATGGCAACTGGTCTAAGAGAAGAACAACTCTGAATTCAAAACCTGCGGAGGGCCGTTTGGGGACCTTGTGGCACGTAGTGCACCAGGTCTCTGTATTCGGCCCTTCAAAAAGTGTGGTGGGTTCTGCACAAATCCTTCACCACTATAGTCAAATCATATGTGCTGGTGTCTGTTACTTGAAACCTCATATGTCTAGAGTCCACCATGAATATATATATATATATATATATATATATATATGTATGACGTCACACATTATGAAATGTACAAAGTCCGACAATCATTTTAAGTCATTTTTATGTTTATACATTCTTTTTATAGATACAAATATTTAAGTAAATGCTCTGTTTATAATAAACAGTATTAAACAATATTTACCGGCCTGAATATCCGAGAAATTTTCATAGAAAATATTCGTCCTCCGACAGGAATCAAACCTGTATCCCATACGGAACTGTCATTTAGCCTGACGTGCCTTAACCGATTTGGTCACAGAGGAGCACGTGGTTAGCAAAATCGATTTTACTGTCTTTTAACTGCAATCTTCCATGATTCTCTTATTGATAGCTGCTCATGGCGCATCCAGATGTAAAGAAATGACATCACACATTAATTATCTTAAGACATTTTTATGTTTATATATAAACCGAGCATTTACTTAAATATTTGGATCTATAAAAAGAATGTGTAAGCATAAACGTAAAAGTTATTTATTCGAAAATTATAACACAAATATGTTATGAAATCACTACAAAAGTAGCCATTTTGTTTCAACACCTCTGGTGTCTTATCAAGTGATGATGTTGAATATAGAATGAAGGTTTTTAAAAGGATCAAATAAATTAACCACCCCTTGCAAGGGGGAAACGCTGGTAAATTAGCTGGAATGACCAATCCAAATACAAATATATGAGAATTCCAAAAACTTGACAACAAACTAAGTTTATAATAACTATTTAATACCTTAATGTTGGGCTTAGATTAAAGTAGAATTTATTCTAACTAATAAGTATTAAATTATACGATAAAATTTGAAATAAAAAATTAAAAATTACCCATTTTAAAATTTAAATTTAATCTCTATTAAGTTTAAAATTATAAAATGACTGTGAGCACTCTTTTAAGAATAGTAATTGTTGGTTATTGGAATTTAAGTAAATGGTCTGTTTATAATAAACAATATTAATTACATTTACTAGTCTGTTCCTTTGGGGTACTCATTTTTTCTACGAAATTTCGTGTGTATATATATATATATATATATATATATATATATATATATATCATAATACACACACAGACACTCACATAAACACACACACTAACACACACACACACACACACACACACACACACACACACATATATATATATATATATATATATATATTAATGCGTGTTTCATTAAACAATATAGACAAGTTTTATCTATTTATTTTAAGTAGCTTCCTTTCATATTGTCTGATAAGCTTAATCCCATTATCCTTAAATGCCTATAATTTATAACAGAAGCCATTGGTTTATTTCCACGGCTTCCCATACTTAATACTTCTCGTTTTTCACTCTCGCCTGGTCATGTGTGACGTCCCGAGCTTCGACGCGATTTTCGATTCCGCGTCTCGTATATACGAGTTTGTCGTTACTTGTAATTTTTATGCAGCAAGGGCGGACTATCATTGTTATTTCGTCCGTTGTTGTTTGATTTATTGAAATTGTCATCTTTGTTAATGGCTTGTGTAAGCCGAAAGCTTCGATCGCATTTAAACATCTATCAATATAGTGTTTTCCACATCATTCAGTTGATTGTTAGTAGTTTAATGCTTATATTAAGTCTGTTAGTGAAGAGATTTCGCCATTAATTGCATTTAATATTGCTAATTGATTCAATGTATGATTATGTATGATTATCTCTTTATAATATATATTTTCCTGAGAAAAAAACTACTAAGTTATATCACTATATTAATTGATAACTATATACTTAGTTCATGTCATGTTAACTGAAAAACACTTGTATAAAAAAGAATTCGTGAATTTACCATATTACAAAATTCATATAAAAATTCTTACTTGAAATTTTGAACTTTAGCGTTGGGACTCGCAGATTCCGAGTTTGTACAACCGTCAATAAATAGCACATTCTTAAAAAAAAACATCTTTCGGTCTACAAACTATTATTTCGTCTTCAAGTTTTAACTTTAAAGGAAAAAAAATACAGCCTGGTGATGGAGACATGGATCTTCCAAATTACTTGCTTAACTTAAAAAAATATACACTAGAAACATCTGACAACAGTTTTATAAATGAGGATCACATCATTCAATGGATTAACAGTATTTTAATGCATACATTATATTCTACTAGCGAAGTGATTTCGCCATTAATCGCTTTAATATTGCTGATTGATTCTATGTATGATTATTTCTTTATACATATATATATATATATATATATATATATATATATATGCGTGTGTGTTGTGTGTGTGTGCGTGCACGCGCGTACGTATGTGCATGTTTTGATGTGTGTCTGTTGATAAAGTCTTTTTATAGTTGAGACAAGTGTTAAATCCGCTGTTCATAGCATTTACTTTTTTTTTTAAAAGTGCTCAATACAAAGTAGATAAAAATATTATTATATTTTTATTATAAGAGATTATAATAAAAACATTTTGAAATCGCTACGCAAAAGATTTCATTTTTCAATACTATAATTGTACTTCCTTATGCGATGGTAAGTAACTGTTGATTAAATGATTTTTATAGAAATTTAAAAACAAAGTGTTACCACTTTTCTCGAAAGGTAAAGTGGGGGACATAAGGTCAGAATTAAAAATGGACTTATGGGTATGTCTTGATTAACCAATTAAGTAAGTTCAGAAAAAAAAGAAAAAGTTGAGATTTCAATTTTTTTTTATTATAATCACTTATAATATATATATATATATATATATATATATATATATATATATATATATATATATATATATATATATGTGAGAAAACGACATTATTTTTACACCAACCTAATATATATATATATATATATATATATATATATATATATATATATATATATATATATGTATGTATGTGTGTGTGTTTTTTATGTGTGTGTGTGTCTTTTTTAATTACTTCTTTGCAATGATGTTCACCCCGTACAAATATCAAGAGCCATTCGAGGAAGAGGGTTTTAAAATAAGAGACACCACCCCAAGCATATATATATATATATATATATATATATATATATATATATATATATATATATATATATATATATATATACTCTCACACACACATACGCACATATCTGTGTGTGCGTGTGTATGTAAAATAATTCAAGGAAATTGTAACTTAATATTGAAATAATAATAGAGAATTATAAAATGTCGACGTTTGCCTTTGTGGAAACGTGGGCAATTCGAAGTGGTGTAATGGTTAGAAAGCTTGTCTCGCTAGATCAATTAAGCACTGAATTCATTTCGCACTGGGTGCCCAGTAATTTCGGCCTTGTGCCACATCTAAGCTACGCTTAGCAAATTATTTCGGGCACTTCGTCGTGGTGTAATGAATAGCAATCCTCTAGATTTATAGCGCTTAAATAGTGAGTTCGATGGTTGCCTCATAATTTCTGCCCTGTGCCACCTCTAAGCTAAGTGTAGAAATGTATTTAGGACATATCGACGTGGTGTAATGGTTAGGAAGATTGTCTTGCTAGATCTATTATAACCAAGTAGTGAGTTCGATCCTCACTGTGTGTCCCATACTTTCGGCCTTGTGGCGCATCTAAGTTAAGCTTGGAAAGACACCATGACAGTTAGTTTCCCTGACCTCAACGAATGATCTGAACACCAAAGAGGGGAAAAAATATGTGTCCGTCCTGGATATTTTCTCGTTGCCAGCAAGTAATTAAGTTGATGCTGTATTTTTCTTTTTTGGTATTCAGTTATTTCAGACATTCTGTAAAATTCTTGGTTCATCGTCTGCTTCTTTCTTTCGTGTTACTTACCTCTGTTTTTCTCTTTGTTTAACACACACTCACACACACACGCCACCACACGCACGCATACATACACACACACGCAGTCATACACATATTCTCTCGAAATTAATCTCTGTCTTTTACTTCTTTAAATTTTTTCTTTCTTTCTTTTTTTTTTTTTTTTTTTTATTGAAACATTGCACCTCTGTCATTGGACACTGTGTGATCTGGGGAGCTATCTTGTAACTGGAGATGTTACTGAAAAGAAACTCCCGTACCCACTAAAGCGGGTCCCCCCCCCTCATGTTTTCCGCTGTAGCCGCTGTTCATGACGTCATCCTTCACTAAACGGAGATGGTGGAAATTAATCATATTTTCTTTCCTCGTTTATCTGAACTTCGTTAGATGTTACATCGTCACCAAACACCGATTCAATTCATTTTTTTTTTCTTTTTCTTTTTCTCCCACAGATCTTTTCTTTTTTCTTACAGCTTTGCTCGATTTCTCTTTGTAGCCCACGGGACTGGCCTGCTACATTGACGAACTAGCGTTCTCTGGTCGCCTTGTCGAACCGACACAACTCATTGAAGAGAGACATTGATTTTAAACAATGGTGAAAAAGCAGCCAATCGTTTAACACATTGACTGACAACAACGAGACAGTTTTTATTATGGGGTTGACGACGAGTTATCTCGTGATAGGCATTTTCTGGTAAATCAAGGCATAAAAAAGTAATTATTGCCAAGGTTGACGATTATAAAGTTGGATCATAATGTCACATTTTGTCATTAATCTCTCGGAGTCAAAGTGTTATTAGGTTGGTGCAAAAATAATGTCGTTTTCTCACATAGTAACATATGTGAGAAAACGTCATTATTTTTGCACCAACATAATATATAGCTATTAGGTTGGTGCAAAAATAATGGCGTTTTCTCACATAGTAACATATGTGAGAAAACGACATTATTTTTGCACCAACCTAATAACTTGTTATTCGATTCCAGTGAAGGTACTCAAGAGGGACCCTGATTTTCTGACAAGTTTAAAAAGAGAATCAAG
>OZ010610.1:72247881-72287881 GCA_963932145.1 Acanthosepion lycidas | reverse complement strand
ATACAGATTTTTAAAAAATCTGCTCTGCTGCTCCTTCTTTTTACCTCGGGGTTCTTGACAAAATCCAAAGAAGGATCTGTAATGTAATCGATCCTGACTTGGAATCTCGACTTAAGTCATTATCACAAAGACGTGATATTGCTTCCCCCTGTCTTTTCTACAAATATTTCCGTGGCAACTACTCTGCGAGCCTTTATCCCGACCAAATTAATTTAAGTGTGCTACTCAATTGGCATATAGATCCCACCCATTTCGTGTTGAAATAGTTAAATGCAACTGCTACTTCTATTCTAACAGTTTCTTTACTTGCACTTCCTGACTGTGAAATTCCCTTCCGTTCACTTGCTTCGCTGATAACTACACTCTTCAAAAATGTAAATTCAACGTCCATTGCCATCTTCTTGAACCCCTGTTCATCTTTTATCCTTTCTTCAAACCTCCCTATAATCAGATTTTTCTTTCGCTTTCACTCCCAGTAACGACCTGAGTACTAGTGGCATCCCCGTCTTGCTTAGAATGAAATGATAAAAAAGAATAGTTTGGCTTTCGTAGGTGGATGTAATTTGCGAATAATTTACATAACTAACTGAACACTCTATTATGTTATATATATATATATATATATATATATATATATATATATATATATATATATATATATATATAATTATTTATATATATATAATTTATATATTTATTCATATATATATAATTAAACATATATGTATTATTATATATATGTTATTTATATATATATTATTTATACATATATAAAATTTATAAATATATATATATATATATATATATATATATATATATATATATATATATATATATATTTAAAAATATGGTTCCATCGCATTTTGAAATAAATAATTATATTTATTTGTATCGAGCTAAATAATAACAAAAATACTAAAGAATTTTGGATTATTTACCTAACGAGTTCTTTCCTATTTTCTATATATTTTTAGACACCAACACACACACAAACTCACGCATGTACATATATATATATATATATATATATATATATATATATATATATATATATATATATATATATATATATATATGTGTGTGTGTGTGTGTGTGTGTCTATATTTCTGAGATGAGGTATTATGTATATTATTTACATTATTCGGACTATTATCCTCATCTTTGTCGCCATATTTATCACAACGTTGTACGCTCCGGCCTTCTTCAGGTGGACATTAGGTTTATAATACACAGAAATTCATACCCAGCTGTCCTCAAGGACACATGGCACAGTGGATAAAGGCGTTGGTTAGATCCAGTGACAGTTCAATACCCGGTTAAGGCAGTGGAGAACTTTCAGAGGGAAAATTAGCATGAGATAACTGATAACTGACATCCATCAAACATGGCACGTGGAACTAGAACAGTCTACCCCACTGAACAAAATAAAGGGTTCAGTTCGAAATTCCAACCACCTGAAGAAGGCCGGAGCGTACAACGGCCGAAACGTTGTGATAAATATGGCGACAAAGATGAGGACAATAGTCCGAATAATGTAAATAATGTAATATATATATATATATATATATATATATATATATATATATATATTCTTTATATATATGTATATATATATAGTCTTAATATATTCTAAAAATATATATATATATGTGTGTGTGTATACTTTATATATAAATATATATATATATATATATATTCTTAATATCTATATATATCCTTATATATATAATGTATGTATATGTAGTCTTAATATATATATAGTCTTAATATATATATTCTATATATATATATATATATATATATATATATATATATATATATATATATATATATATATGTTCTTAATCCGGAGTGCTTAATAATAATATTTGAATTATATTAATATGTAAAGAATAATTGGAAAATATGATTATCTTGGGTTCCAGTGTCAAAAACATCTACAGAAATTAGAGAAGGAAAGACAAAAGAAAGGACTAAACCTCAGTTCCAAGAAGACAGAATGCAATGTTGTTAACAAAGGGAGCTGCCGAAGATGCAAATTACAAATTGGAGATACCGAAATCAAACTACAATTTAAAAATCTGTAAAGTATTTTAACAGAGGGCGGAAATTACGACATTGAAACCCGAGACAGGGTTATTGTATCATGCCTTTCAAAAACTGAACACAGTATGAAGAAACAGAAAAATCTCGTTAGAAAGAATACTGGACTGTTATGGAATATCAGTCCTCCTATATGACGAAAATGCTGAACATTCTCCTCACTGATTAAGAAGAAAATTGAAGCAACAAATATCTGGTTCTACATAAGGGTTCTAAGAATAACGTCGACCTAACATGTTAGCAACTGCAAAATTGAAACTAAGAAGAGATAGTTGAAATTAATGGGGTACATAACGAGGAAGGAGGGCTTGGAAAATTTGACACTCACAAGATAAATTGAGAGGTGATGCGATAAAAGAAAATAACGCATAGCTTACCTGGCGAACTTGAGTAAATCGATGGCAAAACAACGTTTAAGAAATATAACTAAAATACAAAATTCATTACGAACGACAAAGCGCAGGATATTGTGGAGAGACATGATCAACAAAGTCCAGAAAGGACACGGCATATTGAAGAAGAACTTGTGGAAAGGTTTAGCTTTGTTTCTTTTCTCTTTTTGACTCCTTTCTTTCTTTCTTTCTTTTAAATTTCTTCCTTTGTCTTGGTTTATCATTAGTTTCTTTTGACTTTTCACTTTCTTTCTTTCTTTCTTTCTTTGTTTATTTTAGCCTTTGCTTCTTTTCACTTTCTTTCTTTCTTTCTTTCTTTCTTTTAGTTTAGCCTTTGCTTCTTTTCACTTTCTTTCTTTCTTTCTTTCTTTTTTTGCTTTAGTTTAGCCTTTGCTACTTTTCTCTTTATTTCTTTCTTTCTTTGTTTTAGTTAAGCCTTTGCTTCTTTTCACTTTCTTTCTTTCTTTCTTTCTTTCTTTCTTTGTTTTAGTTTAGACTTTGCCTCTTTTCAATTTCTTTCTTTCTTTCTTTGTTTTAGTTTAGCCTTTCATTCTTTTCACTTTCTTTCTTTGTTTTAGTTTAGCCTTTGCTTCTTTTTATTTTCTTTCTTTCTTTCTTTCTTTCTTTGTTTTAGTTTAGCCTTCGCTTCATTTCACTTTCTTTCTTTCTTTCTTTTAGTTTAGCCTTTGCTTCTTTTCACTTTCTTTCTTTCTTTCTTTCTTTGTTTTAGTTTAGCCTTTGCTTCTTTTCACTTTCTTTCTTTCTTTCTTTGTTTTAGTTTAGCCTTTGCTTCTTTTGATTTTCTTTCTTTCTGTCTTTCTTTATTTTAGTTCAGCCTTTGCTTATTTTCTCTTTCTTTCTTTCTTTCTTTCTTTCTTTTAGTTTAGCCTTTGCTTCTTTTCACTTTCTTTCTTTCTTTCTTTCTTTGTTTTAGTTTAGCCTTTGCTTCTTTTCACTTTCTTTCTTTCTTTCTTTCTTTCTTTCTTTCTTTCTTTTAGTTTAGCCTTTGCTTCTTTTCACTTTCTTTCTTTCTTTCCTTTTTTTAGTTTAGCCTTTGCTTCTTTTCACTTTCTTTCTTTCTTTGTTTTAGTTTAGCCTTTCCTTCTTTTCTCTTTCTTTCTTTCTTTCTTTCTTTATTTTAGTTTAGCCTTTGCTTATTTTCTCTTTCTTTCTTTCTTTCTTTCTTTCTTTCTTTTAGTTTAGCCTTTGCTTCTTTTCACTTTCTTTCTTTCTTTCTTTCTTTCTTTGTTTTAGTTTAGACTTTGCTTCTTTTCACTTTCTTTCTTACTTTCTTTGTTTTAGTTTAGCCTTTGCTTCTTTTCATTTTCTTTCTTTCTGTCTTTCTTTATTTTAGTTTAGCCTTTGCTTATTTTCTCTTTCTTTCTTTCTTTCTTTTAGTTTAGCCTTTGCTTCTTTTCACTTTCTTTCTTTCTTTGTTTTAGTTTAGCCTTTGCTTCTTTTCACTTTCTTTCTTTCTTTCTTTCTTTCTTTCTTTCTTTTAGTTTAGACTTTGCTTCTTTTCACTTTCTTTCTTTCTTTCTTTTTTTTAGTTTAGGCTTTGCTTCTTTTCACTTTCTTTCTTTCTTTGTTTTAGTTTAGCCTTTCCTTCTTTTCTCTTTCTTTCTTTCTTTCTTTATTTTAGTTTAGCCTTTGCTTATTTTCTCTTTCTTTCTTTCTTTCTTTCTTTTAGTTTAGCCTTTGCTTCTTTTCACTTTCTTTCTTTCTTTCTTTCTTTCTTTGTTTTAGTTTAGCCTTTGCTTCTTTTCATTTTCTTTCTTTCTGTCTTTCTTTATTTTAGTTTAGCCTTTGCTTATTTTCTCTTTCTTTCTTTCTTTCTTTCTTTTAGTTTAGCCTTTTCTTCTTTTCACTTTCTTTCTTTCTTTCTTTGTTTTAGTTTAGCCTTTGCTTCTTTTCATTTTCTTTCTTTCTTTCTTTCTTTCTTTGTTTTAGTTTAGCCTTTGCTTCTTTTCACATTCTTTCTTTCTTTCTTTCTTTTAGTTTAGCCTTTGCTTCTTTTCACTTTCTTTCTTTCTTTCTTTCTTTGTTTTAGTTTAGCCTTTGCTTCTTTTCACTTTCTTTCTTTCTTTCTTTCTTTTAGTTTAGCCTTTGCTTCTTTTCATTTTCTTTCTTTCTGTCTTTCTTTATTTTAGTTTAGCCTTTGCTTATTTTCTCTTTCTTTCTTTCTTTCTTTCTTTCTTTCTTTCTTTCTTTCTTTCTTTTAGTTTAGTCTTTGCTTCTTTTCACTTTCTTTCTTTCTTTCTTCGTTTTAGTTTAGCCTTTTCTTCTTTTCACTTTCTTTCTTTCTTTCTTTGTTTTAGTTTAGCCTTTCTTTCTTTTCTCTTTCTTTCTTTCTTTCTTTTAGTTTAGCCTTTGCTTCTTTTCATTTTCTTTCTTTCTGTCTTTCTTTATTTTAGTTTAGCCTTTGCTTATTTTCTCTTTCTTTCTTTCTTTCTTTCTTTCTTTTAGTTTAGCCTTTGCTTCTTTTCACTTTCTTTCTATGTTTTAGTTTAGCCTTTGCTTCATTCCCTTTCTTTCTTTCTTTCTTTGTTTTAGTTTAGCCTTTCCTTCTTTTCTCTTTCTTTCTTTCTTTCTTTCTTTGTTTTAGTTTAGCCTTTGCTTCTTTTCACTTTCTTTCTTTCTTTCTTTGTTTTAGTTTAGCCTTTGCTTCTTTTCACTTTCTTTCTTTCTTTCTTTCTTTGTTTTAGTTTAGCCTTTGCTTCTTTTCACTTTCTTTCTTTCTTTGTTTGTTTTAGTTTAGCCTTTCCTTCTTTTCTCTTTCTTTCTTTCTTTCTTTTAGTTTAGCCTTTTCTTCTTTTCACTTTCTCTCTTTCTTTCTTTCTTTTAGTTTAGCCTTTGCTTCTTTTCACTGTCTTTCTTTCTTTCTTTTTTTGTTTCTTTCTTTTTTTCTTTGTTTTAGTTTAGCCTTTTCTTCTTTTCACTTTCTTTCTTTCTTGCGTTTACTTTAGCCTTTATTTCTTTTCACTTTCTTTCTTTCTTTCTTTCTTTTCGTTTTAATATTATTTTTTTCTTTCTTCGTTTTAGTTTAGGATTTGTTTCTTTTCACTTTTTTTCTTTCTTTTTTCCGTTTAGTTTAGCGTTTATTCCTTTTCAGATTCTTTCTTTCTTTTTTCGTTCTTTCTTTTAGCCTTTCTTTCTTTCTTTCTTTCTTTCAGTTTAGTCTTTGTTTCTTTTCACTTTTTTTCTTTCTTTCTTTCTTTCTTTGTTTTAGTTTAGCCTTTGCTTCTTTTCATTTTCTTTCTTTCTCTCTTTCTTTATTTTAGTTTAGCCTTTGCTTATTTTCTCTTTCTTTCTTTCTTTCTTTCTTTCTTTTAGTTTAGCCTTTGCTTCTTTTCACTTTCTTTCTTTCTTTCTTTGTTTTAGTTTAGCCTTTGCTTCTTTTCACTTTCTTTCTTTCATTCTATGTTTTAGTTTAGCCTTTGCTTCATTCCCTTTCTTTCTTTCTTTCTTTGTTTTAGTTTAGCCTTTGCTTCTTTTCACTTTCTTTCTTTCTTTCTTTCTTTCTTTGTTTTAGTTTAGCCTTTGCATCTTTTCACTTTCTTTCTTTCTTTCTTTGTTTTAGTTTAGCCTTTCCTTCTTTTCTCTTTCTTTCTTTCTTTCTTTCTTTCTTTCTTTCTTTCTTTTAGTTTAGCCTTTTCTTCTTTTCTCTTTCTTTCTTTCTTTCTTTCTTTTAGTTTAGCCTTTGCTTCTTTTCACTTTCTTTCTTTCTTTCTTTGTTTTAGTTTAGCCTTTGCTTCTTTTCACTTTCTTTCTTTCTTTCTTTTAGTTTAGCCTTTGCTTCATTCCCTTTCTTTCTTTCTTTCTTTGTTTTAGTTTAGCCTTTGCTTCTTTTCACTTTCTTTCTTTCTTTCTTTCTTTGTTTTAGTTTAGCCTTTGCTTCTTTTCACTTTCTTTCTTTCTTTCTTTGTTTTGGTTTAGCCTTTGCTTCTTTTCACTGTCTTTCTTTCTTTCTTTTTTTGTTTCTTTCTTTTTTTCTTTGTTTTAGTTTAGCCTTTTCTTCTTTTCACTTTCTTTCTTTCTTTCTTTCTTTTCGTTTTAATATTATTTTTTTCTTTCTTCGTTTTAGTTTAGGATTTGTTTCTTTTCACTTTTTTTCTTTCTTTCTTTTAGTTTAGCCTTTGCTTCATTCCCTTTCTTTCTTTCTTTCTTTGTTTTAGTTTAGCCTTTCCTTCTTTTCACTTTCTTTCTTTCTTTCTTTCTTTGTTTTAGTTTAGCCTTTGCTTCTTTTCACTTTCTTTCTTTCTTTCTTTGTTTTAGTTTAGCCTTTCCTTCTTTTCACTTTCTTTCTTTCATTCTTTCTTTGTTTTAGTTTAGCCTTTGCTTCTTTTCATTTTCTTTCTTTCTTTCTTTGTTTTAGTTTAGCCTTTCCTTCTTTTCTCTTTCTTTCTTTCTTTCTTCCTTTTAGTTTAGCCTTTTCTTCTTTTCACATTCTTTCTTTCTTTCTTTCTTTGTTTTAGTTTAGCCTTTGCTTATTTTCTCTTTCTTTCTTTCTTTCTTTGTTTTAGTTTAGCCTTTGCTTCTTTTCACTGTCTTTCTTTCTTTCTTTGTTTTAGTTTAGCCTTTGCTTCTTTTCACTTTCTTTCTTTCTTTCTTTTAGTTTAGCCTTTGCTTCATTCCCTTTCTTTCTTTCTTTCTTTGTTTTAGTTTAGCCTTTGCTTCTTTTCACTTTCTTTCTTTCTTTCTTTCTTTGTTTTAGTTTAGCCTTTGCTTCTTTTCACTTTCTTTCTTTCTTTCTTTGTTTTAGTTTAGCCTTTGCTTCTTTTCACTGTCTTTCTTTCTTTCTTTTTTGTTTCTTTCTTTTTTTCTTTGTTTTAGTTTAGCCTTTTTTTCTTTTCACTTTCTTTCTTTCTTTCTTTCTTTTCGTTTTAATATTATTTTTTTCTTTCTTCGTTTTAGTTTAGGATTTGTCTCTTTTCACTTTTTTTCTGTCTTTCTTCCGTTTAGTTTAGCGTTTATTCCTTTTCAGATTCTTTCTTTCTTTTTTCGTTCTTTCTTTTAGCCTTTCTTTCTTTCTTTCTTTCTTTCTTTCTTTCTTTCTTTCTTTCAGTTTAGACTTTGTTTCTTTTCATTTTGTTTCTTTCTTTCTTTCTTTGTTTTAGTTTAGCCTTTCCTTATTTTCTCTTTCTTTCTTTCTTTCTTCCTTTTAGTTTAGCCTTTGCTTCTTTTCACATTCTTTCTTTCTTTCTTTCTTTCTTTGTTTTAGTTTAGCCTTTGCTTATTTTCTCTTTCTTTCTTTCTTTCTTTGTTTTAGTTTAGCCTTTGCTTCTTTTCACTGTCTTTCTTTCTTTCTTTGTTTTAGTTTAGCCTTTGCTTCTTTTCATTTTCTTTCTTTCTGTCTTTCTTTATTTTAGTTTAGCCTTTGCTTATTTTCTCTTTCTTTCTTTCTTTCTTTCTTTTAGTTTAGCCTTTGCTTCTTTTCACTTTCTTTCTTTCTTTCTTTCTTTTAGTTTAGCCTTTGCTTCTTTTCACTTTCTTTCTTTCTTTCTTTTAGTTTAGCCTTTGCTTCATTCCCTTTCTTTCTTTCTTTCTTTGTTTTAGTTTAGCCTTTGCTTCTTTTCACTATCTTTCTTTCTTTCTTTCTTTGTTTTAGTTTAGCCTTTGCTTCTTTTCACTTTCTTTCTTTCTTTCTTTGTTTTAGTTTAGCCTTTCCTTCTTTTCACTTTCTTTCTTTCATTCTTTCTTTGTTTTAGTTTAGCCTTTGCTTCTTTTCATTTTCTTTCTTTCTTTCTTTGTTTTAGTTTAGCCTTTCCTTCTTTTCTCTTTCTTTCTTTCTTTCTTCCTTTTAGTTTAGCCTTTTCTTCTTTTCACATTCTTTCTTTCTTTCTTTCTTTCTTTGTTTTAGTTTAGCCTTTGCTTATTTTCTCTTTCTTTCTTTCTTTCTTTGTTTTAGTTTAGCCTTTGCTTCTTTTCACTGTCTTTCTTTCTTTCTTTGTTTTAGTTTAGCCTTTGCTTCTTTTCACTTTCTTTCTTTCTTTCTTTTAGTTTAGCCTTTGCTTCATTCCCTTTCTTTCTTTCTTTCTTTGTTTTAGTTTAGCCTTTGCTTCTTTTCACTTTCTTTCTTTCTTTCTTTCTTTGTTTTAGTTTAGCCTTTGCTTCTTTTCACTTTCTTTCTTTCTTTCTTTGTTTTAGTTTAGCCTTTGCTTCTTTTCACTGTCTTTCTTTCTTTCTTTTTTGTTTCTTTCTTTTTTTCTTTGTTTTAGTTTAGCCTTTTTTTCTTTTCACTTTCTTTCTTTCTTTCTTTCTTTTCGTTTTAATATTATTTTTTTCTTTCTTCGTTTTAGTTTAGGATTTGTTTCTTTTCACTTTTTTTCTTTCTTTTTTTCCGTTTAGTTTAGCGTTTATTCCTTTTCAGATTCTTTCTTTCTTTTTTCGTTCTTTCTTTTAGCCTTTCTTTCTTTCTTTCTTTCTTTCAGTTTAGTCTTTGTTTCTTTTCACTTTCTTTCTTTCTTTCTTTCTTTCTTTCTTTGTTTTAGTTTAGCCTTTGCTTCTTTTCATTTTCTTTCTTTCTCTCTTTCTTTATTTTAGTTTAGCCTTTGCTTATTTTCTCTTTCTTTCTTTCTTTCTTTCTTTCTTTCTTTCTTTTAGTTTAGCCTTTGCTTCTTTTCACTTTCTTTCTTTCTTTCTTTGTTTTAGTTTAGCCTTTGCTTCTTTTCACTTTCTTTCTTTCTTTCTTTTAGTTTAGCCTATGCTTCATTCCCTTTCTTTCAATCTTTCTATGTTTTAGTTTAGCCTTTGCTTCTTTTCACTTTCTTTCTTTCTTTCTTTCTTTGTTTTAGTTTAGCCTTTGCTTCTTTTCACTTTCTTTCTTTCTTTCTTTCTTTGTTTTAGTTTAGCCTTTCCTTCTTTTCTCTTTCTTTCTTTCTTTCTTTCTTTTAGTTTAGCCTTTGCTTCTTTTCACTTTCTTTCTTTCTTTCTTTGTTTTAGTTTAGCCTTTGCTTCTTTTCACTTTCTTTCTTTCTTTCTTTTAGTTTAGCCTTTGCTTCATTCCCTTTCTTTCTTTCTTTCTTTGTTTTAGTTTAGCCTTTGCTTCTTTTCACTTTCTTTCTTTCTTTCTTTCTTTGTTTTAGTTTAGCCTTTGCTTCTTTTCACTTTCTTTCTTTCTTTCTTTGTTTTGGTTTAGCCTTTGCTTCTTTTCACTGTCTTTCTTTCTTTCTTTTTTTGTTTCTTTCTTTTTTTTCTTTGTTTTAGTTTAGCCTTTTCTTCTTTTCACTTTCTTTCTTTCTTTCTTTCTTTTCGTTTTAATATTATTTTTTTCTTTCTTCGTTTTAGTTTAGGATTTGTTTCTTTTCACTTTTTTTCTTTCTTTTTTCCGTTTAGTTTAGCGTTTATTCCTTTTCAGATTCTTTCTTTCTTTTTTCGTTCTTTCTTTTAGCCTTTCTTTCTTTCTTTCTTTCAGTTTAGTCTTTATTTCTTTTCACTTTCTTTCTTTCTTTCTTTCTTTGTTTTAGTTTAGCCTTTGCTTCTTTTCATTTTCTTTCTTTCTGTCTTTCTTTGTTTTAGTTTAGCCTTTGCTTATTTTCTCTTTCTTTCTTCCTTTCTTTCTTTCTTTCTTTCTTTCTTTTAGTTTAGCCTTTGCTTCTTTTCACTTTCTTTCTTTCTTTCTTTGTTTTAGTTTAGCCTTTGCTTCTTTTCACTTTCGTTCTTTCTTTCTTTGTTTTAGTTTAGCCTTTGCTTCTTTTCACTTTCTCTCTTTCTTTCTTTGTTTTAGTTTAGCCTTTGCTTCATTCCCTTTCTTTCTTTCTTTCTTTGTTTTAGTTTAGCCTTTGCTTCTTTTCACTTTCTTTCTTTCTTTCTTTCTTTTAGTTTAGCCTTTCCTTCTTTTCTCTTTCTTTCTTTCTTTCTTTGTTTTAGTTTACCCGTTGCTTCTTTTCACTTTCTTTCTTTCTTTCTTTCTTTCTTTCTTTTAGTTTAGCCTTTGCTTCTTTTCACATTCTTTCTTTCTTTCTTTGTTTTAGTTTACCCTTTGCTTCTTTTCACTTTCTTTCTTTCTTTCTTTGTTTTAGTTTAGCCTTTGCTTCTTTTCACTTTCTTTCTTTCTTTCTTTCTTTCTTTCTTTGTTTTAGTTTAGCCTTTGCTTCTTTTCACTTTCTTTCTTTCTTTCTTTTAGTTTAGCCTTTGCTTCATTCCCTTTCTTTCTTTCTTTCTTTCTTTTAGTTTAGCCTTTGCTTCTTTTCACTTTCTTTCTTTCTTTCTTTGTTTTAGTTTAGCCTTTGCTTCTTTTCACTTTCTCTCTTTCTTTCTTTGTTTTAGTTTAGCCTTTGCTTCTTTTCACTTTCATTCTTTCTTTCTTTGTTTTAGTTTACCCTTTGCTTCTTTTCACTTTCTTTCTTTCTTTCTTTCTTTTAGTTTAGCCTTTGCTTCTTTTCACATTCTTTCTTTCTTTCTTTGTTTTAGTTTAGCCTTTGCTTCTTTTCACTTTCTTTCTTTCTTTCTTTGTTTTAGTTTAGCCTTTGCTTCTTTTCACTTTCTTTCTTTCTTTCTTTTAGTTTAGCCTTTGCTTCATTCCCTTTCTTTCTTTCTTTCTTTCTTTTAGTTTAGCCTTTGCTTCTTTTCACTTTCTTTCTTTCTTTCTTTGTTTTAGTTTACCCTTTGCTTCTTTTCACTTTCTCTCTTTCTTTCTTTGTTTTAGTTTAGCCTTTGCTTCATTCCCTTTCTTTCTTTCTTTCTTTGTTTTAGTTTACCCTTTGCTTCTTTTCACTTTCTTTCTTTCTTTCTTTCTTTCTTTTAGTTTAGCCTTTGCTTCTTTTCACATTCTTTCTTTCTTTCTTTGTTTTAGTTTAGCCTTTGCTTCTTTTCACTTTCTTTCTTTCTTTCTTTGTTTTAGTTTAGCCTTTGCTTCTTTTCACTTTCTTTCTTTCTTTCTTTCTTTGTTTTAGTTTAGCCTTTGCTTCTTTTCACTTTCTTTCTTTCTTTCTTTTAGTTTAGCCTTTGCTTCATTCCCTTTCTTTCTTTCTTTCTTTCTTTTAGTTTAGCCTTTGCTTCTTTTCACTTTCTTTCTTTCTTTCTTTCTTTGTTTTAGTTTAGCCTTTGCTTCTTTTCACTTTCTTTCTTTCTTTCTTTTAGTTTAGCCTTTGCTTCATTCCCTTTCTTTCTTTCTTTCTTTCTTTCTTTTAGTTTAGCCTTTGCTTCTTTTCACTTTCTTTCTTTCTTTCTTTGTTTTAGTTTAGCCTTTGCTTCTTTTCACTTTCTTTCTTTCTTTCTTTGTTTTAGTTTAGCCTTTGCTTCTTTTCACTTTCTTTCTTTCTTTCTTTTAGTTTAGCCTTTGCTTCATTCCCTTTCTTTCTTTCTTTCTTTGTTTTAGTTTAGCCTTTGCTTCTTTTCACTTTCTTTCTTTCTTTCATTCTTTGTTTTAGTTTAGCCTTTGCTTCTTTTCACTTTCTTTCTTTCTTTCTTTTAGTTTAGCCTTTGCTTCATTCCCTTTCTTTCTTTCTTTCTTTTAGTTTAGCCTTTGCTTCATTCCCTTTCTTTCTTTCTTTCTTTGTTTTAGTTTACCCTTTGCTTCTTTTCACTTTCTTTCTTTCTTTCTTTCTTTCTTTCTTTTAGTTTAGGCTTTGCTTCATTCCCTTTCTTTCTTTCTTTCTTTCTTTTAGTTTAGCCTTTGCTTCTTTTCACTTTCTTTCTTTCTTTCTTTCTTTGTTTTAGTTTAGCCTTTGCTTCTTTTCACTTTCTTTCTTTCTTTCTTTGTTTTAGTTTAGCCTTTCCTTCTTTTCTCTTTCTTTCTTTCTTTCTTTCTTTCTTTCTTTCTTTCTTCCTTTTAGTTTAGCCTTTGCTTCTTTTCACATTCTTTCTTTCTTTCTTTGTTTTAGTTTAGCCTTTGCTTCATTCCCTTTCTTTCTTTCTTTCTTTTAGTTTAGCCTTTGCTTCTTTTCACATTCTTTCTTTCTTTCTTTCTTTGTTTTAGTTTAGCCTTTGCTTCTTTTCTCTTTCTTTTTTTCTTTCTTCGTTTTAGTTTAGCCGTTGCTTCTTTTCTCTTTCTTTCTTTCTTTCTTTTAGTTTAGCCTTTGCTTCTTTTCACTTTCTTTCTTTCTTTCTTTCTTTCTTTCTTTGTTTTAGGTTAGCCTTTGCTTCTTTTCGCTTTCTTTCTTTCTTTTTTTTAGTTTAGCCTTTGTTTCTTTTCGCTTTCTTTCTTTCTGTCTTTCTTTCTTTCTTTCTTACTTTCCTTCTTTCTTTCTTTCTTTCTTTCTTTGTTTTAGTTTAGCCTTTGCTTCTTTTCACTTTCTTTCTTTCTTCCTTTTTTTCTTTGTTTTAGTTTAGCCTTTGCTTCTTTTCACTTTCTCTCTTTCTTTCTTTGTTTTAGTTTAGCCTTTGCTTCATTCCCTTTCTTTCTTTCTTTCTTTGTTTTAGTTTAGCCTTTGCTTCTTTTCACTTTCTTTCTTTCTTTCTTTCTTTTAGTTTAGCCTTTCCTTCTTTTCTCTTTCTTTCTTTCTTTCTTTGTTTTAGTTTACCCGTTGCTTCTTTTCAGTTTCTTTCTTTCTTTCTTTCTTTCTTTTAGTTTAGCCTTTGCTTCTTTTCACATTCTTTCTTTCTTTCTTTGTTTTAGTTTACCCTTTGCTTCTTTTCACTTTCTTTCTTTCTTTCTTTGTTTTAGTTTAGCCTTTGCTTCTTTTCACTTTCTTTCTTTCTTTCTTTCTTTCTTTGTTTTAGTTTAGCCTTTGCTTCTTTTCACTTTCTTTCTTTCTTTCTTTTAGTTTAGCCTTTGCTTCATTCCCTTTCTTTCTTTCTTTCTTTCTTTTAGTTTAGCCTTTGCTTCTTTTCACTTTCTTTCTTTCTTTCTTTGTTTTAGTTTAGCCTTTGCTTCTTTTCACTTTCTCTCTTTCTTTCTTTGTTTTAGTTTAGCCTTTGCTTCTTTTCACTTTCTTTCTTTCTTTCTTTGTTTTAGTTTACCCTTTGCTTCTTTTCACTTTCTTTCTTTCTTTCTTTCTTTCTTTTAGTTTAGCCTTTGCTTCTTTTCACATTCTTTCTTTCTTTCTTTGTTTTAGTTTAGCCTTTGCTTCTTTTCACTTTCTTTCTTTCTTTCTTTGTTTTAGTTTAGCCTTTGCTTCTTTTCACTTTCTTTCTTTCTTTCTTTTAGTTTAGCCTTTGCTTCATTCCCTTTCTTTCTTTCTTTCTTTCTTTTAGTTTAGCCTTTGCTTCTTTTCACTTTCTTTCTTTCTTTCTTTGTTTTAGTTTACCCTTTGCTTCTTTTCACTTTCTCTCTTTCTTTCTTTGTTTTAGTTTAGCCTTTGCTTCATTCCCTTTCTTTCTTTCTTTCTTTGTTTTAGTTTACCCTTTGCTTCTTTTCACTTTCTTTCTTTCTTTCTTTCTTTCTTTTAGTTTAGCCTTTGCTTCTTTTCACATTCTTTCTTTCTTTCTTTGTTTTAGTTTAGCCTTTGCTTCTTTTCACTTTCTTTCTTTCTTTCTTTGTTTTAGTTTAGCCTTTGCTTCTTTTCACTTTCTTTCTTTCTTTCTTTCTTTGTTTTAGTTTACCCTTTGCTTCTTTTCACTTTCTTTCTTTCTTTCTTTTAGTTTAGCCTTTGCTTCATTCCCTTTCTTTCTTTCTTTCTTTGTTTTAGTTTAGCCTTTGCTTCTTTTCACTTTCTTTCTTTCTTTCTTTCTTTGTTTTAGTTTAGCCTTTGCTTCTTTTCACTTTCTTTCTTTCTTTCTTTTAGTTTAGCCTTTGCTTCATTCCCTTTCTTTCTTTCTTTCTTTCTTTCTTTTAGTTTAGCCTTTGCTTCTTTTCACTTTCTTTCTTTCTTTCTTTGTTTTAGTTTAGCCTTTGCTTCTTTTCACTTTCTTTCTTTCTTTCTTTGTTTTAGTTTAGCCTTTGCTTCTTTTCACTTTCTTTCTTTCTTTCTTTTAGTTTAGCCTTTGCTTCATTCCCTTTCTTTCTTTCTTTCTTTGTTTTAGTTTACCCTTTGCTTCTTTTCACTTTCTTTCTTTCTTTCTTTCTTTCTTTTAGTTTAGGCTTTGCTTCATTCCCTTTCTTTCTTTCTTTCTTTCTTTCTTTTAGTTTAGCCTTTGCTTCTTTTCACTTTCTTTCTTTCTTTCTTTCTTTGTTTTAGTTTAGCCTTTGCTTCTTTTCACTTTCTTTCTTTCTTTCTTTGTTTTAGTTTAGCCTTTCCTTCTTTTCTCTTTCTTTCTTTCTTTCTTTCTTTCTTTCTTCCTTTTAGTTTAGCCTTTGCTTCTTTTCACATTCTTTCTTTCTTTCTTTGTTTTAGTTTAGCCTTTGCTTCATTCCCTTTCTTTCTTTCTTTCTTTTAGTTTAGCCTTTGCTTCTTTTCACATTCTTTCTTTCTTTCTTTCTTTGTTTTAGTTTAGCCTTTGCTTCTTTTCTCTTTCTTTTTTTCTTTCTTCGTTTTAGTTTAGCCGTTGCTTCTTTTCTCTTTCTTTCTTTCTTTCTTTCTTTTAGTTTAGCCTTTGCTTCTTTTCACTTTCTTTCTTTCTTTCTTTCTTTCTTTCTTTCTTTCTTTGTTTTAGGTTAGCCTTTGCTTCTTTTCGCTTTCTTTCTTTCTTTTTTTTAGTTTAGCCTTTGTTTCTTTTCGCTTTCTTTCTTTCTGTCTTTCTTTCTTTCTTTCTTACTTTCCTTCTTTCTTTCTTTCTTTCTTTCTTTGTTTTAGTTTAGCCTTTGCTTCTTTTCACTTTCTTTCTTTCTTCCTTTTTTTCTTTGTTTTAGTTTAGCCTTTTCTTCTTTTCACTTTCTTTCTTTCTTTCTTTTCGTTTTAATATTATTTTTTTCTTTTTTCGTTTTAGTTTAGGATTTGTTTCTTTTCACTTTTTTTCTTTCTTTTTTCCGTTTAGTTTAGTGTTTATTCCTTTATTATTTCAGATTCTTTCTTTCTTTTTTCGTTCTTTCTTTTAGCCTTTCTTTCTTTCTTTCTTTTAGTTTAGTCTTTGTTTCTTTTCACTTTCTTTCTTTCTTGCTTTTTACTTACTATCCTTTAGTTTAGTCTTTCTTTCTTTCTTTCTTTTAGTTTAGCTTTTGTTCCTTTTCACTTTCTTCCTTTCTTTCATTCTTTCTTTTTTCTTTCTTTTAGTGTAGCCTTTCTTCTTTTCTTTCTTTCTTTTTTTCTTTTAATTTTGCCTTTGTTTCTTTTCAGTTTCTTTCTTTTAGTTTAGCGTTTATTTCTTTTCACTGTCTTTCTTTCTTGCTTTTTACTTTCTATCCTTTAGTTTAGTCTTTGTTTCTTTTCACTTTCTTTATTTCTTTTTTTCTTTCTTTCTTTCTTTCTTTTAGTTTGGCTGTTGTTTCTTTTCACTTTCCTTTTCTTTCTCTTAGTTTAGCCTTTGTTTCTTTTGACTTTCTTTCTTTCTCGTGATTTAATCTTTTTTCTTTTATTTCTTTTTCATTTTCTTTCTTTCATTTTCTCATCCTCTTTCCTTCATTCTTTCTTTCATTCTTTCATTCTTTCCTTCTAATTCTAATTGCTTCCGATTTCCCCTTGATGCCCACTGCCGATGGCGCATTATCGGATTCAAACCGCATTCAATGTGATGACACAGTCGCGGACACGCAAAAATCGAAAAGGAGAGCAATAAGAAAGGACTCCCAATTCTGCGCAATGCACTGACGACTTACGATTCACTCGTCTCCTGTCAGCAGTCAAAACTTGCGCACGCGCTCTCACGCTAACAATCACACAGGAAAACATAGCAACCCTTTTGCAAGGTCAGCCATGACATTTTCCTTGATGATCCTATTACTTAAACGTTTTTTCTTTCCCTTTCTTTAACTGCTTTTTCTATTCATATTTCGTCTCTTGATTTTAAGCAGTCATTTATTTAATATATATATATATATATATATATATATATATATATATATATATATATATATATATATATATATATATACACATAAACAGATGAGTTGAAGTTCAAATGCAGATCAAATATGGATCAGAATCCGACAAGATGATAAAATCAAACCACAAATAGAAAGCGTATATTTGATCTGGCATGTTTTACTTTTATTAAACCTTCATCAGAGATTGAGAGAAAACAGACAGAAAGTAATAGTTATATGTGAAATTTTATATATATATATATATATATATATATCACGGGTTGACGCAAGCCTTGTGATTGAAATTGGGTAGACGGAACTCTTGTGGGCCGTCGATAGCTGTTCTAACACGTCCTTGTTCAAATTGTTGATCATTCTAGAAAACACGCTCACTCCTAGAAAGTGTAACTACGGTCTGCTTAGCATAATTGCAGTATAAAACAGAGGTGTGCCTGAGCAAGCAATAGGGATTGCATTGCCGCCCTTGGGTATGCTCGAATACGTGTGACCATATATATATATATATATATACTACCAATAATAATAAATATACACTGTGTTATTCACTGTTTAGTAGCACTTTTACTCTTAATACATACATACACACACACACACATACACACACACACGCGCACACACACAAACACACACACATATATATATATATATATATAAATATATTTAAAGAAGCTTTGATAAATGTGTCATATAGGAAGTAAATGAGTAACTCGCAACATATATATATATATATATATATATATATATATATATATATATATGTATGTGTGTGTTATATTTACTTAGTCGATTTCATTATATATTCATGGTTTGACTTTTGAGTTAGGATTAACCCCGACAATTATTTAACTGCACTTAGGAATATATATTTTCCGTCAGGTGTATAAATAAATAGCTACTGACTGCAGTGACTATTGAGTGGAACTATCCAGTCGAATTAGTGTGAATTATTGTCCGTCGATGATTTGGGTTTTGATTTAGGATTTACCGGACGTTAAGCCGAGCCGCGCTACTTATAAGGTATTCACTAAAATGGTTAATTATCTTTAGTTGACTTTTACTTTGTACTTTTTAAGTCTTTATTTGTGGTTGTAATTAAATAACGTTTTTCTTTTTAACATTGAATTCTTGAGTTATACTTAATTATTAACGTCAAGTACATCACAAAAATGTGAAACATGCTAGATTGATATATATATATATATATATATATATATATATATATGTTAAATTCATTAGTCGACTTCATTATATATTCATGATTTGACTTTTGATTTAGAATTAAGTCTGACAATTATTATTTAACATATTGTGTGTTTATACTTTATTTTTATCGGTACAATTTCAACAAGTAAATGTTCTGTAGCTTAGTGGTCCAGCAGGTCGGGTCAAATGACGGTTTCTGTATATAAATACAGATTCTATTCTTGTCGGAGCCCGCATAATTTCTCCAAACTTTCTCAAAAGATCAGGCCAGTAAATGTAATTAATACGCACGTAGATTTTAGAATCTGTTGAAAGTATTTTTCTCAGTCTAGCCGAAAAAATCTGAATTTCCCCGCCCCGATTTCAAATGCAGGATGTTATTTATATTTTATTAAAGATATCAAGGTGCATTAAAGCTGCAGATAATTC
This sequence comes from Acanthosepion lycidas, assembly GCA_963932145.1. Taxonomy (NCBI): domain Eukaryota; kingdom Metazoa; phylum Mollusca; class Cephalopoda; order Sepiida; family Sepiidae; genus Acanthosepion; species Acanthosepion lycidas. The sequence goes on along the minus strand of OZ010610.1, from coordinate 72,269,953 downwards.
CACATGTATGTAAATTTTTACAAACTTACGTACATATAGAATTATCTAACAAATGTAAAAATGCCAAAATTCTAGCGTTCTGTCTGTTTTCTCTTAATCTTTGAAATTTACTGTAGATGATCTCGCTGTCAATGAACCCTCTAAACGTTTTCTTCGCAGTGAATTGTTTTCTCCTTTGATCAGAGTAGCATTTTTATGTCAAAATTATAGTCAGTCTCTTTACAGTGGGCAACCAGCGCATTTGATGTATTGTTTTGTTAAATGTCTCTTTTGTGTTCATATAATCTAGTATTTAGATTTCTTAAGGTTTCTTTGATGTATTTACAGGCGATCGAGTAAATTCGTCCTTCAGGTTTTAGCTTATCGTATTTTGGTATTGGCTAAGTATTTTATTGTTTCATATGTCATAATAACAAATTTTATTTCGAATTGTAAATGTGGTAGATTGGTTGTCAGTACAATATTTTTTTGATCTATTATTTGTTTTAGGATGATCCATTTTTCTATTTTTAAATATTTTATGACCCTTTTGTTTTGCATTGAATAGAAAAAAAATCAGGGGACTGAAGAAAGTTGAAAGGGTTTTCAATGTATTTCTCCTCATCATGTAAATTCTGCAAATTCTGTCGGCTCTTAAGTATAAACACACCGAATTTTATTTTGTTGATATAAGTTTGTAAAATAAATAAATAAATACAATAAAATAATAAAAAAATTAAAATTCCCAGCATTCCTCATTCGTGCGCATGTGTAGTCGCACCAACGAAAAAATTTAGTTCGAAGAAATCCTAAAGGACAAAAAGTGTCGCACAAAAACTTTTTCCACTTTGTCATATATTTTTCCAACACACACACACACACACACACACACACACACACACACACACACACACACACACACACACACACACACACACACACACACACACACACACACACACACACACACACACACACACACACACACACACACACACACACACACACACACACACACACACACACACACACACACACACACACACACACACACACACACACACACACACACACACACACACACACACGAGGAGGCACGGTGGAGTAGTGGATATCGGCTTGAATTGAGGAATCAAATGTTAGTTAATACTGTTTATTATAAACAGAGCATTTACTTAAAAACTTGTATCTATAACGTTAAACATAAAAAAAAATGTCTTTAATAAATAAATAAATTGTCGGACTTTGTCCATTTCGTAATATATGACGTCATTTGTTTACATTTGATACGCCATGAGCAGTTATGAATATTCGAGATTCATGGAAGATTGAAGTTTATAAGCAGTAAATTCGACTTTGCCTGCCGAACGCTTCTTTGTAGCCTAACGGTAAGGCACGTCAGCGTAAATGACGGTTCCGTATAGGATGCAGGTTCGAATCCTGTCAAAGAATGAATATTTTCTATGAAAATTTCTCGGACTTTCAGGCCGGTAAATGTTATTTAATGCTGTTTATTATAAACAGAGCATTTACTTAAATACTTGTATCTATAAAAAGAACGTTAAACATAAAAAAAATGTCTTTAATAAATAAATTGTCGGACTTTGTCCATTTCGTAATATATGACGTCATATATATATATATATCGAATGTATAAGGAATCGAGCCTTGGTATACTGACTAGCAGGTTTAATGTCATGTACGTCGAGAAAGGCATTTTTATACGACGTAATTTTCGTCTTCGTTCTTTTTTTGTTTTTATAGAAATATTATCCTTTTTGAATTCGTACAAAAAGATTTTAATTGGGACTAGAAGGGCACAGGGATCAAATTTTTGAATATAGCCTTAGGAGATTCTGAACAATACGTCGGCTCTCCAAGCTAACAAATAATTGTGTTTCCATAATTGTATCGTCTCCCGCTGCTGAAAAGAAATATAATTCCTGATGTCTGTCCATTTTGTACTCATGTTTCAATAGAATATAGGAATATTCCGTTCTCAATATTCAATCCCCGAAGAGGCTTCATTTTTTAAGCCGATAAAAGTATTTGCTCATAATCTGTGACATTCTTTCGTGTTCTATCAGCATTAATTTGATTTACATATATAAAGATTTGTTTTCAAGCGGTCACTTTTTCGTAGTCTGTCTTGTGCAAAACGATTTTGTTTTTTCTTAAAAACCTTTTCCCCACCCCCCAAGCAAGGCGATAATGCCACTAAGACGCAAGAGCCCACTGAAAGAGATTTAGGAACCGGAAACTCAATATAAACAAGAAACAAAATAAACGTCTACTACTGTTCAAAAGAAGTGGGGAGGTTGTGAACCGGGTGAGGGACGAAACTATCTACACCTATCCGCGATAGTTGAATGCAGATATGTAGTTAATGGCAGACATAACTTAAGCCTGCCTTTAGCATTTTCTGTATGTGGACCTTCACAACTTCCTATCATTCGTAACACTATTAGACCCCCCCCGCCATATTCTGCTATCTATTTCGGTACTTGTTAGTTACATTACTAGATTTTTTGTGTCTTATGCTTATCAAATTCACCAGGCCATCTTTCCTCAATATATGTCCCATATATCTGTTTCTGATTCTAAACAAGCGTCATTTTGTTCGTATTTTCTTTAAAATTTCTTTCTTGTTCACATATTCGGTCCATGGAATCCTCAGCATTCTTCTGTAGAGCCACATCTTTATTGCCACTTGTCATATTGTCCAGTATCCACTACTATATAGAAAGAAATAGAAGTAGCTCACATGTCGTCCGGTTCACACTCCTCCTTGTTTTTTATAATAAGGTTAGAGTTTTAAACCTTGTTCCGTGTTGAGGACTGGGTTTCCGGTTCCTTCTAAAGTCTACTTCTGCACTAAACTCCGCTTGAATTTAAAAATTTAAATTTAAAATTGATTTTCACTCATTCATTATTTTTTCTTCTGCCCCAATAGGAGTAGATAGGCTCGCTTTTCGTCCGGTTCATACTCCTCCCTGATATTTTGAACAAGAGTAGAGGTTTATCCCTTTGGGTTTCCAATTTCTTCAACTCTGACGCCTCCGCCTGAAATATAAAATTTTATTCTGTAATTATTATCTTTTTTCTCCCAATAGGAGTAGATAGATTTGCCTATCGCCCTGTTCACACTCTTCCCCAGTCTTTGAGCAGAAGTAGAGATTCATCTCTTTTTTCCTGTTTAGGATTGGGTTTCCGGTCCCTTCTAAAGTTTACTTCAACTCTACACTTCTAATGTGTCTGCCTGAACCTTGAAATTTTATTGGCTAATTAAATCTAGAATTATCTGTCTGTTTTCAATCTAGAATTATCTGTCTATTTTCCCTATTGTCTTGGCTTTTCTTACGCTAATAAAACTCCGCACAGTAACGATCTACCGTTAGTGGTCATTGCGCCTTGTATTGGGTGAACATCAGTAAAAAAAAAAAAAAAGAATTGCTATTAATAGCTTCATACCTTGCAACTCTCGCCTGTGAAACACCCTTCCCAATTACTGTTTCCCTGAGAGCTATAATCTCCAACTATTCAAATGTAATGTCAACTGACATTTCCAGCTGCCTTGATCTATTCACTATCCCTCTCCTCATCCTTTCTTCTATCACTCCTATCTGCTCTTGCTCCAAATCTTCTGCAACCCCCTGAATCCTAGTGGCTTTACGCCTTGCTCGGGGCGTAATGCTTAAAAAACACAAAACAAACATAAGTGCTGAGCATTGTTATTTTCGTTTCCAATGAAAATTTCCTGTTTCTTCATACTTTGCTTAGCTTTAGTAGGCATCTTTTGCTATTTACATTCGCCTCCTGGTTGTTGTTACATATTTCCAAACATCTGGGTTAACACTGTCGATATTCTTGCAGTTGCTTCCTTTTGAGAACATCAGTTCTTAGTTCGTATTTTGGACTATTTCTTTTGATAATCTATATATACAACTCTATGACTTTTGTTCGTCCGTCACATCCTCCAGCATAGCCAGACATTGATGATCGAAAAAAATTTTGTGGAGATGTGCGAACAGGTAAGTGAGTACAAAATACAGTTGGTTTTACTAGGAGGCTTAGTACAATAAATTTTCATTTATAATTTTTTTGAAAAATTAAATGTTTTCTTTTTGATATTCAAAATACTCGCACTATTTAAAAAAAAACAATGATTAAAAGTACGAATATAATAAAAAAATCAATATTGCGTTTTTACATATGTTTTGTTAAACTTTACAAGAATCCAGTTCCGAGTTTGCCTTGCGTTTGCGTAAACCATAAAGAAATCACAAGGCCAAACTCTTCAAAAAGTTGAAATTTGGTCCCAGAAAGAAATATTTACATAGTCAGTTGTATGTTGCATGCTCAGGAGTAAGAAATACTCAGAATTTATTCTTTGCTGTTAAAAAAGTAAAAGGAAAATAATAAATTTTATAAAAATATTGTTTACCATGAAGTCTTATAAAATTAAATTAAATTAAATTAATTATTAAATCGCGAATTTGGGCTTTTGTCAAAATCTTTTTTTTTTTTTTTTTTTCAAATCAGCTTATTAGAATTTCATCGATTGGTTTGTATATCTCGATAAAAATGTTAGCGATAACTTCAACAATACTAAATACTCTGATGATTTCAAAATTCTAGTGTCTATATATATGTATTCTTACAATAGAGGATTCGTCCTTTTTTCCCGCTTTCCCTTACTACCGTGTCTCGAATATGGCGTCACATTACGTAAATCCGTTTAAGGACTTCTTTTTTTCTAAGCATTTCACCCCTAGCAAGGCGGGAAGCCACGAGCACGCAAGGGGGTATATAGGATTTGGAGCGAGAGCAGATAGGAATGATAGAGGAAATGATGAGGAGAAGGATAGTGGATAGATCAAGGTAACTGGAGATGTCGATTGACATTACATTTGAATATTTGGAGATTATAGCTATCAGAGAAACTGAATAGGGAAGGGAGTTCCACAGGCGAGAGGTGCGAGATATGAAGCTATTGAAGTAGAAGAGACAACTACATTTAACAGTTTCAACAGTGAAAGGGTGAGAGCGGGATGCCAGCCTCGTTAGACGCTTGAATTCGCGAAGTCTGGGAACCAGCGAAAGCAGCTCATCGGAGCAATTACCCTGTAAGTATTTGTAAAAAAGAGAGAGACGGCACGTCTGTGAAAGAGCGACTGCAGGCGAGATGCCAGATCAGGGCCAATTATATTGCATATCCGTCTCTGGATCTTATCAAGAACCCCGAGGCAAACAGAAGGTGCACCAGACCATATATGGCATCAATGCTCCATGCAAGGGCGAATGGTTGACTTGTAGATTTGAAGGATCGATTCTGGGGAGAAAGATTTCCTGGCGCGGCACAGGGAGCCAACTTTCCTTGCGGTGGACGAAGCAATTGACTCAATGTGTTTGTTCCATCTCAGGTCAGCAGTCAACTTGAGACCGAGCAGCCGAAGAGAGGTGTTCTCGGGAAGTTGAGCGTCAGACATTTTAATGGTGGGGGGGCAGGGAAGGATCTCTGTGGTGATTAATAGAGAGCAGTTTTGTTTTTGAGGCGTTAAAGTTGACCAGCCAATTCCTGCCCCAATTAACAACCGATTGGAGGTCTTTTTCGAGACGAACAGCCATGTTAGTTTTGTCAGTGACACTAGATTTGTTTTTGAGGCAGGAGTAAATAGTAGTGTCGTCTGCGTAGATGCCTACTTGGGATAAGATTCTGATTCGAATGCCCAAACGAAGACATTAATATCAGCGTGTTGCAAAAACAATTCTAGCTTTATCAAATTTCCATATCCAAACTTTCAATCGAATGTATGAATTAACGACTAAAGTAAGTCAATCCACGAAAACATAAAGAACACAGGAAATTAATTAAAACTTTAAAACAAGATATGATGCATTAACATTGATTTTTCTACGTAATACATCAGCTTCAAATGCGACGGTTACATCTATATCTCAAACTTGCTATAAACAGACGTTGGTAGAATGTTACACGTTGCAAACTTGATATTGTTAACAAAGAGGCAAACTTAACTTCAGTTTCTCACTTAAGTGTCTATGAAGAATAAAAAAAAGCTTTTAAAATGATTTTTTAATCGTGTCCACACTAATCAAGGGGGTAAAGTGATTTTATCTGTTTATTATTAAGATAGAAAATAAGTTATTGCCCACATACTCGTAATATTCCATAAGCAACACGCAGTTACTTCCATTTAAAGCAGGATTAAAATCTATCTATCTATCTATCTATCTATCTATCTATCTATCTATCTATCTATCTATCTATCTATCTACCTATCTATCTGTCTGTCTATCTATCTATCTATCTATCTATCTATCTATCTATCTATCTCAGTGGTTTTCAACCATTTTGCTGGAGCGGAACCAGAAGGAAACATTCCAATGCCTCGAGGAACCCCTGCAATAAATTAATTGTCTTATGCAAAAAAAAAAAAAAAAAAAGATTTCAATTATTAAAATAAAATAAAAAAAAAACTCATCTTCAGATTTATTCACAAAAGAATACAAAAACAAACTTTAAAAATATTGTATACGTACATATGGAATTTTAATCTTGCTTCTACGGTTATTACACATGTATTAAAAAACTTCAGTTTAAATGGATTACATTTATTTTCAATAAAAATTCAATGAGAAACTTGAGCCTGATGTTTCTTGCACAAATCTTTAATATTGGGTCGTGTTTTTGACAGACACACACGATGTTCATCTTCCACACATATCTGCACAGGAGAATTAAAAATTACTGTCAATCATAGTGTGGACTCTTACACAACAAGCCAGTTAACCCCTGCTAAGAAATGCACTATTCCTCTTGCAATTTTCACCGTCACCATTTTACAAATATATAACAAGCATCCATTGGTTAATCACCTTCAATCTAGCTCGCTGATAGGTCAGTTCCGACCAATCGGATATCCTGCACGCGAAAAATCTGTTTTACCGCGTTTTCCATCTGAACCAGTCACGTGGTACAACAAAATTATAAAAACAGAACACGTGTAAACTACTTCGAGTTTCTTTTCATTCATCTCTCTCTCGCGACTCATTTGCCAAGATGTAATCTTCAAGAACTCCCGTCTTAACCTTTGCGGTCAGAAGTTAAAGACCATTACCAACATTCACGCAAGTACGAACTCTGAAATCTCTTCTGAACTTTAACCAACTCGTACAATACACAATAACAAACATGCTAAAGAAAGCTACCTGGCCCGTTTAGGATCAAAGTGTAGTATCTGTGCTTTGTGATCATCCGGGCTGGCTTCTGTCGAACTCTCTAATGCAGAGAGGAACTCGGAGGAAGCTTTGCCGAAGGGCAAGGTTTCCTTCGGTGAGGTAGACAGGACCTGAACCCATCTAGGCGGGTTCAAAGGTCATATTTTTGGCCGAGCCTACGGGCTCGCGGGCTACCCACGTTAAATCGGCCTTGTGCCACATTCGATCCTCGTGGGTGGATTGATAAATACTCATGCTAAAGAAACTTTATTCTTCTAAATTACATCTGTAGTTTAGAAGAATAATGACGTAATAATGTCGTTTTTTTTTTACGTAACGTCAAAAAACGACATTATTACGTCATTATTTTTGCACAAACCTAATATTGAACATACAAGATACCCCCACTATTTAAAAAAAAAAATTAATGATTAAAATAAGAAATACTTATTTAAATAAAAAAGCAATATTGTTTTTTCATGTATTTTTTTTAAGTTTTTATATTTCATCAATTGGTTTGTGGAATTTGTAAATCTCTAGAAAAAATGTTATCGACAACTACAACAATACTAAATATTGTAATCATTTTAACCTTCTAGTGACGATTTATTTTGTCTTCTTACAATTGAGAATTCGTCTTTTCCCCCCGCTTTCTTTTACTACCTTATCTAGAATATGGCGTCACATTACGTAAATCCATTTAAGAACTTGACAAAATTCCGAATGTTCAAACGAAGACATTATTATCAGATATGAGATTTTACAAGCACTCCCACAGGCAGATCACGTTTGACACTGGCGTGATATGATTGTCCATAGTTCAAATAATGGCTGTAAGATTTTCACCAAGGTCAGCTCTTTATCGATATAGTTGGTATAGGGAATGTCCGTCCATTTGAGTTCTACCCTATCGAGCGAGAATTCGGAAGATGAGAGGAAGGGAAGAAGGCATGACAGAGAAGACCTGATTGGGTGAAGCAGATGAAAATGTCATGGACTGTAACGAAGTTAAAAAGGTGATTAGGGTTTAAGATAATGGCGGTACCGAGGTGACTAAGAAATATACCCATCTGAAGGAATGCGAGTAATGAAGATAAAACAAGAAAGAATGAAAGAAGAACGAAATAAGCTGAAGAAATTCAAAAGAAACAAAGAAAACGTTTAAGAAAGAGTAAAAGAAACAATCTCTATCTATAAAAGGCAGGATGTGTGTGTGTGTGTGTGTGTGTGTGTGTGTGTGTGTGTGTGTAACGAATGCATGGCCAAAATTTTCGGCGGATTTGCACCAAAATTTACATTCGCATGCTCCAAGTTAGCAGGAAGGCCAAGACCGACTTTGCATTTCCCAACTCCCATCGATAGTGGAAATAATCGATATTTTCATGCTTCTACGGCAGTTTTCATGTAGTTTGCGGCCATTTTCTACTGGCCAGAGTGAGAGCCTATAGCTGGCTGCTACGAATAGACAGGAAGATTCTATTGGCCAGCGTGACAGCCAACAACTGACTGACACGAATATCAACTAGCATGCTAGCATGCAAAAAAATCGATAGCTACATTCGTCTCAAGGAGGAAAAATTTAAATCTGCATGTCACTACTCCAATTGGGTCATTCGCTTGCTTAAACTCAACGTTGATTCTGATTCCGCAGAACTGGGTTGGGTGTGAAAAAGTATTTGTTGTTAATATTATTTTTTCATTCGGTTTTTCCAGTTACGAGTCCTTTTTTAAAGCTGATCGTTTCGTGTTCATTTTGTTTAGTTCTTTTATCGTAACAGATTTAATGTTTAGTATAGACCTTAGAAAAATTCTCAGTGTGAAATAGGCAAAAAGTAAGGCATGTATCAACATCAGCACGGCAAAGGGCACTTCTTTAAAGGCAAGGAAGGGAAAAATATCTTTATAAGCGTTTTACCCCAAGCACGCAAGGGGTTACAGAGAGTTGGAGCTAGAGCAAATAGGAGTGATAGGGGATAGATCAGGACATCTGGAGACGACCTACTACCAACTTTCTCCATCGATTGCTTACCTATGCTCTGTTGAAGATATTTCGCTAACGTAGAATATTTTTAGTTTACTCAATACTTACACAGCCATGTAGCTTGTGAAAATGCCAAAAATTAATTATAAATCTTCATAAACTTTCCTATCACATATTTTTTTTTTGTTTATAAGCGTTTCACCCCGAGCAAGGCGGGAAGCCACTAGCACGCAAGGGGTTACAGAGAGTTGGAGCTAGAGCAAATAGGAGTGGTAGAGGAAAGGATGAAGAGAAGGATAGGGGATAGATCAGGGCATCTGGAGACGTCGATTGACATTACATTTGAATAGTTGGAGATTATAGCTCTCAGGGAAACTGGAATAGGGGAGAGAGTTCCACAGGTGAGAGGTGGGAGACATGAAGCTATTGGAGTAGAAGAGACGGCTACATTTAACAGTTTCGGCAGTGAAAGGATGTGAGCGAGATCCCAGCCTAATAGAACGCTTAAATTCATGAAGTTTGGGAACCAGCGAAAGCCGCTCCTCGGAACGGTTACCATGAAAGTATTTGTAAAAAAAGACAGAGGGAGGCGACGACACGTCTGTGAGAGAGCGACTACAGACGAGATGCCAGATCAGGGCCAATTATTTTGCATATCCGTCTCTGGATTTTATCAAGAACCTTGAGACAAACAGAAGGGGCAACGGACCATATATGGCAGCAATGCTCCATGCAAGGGCGAATGGTTGATTTGTAGATTTGAAAGATCGACTCCGGCGAGAAAAATTTCCTGGAAAGATATCAGAATAATGAAGAATATATACTGGCAGCAAAAGGCATGCGTGCGAATTGAGATTGAGTTCAGCGAATATACAAAAATAGAAAGGGGTCTTCTCACCGGACTTATTCAACCTATCCGTCCTGGGTATGACGATAAACTACATCCGCGTCCAGAGTAAGACGATAAATTACGGCCAACAGCGGGGCCTCTGATCGGGAGGTTTTGGGTAGCGGGGAACCACCTCTTAATTGCTGGTGTTCCCAGGTCCACCCTGATCCGGAGTAGTAACACCTGTTAAGATCCCAGCTGTGGTCAAATATTTAACACTCTTACTTGTTGAAAAATAGGTTTTAATACCAGGAATACTTTGTAATAAAAAAAATGTTTCAAATATATATGTATACATAAACACCTTTTTCTACCAAACTATCGCTGTGAATCTATTTTTGTTGCCATTAAATGATCCACTGAAGTTTTGATATGCTATAAAACAAAAAAAAAACAACCAACAACCAATTATTCAACCTATACAGCGAGGCAATTCTAAGAGAATTGGAGATCCTATCGGGATTCAGCATTGGCAGGCACAATCTTACCATCTTTACTGATAGCAGACACGGAAAAGAAACTACAAGACCTCCTACAGAAGGTAGCAAAGGAGAGCAAGAAGAAGGGACTAACCATAAACTACAAAACAGAATGCATGGTCATCAGTAAAAGGAGGAACCCGAAATGCGATTTGCAGGTCGGAGGCACTAAGATAAAACATGTGCGCACTTTAATTATCTGGGAAATGTGTTGACGGAAGACGATAGGTGCGACGCTGAGATCCCAAGACGGATTGGGATCGCCAGAGACGCATCCCAAAAGACGGGCAGAGTACTGCGAGACAGGAGGATTTTATGGTGACAAAGTAAAGAGTACTGAGCTGCTACGTGACATCTGTCCTCCTATACGGCAGCGAATATTAGACAGTCTCCTCAAAAATGAAGAAGAGACTCGTGGCAGCGAATATGTGGTTTCTACAGAAGGATGCTAAGGATATCATGGACCGAGCGAGGGAGAAAAGATGGGTTCTTGGAGAGGACACAAACAAGGAGGAAGCTTATACTTAACGTAAAGAAGAGGCAGATAAAATTTCTCGGATACGTAATGAGAAAGGAGGGTCTGGAGAATCTGATACTCAGGGGTCGAATAGAAAGAAGAAGAGACGGGAAAGGAACGCACGATATACCTGGTGGGATTATGGAAGTGGATGGCAGAACGTGGTCCTGGGGAGTTGGCGGAGGCATGAAACTTATTGAGAGCCATAACGGATAAGGGGAAGGGGAGAGCCATGATCGTCCTGTACACAGCACATGAAGAGAAATCTATCTATCTATCTATCTATCTATCTATCTCAGTCCGTTCATAATCTATCTATCTATCTATCTATCTATCTATCTATCTATCTATCTATCTATCTCATTCTGTTAATATCTATCTATCTATCTATCTATCTATCTATCTATCTATCTATCTATCTATCTATCTATCTATCTCAGTCCGTTCATAATCTATCAATCTATCTATCAATCTATATCATTCTGTTAATATCTATCTATCTATCTATCTATCTATCTATCTATCTATCTATCTATGTTAGTATACTTCATGTAACTGCCACGTATCTATCTATCTATCTATCTATCTATCTATCTATCTATCTATCTATGACGGATTCTCATTATCTATCTATCTATCTATGTTAGTATACTTCATGTAACTGCCACGTATCTATCTATCTATCTATCTATCTATCTATCTATCTATCTATGTTAGTATACTCCATGTAACTGTCACGTATCTATCTATCTATCTATCTATCTATGTTAGTATACTCCATGTAACTGTCACGTATCTATCTATCTATCTATCTATCTATCTATCTATCTATCTATCTATGTTAGTATACTCCATGTAACTGTCACGTATCTATCTATCTATCTATCTATCTATCTATCTATCTATGTTCGTATACTTCATGTAACTGCCACGTATGATTAGTAATTAGGATTTTACCAGCGACATTCCAAATGATTCCCTGAAACGGAATTTACTTATGACTCAACCGAATAAAACTAGAAAGACTGACTGAAAAGAAAGATAAACTATTAAGTAATACGTGAATGGTTGGCAAAAGAATAAAGACATTCAAGATGTAAGTCAACAGAAAGGATCTGTTCGTATCCGTCCGATGCCCTAAAAGAAACTCAGGGTCACTCACACGTTGCTGCGGCTTTTAAGTGACCACGTAAAGACTTATTTTGGTAGTCGTCTTTTCCTAATTGGAAGGGAAAAGCAGAACATCAGAAATTCCTACATTTACTTAAAACCCAAGAAAAACAAAATGTCCTTTTTTGAAATTGAGAAGAGATGGAAATATTAAAAAATAGAGGGTTGGCTGGATCAGTGGAATGAAGAGAGCAATTTAAAAGAATAGCGTAGATAGAAGAAGCAGAAGAAGAAGCAGAAGAAGAAGCAGAAGAAGAAGAAGTAGAAGAAGAAGAAGTAGAAGAAGAAGAAGTAGAAGAAGAAGAAGCAGAAGAAGAAGCAGAAGAAGAAGAAGTAGAAGAAGAAGAAGTAGAAAAAGAAGAAGTAGAAGAAGAAGAAGCAGAAGAAGAAGAAGTAGAAAAAGAAGAAGAAGCAGCAGCAGCAGAAGAAGAAGAAGCAGCAGCAGAAGAAGAAGAAGAAGAAGCTGAAGAAGCAGAAGAAGAAGAAGAAGAAGAAGAAGACGAAGCTGAAGAAGCAGAAGAAGAAGAAGTAGAAAAAGAAGAAGAAGCAGCAGCAGCAGAAGAAGAAGAAGCAGCAGCAGAAGAAGAAGAAGAAGAAGAAGAAGCTGAAGAAGCAGAAGAAGAAGAAGAAGCAGAAGAAGAAGAAGCAGAAGAAGAAGCAGAAGAAGCAGAAGCAGAAGAAGAAGAAGCAGAAGAAGAAGAAGTAGAAGAAGAAGAAGAAGCAGCAGAAGAAGAAGACGAAGCTGAAGAAGCAGAAGAAGAAGAAGCAGAAGAAGAAGAAGTAGAAGAAGAAGAAGAAGCAGCAGCAGAAGAAGAAGACGAAGCTGAAGAAGCAGAAGAAGAAGAAAGAATGAAAATAAATGGAAAAATAAAAGACAAAAAAGAAGGAAGTAAAGGAAGAATGAAAGAAAAAGACGAAAGATAGAATGGAAATAAAAGAAAGAAAGAAAGACATGCAGAACTGGGAAGGATGGGATGAAGTAAAGAAAGAAAGAAAGAAAGAAAGAAAGAAAGAAAGAAAGAAAGAAAAGAAAGAAAGAATAGTGAAAGAATGGATGGAAGAAAGAAAGAAAAAAAAGAAAGAAAGAAAGAAAAAAAGAAAGAAAGAAAGAAAAAAAAGAAAGAAAGAAAGAAAGACATGCAGAACTGGGAAGGATGGGATGAAGTACAGAAAGAAAGAAAGAAAGAAAGAAAGAAGTAAGGAAAGAAAGAAAGAAGGAAAGAAAGAAAGAAAGAAAAGAAAGAAAGAATAGTGAAAGAATGGATGGAAGAAAGAAAGAAAAAAAAGAAAGAAAGAAAGAAAGTGTCGGAGACGAAAAAAAAAAGAGGTAAAAGAAAGAAAATTACAGGAAAAGAAGAAGAAATAAAGAAAAGAAAATCAGAAAAGGAAAGGAGAGGCGAAAATCAAAAGTAAGGGAAAGGGTGGAATCAAGTAAGACAAGTAGGGAAGTCTCAAGAATAAAACGGAAAGAAAGAATGAAATAAAGAAGAAATAAGAAAAAAAATGAAAGAAGATAAGAAGAAAAAAGAAAGAACGTAAACAGAAAGAAAGAAAGAAGAAAAAGAAAAATTAAATAAAGGAAAAGAAAGAAAGAATGAAAACTAAGGTAAGAAAGTAAAAGCAATAAAAAAAAAAAAAAGACCTGCTGTTAGAATTATATAAACAAAACACAAGCAATTATTAGAAAGAAAAAGAATAAATAAAGAGAGATCCTGAAACGGAACAGAATGCAAGATGCAGAAGGAAGAAATAAAAGAATTCAACAAGTGAAAACCAGAAGGAATTCTAAAAGAATGAAAAATGATGTTGATCTGCAAGAAAAAAAGAATGTGACGAAAGTTACGAAGAAAGCAAAGAAGATCGATAAAGCAGAAAAGAAGAGAAGGTGAAGGAAAAATAAAGAAATACATTCATACAAATTCTAAGAATGAAGGAAATGAAAGAAAATGGGAAAGAGAAATATCGTGAAGGAAGTATTATAAATCACTGAAAAATAAAATTAAAAAAAAAAACATTCGCTAAAAAAAAAATAAATAAAATAAATAAAGATAAAAATATGAATAAGAAACGAAAGATGTAGAATTAATAAAAGAAGAAAAAAGATCTCTGAAGGAGAACAACCCCGAAGAAGGAAAAAAAAAGAAGAAAATAGGGTATAAAATACACCGGAACAGCCAAAAGTTAGTCAAGGAAGGAAGGAAAGAAGAAAGGGAGGAAGGAAGGAATAGGCTGCCCATTAGTGCGATTGAAAGCGGTGTTGGTCATATAAGAAGCGAAGGTCTTATGATCAGTGTCGGCCCTGACATCCGCCGGGCGTTCGTTTGAATGTCCATCTGGGATTAACGTTTAAATGTGATGGGTACTCATTCTTATCTATTTTAGGGGGAAAGAGAAACCATGAAACATTGTGAAAGAGAGACAGAGAGACGTCGGGGAAAGAAGAAAAGTCAATGGATACTTGAAGTTATATGAGAGATGGCAGTCGTGGGATGATATCGTAGTGGTAAAAAAAAAAAAATGGTGCTGGGGTTGGTTGAACTGATCAGGTGTAATTGGACAAGGAGTAAATCGGTAGATGGGAGAATGGCGGCCGGAGGGAAGTGGCGCGAAGGAGGAGTTAGTGTCTGAAAACAATGTATAAAAGTGGACAAAGTAATAGCAAAGCGTAAAGGATAGTTTGAATAAAAAAAAAAAAATCAAGTATCAGCGAAAGAATGATACAATGAGATGAACAAAATGATCCACGAAAAGGAAAAGAAGAGAAACTAAGGAAGAATATTTGAAAGAAAAACAGCAGGATTACTAGAGGAGAAAAGGAAGTTAGACTTATGGATGGAATTTTTTTTTTTATGAGTTTCACGTTAATTTCATTGTTGTTTACTTTTCTATATACATTAATATTTTTCGTTTTTTTTCTCATTTCTGGTTTTTTTTTCGTTTTTTTTTCCATACATTTCGAACCTTGATTTTTTAAAATTTTCTTCTTTCTTTTATTTCTTTCATTTATATTTGTCCCTCCCTTTTTCTTTCTTTTTATTTTCTTCCAACGATTTAATTTTCCCTCGCCTTTTTCTTTTCATCATTTCTTTCATTTTTTTCTTCTTTATTTTCTTTCTGCTATTTTAAATGTCTTCACTCCTAACTCACCGTTTCATTTCCTTCCTTCCTTCCTTCCTTCCTTCCTTCCTTCCTCCTCTTTTCATTCCTTCCTTCCTCCTCTTTTCCTTCCTTCTTTCCTTCCTTCCTTCCTTCCTTCCTTCCTCTTTTCCTTCCTCTTTTCCTTCCTTCCTTCCTTCCTTCCTTCCTCTTTTCCTTCCTTCCTTCCTTCCTTCCTTCCTTCCTTCCTTCCTTCCTTCCTCCTCTTTTCCTTCCTTCTTTCCTTCCTTCCTCTTTTTCTTCCTTCCTTCCTTCCTTCCTTCCTTCCTTCCTTCCTTCCTTCCTTCCTCTTTTCCTTCCTCTTTTCCTTCCTTCCTTCCTCTTTTTCTTCCTTCCTTCCTTCCTTCCTTCCTTCCTTCCTTCCTCTTTTCCTTCCTCTTTTCCTTCCTTCCTTCCTTCCTTCCTCTTTTCCTTCCTTCCTTCCTTCCTTCCTCCTCTTTTCCTTCCTTCTTTCCTTCCTTCCTTCCTCTTTTCATTCCTTCCTTCCTTCCTTCCTTTACATATTTGGTCTTTCCATCCTTTCTGTCTTTCACTTTCCTTCCCTCTTTTATTTTCTTCCTCCTATTCTATTTTTTCCTAATCTCCTCCCCTTTTTCCTTCCTTCCTTTCTTCCCTCCTTCATTTATTTATTCTTCCTAACTATATTTCCTTCTCGAACCTTCCCTTTTTATTTCAGTTTCCTTCATTTGCTCTTGTTATTTTCTTCATATTCTAGTCTCTCGTTCGTTCGTTCCGTTTTTCCGTTATCCAGTTTTCTTTACTTCTTAACGAATTACTTTTCATTCTTTGGTGTTTTCTTCATTTACGTCTTCTTCCGCCTCCCCCCTACTTTTCTTTTTCATTTTGACTTATTTTCAATTCTTCTCCTTCCATCATATCATTCTTTCTTTTTCCTTTTGTTCTTCTTCCTCTTTCTTTTTTTTCTTTTCTAATTTTTGTGATTTGTTTCCTCTCCGTCTCTCTTGCTTCATTTCTTTCTCTTATTTTCTTTCTTTTTTCATTCACATTGCATCTCGTTCTTCCTTCTTTTATGCTCCCTTATTCTTTTTTCTATAATTCTTTTACATCCTTCCTGAATTTTCTTCTTCCTACAATCATTTAAAGTTAATAATGAAACTTATTTTCTTCACGCTCTTCACTCCTTTTTTTCTTTATTTCGTCTCTTTCTCTCTTTTTCTTCTGTTTTTCTCTTTATCTCTTTTCCTTTATTTTCTTTGTCTCCTAATTTTCTTTATTCCTCTTCTTACAATCTTCCTTATCTCCTGTCTAAATGTCCTCGTCTCTCTCAGGTTTTTTTTTTTTTTTGTTTATTTAATTCCACTCCGCCATTGATTTCTTTATATCTGACAACGCTCGTCTAATATTTGACATCGTCTTTTAATTCAAAATCGCTTCTGATAAATAATTTTGTAAGTCACGAAGCTTAGCCACACTTAAAAAAAAAAAAAAAAAAAAAATGGCCATTCTGGTGACGATAGAAGAGGAAAAGCTTCGTTTACACGGAAAAGCAAACCTTTACGTAGTTCACACTTATAGAATTACAAGCGTCCAAATCAGCTACAGAAAAAAAAAAAGAAAAAAGATCGCCAATGCCCTGGGGGAGAGGGTGGTCATAGGTAAGACATCGTGATGGTGGTAGTAACAACTAGCACGTCAGCTGAAAGGGCGCACATAAAAAAACAGACACACAAACACACACAATAAAACGAAAAAAGAATACGGGTGAACACTTGCCAGATAACGTGTTGCAGGCAAGGTTGAAGCAAATTATTTAATAGCTTTTTTTCTGGTATTTCTTCTGTGTGTCCGTTGATCTGCGGGTCGGTCGAATTTAATCTCTAAGTATGTCCATGCTAAGCGCTTTGTTTTCAACTGTTTTTCTCCATTACTGCAAGTATGATTTCGACGGACTGTCATTTACGCGGAGGCTGGAAAGAAAGTCAGCCATGAAAGCATTACAAAGATAGTGCAGCGTCTTAACACAAATGATTTTTTTTTTTTCGTAACAAAACTTCTTTTGGCTTTTCTTTTTTCGTATTTTATACTGTCTTCCTTTCATTCTTTTAAAAAGATTTTGTGACGTATTTTTCTTCCATTTCTCACACTTCCCCTCTCTTACTATATTTTCTCTTTCTTTCTTTCTTTCTTTCTTTCTTTCTTTCTTTATCTTCTTAAATATTTTCAGAAGTATTTCTTTGTTGAAGACTTTTCTTTGCCTTTTCTCTCTTAACTCTCTTCATCTCTCTCTATCTTTCTCTCTCTATCTTTATATATTTTCCCTCTCCATATCTTTCGTTTTTTCAAATATCCTTAAATTATTTCTACGTGTTTCTTAGATAAAAATGAAAGAAAAAGTGCAAATTATTTACACTTTCTTTCATTCTTTCTTTCTTTCTTTCTTTCTTTCTTTCTTTCTTTCTTTCTTTTCCCTGTTTTTCTTTCGGCGTTTTTCTTAGTTTACACTTTTTCTTTCAGTTTTATCTCTTTACCCATAATCCAATTCTTTCTTTCTTTCTTTCTTTCTTTCTTTCTACGTTTTTCTTAGTTTATGCTTTTTCTTTCATTTTCATCTTTTTACCCTTTCTTTCTTATAAGCATGTTACTTTCACTTTCGTTTTCCTTCTTTTCAGCGACCAATCAATGTTTTCCGAACCCTTTCTACGTTTCGTTTTTTTTCTTTTCACTCGTTCACACACCCTCTTACCCTTATCGGGGTCGTCGATTGGACGGTGCTAAAGCGACAGTCGATGCAAATCCGCCATTTTATCGCCTTTTACTCTGTTTGTATTTGTCTTCGTATTTGTTATCCCTTTATGGAATCGCTTGGAACAAGCGATCTCACCTTAGGCAGAGGGAAACGGAGAGGAGACTGGTGATTGGGGTGGTGGGAACTTTATGGCGATGGGTAGTGCTAGGATCAAATCATTGCTTTTACCGGTCGCTGAGGTAGGGAAATGGATGGACAAGGGTTGAAGAGGGGGGGATACCAGAGCAATGGGGCCATTTGATGCGGACCGCGTTAAGAGTGGTTAAGGGTGTGTTGATGTTTTGACGAGTGAAGTGAAAACGAATGACAACTGGATTTTGATGGAAGCGAGGAGAGATTAAGAAAGAAAGAAAATAAGACGAAAGAAAGATAGAAGAAATAAAAGAACGATGAAAGAAAAAATAAAAGAACGAATGAAAGAAGAAAAAAGAAAATGACGTGAAACGAGAAGAAAAAGAAAATGAATGAAAACTCCGTATGAAAGAAAGAATGAAAGAAAGAAGGTAAGGAAAATTAATTGAACGAGAACTGGAACTCAGCTCTCCGAATGACAACAGGGTTTTTATGGAAGGGAAAGTGATTAAGAAAAAAGAATGAATAAAAAAGACTGAAAGAAAGAAAGAAAGAAAGAAAGAAAGAAAGAAAGAAAGAAAGAAAGAAAGACGGAAAATGGGCGAAAGAATGAAAAAAGAAAAAGTTACGAAAAAAGAAGAAAAAGAAAAGGACATGAAATGAGAAGAAAAAGAAAATGAGTCAAAACACTGAATGAAAGAGAGACTGAAAGAAAGAAGGGAGGAAAATTAATCCATCAAGAACTAGAACTCCGAATGACAACAAGCTTTTGATGGAAAGGAAAGAAATTAAGAAAGAAAGAATGAATGAATGAAAAAAGAACGGAAGAAAGAAAGAAAGAAGGAAAAAGGAACTAAAGAAAGAACGAATAAAAGAGCGAAAGAAATGAATGAAAACACTGTATGAAAGATAACTGAAAGAAAGAAGTGAAGGAAAAGTAATCCAAAGTGAATTGGAGCTTAGATCTCTGAATAACAACTTGGTTTTGATGGAAAGGAAAGAGATTAAGAAAGAAAGAATCAATGAAAAAGAACCAAAGAAAGAAAGAAAAATGCGGAGAAAAAAAAAAAAAGGAAATGAATGAAAACGAAGAAATAAACGAATAAAAAAAAAGAAGTGGGAAAAGAAAGAGAAGTTTAAATCTGAATAAAAACAGGCGAAAGAATAAACTAATGACAAGAAAGAAGGGGCAAAAGAGAAAGAAAAAAGGAAAAAGTGAAGAAAAGGGAAAATAAAGAAAATGAATGAAAACGAAAGAAAAAAAGGAATGAAAGAAGGAAGTAGAAAGAAAAAGAGGGGGGATAAATAGCGAATCAAAAAACGCGGAAGAAAACACCAATATAAAGAAAGAAAGAAAATGGAGAGCTAAATAAAGAAAAGAAGGAGGAAAAGAGAAAGAAAGGAAGAAAATGACAAAAAAAAAAAAGAAAAAAGAAAAGAAAAAAGAAAAGAAAAGAAAAAAAGAAGAAAGAAAACAAAAGGGAAATAAAAAGAAAAGAAACGGAAAAGAAAAGAAAAAAAGACAGAAAAAGAAAGAAAAAGAAAAACAAGAAGAAATAAATAACCGAAATTAATTGATTCGTTTTCTCCGGTTTATTTTGACAGGTTATTCAAAGCCATAAACTATTTTTAGATTGTCACTTTTTGGGAGAGATAATAATGGTTTAGTGATTCAAGTTTTATTAATTAACCCATAGTTGGGGGGAGTATAAGAGATGGATTTCTACCTTTGCCAAGGATATTTTCGCGTAAGTGACTATAACGACTCCAATGGGAATATGAACTCAGCGCTTTCAATGACAGGTTTTGATGGAAGTGAAAGAGATGTTGAAAGAGAGAAATCAAACGACAAAACGCCATAAAGAGATTCCAGGAGAAAAAAAACTGTGATTGAAAGACAGAAAGGAGGAATGGAAACTAAATCCAACGGAGATTGGAATTCGACTCTCCGATGAAAAATCCGGTTCAATTATCCTTTACACCACACGGAAATCCAAATTTTCGGCAATTGAAAGCGGTCACCCATCTAAGTACTGACCAGGCTCAACGTTGCTTAACTTCGGTGATCGTACGGGAAATGGTGTCTCCATGTGATATGACCGTAAACCCATTACATCACCCACACTTCCACGCTTACAGCATCTGGTATTCCCAAGCGATAACCCATCTAGGTAACTGACCAGGCTCGACGTTTCTTAATTTCAGTGATCGTACGGGAACCGGTGTTTCAATATTATATGGCCGTAAGCCCATTATACCACCCGCACATCCAAGCTTACAGCACCTGGTATTCCCAATCGATCACCCATCTAGGTACTGACCGGGCTCGACGTTGCTTAACTTCGGTGATCGTACGGGAAATGGTGTCTCCATGTGATATGACCGTAAACCCATTACATCACCCACACGTTCACGCTTACAGCATCTGGTATTCCCAATCGATCACCCATCTAGGTACTGACTAGGCTCGACGTTGCTTAACTTCGGTGATCGTACGGGAAACGGTGCTTCAATGTGATATGCCCGTAAGCCCATTATACCACCCGCACATCCAAGCTTACAGCACCTGGTATTCCCAAGCGATCACCCATATAGGTACTGACCAGGTTCGACATTGCTTAACTTCGGTGATCGTACGGGAAACGGTGTTTCAACATGAAACATAGCTCATGCAACGAGGTTTATGTAGAGTATTTGATAGTTTTCCTGCGACATTGGCTTCATACACACAAAGAAAAAAAATTGTAAAATATCAAGATTTTCGTACTACTTAAAATAAAAACTTGAATAGTTTCCTCATTTTTTATCCGATTTTCTTCAAAGACGTCGCAAAAAATTTGTCATTATGCAAGAAATATAATAATGTAGATTTAGTCTTCGTATAACGAAAACCAAGTCCTCGTATAACGAAATCCACGAAAAACTGTTAAAAAAGCCCATTTTTTGGATATAACTAGTTTGTCATCCGCTGATTTCCAAATTTGCCATGTAAATTAAATATAATACCCAAATTGTCTTATGCGAATGTTTGGTTTAGATTATTTCAGTTAAGTGGACGAAATCTGCGACAGCTAGTTCCAAAATCGGCTTTTGCCATTTATAGTTTCTTCATATGATTCCTTCCTAAATTGGCCTTCGAACAGCCTTTGATGCAAAGATTGCAGCGTTAAAAGGGAAAATTCCTGGAGAACCTCTTTTTACTGTAAACGTGCAAAGGAGGGGCCGCTCATGCATTTGCATTTGCTGTTGATTCAGGCTCTGACACTCCATCCCTGTTGTTATTTGATTATTAGATTTGTGAACAATGCCATACTATTTGAAAGTTATTACGGCTATAGGAAATTTATTGAATATCTAAAACATTGAAACAATTTAACCCCCAGTCAAAGACCACACAAGAAGGTTTTATTGGTGGAAATCCTTTATTAAGAACAATCAAACACTTGCGAACGACATACCGTAAAAATGAGGAGTGGAGGAGTAGCTTAGTTTACCAACGAATGATGTATGCACGTTGGTATGCAGGCAGACATTTCTAGACAGGGGGAGCAGGTAGACAGGTTGGGGGCGGTTATACAATTGCAGCCATTTACACCCGGGTAAGGCCGTGTATCTCGGTTAGTTAATTATAGTCCCGTTCAGATTTTAGGTTCTGTTTCTGACGATATTGCCTGTTTATTAATGCTTTATTTGTTCAAAGACATCTCTCGCCATTCTAGAATATCTTCGAATTTCGGAGCCACATTTTCTCGTTTTGTTCTAATGTTTATTTTTGTGTTTGCATCTTCCTCTTAGCTTACATGTTCCATTCATGGTATTACTA
>OZ010610.1:72232881-72242881 GCA_963932145.1 Acanthosepion lycidas | reverse complement strand
TGTGAATAATTTCTGAAAATTTCATTAAATTCAGATAATTATTTGATTTTTGCAAGAATTTTCAAAACAATTACCACAAAAAGACGCTAAATTTCCTAATAATAATCGCTGACCCACCCGCTGACGCAAGAAAAACGAGATTTTTAACTATAATTTTGAACGTGGAAGAAACATGAAAAATTTAATAAAATAATCGAAAAAATACTTTGGTCTTTCCTTTTAATAATAACATAAATATTTTAACGATAAAACTTTATTTTTATTAAGTTTGGAGCCTTTTTCATCATGGTAGAATTTTTTTTGCTGGTACTTTATATATATATATATATATTAATTAATTGAAATAAGCACCTCTTAATGATTCTGCCATGAATGCGCACCGAACAGCAAAAGCGCTTCACGCCAAATAAAATTGCAGAGCTTTTCTAAATTACGAATTAAATTTCTGGAAAGAGAGAGGTGGGGAGCGAGAGAGAGAGAGAGAGAGAGAGAGAGAGAGAGAGAGAGGGAGAGAGAGTAAGAAAGAGTGAGAGAATTAGTGAAAGAGATAAATAAAGATAGATATACATGAATACATAGATAGATAGATAGATGTGCGTGTCCGTGCGTGTGTGTACCAAAAGAGCAGTTCATATTTCTGTCTTTGTACACAGACATCGACTTTATAGAATTTCCCCCATAGGCAACGTGCAAGCATTTGCGAGACAAATTAGAAACGTCGTCACACTTGACAAGTCAATAAAACACATGCATGACATAGTTTGCCTTGTCTTTGACATTTACAGCCGATTCCAAAGACTTTTCCTCAGTGAGCTTTGTTTTTCATGAAGGAACTTTTACCGTTTTTTTTTTCTTTCATTTTCTTTCTTTCTTATTTTTTATGCTATTTTTCCTTTTTTTTTTTTTTTCCTTGTCCGTCTTTTATTTCTATTGATCTACTAAGCGTAGGTTACATGTGAAACAAGACCGAAAGATTGGAGCACCCAGTGTGGATCGAATTCCCTAATTGGTTTTATTTGATCTAGAGGGGGAAGAATTAACCATTACATTACGTCGAAGTGCCCGGGTTTGGCTTGGTTTGGTTTGTTTGTTTAAAGGAATATTAACTCCTTATGAGTCTTTCAATAACGAACTTTTATTTTCATGCAAGCTTTTCTTTTTCCAAAAATGTATTTCTCGAATTTTTTTCAAATGTCTCAGGTCATCCCATAAGTTCTGTCCGAATTTTGAATAAAGAAAACAAGTGACCAAATGTTGCATTTAATTACAGATTCAATCAATAATGTATTTTCCCTGATTATCTATGACTTCCTTCCATCTATTAACAAGCTTACTAATTCCATTACTGTAAAATTCTTTTGGCTTTGATTCTAAGAACTCACAAATGTCAGTTTTAACCTGTGTCACAAAAGCTTCCAAAAGCTGTTTCTTCCAAATTATTCTGTAAGCTACGAAACAAATGGTAGTCTGAAGGAGCACGATTGGGATAATAAGGTGGATGAGGAATTTTCTCCTAACCAGGTTCTTCGATCTTTTGTGACGTGATACTTTCTGTGTGGAGTCGCGCACTGTCCTGATGAAACATCACCTCTTTTCGATTCACTAGAGCAGGTCTTTTTTCCTCAAAGCTTGGTTCAAACGCTCTAATTGCTGACAGTATATTAGAGCATTAATTGTTGCATTAGGTGGTAAGAATTCAAAGTGGATTATTGCTTGGCGATCCCACCAGATTGAAAGAACCTTTTGCTCATGAATTTCCCTTCGCGGCTGTGGCTGGGGTCCTTCTCCTTTACCAATCCATTTTTCGTCGCCAGTCACAAGTCTATCCAAAAAAGGTGAAACAAATTGGCGAGAATGGAGAGAAGAGTAGATGTCAACTCGGAATTTGAGGTTGTTTTCAGACAATTCATGAGGCACCCAAGTTTAGGAACTTTTCCAAGTTGTTGAAGATAACGATTAACAGTTGTATGGTTTAAACTGAGAACCACTACCAATTCTTCAACAGATAAAGCAGAATTTTCTTCAAGGGCTGCTTCAAGAAGCTTTTCATCAAACTCAACTGGACGTCCAGTTAGATCTTCATCTTCAAGGGTGAAATCTCCACCTCTGAATTTTGCAAATCATCTTCTGCAAGTTTTTTCATTCACACATTCCTCTCCATAAACTGAGTGAATGTTTCTAGCCGAAGCGGCTGCTGGGTTTCCTTTCTTGAACTCATAAAGCATTATGTGCCTCAAATGATTCTTGGGTACTTCCATGTTAGCAGGGTTTTAATCAAACATTACATTCTGACATTACATATATATATATATATATATATATATAGGTAAAATCCGTGCTTCCATCGGGCATGTGACGCCTGTGAAAAGCGCAACAAGCATTCACAGCGTTTAGATAGCATCCAGACCCCACAAATCGTACATATTTTTTTTAAGCTTTTCACCCCAAGCAAGGCGAGAGTGCCACTAACACGCAAGGGTTTACAGAGAGTGGAAGCAAGAGTAAAGAGTCGTGAAAGAGGAAAGGATGAAGAGAAGGACAGGGAATAGATCAAGGCATCTGGAGATGTCGATTGATATTGCATTTGAATAGTTAGAGATTATAGCTATCATGGAAGCAAGTAATAGGAATGGAATTTCACAAACGGGAGGTGCAATACATAAAGCTATTAGAGTAGAAGAGACAACTACATTTAACTGTTTCGACAGTGAAAGGGTGGGACTAGTAGCACGTTTAAATTCATGCAGGTTGGGAACTAGCGAAAATAGCCCGTCGGAGCAGTTAGCGTGAAGGTGTTTGTAGAAAAGACAGAGGGAAGCGACAGCACGTCTGTGAGAGAGCGACTGTAAACGAGATGTCAGATCAGGTCGAATCCGTTTCTGGATTTTGTCTACGAACAGCGGAGGCTCCAGACAATATATGGCAGCAGTATTCTATGCAAACGCGAATGGTTGATTTATAGATTTAAAGGATGGACTCGGACGAGGAAGACACAGAGAACCAACTTTCCTTGGGGTAGATGAAGCTATTGATTCAATGTATTATGTAGAAAAATTCAAAAGTACACAGAAAGAAAAAATAGCAAATAAAAATAAATATGTACTTAGCAAATCTGCTGATAAAACAATTCGAACAATTGATAGACACAGTTTGTCCATATTATTTAACGAAACAAAAGAATTATTGCGGCCGAAACACACCTTATATATATATATATATATATATATATATATATATAGAGAGAGAGAGAGAGAGAGAGAGAGAGGGGGGTACAATCCGTGGTAAGCAATCCTAGCAATATAAAATATTAAACCTGATCCACAAAAGTGTGCACAAGGTATTTTTTATATGAGACCGTATATGAAAATGAATTACATGAAGATAAAATTCGATAGCCCATATGATATATGGCCATTTCACCCCTAACGGGCTTGTCCACATCAAGAAGTTAAATTAAAAAAAAATGAATCATCATTTTTTCCTTGGTGTTGACAAGCACGTTCTGGGTGAAATGGCCATATATCATATGGGGTATTGAATTTTATCTTCATGTAATTCATATATATATATATATATATATATATATATATAATTAAAAGAAAAACAGACCACTTTACGGTACCATTATAATAATTTATTTCACCAGAGTCCTTTTAAAGGACGCCGGATTATCAGATAGCAATTTCAAAAATGAAATTAAACGAAATATATATATATATATATATATATATATATATATATATATATATATATATATATATCCGAGAAATTTAATAGAAAGTATGTGTCCTTTATTCAGGCCGGTAAATGTTGTTAATACTGAATATTATAAACAGAGCATGGATAAATTCAACGTCAAAATTACGAAAAAAAAAGGAAAATCACACTGACATCTCATTTTGAGGGATATATTTACCAAAATTATACAAAAATATCTTGAAATACTAAAGACTAAACTTATTCAATAAAATCGCCATTGACTTCAACCACTGCCTCCAGACGACCTCAGAATTTCTTGCAACTCTTCTGCACTGTATATTTTAAGTAAAACTAATTTAATGATAATAAACATGTACTTAACAATTAAGTTAAATGGATCATTTATGTTCACTAGTAAATAGATACACTGGGGAAAATAAGTTCAAGATTGGTGGTTAAAGTTTTATCTATCTCAAAATATTTTTCTAATGAAGCGTTATCAATTAATTTTATTGTGTAGAATGTATTTCTCTTTCGAATTATGTAAAAAATGTATTAATTGCCATTTTATTTCTTCCTGTTTTTTCCTTTTCTTTCTATTTTCAATTTTTCTTTCTTTTTTATTTTTCTTTTTTCATGTTTTCTTCCTTTCTGTTTTCTTTCTTTTTCTTTCTCATTTTTCCTTCCTTTTCGTTCTTTCTGTTTTCTTTCTTTTTCTTTCTCTTTTTCTTTCTGTTTTCTTTCCTTTTCTTTCTTTCTGTTTTCTTTCTCTTTTTCATTCCTTTTCTTTCTTTCCGTTTTCTTTCTTTTTCTTTCTCTTTTTCTTTCCTTGTCTTTCTTTCTCTTTTCTTTCTTTCTTTTTTTCCTTTTCTTTCTTTCTCTTTTCTTTCTTTTTCTTTTTTTCCTTTTCTTTCTTTCCGTTTTCTTTCTTTTTCTTTCTCTTTTTCTTTCTTTCTATTTTCTTTCACTTTTTCCTTTCTTTCTTTCTATTTTCTTTCTTTTTCTTTCTATTTTTTCCTTTTCTTTCTTTCCGTTTTCTTTCTCTTTTTCTTTCTTTCTGTTTTCTTTCCTTTTCTTTCTTTCTGTTTTCTTTCTTTTTCTTTTTTCTTTTTCTTTCTTTCTGTTTTCTTTCTTTTTCTTTTTTTCCTTTTCTTTCTTTCCGTTTTTTTTTCTTTCTCTTTTTCTTTCTTTCTATTTTCGTTCTTTTTCTTTCACTTTTTTCCTTTCCTTTCTTTCTATTTTCTTTCTTTTTCTTTGTATTTTTTCCTTTTCTTTCTTTCCGTTTTCTTTCCTTTTCTTTCTTTCTGTTTTCTTTCTTTTCCTTTTTCTTTTTTCCTTTCCTTTTTTTCTGTTTTCTTTTTCTTTCTTCTTTTCCCTTTTCTTTCTTTCTGTTTTCTTTCTTTTTGTTTCTCTTTTTCTTTCTTTTTGTTTTCTTTCTTTTTCTTTCACTTTTTCTTTCTGTTTTCTTTCCTTTTCTTTCTTTCTGTTTTCTTTCTTTCTCTTTCTCTTTTTATTTCCTTTTCTTTCTTTCTGTTTTCTTTCTTTTTCTTTCTCTTTTTTCCTTTTCTTTCTTTCCGTTTTCTCTCTTTCTCCTTCTCTTTTTCTTTCTTTCTCTTTTTCTTTCCTTTTCTTTCTTTCTGTTTTCTTTCTTTTTCTTTCTCTTTTTCCTTTTCTTTCTTTTTCTTTCTCTTTTTTGTTTGTTTCTGTTTTCTTTAGTTCTCTTTTTTATTTTTCTTTCCTTTTTTCTTTCTTTATTTCTTTTGTACTCCTATCTTTTCCTTTCCTCTTCTTTTCAGTATGTCTTTCTTTTAAACCATATTTATTTTCTTTCTGTTTTTCATTCAATATCTGTTTATTTCTTTGTTTCTTTCTTTGTTTCCTTCAACATTTGCACCCCTATTATTTTTCTTTCTTTCTTTCTTTCTTTCTTTCTTTTGAACATCTCTCATATTCATTCATTCATTCTTTGTTTATTTGTTTCTTTCTTTTGAAATCATTTCATTTTTTCTTTCTGTGATTCATTCATTCTTTCTTTCTTTCTTTCTTTCTTCTGCACCCCTATTTATTCATTCTTTGTTCCTTTTTCTCGTTTAAACCCGTATAATTTTCCTTTCTTTCGTTCCTTATCTTCTTTCTTTCTGTCTTTCTTTCTTTCTTTCTTTCTTTATTTAAGAATCTATCATATTCTTTCGTTCTTTCATTCATTCATTCAATCATTCTTTATTTCTTTCTTTCTTTTGAAATCATAACTTTTTCTGTCATTCATTCATTCTTTCTCTTTCTTTGTTTTTTCTCTCTTTCTTTCCTTCTTTCTTTCCTTCTTTCTGTCTTTCTTTCTTTCTTTCTTTTGCGCCCCTATAATTGCCTGTCTTTCATTCATTCATTCGTGTTTCTTTTTTTTGTTTAAACCCGTATATTTTTCCTTTCTTTCGTTCATTATTTGTTTCCTTTTTCGTTTAAAGCCCTATCTTCTTTCGTTCTTTCTTTCTTTCTTTCTTTCTTTCTTTCTTTCTTTCTTTCTTTCTTTCTTCATTACGTTCGTCTATCGCTTCATTCTACTTTCTAAGATTTCGTTTCACGCCCCCTTTCACTCTTCCTACCTCACTCACTTCGTCTCCTCCACCCTCTCCTCCGGTTCGCCCCGTTATTCATTATTTTGAATTTCTTAGCTTTGTACGTGTCTAACTTCCTAATTTTTTTTCTTTTCTTCCTTACATTACGTTCATTCATTCTATCTTAGTTTTTTCTTCTTTCTTTCCCTCTCCTTTCTTCCTTCTACGATATCTCAACTACGTTTTATTTCCTCTTCCCTTGTTACGTATTCTCTATTGTTTCTGTTGACTCTTCTTTTCTTTCTTGTTTCTGCTTGCTTTCTTTCTCCCTTCGGCTCATTTTGTTTCAGAATAACAAGCAAGTCAAACAATAGCGCCATTTTTTTTCCGCTTCAAATGCGAGAACTAATTACCAACCACATTTCGGCGTGGGGATAAGGTACACCCAATAATTATAAAGAAAACAATCAACATTCATCACTGGACAACACAGGACGTTGAAGTTTTCCTCTCATACATCTCCAAATTATATTCTAATTTTTCTTTTTATCTGATTGGTCATTTGCTTCTAACTTCTTTCCTTTGCTGATTTACTTTTCCCTATTTTGCTACTGTATTTATTGCAGTACCATAGTTTTCAATATTTCGCATTATTTCCATGTTTTTTTTTTTTAATTTTTATACCTAAGTTTCTAGTTGGTCTAGAAGCAATGCTCTCTTCCAGCCTTTTCCTTCGCAGTTAATTTTGATCTTCAAAAATTTTAATATATCTCAATCATTATTTTCCGTTTTCTTAATTCTTGTTTTTCTATTGTTCCCTTTCCTTAATAGTGTTTTTTTCGTTTATATCTCTGAGATGAGGTATTAAGATTACTTGCCTTATTTACATAATTCGGACCGTTATCCTCATCTTCATGGCCATATTCACAACGTTTCGGCTATTGTATGCTCCGGCCTTATTCAGGATCTGTCTATATCTCTGAGATGAGATATTATGATTACTTACATTATTTACATTAATCGGACTGTTATCCTCATCTTCATTGCCATATTCACAACGTTTCTGCAGTTGTTCTCTCCGGCCTTATTCAGGATCTGTCAATATCTCTGAGATGAGGTATTTTGATTACTTGCATTATTTACATAATTCGGACTGTTATCCTCATCTTCATTGCCATATCCACAACGTTTCGGCCGTTGTACGCTTCGCACTTCTTCAGGTGATTGGAATTATGAACCGAACTCTTTATTTCGTCCAGATTGTTCTAGTTCCACGTGCCATGCCTCTTCCGGATGTCTCAGTTATTTCCTTTTTACTCAACTCTCCAAGTTTTTGGTTCACCACTGCTGTGGCCTGGTATTGAACTCACAACTCTTTGGGTCTAGTCACTGGATCTAACCAACGTCTTTTCCAGTGGACCATGTATCCTTGAAGACACATGACCCAGTGTTTTTTTTTTCTTTTCATATTCTCTAACAATTAATAGAACCTTGCTTTCCAGTCTGTCTCATCTTTTTAATTTCACCATTTTTG
Source organism: Acanthosepion lycidas (assembly GCA_963932145.1). Taxonomy (NCBI): domain Eukaryota; kingdom Metazoa; phylum Mollusca; class Cephalopoda; order Sepiida; family Sepiidae; genus Acanthosepion; species Acanthosepion lycidas. The sequence continues at coordinate 72,235,096 of OZ010610.1, read as the reverse complement.
TATTGCCGTAATTATCTGTTGGTTATTTAGTCTTTCGACTGCCACCTTTACCTTGTGGGTGATGAATTGTTTTCCACCATACAGCCCTTTTCCCTGCAGTCGCTATTTCCATAGAAAATCTTTAGACGAGCAATATTCCTTAGTCTCCCGACTTCGAACCATCACAGATAAGATCGAGTTGATAATCTTCTACGTTCTTTTGAACTGGAGTAGAGGTTTATCCTTTGTTTCCTGTTTAGGACTGGGTTACCGGTTTTTTCTTAAATCTGCTTCAACTCTATATTTCTAACGTCTCCGCCTAAACTCTGAAGTTTTTGCTATTTATTTTTCCCACAATAGGAGTAAATAGATTCACCATTCGTCCGGTTCACACTCCTCCTCAGGCTTATGATCATGAGAACAGCTTTATCTATTGTTTTCTCTTTAGGATTGGTTTCTGGTTCCTTCTAAATTCTACTTTAGCACTATATTTCTAAGGTCTCTACCTAAACGCTGGAACTTTTACTATTTATTTATTTCTTATTTATTTATTCCACCGTAGAAGTAAATAGGTTTACCTTTCGTCCGGTTCGAACTCCTCTCTGGTCTTTTGAACAGACGTAGAATGTTTTTTGTTTAGCAGTAGATTTCTGATTCGTTCTAACGTTATACTTCTATTCTATACATTTAATGTCTCCGTCTAAAAGGTTTATTACTTATTTAATTTCTCCTCAATACGAATAAATAGGTTCTCTTTCCGTCAGGTTCACACTCCTCACCGGCCTTTTAAATGGGAGGAAAAGTTTATCCCTTGTTTCTTTTTAGGGATGGGTTTTTGGTTCCTTCTAAATTCTACTCCATTATACTTATACTCTGAAATTTATACTATTGTTAGATTTAAGGTTCCTTCACTCATTGCGGCTTAGTGGCGTTATCGCCTTGCTTGGGTGAATTGATTTAAAAACTTACTGTAATGTCGTAAGTAGATAAACAAACGTAAATATCGAAATGTGTTATTGTGAAACACACCTATTCTATTGTTAATAGACTCTCCCACATATGATAAGAAGGAGTAGTAGCAGTCGCTCAGTGACTCAGTCGACTGGCTGATCGGTTGAACTCTCTGCCTTCGGGCGGAGAGGAACCCGAACGAGGCTACGCTGAAGGGCTCGGAGATCCCACGGGCTCGGAGATCCCACGGGCTCGGAGATCCCACGTTAAACCGGCCTTGTGCCACATGATACCCTCGTGGGGGGGTGACTAAATATCGTCAGTTGGGAGTTGGTCAGTCAGTCGATGTCGGACGACCGTTAGTCGGACATTAAAGTATCAGCCACCACAACTAGATTGCTGCGTCATTACCTATTACATCAAGTTCCTAACTTTTTGTACGTCGAACCTTTTTAGGACCGACTTAGTGAAATACAAGACTCCACTGTGAAACTACTCTATAACAAAATGTTAGATGATTGTGGAATTGAATTAAAATTTATTTTCTCAATAAGAGTAGATAATTTCGACTGTCGCTCTGTTCATACTCCTTCCGGTCGTTTGAACAGGAGTAGAGGTTTATCCCTTGTTTCTGGACTGGATTTCCAGTTTCTTCTACATGCCATGTACACTGCATCGAATCACCCTCTTTTCTGACATATTTCACTCGAAAGGCTTCTTCCCATGAACTTCTACATTGTGGAACGGACTCCTAAGAGGATAATTCCCTGACCACCAAAATTATTATTATTATTTCTTCTTCTTCTTCTTCTTCTTCTTTTTCTTCTTCTTCTTCTTCTTCTTCTTCTTCTTCTTCGTCCTCCTCCTCGTCTTCTTCCTCCTCTTCTTCCTCTTCCTCTTCCTCTTCTTCTTCTTCCTCCTCTTCTTCTTCCTCTTCTTCTTCTTCTTCTTCTTCTTCGTCCTCCTCCTCGTCTTCTTCTTCTTCTTCGTCCTCCTCCTCGTCTTATTCTTCTTCCTCTTCTTCTTCTTCTTCTTCCTCCTCCTCTTCTTCTTCGTCCTCCTCGTCTTCTTCTTCTTCCTCCTCCTCCTCTTCTTCTTCTTCGTCCTCCTCCTCGTCTTCTTCTTCTTCTTCTTCTTCTTCTTCGTCCTCCTCCTCGTCTTCCTCTTCTTCTTCTTCCTCCTCTACTTCTTCCTCCTCTACTTCTTCTTCCTCTTCTTCTTCTTCCTCCTCTTCTTCTTCCTCTTCTTCCTCCTCTTCTTCTTCTTCTTCTTTATTTTGTCTTAA
>OZ010610.1:72200381-72227881 GCA_963932145.1 Acanthosepion lycidas | reverse complement strand
TCCTTTTCCTGTCTGACTACTTTTTATTTATTTACGCTACTTTTTCTTCTTCTTCTTCTTCTTCTTCTTCTTCTTCTTCTTCTACATCTTCATCTTCTTCCTCTTCTTCTTTTTCTTCTTCTTTTCCTCCTCGTTTTCGTCCTTTTCCTGTGTAACTACTTTTTATTTATTTACGCTACTTTTTCTTCTTCTTCTCCATCTTCATCTTCTTTCTCTTCTTCTTCTTCTTCTTCTTCTTCTTCTTCTACTTCTTTTCCTCCTCTTTTTCGTCCTTTTCCTGTGTGACTATTTTTTATTTATTTACGCTACTTTTTCTTCTTCTTCTCCATCTTCATCTTCTTCTTCTTCTTCTTCATCTTCTTTCCCTTCTTCTTCTTCTTCTTCTTCTTTTCCTCCTCTTTTTAGTCCTTTTCCTGTGTGACTACTTTTTATTTATTTACGCTACTTTTTCTTCTTCTTCTCCATCTTCATCTTCTTTCTCTTCTTCTTCTTCTTCTTCTTCTTCTTCTTCTTCTTCTTCTTCTTCTTCTTCTTCTTCTTTTTCATTTGTGACTATTTTTATTTATTTATTTACCATTCTTCTTCTCCTCCTTCTTTCTTTCTTTCTTTCTTTCTTCTTCTTCCTCCTCCTCCTCCTCCTCCTCCACCTCCTCATCTTCTTATTTCTTCTTCATCTTTCTTCCTTTTTTTTTTTCATATTCCTTTGTCTTTCTTCTCTACAATAAGAATGAATAGAACTTATGGATGGAATTGAATTAAAAAAAAACTTGTTTAAATTAAATTGGCTGTGAAATATACCATATATATATATATATATATATATATATATATATATATATATATATATATATATATATATATATCTATATATATATATATACGTGTGTGTGTGTGTGTGTGTATAGGTATTCAAGTTTTTCACTTTGTTTATTTTTATTAGTTTTCTATAATATAAATCTAAGCAAAATATAAACATTCGTATATATATATATATATATATATATATATATATATATATATATATATATATATATATATATATATATATAATTTAAATAAAAACAGACCACTTTAAGGTTCCATGTAATAAATTATTTCACCACAGCCCTTTTAAAAGGACCGCGGATCATCAGACTTTACCTCCAAACAAAACATTATTTAAATTATTTGCTCTGGATTTACGTTGTGCTCTCTGGATTTTATTCTCCCATACGGATTACCTAATTTTTCATAAACTATATATATATATATGTATGTATGTGTGTGTGTGTGTATGCAAGGTATTTCCAAATAGTGGCCAGCACCATTGTAAGATAGTGTGTCGATTCCAAGATGACTACTTCGAAGGAAGTGGTGAAAAATATGTTCTTGAATAAACCATTTCTTTTTTTTTAAACTGAAATGATCAGAAATTATCGCCAACGGCTACGTACTCAGACACAGATACACGCACAAACGTATACACACACGCAAACAGACACACAAACAAACACTTCCCCACCTCTAACTCTATTTCTCTCCCAATGCCAGTGTTTTTTTACCTTTTTATCTCTTCATGTGTGTCTTTGTAATAAGTAGGTTCAGTCGTTTGTGTATCTAATTCAACTTATATAATTTCGCCTCTCTTAATCTACCCCTATTTCTTGCTAATTTATTCTCAATACCCGACTTTTTCTTAGTTTGTCGTCTTCAAATACCTCTTCTTTTCACCCTTTTCATCGTCAACATTACACGCTTTATTCAATCCATAACGGAGATACATGACAAGTTCTCCCAGGCATTGTAACGTTCCCACCTTCGTGTCTAGCATATTCACCTTTCCCGTATCACGCGTTTGTCCACCTGCCCCCAACCGTTTGATCGTAAGTGTCAGGTAGACACCTTCCACTGTGTCTCACTGAAGGGGGTTTCCCCGATATTTTACTTTTTCTTCTTCTCCCGGGCTAGACATCACGTGATCGCCTGGGGACTGGAGTGGTGGGTCAAGAAGAAATTGACCCGTTCTTATTATTACTGGTGTTGTTGTTTTGTGGATGGCGCGGATAAAGAAAAGGTTTATTCGACGGGTAGCTAGCTGAACGATGGACCTATAAACAAATCTGAGAAAGTGATGACAAGAAAGAAAGGGAGAAACGGAACGAAAAATTTCTGTATATGTGCGGGTGTGAAAGAGATAGATAGATATGAAGAGACTGATATAGATAGACAGAGAGATAGATAATATACAGCCTTATATACGTACATTATATATATATATATATATATATATATATATATATATATATATATATATATATAATGAGGAAGTGGATACTTTACAAATCCATGGGAGTATTTTATTTCGAGAGATCAAATTGTCTGTATATATGCGGGTGTGAAAGAAATAGATAGATAGATAGATAGATAGATAGATAGATAGATAGATATGAACAGGCAGGGATAGATAGATATGAACAGTGTGAGATAGATAGATAGATAGATAGATAGATAGATAGATAGATAGATAGATAGATAGTTAGATGGATAGATATGAACAGACTGACATAGATAGACAAAAAGAAAGAAAATATACAACCTAAAATACGTCCATTATATATATATGTTTATATATATATGTTTATATATATACATATATATATATACATACATACATACCTATATATATATATATATATATATATATATATATATATATAAACATATATATATGAACATATATATATATATATAAACATATATATATATAAACACACACACAGACATATATATATATATATATAACACAATTAACGCTGTATTAAACGGTGAGCTCAATGTATTTATTATAACAGAGCATATAAATTACATATATTAGAAGTTCAAATTTACCTTATTCGAATAGATATTTCCACCAACAAGACTTGTTGGCTTTGTCAACTCAAAAGTGTGAAGACTTCTTGAAAAACGCAGAGGTGTGTAACCTTCTTGAAAAATGAAAATTATACATATATAAATATATATATATATATATATATATATATATATATATATATATATATATATATATATATATATATATATATATATTGATGAACTGGATACTTTAGAAGCCCATGCTAATATTTCGCGAGATCAAACTGGCCGTGTTTATGTGGATGTGAAATAAATAGATAGATATGAATAGACTGATATAGATAGCAAGAGATATAGATAATATAAAACGTAAGATACATACATTATAGATATACATATATATATATATGTATGTATCTATATATCTAATGATAAAATCGGATACTTTAGAAATTCATGCTAATATTTTATTTCGCGCGATTAAATTGTCTGTATATATGCCGGTGTGAAAGAGATAGATAGATAGATAGATAGATAGATAGATAGATAGATAGATAGATATGAAGGGACTAATATACATAGACAGAGAGATAGATAATATACAACCTCAGATACATACATATTGATCTTGCGAAATAGAATATTACCATGGGTTTCTAATAACTCCGCTTTCATCATCATTATTATTTGCTCTTTTCTTACATTGAGCTCTCTTCGGATTTATATCCTCTTTCCTATTATCCATACTAATTATCAAATAATTATATATATATATATATATATATATATATATATATATATATATATATATTTCTTGATATTGTTGTGTATGTTTGCTTGGAACTGTATTAATTAGGGGCTAATAATGAAACCAGGGAGAGCTCAATGTAAACGACAGAGCATAATAATAATAATAATAATCAAGAAGAAAACCATAAATATTCATTTTGGTTATAATTTATTTCGTGCATATGTATATATTCAACTCTTCACGCCCAAATGCTCCATTTCATTATTAAATTTATTAGCTCCATTTATTAAAAGCTTTTTCTCTAAATAGATGACTATACAGGGATATTCACGAAATAAATGATTAAATCCGACATAGTGTTTTTTAACATTTAAACAAAATAAATTAAATATAATATATTTAAATATAAAACTACTTTGAAGTAAGTGATGAAAACTATCTTCTGGAATAAATAATTTCGTTTTTTCCTGAAATCATCAGAAACTTTCGTGAACGGCTTCGTAGCGCACAAATCCAAACACACACGATAGATAGACAGATAATGCATAAGCTAATATATATATATATATATATATATATATATTTAAACCTAGTGAGCCAGACAAACCTACCCAGGTTTCACTTAAGCGGATCGTCAGGGAGAGTTGGCTAAAGAGGCAACAGAGAAACGGCATATTTATAGGCGACATTCAAAACTATACCACAATCAAAACTATAACCCCCCCCCGGTGTTGTGTTGTTTTTTCTTTTCTTGTCTTGTTTTTCTATTCTTTTTTTTTCTTTGGTCACGTGGTTTATCTAGGTCTGCTCTACGATTGTATTGAGATCTTTTTAGTTAGTTGTTTACTCGTGTCGGGGTTTTTTCTTTGGGCTTCAAACCTGTATCTGTGCGATTCTTTTTTTAAAACCTTTTTTTTCCTTCGAGATTGATTTGATTATTGGCAAATCAAAAATTCAAAGGTTTTTCGAGACGTGTATAATTACCTATATATATATATATATATATATATATATATATATATATATATATATATATATAGATAGAGAGAGAGAGAGGGGGAGAGAGAAATAGTGAGAGAGAGAGAGAGATCGAATGTGTACAGATATAGATATGAACAGATTGATTTGTTTGTTTAAAGTCATATCAAGTCCTTATCGGGCATCTAATGCCGAAATTTAATTTTCTTGAGCGCCTTGAAGTAATAAAAATATGTTATTCTGCTTTCACAATTGAATACATGGTAGATGATACTCAGCTTTTGTTCATATACATGTTTGTGGACATGATTACTAGAGGCACTGTTGTGCCTGTCTTATTTTGCAGTTATATTTTGGAATACTGTTTGATTTAAGGAATTGTCGGATATTAAATATGGATTAATGAATTTATTTCTTGAGTACATTCACATCGGTTGTTTCGTTAGTTTTGTCCCGAGGCATATCAACCTGGATCGATTATTTTATATTGTCAAGAAAATATTTTTAATGCCATTTAATGCCTTCAACTACAGATAAAATGTCTTGCTGATCATTTTGCTTGGAAATGTATTGTTAATATTTCTATTGGAAAAATATGGTTTTTATACTTTCATTGTTTGTTGGTTCATTATTTTCCCTTAAATGGCACCCCCTAACAGGTGCTACCATATCGGTCAGGGTGAACCTGGAACAACAGCAATTAAGTGGTGCTTCTACGCTCCCCAAAACCTCTAATCTCCCAATTAAAGGCCTTGCTGCCGGATGTAGTTTATCGTCATACCCTGAACTGAGATGAACAGACCGATATATATATATATATATATATATATATATATATATATATATATATATATATGTATGTATGTATGTATGTATGTATGTATGTAGGGATGTCACCACAAAATGTATCCTTTCCGGTTACATCTTTAATGTATTAGACATCCGACAACAGTCATATTTCTCTCATTTTAACCGTCTTCAACTCACCTCTCTAAAACTTCTCTTTGTTAAGTTTTAATCTCCCACCTTCTCTCGTCTGTTACCCCTCTCTTTAGCTCTAACATTCGTCCCACACTCTCATACTTACACTCTCTCTAAATTCTATTTTTATTTCCGGAGTTGTTTTTTCTGTTTTCTTTTTGAATTTGTAGGTCTGATGAATTGGATCGTATTTACGATTCCAATGGAATAAATTATGACCATGGAATATTAGTGTTTAAGCCTTTTTATTATATCCTTACTCTGTCCTGGACATTGAGTTCTACCTGGATTCTATCCTTTTGGAATTTTTTATTAAAAAAATATACATGTATGTGTATGCATCTATGTATATACATTTATACATATTGCATATGTATGTGTATATTTTCAACTAATATTATCTATCTATCTATCTATCTATCTATCTATCTATCTATATATATATATATATATATATATATATATATATATATAGATAGATAGATAGATAGATAGATAGGTTGGTAACCAATCTATTTAGAAGGAACATCTGAATTCAAATGTAAAGCTGTTAGTTTGGAAACTACGTGGAACATCCAATATCCCGATCATAGACCTTGCTGCCAGATGTAGTTTATCATCATACCCAGGACTGATATGAACAGACGGAGATAGATAGATAGATAGATAGATAGATAGATAGATAGATAGATAGATAGATTGGTTGACAACCTGCCCATATAGAAGGAACATCTGAATTCAAACCTGAAGATGTCTGTTTGAACACTAGTTGGAACCTCCAATATCCCGCTCAGTTTATAGAGATATCCAACCATTTCTAAGAAATCACATTTTGAATTGAAATTTTATGAAACGTCTCTGAAAAGAGAAAGTAATCTCGAAAAACATACTCGGATGCTGTTATTTAATAATGGCAATAAAAAAAAACAATTTGTTTGAGGTAAAAAAAAGAGGAATAACTCTTTTTATCCTATTTCATGATCCTACAATCTGGCAATTATTTTATTGATATTTCAATTAAAAGAAAAAGAAAGCAAGAAGAAAGGACTAACTATTAATTGCAAGAAGACGAAATTGTCACTTCCCCATCGCCATAACATAGCTTCCCTGTGCCTTTTCTGGTCTGTTGCTTCTGCTATATATTCAGGAATTCTTGATAAAACCCAAAGATTCTGCTTAATATTAACTAACAGTGAAGCATCATTTTCCTTTGCTTCCAACGAAATTGACAGGTTTCGTAAAACTTTGCGTAGCATTTGGCGCCATTTTTCGCTATCCCAGTGCTTCTTTTGGACTTAGGTATCATCTCTAACGAAAATAATACCGCAAATTCTTCCAAGTCTTACAAACTCCCAAATTATTTATAATTTATAACGAGAAAAAAGAGCCACTAGCAATCTTACAAGTTTTACAAATAAATTAGGACAGACATTAATTTATGATCGACACTGGGAAAAACTGACTACATGCGGATAGAAAATAAATTGAGTAAGTACACAAAAATATTAGGTTGGTGCAAAAATAATGACGTAATAATATCGTTTTTTGACGTATTTTTTAACGTCAAAAAACGACATTATTACGTCATTATTTTTGCACCAACCTAATAAAATGGAACGTAAGACAAGGATGCACCGTCTCACTGGATATATTTACATTATACAGGGAGTGTACATAATGTTAATTGAAAGTTTTAACATGATTTATTATTGGTGGACAGACTTAAAAATCTTAGATAATCAGATGTCACATATATCTCATATTTTGAATAATTATTCATTTTCTAGAATGACCCGAGAAAATTGACGATCTGCCTGTTTTAATATTCTTATGAATCTTAATTCTTCAGTTAATGGTTGAATAAGCTCATGGCGAATTCTATGACAATAAATTATCCGTAAAAAATACCCTATCGCAAAGTTAAATATTTGAGCTTAACAACTTTAACAGAATATTAAAATAACAATCATAAATATGAAGGCTGTTCGTTATTTTAAGAAGTAAGGGGATACAAATGAAAAGATTTGAAATTGATAACTTCTTCCATTTCATTGAAAAAGCCGTTAAATATTTCTATCTTCTTTCTGTCTGTCTGTCTTTCTTTCTTTCTTTCTTTCTTTCTTTATTTCGTTTATTCATTGAAAGCAAGTCGTGAATTTTCCGCTTTTCCCACGTGATCAAAACGGAATAGTCCATTATTTATGAGGTATTGGCAGGACGTAATGGTCGTGCGAACTAATGAATTAAGGACAATCCCAATTATAATATGACTTAGTCGTTCTGAAAACTGGCACTTTTATGACAATCTTCTTACAGTGTAAAACGCACAGTTTATGCGGGTATGTGGGGAAGATAATGCTTAACCCGAGACTTGAATAGGTTAAGATTATCGTGATCGGGGAAACATCCCCGTGGGAGTCAGTTCCAAAAAGCAGCTCTTCGTGGGAAGAATCTGTTCGGGTGGAACTTACATCTCACTAACGCCATTTTTGTTATAAAATGATGCACACTCTGTATAAGGCCATTCCAGATAGAGTGTTGCATAGTAAGATTATTGGAATATGTGCGAGGATAACGGTTAATAGCAGACGTGAATAGGTTAAGATTTTTGTGATAGGGGAAGCATCTTCTTGGGAGTCGGTTTCAAAAAGCAGCTGGAGTACAAATGAAATGATTGGGTAGTTTTCTTTGGTTTATTAACAATTTACAGGTTATTTAAAGCCAGAAATTATTTTTAGATTTTAAGAAATTTTTCAGATAATAATGACTTTGTGATATAAGTTTTACTAAATAACATATAACTGGCTGAGAAAATATAGATTCATAGCTTTCTCAAAGGTATTTGAGCTTATTCGAATATAACGAACCGAAGTTTAATTGGAACTCTGATCTCATATTAAAATTCCAAGACATTATCAATTACACCACCTGCACATCCAAGCAGACAGCTCCTGATAATCTCAAGCGGTCACCTATCTAGGTATTGACCAGGCTTGACGTTTCTTAAGTGATCATACTGGAACCGGTGTTTCAACGTGATATGGCCGTAAATCAAAGATGCTAATGAAGGTGATTCGCTACAATGTGCGTGGTATGGTCGGCTTTAACCGTAAATGTTAGCCTACCTAGCTGATGTAAATAGAAGGCAGAATATAGATTGAAATAGATGTTAATAGTTACAAAAGAGCCATCATCGCCCACGTCCAGAAGGCACATAAAATCCTTCTCGTTCTTATAAGAAACGATTAACGATTCATCCATGTCTTCAAAGCCAGATTCCCGTTCCCTATGCTCATAATTGCTTTCTTTCGCCCCTTACCGCAAAACTAACCACCATCAAACCATACCAACCACAGAAGTAGTATTTAAAATTACCAACCACAGCAAAGAGAAGGGTGCAGGGTTTACTTCTCATCTCAATTGTCATCGTGAGGTGAAATAGTTTTTCTTAGAAGCAGTGAAACCAGTGTGGATACTAAAAGCTGAGGAAAGCACTGCCGGACACTTTTCTCTCCTTAGTGATTTTTATCGCCTTGCAAAGGCCATTAATTATCGTCGCGATCGCACTAAATTGTGCACTTGGTTCGGGCGATGGTCACTCGAACGCACATGTGTCCACCAATGTCCGGAGGAATCCCGTCGGACAGCGCCTGCCTCTTGTGACTGTCGCCGGACTTATGCTAGACAGGCAGTGTCCAGATGTTGGTGAAAATCATCTAGAAAGAGGAGGGAGTGGTATGTGTGATGACTAATTTTGTTCGGGTTTGCTAGATGAGACGTATATCAGAAAATTGTTTTCTCTTTAACTCACACTTGATATGGCAGGCGACTATCGTTTATAGAGATATCCACACTGTGAATTGAAATTGTATCAAACGTCTCTGAAAAGAGAAAGTGATCCCGAAAAACATACTCATGCTGTTATTTAATGATGGTAAAAAACAACAAAACAAAAAAAAACAATTTGTCTGAGGTAAAAAAAGAGGAATATCTTTTTATAGAATGTCCTATTTCGTGATTCTACAATCTGGCAATTGTTTTATTGATATTTCAATTAAAAGAAAAAGAAAGCAAGAAGAAAGGACTAACTATTAATTGCAAGAAGTCGAAATTTATGGTTGTCACTTCTCTATCGCCATGTCATAGCTTCCCTGTGCCTTTTCTCGTCTGTTGCTCCTACTTTTTTTTTTTTTTTTTTTTAAGCATTTCACCCCAAGCAAGGCGGGGGCCACTAGGACGCAAGGGGTTACAGAAAATTTAGAGCAAGATCATATAGGAGTGATAGAAGAAAGGATGAGGGTAGTGGATAGATCAAGGCAACTGGAGATGTCGATTGACATTAGACTTGAATAGCTGGAGATTATAGCTCACAGGGAAACAGGAATAGGGAAGGGAGTTCCACAGGCGAGAGGTGCGAGACATGAAGCTATTAGAGTAGAAGAGACGGCTACATTTAGGAGTTTCGTCAGTGAAGGGGTGAGAGCGGGATGCCAGCCTCGTAAGGCGCTGGAACTCATGACGTCTGGGAACCAGCGAATGCAGCTCCTCGGAGCAATTGCCATGAAAGTATTTGTAGAACAGACAGAGGGAGGCGACGGCGCGTCTGTGAGAAAGTGACTGTAGACGAGACGCCAGGGCAGGGCCAACTACATTGCATATCCGCCTCTGGAGCCTATCAAGAACAGATTCTTAATAAAACCCAAAGAAGAAACTGCAATATTATTGGTCCTGACCTGGCATCTTGGCTTCTGTCACCTTGTCACCGCAATAATGTAGCTTTGCTGGGCCTTTCCTGTAAATATTTCATTGCAATTATTATGATGAGATTTCCACTTGCTTCCTAGATTTTATGAATTTAAACGCAGTACTAGATTGGCGGAAAGGTCTCGCTAATTTATAGTTGGAATGGTAACCGCAAATTCTATGCTAACAGTTTTTCTATCGCACTTCTTGCTTGTGGACCTCTCTTCCGGATTTTGTTTCCCCAGTTAGCTTTGATCTTCAATCATTTAAATGCAATGTCAATCGTTATCTTCCGTCTTCTTAATTTTTGTTCTTTTATTGTTATCTCTCCTTAATAGTAGTTTTTCTCATATACCCTAACACTCAGTAACCTCTTGCGTCTTAGTAGCTTTATTGCCTTTGATTTTCAAAATTTTAAATGCAATGTCAATCGTTAACTTCCGTCTTCTTAATTTTTCTTCTTTTATTGTTATCTCTCCTTAATAGTAGTTTTTCTCATATACCCTAACACTCAGTAACCTCTTGCGTCTTAGTGGCTTTATTGCCTTTGATTTTCAAAATTTTAAATGCAATGTCAATCGTTATCTTCCGTATTCTTAATTTTTGTTCTTTTATTGTCCTCTCTCCTTAATAGTAGTCTTTTCTCATATTCTCTACCTCTCAGTAACCTTTTGCGTCCTAGTGGTTTTATTGCCTTTGATCTTCAAAATTTTAAATGCAATGTCAATCATTAACTTCCGTCTTCTTAATTCTCGTTCTTTTATTGTTCTCTTTCCATAATAGCATATTTCCTCATATTCTCTAACACTCGGTAACCATTTGCGTCTTAGTAGCATTATTGCTTTGCTTGGGTGGAACGGTTAAAAAAAAAAGTTTAAAAAGGTAATAAAAAAGGCACAACCCAATGCGTGAGTTACGTATTAAAGACGTCAAAATCCGGCAGTTAAAAAAACAGTTAAGCAATGACAAGCCTGGTCATTTTGAGAAGACCGGGTGCTGCGAGCTTGTATGTGGTATTACGACCATATAAAATTGAAACAACAGTTCTAGTACGATCACCGAGGTTAAGCAAAGTGGAGCCTGGTCAGAATCTAGATGGGTGATCGCTTGCGAAGACCAGGTGCTGTAAGGCTGTATACGTGGGTGGTATGGCATACTGCCATTTCACGATGAAACACCGGTTCTTGTCTGATCACTGAAGTTAAACAACGTCGAGCCTGGTCTAGATGGGTGACTGCTTGCGAAACTCAGGGGCTGTAAGTCTGCATGTGCTTGTGGTGTGGCTTACTGCCATATCACGATGAAACACCAGTTCTCGTACGATCACCGAAATTAAGCAACGTCGAGCCTGGTCAGTACCTAGATGGGTGATCGCTTGTGAATGCCAGCCGCTGTATGTTTGGGTGTGCAGCTGGAGTAAAGTATACCGACTCGGAATTGGAAATCGGAGATCCGAGTTCCAATTCCAGTGTGGTTTGTTTTATTCATTTATGCGCAAATATCTATCTCCCCATTCTATGGGTTGAACAGTAAAACAAACTGGGTCCTATGTCCTTGTTTGACAACCAGTCTACCACAGAAAGGCTCCTCTCTTGACAACGCTATGGGTAAATTAATTATAATCTAAAAATAATTTCGTGCTTTAAATAAGCTACAAAAGATTAATAAGCCATAAAAGACAAATCAAATCTGTCTTCGAGGAGTGAAGGCTTAAGCAAACGGAGAAAACTGCTAAGATACATACGTGATAGGAAGTGGTGGAGAGCCATGTCCTGAAGTGATGCGACACGTAGATGCAGAAGTATGACATTGTAAAATATATGTAAAAACAATGAAAAGTGCTGAACTGCGATATAAATTTTCTTTGCTTCTAAATATATTTGCCAACGTCTTACTTCTGCTACTATGTGCCGCATCACTTCAGGACACGGCTCTCCACGATATTCTATCATGTGTGTCTCTTAGCAGTAAATGCCAGACAATTTTCTCACAGATGAAGAGAACTTGTGGCAACAGAGATACTGTTCTACATAAAAGATGCTAGAATACCATGGACAAAACATGTGAATAATGAGGATGTTTCCCTAAGAAACGTTCCCGACATGTCCAGAATGTGTCTTCTTCCCGTGTGAGGAAATTGTCCACTATTGTTTCATTGGTGAACTGATATTACAATTCAGTACTCTTTTCTTTCTTTCTATCCTCCCTATTCTCAGTTTCTCTTTCACTTTTATTTCATGTAACCCCCTGCTTACTAGTGGCATTCCCGTCTTGTTTGAAGTGAAATGATTTTAAAAAGTCAGTTACACTTGTAGCTTTTTCTCCCCATTTTCCAAACCCTAATTCTACCGATATTTCTCTCCCTACTAATATCGCCTTTTTACCACATCTGAAATTACCCGACACTCTGACCTCCTCTATCATTCCAAGAGCCAAATCAGACCAAAAACGGAATACTGATGCCATAAAAAAATGATCTGCAATGTAATCAATGCTGACCTGGTATCTCGACTTCAGTCACTTTCTCACCGACGCAACGTGACTTCCCTCTGTCTTTTCTACAAATATTTTCAGGGCAAATGCTCTGACGATCTTTTTCTCCCTGATGCCCCAACTACATGAATTTAAGCGGGATACTAGATTGGCATCTCGGTCCCACTGTTGAAACAGCTAAATGCAATCGCCACTCCAACTTCAACAATTTCTTTTCTCGCACTTCCATCCTGTGGAACCGTTTATTAGCTTTCCTGATAACTATAATCTGCAGTAATTTAAATGCACTGTCAATTTCCATCTGCTGTCTTCTTGAACCCCGTTCAGCTTTTATCCTTTCCTCTCCACCCCCATACCCAGTTTTTTTCTATCACTTTCACTCCCTGTAAACGCATGCGTACTGTGGCATTTCCGCTTTCTTGCTTGGGGTAAAATGGTTAAACAAATAATATAAAAATACGTCGATTAGAGCTGCTCAATCCTCACTTTCCGATTTTGATATTCTACGCAGCACTGTGCGTGACTAATTATTTTGTTACTAAAGGAATACGGGGGAAATAGGGATGATTCGTTACGATGTACTTGGCATGGAGGCGTTTTAGCTTTAAATGTTTGAACTTGTAGGTCTAATCAATGTAGCCTGTCAGGATATTTTCAATGGAAATAATGACAGAGTAGCAAGAGGATTATGATTTTATTCAGTGCAGAAGCGGTTTTAGAATGGAACATAATTAATCACCCACAAGGCCGCGTAGACTCTTTTGAATACCAAATCTGGTTAGTAAGGATTGGGCAGCTCCAGCCGACGTATTTTTATTTATTTTTTTTTTTTCAATCATTTCACTACAAGCAAAGCAGGAATACGTAGTGAGCGGGACAAAGGGGGTGTAAATGAAAGAGAAAATTAAGAATAGGGAGGATTGTGGGAAGGACAAAAGATGAAAGGGATTCAAAAGACAGAAGATGGCGATTGACGTTGCATTTAAATTTTTGAAGATTGTAGTTATCTGGGAAGCGAGTAAACGGAAGGGATTTCCACGGGCGTGAAGTGCGACAAAAGAAACTATTTGAGAAGAAGCGGTGGTTGCATTTAGCTATTTCAACAGTAAAAGGGTCGGACTTGTAGCCCGTTAAAATTTCAATTCATGTAGTCGGGGCATCAGGAGAGAAAAGGCTCGTTAGAGCAGTGGCCATGGAAATATTTGTAGAAAATACAGAGAGAAGCCATGTTACATCGGTGAGAAAATGCCAAGTCGAGATGCCTGGTCAGGATCGATTACATTACAGATCTTTCTTTATAGTATAGCATAAGTATCCGGTGTTTTTGTCTGATTTGGCTCTTGGAATGATAGAGGATGTCAGAGGTCGTGTACTTTGGGGATTGGTACAAGGCACCATCAGTAGAAGAGACCGGTGGAATTAGGGTGTTGGAAAACCAGGGGAAAAGCCTACAAGTGTAACTGACTTTTCTAACAGGCATTGTAGCATTGTTAGTAGCGCTAACTGACCAAGTGTCTGGATCATTCAGAAGTGCACCTTGCCGCTTCTTTCTATCTTGATTAAGACTACGGACAACGCCGCCTTTTACCGCCAGTCATAATTACAATGGCCATTATATTACGAGAATCGCCTAAGGCGTCGAAAGATGTCCCTGGGGAGGCGGAGAGCAACGACTCGAGTAGCAATGGAAGATTGGCTTGAGTAAAGAGACAGGAGAGCAAGACAGATTAAAGGAGAGTAAGGCAGAAAATAAAAGTGGGTCGACATGAGAGAGAAAGAATGGGAAGCGGACGGACACACAGACATTGATAAGTCCTGTAATTATTCGTACGAACTTGTGTATAATACGCAACCATTAACTTTGATCTAAGAAAGTACGAAAAAAATCTCGTACATTTTTACTTATCATTTCCCCCTACACAAGTTAACAAAACCACTAAGACATAAGGGGTTACTGAGTGTGAAAGAATAAGAAAAAAGAGAAACATTATTAAGGAGCGAGAACAATAGAAGAGTAATCAAGAAGACAGTAGATAACGATTGACATTGCATTTAAATTTGTTTTCTAATCATTTCACCCCATGCAAGGCAGTAAAGCCACTAAGACACAAGGGTGTTACTGAGTGTGAAAGAATAATGAAAAAAAAATGAAATATTATTAAGGAGAGAGAACAATAGAAGTGTAATCAGGAAGACAGTAGATAACGATTGACATTGCATTTAAATTTGATTTCTAATCATTTCACCTCATGAAATGCAGTAAAGCCACTAAGACACAAGGGGTTACTGAGTGTGAAGGGTTTAAAGAGTGCGGAGCGACCTCTTAATTGCAGTTGTTCCCAGGTCCAACTGACGAGAGACCGTAGCAACTGTCTTAGGGTCTTAGCTATGGGAAAATAATGAACCCCTACCACTCAAACAAAAACTATAAAATAATGAAAATTCATTTTAATAGAAAAAAATACCAGCAATGCATTTTTACGTTATAAAGCCGAACAATACTTTTTAAATGCAACATCAATCCCCATCTTCAGTTTCAATGATCCCTCTCTTTTTTTCCATTCCTCAATCCCCCTACACCGACACTTTTTTCTCACTTTCACACTCCGTAACCTACTCCGTAACCTGGTGGCATTCCTGCTTTGCTTCTATATATATATATATATATATATATATATATATATATATATATATATATATATATATTGAACAATAAAAATATTAATAAATTAAAATCTCCAGACACACTGGGTTGTATATTAATATTCTTTCGTTTTTATTATTATTTCATTTCGACTAGTTTCGGCCAACATGGCCATCATCAGGGGAAAAAAATCTGCTGGCTGGTAGCAGTGAACTACAGAAATGAATGAATTGATGGAGAAAATGAACTTTTGTCTGTAGTTTTCATTGTTTTTTTTAATTTTTTTAACATGAATTTTGGTCTGACCTTGTGTTGTTAAAACAGTCTCTTTTAAGTTATTTGAGATAAGAGCTGGATAGATTCATGCTGCTCTGAATTCCCTTGGTCATTTTGACAGTTTTATTAGTTCCAGGAAAAACACACGTCGGATCAGTTCTTTTAAATCAAATAGGTGGTGCAGTTTAATTTATATTACAATGAATCCATTATACAAATAGCAAATTAGTAAAGTTAATGATATAAAATGACGAAATCACTTCGCTAAGTAAATTTTAAAGATGAAATGTCGGGTTATCAACTGAGACATTACTCTACATATTGAAGTAATTATTATGCCACATTGACTGATGAATCCCTACAACAAATAAATTCTGAAATTGCCATATTAGTAAAAAATACACTCACATAAATTTTCAAAAAATTCAACATTAGAGTTGCGACTACACGCTCCAAAAGTTTGTATCCGTTATCAATAACACATTTCAAATAAAACATATTTTGATTTGCATTATATTTTTTCGTCTTGGATGCTACCTGAATTTTAATAAAAGCAAAATAATTTCGATGCCTGATGACCGGAGGAAAAGACAAAAGTACTTGCATATTTAAGAAAGACCTTATACAGTTTATAAATTAAAAAAACAAAAACAAAGATGATAACATTCATCGAGTGCTTAGTGGGTTAATACATCTTTAAAATTTAGTTGTATGAATGATTCATTGTAACGTAAATTAAACTGCACCACATATTTGGGATATATATATATATATATATATATATATATATATATATATTAGGTTGGTGCAAAAATAATGTCGTTTCCTCACACACGTTACTATGTGAGAAAACGACATTATTTTTGCACCAACCTTATATATATATATATATATATATACAAGTATATGATTGGTGTATATGGGATGAATTCCAATAATCAACAATTACTATTCTTAAAAGAGTGCTCAATACAAAGTAGAGCAGATATAATTATTTATTTTTAAAGAAAAAAAAAATTTTATAACATAAATATGTTATAAAATCACTACAAAAATAGCCATTTTGTTTCAACACCTTCGGTGTCTTATCAAGTGATGACGTTGAATGTAAAATAAATGGTTTTAAAAGTTTCAAATATATATATATATATATATATATATATATATATATATATATATATATATATATATATATTTATATATGTATATATATATATATATGTATATATGTATATATATATATATATATATATATGTATATATGTATATATATATATATATATATATATATATATATATGTATATATATATATATATAAGCAAGTATAGGATTGGTATATACGGAATACATTCCAATAACCAAGAAATACTATTCTTAAAAGAGTGCTCAATAAAGAGTAGAGCAAATAAATTCAACACCATAACTTGATAAGACACCAGAAGTGTTGAAACAAAATGGCTATTTTTATAGTGATTTTATAACATATTTATGTTATAATTTTCGAATAGATAATTATATATATATATATATATATATATATATATATATATATATATATATATATATATAGGTAACTATACTCGTTTCGAAAAAACTTCAAATTCTTGATTTGCCAATAATCAAATCAATCACGAAGAAAAAAAGGTTTTAAAAAAAAGAGCTAGAAACATGAAAGTCTGTCGAAAAAAATCGCACAGATACAGGTTTAAAGCCCAAAGAAAAAAAAACCGACACGAGTAAACAACTAAGTAAAAAGAGCTCAATACAACCGTAGAGCAGACCTAGTCAAACCTAGTGAGCCAGACAAATCTACCTAGGTTTCGCCTAAGCGGATCGTCAGGGAGCCAGACAAACCTACTCGGCTTTCCCTGACGATCCGCTTAGTTGAAACCTAGGTAGGTTTGTCTGGCTCACTAGGTTTATATATATATATATATATATATATATATATATATATATATATATATATAGATAAATAAATAGATAGATAGATAGATAGATAGAGAGAGAGAGAGAGAGATGTATATATACAGAAATATAAGATATCACACATTAACTGCTGGTGTTAATAAAATTGCTTTGACCAGATATTTTTTTATTAAAGTTTAAATCATGTAACAATCACTCGCTACACAGCACCTGAAGTTTGCGTTGTGCATGAAACTCCGAGTCGTACTACCGGTAATGCATAATATATATATATATATATATATATATATATATATATATAGTGTGACCCCTGAATTTTAACTCCTTCAGAAAAAATATACCTCTGTATAAGCATTGATAATGCGTGAATTTTAACCAGATTTAAAACATTTACCATTGTATAGGGAAACCCCCGTTTTTTGCTTGTATGAAATTGATCATAAAACCTCACATTATACGTGAATATATTCCATTTCCTTTGCATATTCGGAGTGAGAAAATCAATAAGGCGATAATATTAGCCACAACAAGGATTTCGCTGAGTGGGCATTTTCCTGATTAACACAATTTTTCCTGATTGCAGTCAAAGACGAGAAGATTCGACAAAACATAAAGAAAGAAAGATAAAGAAATAAAATAAAAATCTAAAAATGTAAAAAGCAAACAAAGAACAAAGATTTTTTTCAGGCCAACGAATCAATTAGATTCCACGTAGTAAAATGAATGCGGACAAAAGTGAAGTCCTTAAAATGCTTAATGAACACAAAAAAAAAAAAATGATGATTCGCGTGCTAGTTTGCTTGAAATATAAGACAATGATCTGGACAATTAGAGTGTTTCCCGGAAATATGTCCGGAGGATGTTCTCCATCGGCCGACCAGAGAAAGGGCGATGGACTCGGGTGAAAGCCGGTAAAATTATTGTATCAGGATTTGAATCCCGGACAAAATCGTGCCTGGAAGATATCTATGCAATCTGGCGTGATACGAGAAAAGGAAAAAAAAAGTTCAGAAATTTTAGCGGGAAAATCTGGACTTGTGAAAATACTTGCGTAAGAAGAGACAATCTTTTCTGTTGTTTTGCGAAGGAATCTGCTTTAATTGCAGCACTTTCGAAATATATCAAAGAGCTTGCTGATAAATGTGTCTACATAATATGCACAACGTAGAACTTAAACTACCCTGTGAAATCAAGCTCAAATTAATTTACACAGAGACATAAATATTTTCTTAAATTATTAATTTTCCCAACGATAGAAAACGTTTATTTGAAGAAAACGAAGTGGTTTATTTCCTTTTCTGGCGAGACACAGGAAACACTAAAGTACTTGAGAGAGCTCCTCGATAGCATATACGATGTTGGACTAAAAATTAAATGAATATATGAAGAATATTTATATCTTTTTCCTTATATATACATATATATATATATATATATATATATATATATATATATATATATATATATATATATATATATATAGTGTGCGTGCGTGCGTGCGTGCGTGTGAACGCGCGTGTATGTAAGTATGCATGTGTGTATTTATCCAAGTAATAGGAAAAAATAGTCAGATTTATAATCCAAATTTCTTTACTGCTTTCTGCATACCGTTGAAGATTATTCTAGGCTTGATAAATTACTATATATATATATATATATATATATATATATATATATATATATATATATATATATCGCATATATTTATATATATAAGTTTTAAGAGATTTTATGTTTATACATTCTTTTTATAGATACAAATATTTAAGTAAATGCTCTGTTTATAATAAACAACATTTACCGAACATTCAAGTAAATGTTGGTTTATACTGTATATTATAAACAGAGCATTTACTTAAATATTTGTATCTATAAAAAGAATGTATAAACATAAAATCTCTTAAAATAATTGTCGGACTCTGTCCATTTCATAATATATAAGTTTATTAGTTCTTTAGTACTTTCTGTATTCTGTTGAAGATTATTCTAGGCTTAATAAATTACTATATATATATATATATATATATATATATATATATATATATATATATATATATATATATATGAGATATCAAACATATATTTATATAAATACATGAAATAAGATATCACACATTCAGTGCTAGTGCTAATAAAATCGATTTAACCAGATAATTTTTTTATTAAATTATGTAATGGTCAGTCTCTACACAGCACCTGAAGATTGCGTTGTGCATTAAACTCCTAGTCGTCCTACCGGGAAGGGATAATATATATATATATATATATATATATATATATATATATATATATATATGGGGGGATTTATTTTTGATATTTTTATTACGTCAAACTTTATTAATAGTGAATAATCGTACTTGAAATAGACGCCCCATTTTTCCATTTACTTTAGACAGTATGTATTGCATCTATTGCCGAGTGCACTCGAGAAATCTAAATAAAAAAAACACATTCTCATTATTGAAATTTCGGGTGGGCGCGGCGTGATACACACGGAACGTTTAAAGTCAAAATAAAAATTACGAGTATTCACTGTTAATTAAGTTTGAAGCAATAAAAATGTCTGTTTAAAAATAAATGCGTGTATCCGCTATAATATCATGCGCAGTCACACTTACACAGACACACACAGACACACACAGACACACACACACACACATATATATATATATATATATATATATATATATATATATATATATATACATACATACATACATACATATATATATATATATATATATATATATATATTCAATTCGGTGTTTCATGCATATCGTAATTTTATTAGCACACAACTATTACCATGTTGATGAATATACATTTTATTTCGAGAACTTTCGACATTAGCACAATGTCGTCATCAGGGTCTGATTTATTCTAAGACAAAAACTGTTGTGTTCATCATTTTTCTGAGACAAAATTCTTGTGTTCATCTGAAACAGAAAAATGCTAGACACTGATGACGACATTGTGCTAATGTCGAAAGTACTCGGAATAAAATGAATATGCATCAACATGGTAATGTGTGTGTGTATTTTTGTGTGTGCGTGTAAAATATTTTCAGATGGAGTGTATACGTAAAGGAATAAAATGAACCAAATGACATGACAAAAAGATATCTTTTCTTAGCCCACGCTTATATATATATATATATATATATATATATATATATATATGTGTGTGTGTGTGTGTGCGTGTGTGTGTTTGTGTGTATGTGTGTGTTTGTGTGTGTGTGTATAAAAAGATAAAGTAAAACCTATTGTTAGCCGACGTGTTTCGTCCTCTGAGGAACTTTACCAAGGCAAATGTTAAAGTCGGTCTGTGGACGAAACGCGTGTCGGCTAACAATAGCCTTTACTTGATGTTTTTATTCACACACACATACACACACACAGATATATATATATATATGTGT
This sequence comes from Acanthosepion lycidas, assembly GCA_963932145.1. Classification (NCBI taxonomy): domain Eukaryota; kingdom Metazoa; phylum Mollusca; class Cephalopoda; order Sepiida; family Sepiidae; genus Acanthosepion; species Acanthosepion lycidas. Next base: position 72,206,835 of record OZ010610.1, on the reverse strand, counting down.
GTGTGTGTGTGTGTGTGTGTATGTCTGTGTATATGTGTATGTATGTGTGTGTATAGCAGCAATCGTGCTTTCATGCACATTTCATTGAATACAACAGACAAGGCGCTTTGATTTAGTTCTTTATACATTTTCTCATATATATGTGTGTGTGTGTGTGTGTTTTATTAAATTTTTCTTGAGTTTTTATAATTTTCTCTTTTCTGAATATGTAAAAAAATCGAATAATTTCGAAATAATTTTTGTCCAGAAAAGAAAAAAAGTATAAGGACGCAAGTAAAATCAAATAAAAATATAAAACGAGGCATCTTGTCAGATGTTCTTAACAAAACTTGTATAAACGAGGGATTGCTCCCCAAATGCACAATTATATATATATATATATATATATATATATATATATATATATATATATATATATATATATATATTGCTCCCCAAAAAATACACAATTATATATATATATATTGCTCCCCAAATACACAATTATATATATATATATATATATATATATATATATTGCTCCCCAAATACACAATTATATATATATATATATATATATATATATATATATATATATATATATATATTGCTCCCCAAATACACAATTATATATATATATATATATATATATATATATATATATGAGTGTGTGCGTTCTACACATTTGTTCTTTCTTTCTGTAAAGGTGTGAGAACATATCGTTGAGAAGCCATATTTTTTTAGCATTTCTTGGCGCGTTGATATCTGTATATGACCGTATAAGCGTATGAATGAGTTAGTTGTGTATGAGAAAGGAATTGAGTGATCAGTAGGCACTTCACACGTGGAATCGCTCCGAAATTAGCGGCTAATTTCGCCGCCACATATTTTAGAACTGATTTCATTTCGGCTTTTCTCTGTCGCTGACGGGAGTCGGACAAGCATTGCATCTGCTGTATTCTTTGTTCTCGGGATAAAAAGAACCAGCGCCCGATCTTCTGCAACTGTTTCTGTTTAATTAATCCCAAAAGATTTCTTATCTCATTCATTCTTTGATTTGTTTCTTTCTTTCTTGTGTTCTTCATTGTTTGTCTCTTTATTTCTTTTTTAGATTTTTTTTTTATTTCATTCACACTTACCTTCTTTAATTTCTCTCTGTTTTAACTTTATTCTTTTTTTTTCTCTTTCTTCATTCTTCATTCTTTTCTTTCTTCGCTTTCTTTCTTTATTCTTTTTTTCTATTCTTTTTTCGCTTGTTTTCTTTTCTCATTCATTAAACAGAGTTTATCCAGTGTACGTTCGTTTTTGCTTCTCTCTTTCTTTACAATGAATAATTTATCTGCATCGTCTTTCATTCATTCGTTCGTTCGTTCGTTCATTCATTCATTCATTCATTCATTCATTCATTCATTCGTTCGTTCATACTTTATTCTTTCTTTCTTTTAAACTGAAAACGTTTTTCTTTCCTTTCTCCTTTTTTTACTTTTAAATTAAACGTAATTTTCCCATTTACTTTCTAGCTTTTCTTTTTAAAATTATTTTAAACTTTTTTTTTCTTTCGTTTTCTTTTTCAAAATTTGTTCATTTTTTTCTTATTGTCACTTTTTCTTTTCCTTAAAATCCTTTTATTTCATTCATTCATTCATTCTTTCTTTCTTTTATTCTTTAATTATTTGTTTCATTCTTTTTCACATTTTATTTTTCTCTTTCAATCTTTGATAATTTCATTTATTGTTCTTTTTCCATATAAACAGAAAGCAATTTCTTTTCATTTTTTTCTTTCTTTCTTGCATTAATCCTTTCTTTGTTTGGATCTTTCTTTCTTTCACTTCTTTTTTAATCTTTTAGTTCTGTGATAATTTTCCTTATTCGTTTTTCTTTTGTTTTATAAATAGAAAACATTTGTCTTTTCTTCATTTCTTTTTTTTTCCTTACTTTCTTTTTCCATCCTTTCTTTCTTTCTTGCATTAATTCCTTCTTTGCTTGATTCTTTCTTTTTTTCACTTCTTTTCCCCTCCTTCTGTTTGAGATAATTTCTCGTATTCGGTTTTCTTTTCTTTATAAAATGAAAACATTTTTTTCTTTCTTTTTTCTTTCTTTCTTTCTTTCTTTCCTTTCCTTCTTTCTTTCTTTCTTTCTTTCTTTCTTTCCTTCCTTTTCTTCTTTCTTTCTTTCCTTTCCTTCTTTCTTTCTTTCTTTCTTTCTTTCCTTCCTTTTCTTCTTTCTTTCTTTCCTTTCCTTCTTTCTTTCTTTCTTTCTTTCTTTTCTCTCTTTCTTTCTTTCTTTCTTTCTTTCTTTCCTTTTCTTTCTTTCTTTCCTTTTCTTTCTTTCTTTCTTTCTTTCTTTCTTTCCTTTTCTTTCTTTCTTTCCTTTTCTTTCTTTCTTTCTTTCTTTCTTTCCTTTTCTTTCTTTCTTTCTTTCCTTTCTCTCTTTCTTTCTTTCCTTTTCTTCTTTCTTTCTTTCTTTCTTTCTTTCCTTTCTCTCTTTCTTTCTTTCTTTCTTTCTTTCTTTCATTAATTCTCTGGTTCTTTCTATTCCATTTCTATTTTTTTCTCTTTCAGTCTCTGATAATATATGCCATTATTCTTTATTTTTAGCCTTGTAAACTGAAAGCAATTTTCATTCATTCATTCATTCGTTCTTTCTTTCTTTCTTTTTTTAAATTGGACTTTTTTTTTCTTGTCCTTTGTTCTTATTCTTTTAAACTGAGCACATTTCTCGCTTTCTCTCTCTCTCTCTTTCTCTCTCTTCTTCTCTCTTTCTCTTAATCTCTCTCTCTTTCTCTTTCTCTCTCGTTTTCACATCCATGCCTCATGTCTTTCTTTTATTGCCCGCCGCCCACTGTGCAGATCAGATTTAGTTCAGTTTTTTTTTTCAGACCGAATCGGCAGATGTCTTGTCCAAAAGACAAGAACCTGCTTCTTTGACTCCGAATACTTTTTTGTCTACTCCGAAGGCAAAAAACGAATTCTTGCAGACTTAAGAAGCATAAGAGAGAGAGAGAGAGAGAGAGAGAGAACGAAGGAAGGAAGGAGGGAGAGGAAGTGAGAATCAACACCAATGGTAAAAGGTAAAATCTCCATTTATGCACACACACACACACACACACACACACACACACACACACACACACACACAAATGACATTGACATCTATATTTACATACCTACATTTCTGGTTGTTTTTTTTTTGTTTTTTTGTTGTTTTTTTTAAATTGGTTTCAGTCCAAACAGGATATGGAATAATTAGGAATTAATAATGAACAGAAAGTGAAAAGAGTAATCAAGAGGACAGCAAATAACGATTGACATTGCATTTAGATTTTTGCAGATTAAAGCTGGCTGGAAACCATGGCGTTGGTAGGGAGTTCCACAAGCGAGAAGTGCGAGAAAAGGAACTGTTAGAATAGAACTTATGGCTTCATGTAATCAGCTCAGTGGTCAACTGATATGATCTCGACGACAGTCTAGTACGGCGCTTAAATTCATGAAGTCTAAGTACCTGAGCGATGACCTCCTCCGATCAATTACCATGAAAATACTTATAGAAACACAAATAGAGGCAACGTTACGGCGGTGGGAAAGAGACGAGCTGCGCCGTCAGTTCAAGATCAGTAATATTGCTGATTCTCCTTTGGATTTTATCAGGGAGCTCAAGGTAAAAAAAGCAGGGGAACCAGACCATATGTGGCAGCAATATTTTAAGCATGGACGAATGGTAGACTTATAGATATGTAAGCTATTGAAGAGAAAAATTGTTTCGCCCGACACAGTGAGCCACCTTTCTTAGCATTTGACCTAGCAAAAGAATTCAATATAGTCTTTCCACTTCATGTTAGCTAAGAACGTTAACCACAAGACAGCGCAACGAGTCACTTTCTTGTTGGTTAGCATCAGCCATGACGATGGGAGGCAGAAGAGAGTCTCTCAGATGATTAATGGAGAGAAGTTTAGTTTTGGAAACGTTAACGACAAACTTGAGTTCTTTTAGGGCATGTATTGCCATTTTGATCTTGTCGGACTGAACATCAGCGTAGATACCAAAAGAAGAACCTGCAAAATTGAAAATGAACAGGAACATCAAAAAATAAATTTACGTTAGATGTCGTTCACATTAGATGGATTTGTTTGAAAATCCAAATAATTATGTAACGTTGATTCTGTTATTAAATAATTCGTACGAGCAAGTCACTATCTACATCAGTCTATTCATATCTATCTATCTATCTATCTATCTATCTATCTATCTATCTAATTATTTATCTAACCATCAATCTATATCAGTCTATTCATATCTTGTTACATGTCTGTCTGTCCATCTATCTATCTATCTATCTATCTATCTATCTATCTATCTATCCCAGTCTATTCATATCTTGCTGCATGTCTGTCTGTCCTTCTGTCTGTCTGTCTGTCTATCTGTCTATCTAATTATTTATCTAACCATCAATCTATATCAGTCTATTCATATCTATCTATCTATCTATCTATCTATCTATCTATCTATCTATCTATCTATCTCAGTCTATTCATATCTTGCTGCATGTCTGTCTGTCCTTCTATCTATCTATCTATCTATCTATCTATCTATCTATCTATCTATCTATTGTGTTCCATATCCACTGTCGTTCACGTTAGATGGATTGTTTGAAATTCCAAATAATTATGTAATGTTGATTCTGTTATTAAATAATTCGTACGAGTAAGTCACTATCTACATCAGTCTATTCATATCTATCTATCTATCTATCTATCTATCTATCTATCTATCTATCTATCTATCTATCTATCTATCCATCCATCTCCTACCCTGCCCATATCTATCTATCTATCTATCTATCTATCTATCTATCTATCTATCTATCTATCTATCTATCTAACCATCAATCTATATCAGTCTATTTATATCTTGTTACATGTCTGTCTGTCCGTCTATCTATCTATCTATCTATCTATCTATCTATCTATCTATCTATCTATCTGTCTCAGTCTATTCATATCTTGCTGCATGTCTGTCCTTCTGTCTGTCTGTCTGTCTGTCTATCTGTCTATCTAATTATTTATCTAACCATCAATCTATATCAGTCTATTCATATCTATCTATCTATCTATCTATCTATCTATCTATCTATCTATTGTGTTCCATATCCACTGTCGTTCTCGTTAGATGGATTGTTTGAAATTCCAAATAATTATGTAATGTTGATTCTGTTATTAAATAATTCGTACGAGTAAATCACTATCTACATCAGTCTATTCATATCTATCTATCTATCTATCTTGTTTCATATCCACTGTCGTTCTCGTTAGATGGATTGTCTGAAATTCCAAATTATAATGTAATATTGATTATGTTATTAAATAATTCGTCCTAGTAAATCACTATCACGTTTACCCGATCAATCATTGAACCGACAAAAACACAGATGTACATTGGGTGTATTTGACCAGCGAAAAAGTTTGTTTTTATTTATAGAAGTTTTGGTTAACTGCCATCGAAAGTTATTTTCTCAAATTCATCAATGAAATTACATCAATCTTCGGTCGTGACATTCTAAATATATATAAATTGATGAGATCTCGACATCAGTCTTTTTCTGCGCTTAAATTCATGAAGTCTAGGTACCACAGCGATGACCTCATCCGAACAATTACCATGAAAATATTTATAGAAAAGGCAAAGGGAGGCCCCCTGTGCTATCAATATTTTCTTACAATGAGACCTAGATGGTAAACATTAAACTGTATAAAAATTTAGTTTATATATTTCTTTTAATTTTGTTATTTTAACTCAGTAGTACGAAGACTTCTTCATTACGATGTTCGTGAACTAAAGATAATTAAAACACATTCCTGTTCACCTTCGCAATAAAGGAAAATACTTGTTGACAAAACTAATATACTTCACTACGAAAATAATATGGAATCACTTCAAATTCTCGAGTTCTTCTTTATCAAATCAACCAACCAACACTCAACAAAATTTATTACCAATGTAGCAGCAACGTATTGAAGTGCATTTATCAAATATTTAAAGCCATTTTGAAATTTTATTAATTTACGGTTAGCTCCCTTTTATTGGGACGCTTGTTTTGCAAAAGAATTTCCATAACTGCTGCGGATTAATTTAAAATTTTTAAATAATTATGAGCGTGAACGAACGCGTATTCCTTAAAAATCACCAGGACAACGAAATACAGATTTTATCACAGTTACACTAAGTTTGTCTCTGTAATTCACCACTGACGATGATCTCGCAAGAGATTGAAAGTACTTTGGTTAGAAATTAAAACTATCATGTCTTCCTTGATGAATTTCAGCTTATCAGACAATATGAAAGGAACTTACTTAAAATAAATAGACAATACTTGTCTATATTATTTAATGAAACATGCATTAATGAAAAATTACTGCCTAAATATACACTATATATATATATATATATATATATATATATATATATATATATATATATA
>OZ010610.1:72192881-72195381 GCA_963932145.1 Acanthosepion lycidas | reverse complement strand
TGACTGTGGGTTAATTATTAGGACATGCATCTGTAAATCAATAATATTCTTACAATCTGTCGGCATTTTCTGGCTTTAAATAACGTGCAAAATGTTGATAAACCGTAAAAACGAATGAATCACATACACAGACTTACACACAGACTTTTTCAAATTTCTGAATTTTGCATATACGTAATTTATCTTATTTGTTTCTCCCCCTATAAGTTTGTGTAACTGAGTAAATAATTAGAAACCCCCTAACATTTACAACCTCCCATAACTGAGTAAATAATTAGAAACCCCCTAACATTTACAACCTCCCATAACTGAGTAAATAATTAGAAACCCACTAACATTTATAACCTCCCATAACTGAGTAAATAATTAGAAACCCCCTAACATTTACAACCTCCCATAACTGAGTAAATAATTAGAAACCCACTAACATTTATAACCTCCAATAACTGAGTAAAATATTAGAAAACCCCTAATATTTATAAGCTCCCATAATTGAGTAAATAATTAGAAAATCCCGAACATACCTTTCATAACTGAGTAAATAATTAGAAACCCCTTACATTTACAAACTCCCATAACTGAGTAAATAATTAGAAGACCCCTAACATTTATAACCTCTAATAACTGAGTAAATAATTAGAAACCCCTTACATTTACAAACTCCCATAACTGAGTAAATAATTAGAAAACTCCTAACATTTATTACCTCCCATAACTGAGTAAATAATTAGAAACCCCTTATATTTACAACCTCCCATAACTGAGTAAATAATTAGAAAACCTAAAACATTTATAACCTCCCATAACTGAGTAAATAATTAGAAACCCCTTATATTTACAACCTCCCATAACTGGGTAAATAATTAGAAAACCCCTAACATTTATAACCTCCCATAACTGAGTAAATACTTAGAAAACACCTAACATTTATAACCTCCCATAACTGAGTAAATAATTAGAAACCCCTTATATTTACAACCTCCCATAACTGGGTAAATAATTAGAAAACCCCTAACATTTATTTCCTCCCATAACTGAGTAAATAATTAGAAACCCCTTATATTTACAACCTCCCATAAGTGAGTAAATAATTAGAAACCCCTTACATTTACAACCTCCCATAACTGAGTAAATAATTAGAAACCCCTTACATTTACAAACTCCCATAACTGAGTAAATAATTAGAAGACCCCTAACATTTATAACCTCTAATAACTGAGTAAATAATTAGAAACCCCTTACATTTACAAACTCCCATAACTGAGTAAATAATTAGAAAACTCCTAACATTTATTACCTCCCATAACTGAGTAAATAATTAGAAACCCCTTATATTTACAACCTCCCATAACTGAGTAAATAATTAGAAAACCTCAAACATTTATAACCTCCCATAACTGAGTAAATAATTAAAAACCCCTTATATTTACAACCTCCCATAACTGGGTAAATAATTAGAAAACCCCTAACATTTATAACCTCCCATAACTGAGTAAATACTTAGAAAACACCTAATATTTATAACCTCCCATAACTGAGTAAATAATTAGAAACCCCTTATATTTACAACCTCCCATAACTGGGTAAATAATTAGAAAACACCTAACATTTATTTCCTCCCATAACTGAGTAAATAATTAGAAACCCCTTATATTTACAACCTCCCATAACTGAGTAAATAATTAGAAACCCCTTACATTTACAACCTCCCATAACTGAGTAAATAATTAGAAACCCCTTACATTTACAAACTCCCATAACTGAGTAAATAATTAGAAACACCCTAACATTTATAACCTGCCATAACTGAGTAAAATATTAGAAACCCCCTAACATTTACAACCTCCCATAACTGAGTAAATAATTAGAAACTCCCTAACATTTATAACCTCCCATAACTGAGTAAATAATTAGAAACCCCCTAACATTTACAACCTCCCATAACTGAGTAAATAATTAGAAACCCACTAACATTTATAACCTCCAATAACTGAGTAAAATATTAGAAAACCCCTAATATTTATAAGCTCCCATAATTGAGTAAATAATTAGAAAATCCCGAACATACCTTTCATAACTGAGTAAATAATTAGAAACCCCTTACATTTACAAACTCCCATAACTGAGTAAATAATTAGAAGACCCCTAACATTTATAACCTCTAATAACTGAGTAAATAATTAGAAACCCCTTACATTTACAAACTCCCATAACTGAGTAAATAATTAGAAACTCCCTAACATTTATAAACTCCCATAACTGAGTAAATAATTAGAAACCCTATAACATTCATAACTTCCCATAATTGAGTAAATAATTGAAAACCTCCTAAAATTTATATGTACAAAAATACTCGTAAAATTCAGAAACAGCTAGATATGGAAACAACCAAACGATTATTATTTATTATCTGGTTGTGAGTTGTGTTGGAGAGACGAAGACACAGTAATACGGACTAACAGTGTGAGTTTAACGTTAAATGTCGATCGGAATCCGACAT
>OZ010610.1:72172881-72177881 GCA_963932145.1 Acanthosepion lycidas | reverse complement strand
GCACATGAGATTCGATTATAGTGGTGAAGGCCTCGTGCAGGACCATCCACACTTTTTGGAGGGACGAATACAGAGACCTGGTGCACCGAATGCCACAAGGTTCCCAAACGACCCTCCGCAGGTTTTGAATTCAGAGTCGTCCTTCTCCTAGACCAGTTGTCATCCAAGGCTATAGAACCCAGTCTGTCCTGCTATTTTACGCATAGCTGGAGAAGATATATATATATATATATATATATATATATATATATATATATATATATATATATATATATATATAATTATTTAAAAATATGATTCCAACACGCTACATAAGAGTTCAAAACAAGACCCGAAAACTTCAATATAATTATTTGAATTAAATTGAATTAAAGTACTAAGCTCTGTTCCATCTTCAAGCGAAATTTTTTTAGAATAACTTATTTCTGAGTTTAACGCGTTTTATAAGCATATTCATTATTGAAATCAAAATTACTATGGTAACGGCTAGAGTGATTGTTTAAAAAAAAGGGGCGTAAGGTGTTAATAATTTGTATCAATATCTCAGTTACATTCACAGATATCAAGTCAGGGTAAGGTTGGGGTCTAAATTTAAAGTGGAAGATGACATCGTCTAGTCTGGTCTATGGCGATTTATTTATTTTATTTTTTTTCTGAAAGGGTTTTGTGTATATAAAAACTGTAATAAATCGCTAACATTTGTTTTTTGACGACTTCATAAAGGGTTATCTTTTTTGTAGGGCATTTAAACTATTTATTAGGACTATGGAATTTTAAAATTATTTTATTGTTTGTTTATGCAAAAAATTTGATGATGTCGGCAAGAAACCGTTAACTCCTGTCTATTGTTTAATAGATTTTTATTATTTAGAAACTTAATAATGTGTAGTTTTTCATGTAGGCATAAAGGGCATGGGTCATCCCAAGTTTTACAAGTTCTAGTTTTGTTAATAATTTTCCATTTTCTTTTGGTGTTTTATTCATTTCCTTCATATGCCAAAAATATTTAGATAGAGATGTCTGATTTCTTTTATTTATATTGTTGAAATAAGTGCTCTTTCAACAATTGCTGAAAGAACACTTATGCTGCCTCCATCTGGTTTTAAATTCATTCTTCGTAGACCCAATGTATACCATATTAGTATTAGTACTCTCAATGGATGAGATATTACATTGGTATACCACAGATTTTACGCGGCATTTATTTTCCAGTGGGCAGTCTTCTGGGTTTCTACAATCACATAATTTTTCACTATTTTTGTCTAATTTAAGTGTAAGGTTTTTATTAATACTATTCAGGCATGGGGGTTTGTTCAGGGTTTTATTATTGTGTTTTTTTTTATTATACTTTCTAGATTTTCAGTGCAGCTGTAACTTAATTTTAGGGTGTTTTTATTAAATATTTTACTAAGTCTACTATTGGTAGGAAAGTGTTTTTCAATTAAAGCTTGGAATTTCTGTCCTAGCTTAATACTAACCATTTGGTTGAACGGAGAGGTATACCAAATGATTTTTCTTTTCCTGTTTTTTTTTCTGCTTAGTACAATTGTTTCTATAATATATATATATATATATATATATATATATATATATATATATATATATATATATATATATATATATATAATTATTTATATATTATATGCGCGGTAATTATTAGAAAACGCTCAATATCAGAGATAGAGCTAACATATATTGGTTGGATTGATGTGAGTTTGTGACCCTGGGTTTCACGCTTTTGCGATCGTCAGACAGTCTGATTCAGTTTGTCTGACGATCGCAAAAGCGTGAAACCTATGGTCACAAACTCACATCAATCCAACCAAATATATATACACATATATACATTTACATATATATACATTTTTTATTAATATTCACCCAATACAAGGCCCAAGAGACACTCAAATTAGAGAGTTAGGGTCTGGATTTATATTAGCGTAGAAAAGAACAAGCGTTAGGAGTATACAGACGAAGTAGACTTTAGAAGGAAGCGGATACTTAATCCAAAACATGGATAAACCACTAATCCTGTTTAAAATATAGGAGAGTAAATCGGGTGCAAAATATTTAATTATCTGAAACTTTATTTGAGCAATATTAGCAGATTTAAAGAATAATTAATCTGATTTGAAAGATATATTATTACTTTAAGTTTAAAATATCTCAGAAATGCATTTTTAACCAGACAGTAGTTTTAATCCGACGATAGCTATGTTGACGTGAATGACCGCCTGATGACAAATCTAATGTTCGTCTACATGAGGAAAAGTGCCTTTTTTATTTAATTTTTAAGTACTCAGTAATCTTAAAAATTTAGTAAAATATTCTCTGTAAATTATTTTTCATTGAATTTTAGAAGTTTTGACTTTTAATTTACTATAGTAATCACCCGTCTTTTCTGATAAAGTCTTGTATGGTCATCCGTACTTATAAAATCCCTATGTTTATAAACGTAAAATAGAAAAATTCAAAATATTGGTGTTCGATAATATATATATATATATTAGTCAGTTATGTGCCCTGCGTGATGCACGCTGAGGCGATCATGTATTTTTCGATACCTGACTGACGAGGTAGATTTTTCCTGCTATTTCTTTTGGAGGTAGACGAGTTGCCATCCAAGGCTATAGCCTGTCCTGCTATTTTACTCATAGCTGCGGGGAAAGAAGAAGAGGACTCATACCTTTCCCAAGGGTAATAGCACGTAAGTGAATGTAATGGATTTAACTGGAATTCAAACTACCGATTCCACAGCCCGAGCCATTATATATATATATATATTGTGTGTATGTAGGCAGATTCTTTTCATTCATACACGTTTCATATATATATATATATATATATATATATATATATATATATATATATATATATATATATATATATATATATATATATATATATATATATATATATATATATATATATAATTTTTTCGACAACTACTGTAAGTTTCATGCTTTTAATCATATACATATATATATGAATTACTGAAAAATATATATATATATTTAATTAATTCATCGAGACTGAAAGAAACCTCAACAGAATGCAGAAAGCACTGGACGGCCGTTTCGTCCTACATTTGGGACCCACCAGCAGTGCGCATCCACTACCGAGAATTGAAACCCTGACAGTTAGGTTGTCAAGCAAACATCATACCAAATGTTCCAATGGGCTTCGGTGACGAAGAGATTGCAAACCAGACTCAATAAAGCGTCGTTCGCTCACACACACACACACACACACACACACACACACACACACACACACACACACACACACACACACACACACATATATATTTCGACCATTACACTTTACGCAGAAGAAGTTTTTCACTAACACTTCAAGGAAGAGATTTGTGTCACTAACACACAAAAAAGGGAATATGTTTAACATCGAAAAACATAAGAAAGATAAATTTCATTTTATAATATGTGGAAATATCCGCTCTTTTCCTGAAGAAGGTCAGAGACTGGAAACCCATGTAGCAGAATTATGGAAAGCATATTATATTTTTTTTTTAAATCCACATTTCAACCAAAAACCTTTGCGGTTTCTCTCTTCTTTTTAATACATACAGGTTTATCTCGTTAAAACAACTACAACCTCTTCGTTTTATATATATATATATATATATATATATATATATATATGTAATTAAAAGCATGAAACTTATAGTAATGGTCGAAAAATCATATATATATATATATATATATATATATATATATATATATGTAATTAAAAGCATGAAACTTATAGTAATGGTCGAAAAATCATATATGTATATATATATATATATATATATATATGCTTACAGGCAAGAATATTATAATAGTGGTTGAACTCTCTACACCTGAAAGGTGATACTTTTTTCATATATATATATATATATGAACGTTCTCAAATATAAAAAAGCCTTGATAAGCGAATGCCATCCTTACCTTTGTATATAAACACATGCAACAAAATAAATCTTACATTTGCCTAGATAAAATTCCTCAGAGGCCGAAGCGCATCGGCTAGGAATAATTTTTCCTACTGTTTTTTTTATTACTATATACATGAATAAAAAGATAGGAGGAAAAACTGTTGTTATCCGACGCGTTTCATCCTCGTAAGGACTTTAATATTTGCCTTGATAAAGTCCCTCCGAGGACGAAACCAGTCGGTTAACAATAGTTTTTCTTGTGTCTTAATCATTTTGTTGCTTTACAGATACACTGTCTGAAATATATATATATATATATATATATATATATATATATATAAAAGTGAACTGAAGTCAACACTCAGATGCGACAGACTGTTTCTTGCTAAACGTAATCGTTAGGCCTGATGATTGCGTTTAGCCTGAAGCAGTCTGTTACTTCAGAGTTTTTATTTCATTGATCACTTTTATATTACATACGCTCTATCTATGATATTGAGCACCTTATCTCATAAATATAGCATACCATAAACTATATATATATATATATATATATATATATATATGCATGCTCTGTCATAATAAATACATTGAGCTGTTTTTGTCGATCAGTTTTAATATTTCATATTATTAGAATTCCCTTGGATTATACTAACGGATTATTAATCATATATATATATATATATATATATATATATATATATATATATATATATATATATATATATATATAAGGCTCAAACACAAATGTTCCTTGGAATATTATTAATGTTTGAGCCTTTTATATTCTTACTCTGTCCTGGACATTGAGTTCTACCTGGAGTCTATCCTCTTCGAAATTTTTCTATCTATCTATCTATCTATCTATCTATCTATCTATCTATCTATCTATATATATATATATATATATATATATATTGACCATTGATATATATATATATATATATATATATATATATATATGTATATATATATATATATATAAAAATCAGGGTAATTTTAATTTTGTAGCGATTTTTTACATTTTAATTGTGTAGCGTTTTTTTAACATGTTTTAATGCCC
>OZ010610.1:72157881-72165381 GCA_963932145.1 Acanthosepion lycidas | reverse complement strand
AGAAAAAATATTTCTAGCAAAGTTGAACCTTCGTGACCGAAAAAAAACACAACCCCCCCCCCCAAAAAAAAACGGCTGCTCAAAAGGACGGTTTTTCTGTTGACACAGCTATTACATTAAATTACGGATACTCCCTCGGTAACGGTTATTTAGATGATTATAAATATCCAAGTTGTCCGACACTTCCAATAATATACTTTTTAACTTCCTCTCGCTTCTTGATTTTTTTTTTTTCGTTTTTTAAATCCAGTGCATTTAATTTATTTTAAGAATTAATTTAAATCATTGTTCTTTCTAATCAAAAACTTTGATATTTCTTCATTCTAACATTTTTTTAACCCATTAACCTTGTTTGCAAGTCAATAAACAGTGCATTTATTGCCATTTAAAGGTGAGTATATTTTGGGGTGGCTGGAGAACATCGGGTATGCGAATCATGTACAATGCGAAATTTATTATTTATCATTTTATAAAGAAATAAATTTGAAAAGAAATCCTTATATTAAAAAAAATGATAAAACTTTCAACATTTTCAGCGAATTGTATTCTTTATATTGGTTCGATAAACTTGGGCAAATTGTCAATCGATTCGAACTTTATAAAATGGTAAAGGATGAGGAATTGATAATAGTTGGTTTACCTATTTTTATGATTTAATAATTTTTTTAAAGAAATTATGAATAGAAACTTGTTTTCATATTTATTTCTTCATAAATTGATAAATGAGAAACATTTTATTGTATTAACTGATTCGCATTTTTAGAATGTTGCAAATATAAAATTATTCTTGTAAATCAACAATAGAATAAATGAAAAATACTTTAATATTTTTTGTTGAAAATCCTCATAAAACAAAGAAAATGTATAAATTCACTTTCAAAGTTATGGATTTTATCAAAATAATTATCATTGCTTCTTAGAACAATAAACTATTGGTCAATGATTCTGTTCAGAATTCTGAAAAGAAGCTTTCTCATTCTGCGAGTTGAGGTCTGTAGGACTCATTCTTTATTTCCCCAATTCCGGTCATCACAACATAACGGCCGATACTCTCTACGGGCTTATCCAGATGTATAATCTATTCAAAATCGTTTCTTCTTCGCTCATCATCTTATGTCTATTTTTATTTATTTTTTAACGCTTAGTATTTGCAGTAATTTTCAAGTTTAGGCATTAAAATTCTCTGTGTAATAGCTTTCTAATTTTATCTATTTTTAGGAGAAGGCCAGCAGAGAAATCAAAACCTGCGGAGGGGCGTTTGGGGACCTTGTAATGCGTCGTTCACCAGATCTCTGTATTCGGTCCTTCAAAAAATTTTGTTATTTCTGCACAAAGCTTTCACCACTATAATCAAATATGTGCTGGTGTCTGGCTATCGGTTCCTAGGAACTGAGTTGCTTGACCCTTGTACGTCGAAAACATCCCGCAGGATGATTTCTGAGAAAACTTTAAACCAAACCTTCACTGCTGATTAGGCTGCCACTGCCATTTACAGCGCCTGTGTTTTGATTCCTGCTGCTGCTGCGGTTGCAGCTTTGCTTTCGTTTGTCTATCTTTCTTTAGTAGCGGTTCCCATATTTATTTTCATGCTAAGCATACAAAGGTGGTCCTCATATCCTAGCAGAAAACATGCATTTTTCAGACATCTAGATCCCCAGTGTTCTATCCTGTTCATTATTTTCACTTCATTTCAACTATACATGATCAGCCATGCTCGATTCATTCATTTACGTTCCTGCAGACTTACTTTTATGTGGCGGCTTGTTTCACTTTTATTATATCCTCTGCCACAACTGCAAGGAATCGCGTATACGCACTTCTTGGTCATATTCTTTCCTGTGTTAGGCTTTACACGGCAGAGTAAAAACTGTTTCTGAATATTATTCTAATGTTGTATGGGACGCAGATCTTCTGAATGTCTTCCGATATACCCGTGATGTAACGTCTACAGCAATTTCTGGTTCTTTTGTCATTTCTGTTTCCACCTGCAGACGTTGATGTCATATATGCTATAATTCTGAAGGGTCCGTTTGATGCTGATCATTTCTTGTTGGTGTGTTGAAATTTATGACTTTCACCCAGTGTTGTTACTTCATATTGTACAAATTGTGGGAATTGTAGTTGAGGTATTGCCCGGTGAAGGTTGGCTTCTGATATACGAATGTCTTGAACCTATCACTGTGCAAGTTATTAGTACATCCAAGAAAGCTCCCATTGTGATCTGGGTCGAAGGACTTATTCACATGACTCAGCAATATTCTACGCCCTGCTGTGACCAGATTATGATGGTGTCCTACACCTATCTCAGCCATACTGTTGAATTTAGTGGTAACGTTTCTAAATTCATTTTCTCGAATATATATATATATATATATATATATATATATATATATATATATATATATATATATTATTGTTTTTTAATATATTATCATCGCAACACCGAAATTCCCATGTCAAAACTGAAAATTCAATTTAAATTCAATCATAAAATTAAACTTAAATTCCCGTTCCATTATCAAGCGATGCTAGGAATAACTTTTTAGAAATTGGTTTACTTAATTTATAAGTCCAATCAAATTTAATGTTTTAAAATCTTGGGGTGAAGGAAAATTCAATCTTTTTTTTATTATTATTTTAGGGGAGTTAGGATTTAACTTATTTAGAAAACTCATGTATCTAATGTATTGTAGCTATCAAGTCAGTCAAGCCAAGGTTGGGGCTGGGGTATTTGTCTATTGATAAAAAATTTATTTCTTCCTATTTTCAATTAGAAATTTGTGGTAGTGTCTATGTTGCAACACTTTGGGTTCCGATAGCAATACATTTGGCATTTTTAATTTTTATTTAATTTTATTTTTATGCAAATTTCAAAAGGGGCATTCAAATATTATTTAGTGATGTTTTTAATATTTATATTTTTATTAGTACCGACTTAAGATATTATATATTTAATTTCTTTACTAACTGAGTACATATATGTTAATGTTAAAATTAATATGTTAGAAAGAAAGGATAGTTTTCTGAACATATTGGTCATTTTATATTATATGATATAACAGCACATCGTAAAATTAGTATTAACGACGTCAGACTGTATAAAGATGATGAACTTATGGTAATTATAAAGTCTACTAACTTTAAAATAGATAAAATTAGAAAGCTAATACACAGAAAATTTAAATGTCTAAACTTGAAAATGACTGTAAATACTAATTTTAAAAAGTAGACTTCCTAGATATGACATAAAATTTAATGAATTATATATATATATATATATATATATATATATATTTCTTTATTGAAGACATTTTTTATGTTTAACGTTCTTTTTATAGATACAAGTATTTAAGTAAATGCTCTGTTTATAATAAACAGTATTAAATAACATTTACCGGCCTGAATGTCCGAGAAATTTTCATAGAAAATATTCGTCCTTGGACAGGATTCGAACCTGCATCCTTGTCGACCTTGTCTACCGAACGATCCTTGGTGGCCGATCGGTTAGGCACGTCAGCGTAAATGACGGTTTCGTATAGGATGCAGGTTCGAATCCTGACCAAGGACGAATATTTTCTATGAAAATTTCTCGGATATTCAGGCCGGTAAATGTTATTTAATACTGTTTATTATAAACAGAGCATTTACTTAAATACTTGTATCTATAAAAAGAACGTTAAACATAAAAAATGTCTTTAATAAATAAATTGTCGGACTCTGTCCATTTCGTAATATATATATATATATATATATATATATATATATATATATATATATCGTAAATTCATGAATTCAAGCATGCAGTTGATGCAACGATGGGGAAAGCCCATTAGAACTAATACCATGAAAATATTTGTAGAAAAGACAGAGGGAAGCCATATTACATTGATGACAAAGTGACGGAATACGAGTTGCAATGTGTACAAATTGCCCGGTGAAGGTTGGTTTCTGATATACGAATGTCTTGAACCTATCACTGCACAAGTTATTAGTACATCCAAGAAAGCTCCCATTGTGAACTGTGTCGAAGGACTTATTCACATGGCCCAGCAATATTCTACACCAATAGCAGTCGCACTAGACACATAACAATATATAGAATTCATGGCAGTTTTTTCATGAAATTTCGTGGACTTTATGAATTTAAGCGCAGTACAAGATTGCCAGACAGGTCTTTTACAGTTGAAATGATGAGATGTAACCGCAAGTTCTATGCTAACAGTTTCTTCTATCGCACTTCTCACTTGTGTAATTCCCTTCCGAATTCTTATTATTTTATTATCTTATCTCCTTAATACTATTTCCTTATATATATATAAAGGATTTCAGTCCGAATTGGTTCACTGTACTGTCCAGTTCGCACTCTCCATTTCATTTGCGGGCACTTGAGTCTCTGTATATTCGGTCCAGGGAGCCGTCTCTTTGCAAGCAAAAAGACTGTCTCCTTCGGCTTCACGTTATTAGACTCTAGTGTGTATCATACATTCCTCTCACACTCCCCATTTTTTTTTCCTTTGTGCTGCGCAAATTCGAGCGGTTTTTTCCCGTCATACCATTAATCATTTCATTTTTTAATGTTTTAATTGTATGTAGGGTGTTTGTGTGAGTCAATATATATTGCAATAATTGTTAAATTGTTCCCAGACGACCCTGATGAGCTTGGGAACGAAACCGGTTGGTCTCTTCTGTAAGTGTTATCAGCTCTTATTTATTTTCATAATGCCTTTAGGACATAATTTGTATCTATTCCTTGAAATATATATATATATATGTATATATATATAGTCTTAAGATGTGCTGTATTTATGGGATAAAGTGCTCAATATCAGAGATAGAGCGTGTGTAAATATAAAAGTGAACATAGAAGTCAACACTTAGAGGCGACAGTCTGTTTCATCAGGACACCTGATATATATATATATATATATATATATATATATATATATATATGTATATTCTGGGAAAATAAATTATAGTCATGTTGTCTCTTTCTTAATTATTTATTTAATATCAGCTTGAATTCCTTGAAATATATATATATATATATATATATATATATATATATATATATACATACATACATATATATATATATATATATATATATATATATATATATATATATATATATATATATAGTCTTAAGATGTGCTATATTTATGGGATAAAGTGCTCAATATCAGAGATAGAGCGTGTGTAAATATAAAAGTGAACATAGAAGTCAACACTTAAAGGCGACAGTCTGTTTCATCAGGCCACCTGATATATATATATATATATATATATATATATATATATATATATATATATATTCTTTTTTTTATAGATAAAATATTTAAGTAAATGCACTGTTTTATAATAAACTGTACTAAACAACATTTTACGGGCCTGAATGTCTGAGAATATTTTTATGAAAATTTCTCGGACATTCAGGCCCTTAAAATGTAGTTTTATACTGTTTATTATAAAACAGAGCATTTACTTAAATATTTTATCTATAAAAAAAAAAATAAAGAATATATAAACATAAAAATGTCTTAAAATAATTGTCGAACTTTGTCCATTTCATGATATATAACGTCATTTGTTTACATCTGATACGCCATGAGCAGATACGAATGTACGTGAGAGATTCATGGAAGATTGAAATTTAAATACAGTAAAATCGACCTTGCTAACCGAACGCGCCTCTGTGGCCGAAACAATTAAGGAACGTCAGGCTATATGAGGTATATATATATATATATATATAAAATTAAATTATCCATAAAAACCTCGTCTAATATGTGTATATACCTGGGTGTGTATGTGTATGTAGTGGCATGTATATACAAGTATATGCATGAAAATATTCTAGTTTCCGTGGATTGATTTTAAATGCAACATAAAGAAGCGACCCTAATATATATATATATATATATATATATATATATATATATATATATATATATATATATATATATATATATATATAAGTCAAAGTTTATCATTTAATTGCTTGATGTTACATTTGGTGTCCTGTCTCCAGTGTTTCGTAGGCAGACCCGTCCATCGACTTTTCAGCAATTTAATGGTTATATTTTTCGATTTTTAATATAAAACAAACGAATAAACAAATAGACAGACAGACACAGTCTTCAGGATTGGATGAGATAAGGCAATTTAAGTCGATTTATCGTTCCCACTTATCCTCAGTCATCTGAATGCATTTTTCTCACATGCAGTTTGTCTTATTTTTATTTTAATTTGAGAAAGTCAGAGAGAGCAGGCGCTCTCGAAAAAACAGTTTTCCAATTTGTCCTATCATCTTCATATATATATATATATATATATATATGAGAGAGAGAGAGAGAGAGAGAGAGAGAGAGAGAGAAAGATAGAGAAATACAGTGAGAGAGAGGGATGATATGTGAAGCAAGATCGAAAAAACAGTGAAACATATCATTGTTACTTGCACGTCGTATCTACACACGCTCAAACACATTTGGTAAATCTCACGAAAAAAAAGAAACACTAACTGACCACAAGGAGACGTTCGCCGAGCAATGAAACTATCTCTCCGCGCGCACACACACGCAGATGGACACATACACAGACACACGCATGCAGACGCACGCACATTGATGCATGTGCACACACACATCTATAGAGACATACACTCAGATTAAGAGAATATGAAGAAAAGAAAAACTTACGCACACTTTCCCACAGTGCATACGGGCTGCCACCACAACTGATAAATTACCTCGTTAACCATAACCGAAATCTAATTACCTAATTTTCAAATGCCAAAGGTGGTCACGCATCTATGGATTTGTTCATTCATTGGTTGTTTTCATCTGATTCCTTTTTTTTTCATTCATAAGACGTAAAGCAGTCTATCTCTATCTCTCTGAGCCGACGCAGGACTTGTTCGCTCATCTACTTTCACTTTCACTTTCACTATTACTTTCCCTTTCACATTAGAATTCAATCAGCCTTTACTTTTCATTCAGTCTTTATTTTTTTCATTTATTCGGTTGCAAAAGAATTGGGTTATCCGTGTGCGCTTCGTTGCTGGTCAGCTTTGCATGTAATTTCATATTTTTCAGACAATTTTCGGATTCGTTTTCTTTTATTTGTCCACGTGGTTTCTCGTCCTTAGTTTTCTGTTTTTTTGTATCTTCTTTTTTTTATCCTTTCGCTTTTTCTTGCTGTAGCTGATTCTTATAACGCCATTTTTGTTGATTACCGTTAATTCACACGTGTGTGTGTATTTATACGTACACTTAATCCGAGCTAAACCGATTAGGATTGATAGATGCAGACAGATTGCGATGATATGTATATATATATATATATATTTATATATATATATATATATATATATATGTGTGTGTGTGTGTGTGTGTGTGTGTGTTTGCATGTTTGCATCTGTATATACATATATATATATATATATATATATATATAAAACTCTCAGAAAATATTCCCTTTGTTTGGATCGTAATTACGATTCCA
>OZ010610.1:72132881-72152881 GCA_963932145.1 Acanthosepion lycidas | reverse complement strand
GAACAGTAGAAAGTAAAAATATATCAGGATCTCACAAAAGCAAGAGGGATCATCATATCAACTTAGAGCTAAAAAGATCAATTAGAAAAGATCTAACTCAATCCATAAGACTTTTGGCACGTGGGAGAGAGGAATTTCAGCAATGACAGTTCAAAGAGCAGTGAAAAAAAAAGACATAAAAATCAAACCGTAAATGAATATAACAGACCCAACTGGAATTGGAAATGGCTCGCAGATTTACAAGATTTACCCGTAGCCATTATGAGTTACACCACCCTCATACCCAAACTGGTATTCCCAAACGGTCACTCATGTAGTTACTGACCAGGAATATCTTTAAATTATCTTTTAAAGTCTATTAATCAGGCGTTCCCATGTGATAGGTGAACATTATCTGCCTAACCAGTTTATCGACAGAATAAGATAAAAGGAATATATGCCTTAAGTTGTTAATTGTAAACATAAACTCTCCTTGTCATAAATCTTACGAATTTTTATTAATATTAGCGTTAAATGAAGAATCCTTTTTTTCGGTGAATGAAAATTTTCAATGGGTAAGGTGAGGGATTCAATTAGTTATGTGCCATTTGTGATACACGCTTAGGCGATCATGTATCTTTCGATACATGACTGACGAGGCAGATTTTTTTCGCGCAGTAGGTTGCCATTTCTTTCTGCGGTGGACCAGTTGCCATTCAAGTCTATAGAACCCGGTGTGTCCTGCTATTTATCCATACCCGGGGTGAGAAGAAGAGGTTTCATATTTTTCCCAAGGGTATTAGCACGTAAGAGAATGCAATGGATTCGACTGGAAAGTCTGTCAGTCAGTTATGTGCCATGCGTGAAACACGCTTAGGTGATCTTGTATCTTTTGATACATGACTGACGGGGCAATTTTTTTTCCCGCAGTACTTTGACTTTTCTTTCTGCGGTAGACTAGTTGCCATCCAAGGCTATAGAATTCAATCTATCCTGTTATTTATCCATAGCATGTGAGGAAAAAAATTCATGCATTTCCCAATGATTTCGACTGTAATTCGAAGGTAGAAGTGTAAAAAAGCATCAAGCAATTTCCGTCGTCAACAATGTGTGTACATCTCTTCCATTGGCGGCCCAAGTTTGTAGCACAGAGGGTCGCTATTACCGACTGCCATTAATTTCGAAGTTTTATCCGATACGAATGTTTTTTTTTTATTAGGTTGGTGCAAAAATAATGTCGGCTTTTGACGTATTTTTTAACGTCAAAAACCGACATTATTTTTGTACCAACCTAATATTTCCTTATTAAATGGCGACCCCACGCTGAATTAAGATAAGTGGTCTATATCTGCAGGTGTGAGCTCACGTGTGAACTGGCCGGGCCGAAAACTAATCTGAGTCGAGTCGAGGGAAGATGAATGCCCGTGCAGTATTTACTTGATAGATGGCCAACAGTTTAAGTGAATGGACGCGGCCAGAGGCCAGAAGCCGACGCGACATCAGCAAATAGCGAGCGTTTACAGCTGCATGAGGCGGCGATGCTGGTCTGGAGGATCAATCAAGACTGGAGTTTCGGACACTGTCACACAGACACAAGCTCAAGACCGATCGAAAATGTCTTCCTTTTTCCACCGTTTTCATACTAACTCTGATTTGTCTCTTTCTCTTCATTCTATCTATCTATCTATCTATCTATCTATCTATCTATCTATCTATCTATCTATCTATCTATCTATCTCAGTCTGTTCATATCTATCTATCTATCTATCTATCTATCTATCTATCTATCTATCTCAGTCTGTTCATATCTATCTATCTATCTATCTATCTATCTATCTATCTATCTATCTATCTATCTATCTATCTCCTACCCTGCCCATATCTATCTATCTATCTATCTATCTATCTATCTATCTATCTATCTATCTATCTATCTCCTACTCTGCCCATATCTATCTATCTATCTATCTATCTATCTATCTATCTATCTATCTATCTATCTCCTACCCTGCCCATATCTATCTATCTATCTATCTCCTACTCTGCCCATATATATATATATATATATATATATATATATATATATATATATATATATGTGTGTGTGTGTGTGTGTGTGTGTGTGTGTGTGTGTGGTTGAAGGCAAATAAACCACTGTACTTCCACGTCTCTTAGCTGGGCTTTCAGCTATTTTATTGTAATGGGTTCTGGCCAGAACGCCAACAACTTGCTACTGATTCAAAAGTCATTTTTGACCGCTAACTGACCAGTTCCCTTCCTCTTATCTCTGACACTTTTTTGATTGACCCCATGTATCCCGACTGGACATTGACCTATGGTGAACACTTCTATAACCCCTTGTTCCCGCAGAAAAAAATGGTATCGCTTAAGTAAAAATAGGATTTTTTCCCCCCTAATTTTTGCGTTGCAGCAATTTAAAAAATTTCTTAGTATAATGGCTGGTGACACGGAATGAGAAATCTTTGCCGTCTTCGAGTTCCCGTTGTGTTCGTTCCATTCCTATACTTTCAAATGAGACAAAACAGGAATGTGGATTCACGAACGTCTCAATTGAAATTCGAACCCACTGGGTCATTTTTTTTTAATCAATTCACCCTAAGCAAGGCGATAATGCCACTAAGACGCAAGCGTTTACTGAAAACGAAAGACAACGAGAAGACATCTGAAAGAACCAGAAACTCAACCCCAAACGAGAAACAAGAGATAAACCTCTACTCCTGTTCAAAGACACCGCGGACTGCGAGTCAGAGGATAAGCGGCCTATGTACTCCTGTTGAGGATTTTTTAAAATAATAAATAAAGTTTCAGGGTTTAGTGAAGACGTCCTAATTATAGACTTGAAGTACACTTTAGAAAGAACACGAAACCGGAAATTGATGGCAAGGCTGAAAGTTGAAATGGCTGAACCTAACAGTAATTTCTACGCTAACAGTTTTTTTTGGGGGGACTTCTTGGTTGTGGAACTTACTATCTTGCTTTATTTATACTCAGCTGTGATTTTATTGGCCCTGACCTGGCATATCGGCTTCAGTCAATTTCCCTGTAAAGTTGTTTCTCTGTACATTTTCTATAAATATTTTCATTATCTGTCTATATTTCTGATATGAGGTATTATATACATTATTTACATTATTCAGACTATTGTCTTCATCTTTGTCGCCATATTTATTACAACGTTTCGGCCGTTGTTAGACCGTTAGTAGACTGATTAATGGATGTCAGTTATCAGTTATCTCCTGTTAATTTCCCTCTGAAAGTTCTCCACTGCCTTAACCGGGTATTGAACTCACACTCTCTGGGCTCTGTCACTAGATCTAAACAACATCTTTATCCATTGTGCCATGTGTCCTTGACTAGAACAGTCTACCCCAGTGAGCGAAATAAAGGGTCCAGTTCGACATTCCAACCACCTGAAGAAGGCCGGAGCGTACAACTGCCGAAACGTTGTAATAAATATGGCGACAAAGATGAGGACAATAGTCCGAATTATGTAAGTATTTATGTAAGTAGTTATTTAGCATGAGAGAGAATCGAAATCAGTATTTCAATATGACAAAACATCAGCTACTATCTGGTTAAAAATGCATTTTTGTGATATTTTATACTTAAAGTAGATAATATTGGTTTCAAATCAGATTAATTATTCTTTAAATCAGCTAATATTCCTCAAATAAAGATTCAAAAAAGTATATTGCATTTTGAGGATTACATTGCAATGAAAGACAACTAAAAGAAGGGATGTAATCAGCTATTTTATTATTTTTTTGCAATCGGTACCACCCCAAGCAGGCAGTACAACCATTAAAGGCAAGGGGTTACAGGGTGGGAAGAAATTACGCGCAGAAACATTAGTAATGAACAGAAAAGAAAAGAGTAATCAGGCGGACAGTAGACAGCGAATGACAAAGTTTTAGGTACCATTACGAAGAGCACACACGAACAATTACCATGAGTGTATTTATAAAAAGAGCATAGAGAGGTAACCTTATGGTAGTGAGAAAGTGACTGAAGCCGAGCTGCCATATCAGGACCAATAATATAGCTGATTCTTCTTTTGATCTTATCCAGGAGCTCCAAGAAAAAATGTGAGGCAGCGGGCCATATATGGCAGTAATATTCTAAGCAAAAACGAATGGTTGATTTACAGATATGCAAGATAGATTCCGGAAAGAAAAAATGTCTCCCACGCCATAGTGAATCGACTTTCTTAAAAAAAACAAAAAAAAAACAGTCAATTGGTTTTAAATTAATTTTTAAAACACAGCAAGTTATTTTGCTTATTGGAAATATTAAATTTAATCTAAAAGATTGAAATTAAAACGACAATAAAAGCTTCAAGAAAGATTTTTCATTTTAAAAAATTAGTTTTAAACCGTCGGTATCCTTCAGAGTCTGTCTATATTTCTGAGATGAGGTATTATGTACATTATTTACATTATTCGGACTATTGTCCTCATCTTTGTCGCCATATTTATCACAACGTTTCGGCCGTTGTACGCTCCGGCCTTCTTCAGGTGGTTGGAATGTCGAACTGAACCCTTTATTTCGCTCACTAGTGTAGACTGTTCTAGTTCCACGTGCCATGTTTGATGGGTGTCAGTTATCAGTTATCTCCTGCTAATTTCGGTATCCTTTACAGCAGTGTTTATTTTTGTGAGGTACCTAATACGAATTTAGGAAAATTCATTAGAGAAAATTCGGTAACGGAAAATTTCGTAATTTTGAAAAGGTAGTGAAATTTGTAACTATGAAATAAAAGAAGATTGAAAATTGATTTTAGGACTGTGTGGGGATTTGGGCGCTAAGCCCCCTCCTCTATATTTTTAAATAACTGAAAATCGTGGGGTCCAGATAAATCCTACCACAACAATACCAGAGCCGTCCTTTCTGGAGGGGGCTAGCGACCCCCTGCTTTTAAATAATAATAAACTAAAAAAAAAATCATGGGTTCCAGTCGAGATAAAACCCCATTGCAACAATACCAGGGTGGTACATTCTGAATGGGGAGTTTAGCCTTCCAATATTTTTAAATAAATATTTTTTAAATAAGTATTTATTTAATTACTATAATCTGATGTTTTCAAGCAAAGAAAATTGATTCATCTAAGTTCAAGTTAAGATTTGTGTTTTCTTTTCAAACTATTATTTTAATAAAAAAAAAAGTCGTAAATAAATTAAGTTTTAGATGTGTATAGCCTCATTTCTATTTTAAAAAATATCTGGCAGTGGTTTAGCCCCCAAATACCCATTCCAGAAGGACTCTAAGATCAATTTTCAATCGACTTTTATTTCATAGTTACCGAATTTTCCTACCTTGTCAACATTAGCGAATTTTTCCTTACCCAATTTTCCGTTACCGAATTTTCCGGGAACCACCTACTGCATATTCTTCTATTTTGCTGATGACAAGAAATATGGAATTGCTGAATGGAATTACCTTTTCTGTATGCCACCATTGACCGAGGGGGTACAGTAAAAGAAGAAAAAGAAAGAAAGAAAAGAAGTAAGATAAGAAGAATCTGACCTCTGAGTGACCCTTCGCTTGACATCCTAAACTGACCACCCTTAACTTTATTTCTTCAACACATGGACAACTCGACCCCTGCCGCTGTTAGAATTTCACATTCCTTACTGACCATTCGTTGAACACGAAAAATTATACTTTTATGTTCTTCTTTGGATGTTGTTTCCCCTCAGGACGTAGCCGATCATGACTCTCCACAACTTCCTTTCCCTTGTAGCTCTTAATAAACTTTGTCTTTCTGTTATTTCTCCTTCGCCCTATTCTGCCTTTCTTCACTATGTTACGCGTGGCCTTCATCTGTCTCTCTTGCCCTCCACCTGTCCCCGTGAGTGTCAGATTTTCCAAGCCCTCCTTCCTCATTATGTTCCCCCCAAAACTCAGTTATCTCTTCCTGATTCCTTTTTGTTTCCATTTTCTCTAAACTTCGTCGTTGCTCCCATGTCCGGTCCTCTTTATCCTCAGTATCCTTCTGTAGATCCACATATATGTTGCTTCAAGTCTCTTCTTCATCTTTGGGAAGATTCCTCGGCACTCACTGCCATACAGGAGGATAGATATCACGTAGAAATTTAGTACTCTTTTCTTTGTTTCTCGCAAAATTTTCCTATTTCTAAGTACTCTGCTTAGCTTTTGGAAGGTACCTTTGACTATCCCAATACGCCTTCGGATTTCAGTGTCGCTCTTTACGTCCTCTGTTAAAGCAGTTCAGCACTTGCTTTATTTTGGTACCTCCGATTTTCAATTCGCACTTTGGGCTCATGCTTTAGCTAACAAACATGCATTCTGCCTAGCAGTTGATGTTTAATTTCTTCTGCGCTACACGACCCGAAAACTTATAAAACTGTTATTCTGTTTTTTATTTAATAAATCAAGGTTGACACATCTTACCCCGAATCCAACGACCTTCGTCCTCACTTTCGCTATAAAATTTAAGTGACATGTCTTTCTGTTTCTTTAAATCATACACAGTGGTTGTTCTGACTCCATATTCCCCACTGCAACATCACCACGATCAAGCTTTTGCAAATGCTCTACTTGTTTGTTTTTTTTTGTGTTTTTTTTTTTAAAGGGATATGCTTCATTACTTCTGGCGCGATCGCAAATCCCGTGACCCATGACGGTCGTAGGGGCACCATGTGTACTGCAGCCACATTAGAAGTGGTGTTTCTTGGGGAAGATAGCCTCCCAAGGCCAGTTTTGAATTCCTAATTACGTTCTCCTAGATAGGTTGCTATTCAAGGACATAGAACCCAGTCTGTCCTTCTATTTGGCCACAGCTGGAGGAGAAGAAGAGGATCCATACATTTTCCAATGGTATTATAATTGATCCGACTAGAACTCGAACTCCTTGACCCCGTGTAATAGAAGAATACAGTTTAATAAAGGCCGTGATTTTACTTTAGGTTCCATAATTTGAGACATGCAAATGTTTTCTTCATTATATATATATATATATATATATATATATATATATATATATATATATATATATATATATAAGTGAACATATATGCAATCGTCAGGCCACATATGCTGTTATTATGTTATGTAATAACAGCATATGTGGCCTGACGATTGCATATAGCATGAAACAGACTGTCGCCTCTAAGTGTTGACTTCTATGTTCACTTTTATATTTACACACGCTCTGTCTCTGATATTGAGCACTTTATTCCATAAATATAGCACACCTTAAGACTATATTTCTTTATATATATATATATATATATATATATATATATATATATATATATATATATATATTCCCCGTTTTATGGCCATCCGCCATTTTTAAAAAAATATTTTTAAACTAACGATACGTTGTCAGTCATTAACTAATAATATACATTGTGTATATGCATGGCCGGTGTGATACGTACGACTCAGGGATCCCCGACAAGATTGGAGCCTCGAAAGGCTAGTTTCAGCAGAGTTACTTTGCTTTTTGTACCTTTTTTTCTACATAAGTTAATTGTTAATCCCCAATTATAATAATCGACAGGGCCGGTGCTTACTACCTCCAAACCTCTTAACCGCGTGGGGGTTCCATGTGTACTGGGGAGAGGACAGAAGTACTTATTTCAGTAGCAATTATTTTTCTAAATTGTAATTTTCTTCCTGAGCCGTTCGCTTAAATAAATTAAGAGTGTTATATTAGGTTGTTGCAAAAATAATGACGTAATAATGTCGTTTTTGACGTTAAAAAATACGTCAAAAAACGACATTATTACGTCATTATTTTTGCACCAGCTCGGTAAAATCATTTTTTATTCCGAGATCATCCACCAAGGAGGATCACTGATTTTTTTTTTTATTAATAGTAATACTAACCAGAAGTCTGCGGCTAGTAATTAAAATAAAATTTCTAGTCCCTACTTTTTACATTTCTAGAAAGATAAAACCGAGAAAATGATCGCTTAAAAAAAATAAAAAGGTTTAAAGATTTTAACACATGAAAAATTTTACCGAAAACTGAAATACAGTTTTTTTTAAAACAAATTTATAAGACAATCCCGTTTGTGTTGTGTTGGAATCTTTGTAAAACTTTTTTTTTTTTCTCCAGCGTCAGTGATTAAACTTTATGGGAAATGTTTAAATTTGCGACTAAAACATTTTTTCCGAGTAAAATTTAGACATGAAAATATCGGTATTAATAGTTATTACAAAAATAAAATATATCTTAGATTTTTTTAAATAAAAAAACAAAAACGTATTCATAATAAAAGTAAATAATTGATGAATATGTACTGAAATTTTCATTTAAATAAGACCTTCTGGCGTCGATTACAATGATATACAGTGTGTAACAGTAAAATTGAGCAAATGGTGTAACAGCAAAATTGTCCACTTGTTAGATTAAGATCTGGACTATTGTATCTATTGTGAGACCGGAACTACCTACACAATAGACTCTTCCAGGTCTATATTTAGTATGCGACACAACACTCTAGAGAGAGTCCGAGCGACAGACTCTCGGCGACTGTCGAACTCTCTGCATTAGCAGAGAGGAACCCAGACGAGGCTTTGCCGAAGGGCAAGGTTTCGTCCGGGGAATTTGACAGGGCCTGAACCCGTCTAGGCGGGTTCAGAAAGGCCATATTTTTGGCCGAGCCTACGGGCTCGGGGATACCCACATTAAACCGGCCTTGTGCCACATTTGGTCCTCGTGGGTGGACTAATAAATACTGAGTCCGAGCGACAGACTCTCGGCGACTGTCGAACTCTCTGCATTAGCAGAGGGGGAACCCGGACGAGGCTTTGCCGAAGGGCAAGGTTTCGTCCGGGGAGGTTGACAGGGCCTGAACCCGTCTAAGCCGGTTCAGAAAGACCATATTTTTGGCCGAGCCTACGGGCTCGGGGATACCCACATTAAAACGGCCTTGTGCCACATTCGATCCTCGTGGGTGGATTGATAAATACCGAGTCCGAGCGACAGACTCTCGGCGACTGTCGAACTCTCTGCATTAGCAGAGGGGAACCCGGACGAGGCTTTGCCGAGGGGAAAGGTTTCGTCCGGGGAGGTTGACATGGCCTGAACCCGTCTAGGCGGGTTCAGACAGGCCATATTTTTGGCCGAGCCTACGGGCTCGGGGATATCCACATTAAAACGGCCTTGTGCCACATTCGAACCCGTGGGTGGATTGATAATTACTGAGACAGAGAGAGCCGCGTACGATTACCAGTATTGGACACTAATATATAGTAATCTCCTCTTACACTATCTCTGTAACCTGTTGTTAATATATCTTTCTTACATCTAATCCGTGTTCCCTGTTTTACTTCTGCGGTCCCGACTTTGGCCCCACATTAGTATCATAGAAATGATTAAAGATATCTTACTGGAATTCTTCGAGTGATTTATGACGCTATTGTGCTCTACTTTGATCAATAAGAATGCATAATTACTCTCCGTGATTACCAGAAGAATCGTGATGAAATCGATCATAAACGAAAATGACATGTTCATAATTAATTAACCATAGCTATGGATCGGAATCTCATGAAGGATTGATATAAAAGTCACACACACACACACACACACACACACACACACACACACACATATATATATATATATATATATATATATATATATATATATATATATATATATATATAAAAGAAAGAGGTTGTAGTGGTTCCAACGAGAGAAAAGTATGTATCTTAAAAAGAAGAGAAGAGAAGTGCCGCAAACGTTTTTGGTTGTGATGTGAATTAATTTAGAAAAAAATATTTTACTTTGTTTTCCATAATTTTACTACAGGTGTTTCTGGTCTCGCGACCGTCTTCAGGTAAAAGCGGAGATTTCCACATATTATTAAAAAATACTTAATTTTTTCCTTATGTTTTTCAGTGTCAAAAATTCTCGATACGAGACATTTTCTGTTTCCGTGTTAGTGATCCGAATTTCTTTCTTGAATTGGCAATGTTCGGATTACTAACACGAAAACAGAAAATGTCTCATATCGAGAATTTTTGACACTGAAAAACATAAGGAAAAAATTAATTATTTTCTAATAATATCAAATAATTTCGCAAGTGAATGAAATTTTCAGGACTTATTCACAAATGAATGAAGATTATTAAAATATCTTTTTCTATCTATTACATCCACTTAATTAATTTTATGAAATTTCGAGAAATTAAAATGTCAGCCTCTTCATATTTATATTAATTAAAATTTCAGCCTCTTCATATTTATATTAGTTAAAATTTCAGCTTCTTCATATTTATACTAGTTAAAATTTCAGCCTCTTCATATTTATATTAGGTAAATGAAGACTCCTTGGTGAATTTAAATCATGAATAAGGCACCCTTGTCTTAAGAAATAGTTTTTACAAGAATTGTTTTCATTTTTTTTAAATCTTAATTAGAAAAAATATTTTTTAGATATTTTAAAATACTGTATTAATTATAGCCTTTTAGATGGTTACATTAAGTGAAAACTGTATTTGTTAATAAATGGAAAAGCTTAATACAAAATATCAAACAACAATATTTAAAAAAATAAGTTTATATGCATAAACGAGCCGATGTTTTTTTAGTATGGGCGATCATACACGACATTAGAGTATTAGAAAACAAGAAAGATAAATTTAAGGTCAACAAAAAGTCAATAAAACCTTAGATTACGGAAAACATTTTACTACATTTTAATGATTACTGAGTACTTACAAATTATATAAAAAAGGCGCTCACGTCATATTCTTCAATTATGATAAAGCTGTAATTAAGCTGTCCACAAATCAAAACAGTTACTGTCGGGTTAAAAACACACCTACTGCCATGTTAAGAGATGCTTTCTCAAATCAGATTAATTATATTTTAAATCAGCTAATATTCTTCAAATACAGTTACAGACAAGAATATTTTATTTTTTGAAAAACTTTTAATGAATAGAATTACATTGTGATGAAAAGAGCACTAATCAACTATCTTAGAAAAAAAAAAAAAAACTATTTCCAGTCGATTTTTAGAAATACAGAAAATATTTTACTTATTGAAATTATTGAATTTAATCTATTAGCTTGAAATTAAAAGTAAAATTAAAGTTTCAAGAAAGATTTTTCATTTTATATAATCTATTTTACACCTTTTTTGTGGAGGTCCCTACTTTAACCTGATGAAGTCCTTTGAATGGACGATACACGTTACGTAAAGCTTTCCATTTTGTCCAGCAATTATCAAACACTGTTCTGATATATATATATATATATATATATAAAAGAAAAACAGATCACTTTAAGGTACCATTATAATAATTCATTTCACCAGAGTCCTTTTAAAGGACGCCGGATCATCAGATAGCACTTCCAAAAATGAAATGAAACGAAAAATGAAATTAAAATTGATGGGTAGTGTAAGTTTTTGTAATTTAACAGAGAGTGTAAAAGGAGTAGTTAAAGAGACCTGGTAGAGTATAGGGAGGGATTAATTTCATATCTCTCTCAAGTATACTTTGTATTGGGGGAAGAGGAGTGACCAGACCTTGACCTATTTAGACGGTTAACTTAACGGAAGTGATATACAGAAATGGGAGGGGAGTAGGGAGAAAAGAAAAAGGAAAAAGAAAGAAGAGGGAGAGGGAAGTAAAGAGAAAGAGGCCGTAATTGGGTTTTAGCAATTTATGTAAAGAATGCATTTTAATGCTTGATAGTAATTTAGATGTCTAAAAAAACCCGAAGAAATTAATTTGATGCTTGCTATCAATTTAAATATTTATTTTTTTTACAAATAGTTTAGGGATTTAATATAAGTTAAATACTATATTTATTAACACATTTCTAGAGAACATATTAAAAAAATATTTTAAATTATAGCAGTTTGTTTACCCGACCAATCGTACTTTTTTAATATTGTAAAAAATAGTTACGGTAACATCTTTATCAGTGTGAATCTAATTATTTTTATAATTTTTTTTTTAAATATTAGCTCTGGATTTACATTGAGCTCTCGGGATTTCATCCTCCTTGGGATTACCCATACGGATTACCAAGTTCTTCATAACTTATATATATATAAAGAAATGGACAAAGTCTGACAATTTATTCATTAAAGACATTTTTTATGTTTAACGTTCTTTTTATAGATACAAGTATTTAAGTAAATGCTCTGTTTATAATAAACAGTATTAAATAACATTTACCGGCCTGAATGTCCGAGAAATTTTTATAGAAAATATTCGTCCTTTGACAAGATTCGAACCTGCATCCTATACGGAACCGTCATTTAGCCTGAGGTGCCTAACCGCTCGGCCACAAATGATCGTTCGATTGGCAAGGTTGAATTTACTGCTTATAAACTTCAATCTTCCATAAATCTCGTACATTCATAACTGCTCATGGCGTATCGAATGTAAAAAAATGACGTCATACATTAAGAAATGGACAAAGTCCGACAATTTATTTATTAAAGACATTTTTATGTTTAACGTTCTTTTTATAGATACAAGTATTTAAGTAAATGCTCTGTTTATAATAAACAGTATTAAATAACATTTACCGGCCTGAATGTCCGAGAAAAGGACGAATATTTTCTATGAATATTTTCTATTTGTTATGAATATTCGAGATTCATAGAAGATTGAAGTTTATAAGCAGTAAATTCGACCTTGCCAACCGAACGATCCTTTGTGGCCGAGCGGTTAGGCACGTCAGGCTAAATGACGGTTCCGTATAGGATGCAGGTTCGAATTTTCTATGAAAATTTCTCGGACATTCAGGCCGGTAAATGTTATTTAATACTGTTTATTATAAAACAGAGCATTTACTTAAATACTTGTATCTATAAAAAGAATGTTAAACATAAAAATGTCTTTAATATATATATATATATATATATATATATTCCAACTGATTTGAACTTTCTAAATTTAATAAATAAGGATTTTCTTATAGTTGTTTCATATATTTTAGGTAAATATTTATAAATTTAAGAATAAAAATTTGTTTTTGTGTGTATTGCTTTATAAATTCGGAAATGATTTAATTCCATTAGTTTTGTTTATTAGATCTTAGAATGTTGTAAAATCTCAATTTATTCTCGTCGCAAATAAACAGCCTGATAAACATGTTTAAGTTTTATTAAAATTCTAATCCTAGCTTTTTTGAACGTTTTTAACATAATAGGGGCATCAATGAATGAAAAAAAAAACGCCCTCTTGACACTGTTTTATTTTAAGGTCCAAGTTTGTCGAATGATTATTCAAAATGCTCAGCCTTGACCTTTTGCCAGACTAGGCAAGTTTAGTTAATATCAACACCTACGTTTAACTAAACCCCCTCCTGACATATAAATAAATAAAAGAATGGAAAAATACGTTAGAGCGCGCTTATTCGGATATACCCGATATGTGGTCACGCACCTCCCACACGCACAGAGAGGGTCGCGCTTACACACCCAGAAAAAAAAAAAAAAAAACTTGAGGCGAAACATTTATATACACTTTTGTCCACTGAACCTACAACTCTAATTTTCTCGGTCAGACGAAGGGTTTCGCCCACGCCAACCCGACCATTACGATCAGATGCCCGACCCTAGCGTTCCGTATCGGTCAGGGACCCCGCCACCTTTATCGTATTTTTTTTTTTTTAAACGTGTTTGACTACATTTTTTCTTTATTTTTTTCTTTCTTCATATCCTCCTCTCTTTTAACTCTCTGCGTCTGCTCCACCTCCCTTCTACATCCCCAAGCTCCCAGGTCTTTTGCCACTACGCGTTGTTTGGTTTTTGCTGTTGTTGTTGTCCCATTCTATCCATTCAATTCGCATTTCTTTCTTTTTTTCTTCTATTTTTAACCTTCCCTCCATCAGTAACTCTTGTTTCGTTCGACCTCTTGCAGTCAATTTGCCTTTCTCTTTCCCTCAGCAGTCTACAATTTTTTCTTCCTTTCTCTCTATTAGTCTTTATCATTTTTTCTTTCGAGGAGGTGCTGGAAAGTTTCCCGTCGGACTCACTTCTCAAAATTAAAAAAAATAAATAAATGACCATATATATATATGCGGTGGGCAGTAGGGGGGGGGCTTTCTTAGTTGGACTGAGAACTTTTCGTTTTCTCTCTTCGATCTCTTTTCCTCTCATTTTCTCACATACCATTTTTCTGTACTCTTCTTAATTTTGGTCTCTTTTTCTTATTTTGTTCTACTCCCTTTTTTTCTTATTTCCCTTTCAGGTCTCTCCTTTTATTTCTTAGTGTTTATTTTAGAGTTTCTTTTAAATGTTAGTTTTTCTGGTGTATTTTTCTTTCATTTTTATTTCGATAGTCAGAATATTTGGCTTTTTTTTATTTCCATCTTAACATTTTTTTCTCTTTCCCTTTTTCTCGGACACGCCCTCCTTCTTCTTCTTCTAATTATTATTATTATTATTATTATTATTATTATTATTGTTATTATTATAACTTCTTTCTTATTATTATTGCTATTATTATAATTTCCTTCTTTTTCTTATTCTTTTTCCTATTATTATTACATTTACTTTACTTTCTTCTTTTCTCGCTTTTATTTCTTTTTTCTTTTTCCTCCTTCTTCTCTTACGACATGCCCTTTCTCTCTCTCTTTCTTTCTCTTTCCTTCTTTCTTTTAATTGATGTCTCTTAGGTGGTTTTCACTTTTTATTCCTTCTTCTTCTTCTTCTCGTTACGAAGTTTCTCCTCTCTTTCTTTTCGTTCGTCCAGTCTCATGTCTTTTTTTTTTTTTTTTTAATTCATTTGTCATACTTTCTTCCATTCTTTTTCGAACCTTAAAGAATTCTCTCATCCTCTCTCCAATTCCTTTCCAATAATCAGTCTCTTTTGCCGTCTTTTATACTCTCTTCTCATCTCTCTTAATTCTAAAGTTCTTTAACTTTCTGTCTTTAACATTAAAACCTTCCGGCGTTCTCTTATCAATGCTGCTATTCGTTTGTTTTTTTGTTTGTTTTTTCTTGAATTTTTTTTTTCCTTTTCTCTTCTTTTTTTTTATTTTTTTTTATTCTTCCCTTTTCGTTCTCCTTTCGTCGTATCAAGAATAATCGTTGACGCTTCTGACATTTTAACGTCTTTGATCTCTTATCTGTCTTTCGTATTTTTTCTAGTTTTGTGTCTTTTTCTCTTTCGTTTTTGTCTTTTTTTCGATGTATAGTCATTCCCTTTTTTTTTTTTTCGACCACTCCTTGTTTTCAAGAATTTATATTCTATTACGTTTAAGCCGTTTCCATTTTTTTTTTAAATTTATTTATATTTATTTATTTTTTTATCAAACTGGTTTCGCCAGAAAAAGAAAAATCGTGAAAGATTTTTCTTTCTTTTTTTTTTTTTTTTTTTTTTTTTTTTTTTTTTTTTGTAAATATCAATTAATGTATTTTTATTTTGTACAATTTATTTCTTTTTATTTTTTATTTTATTTTCTCCATTTATTATCACAGTTCTTTTGTTTTGCCGGACGTCCATTTTTTTTTTCTTTTCCTTTTTTTTTTTTTTTTTTTTGGTGTGGGTTTTTTCGTCCGTTTCCTGGGTTGCTTTTTTTTTTCTCCTTTCATTTCTTTTTTCTTTTCTTTCCCCTTTAACCATCAGACCCCACCACACCCATTTCCAGACCTATTTTTTTGACATTCTTTATTACGTCCGGCTGTGTGACCACTAAATGACCTTCTTCTTATATGAATAACGCTTGGACACAGTTGTAGGTTTGAATGAGTGGGAAAAGGTGTCTAGTTTGTCAATGTGGGAGGGACTGCCAGTCGGGCATGTGTTTAATCATTTTCCATGACCCTATTTTCTATTCATTTAAAAAAAAACAAAAAAAACTGTCTCGCCTGTTGGTTAACGAAAAACAGCGCTTTCTATATCTAGTTATAAGGCTAGGAATATGGAGCACCAAGGAAAATTGAACCCAATAATATCAGTAACACAGTAAATTATCTGGTTACCATTCCCCATTACAGGTCGATTATTTAATAAGCGGATCTTTGTCTTTTACAAAACTACAGGTTTGGAAGCATTTGGCGTGGATCGAAATCAATACACGATGATACTAATCCGAAAAACGTTCTTAAAACCAGAATAGACATTTCGTTTGGAATAAAAATATTGATATATTGGAAAATTCATTTCAAATTAATGGAGGTGTAGAGGTTGGAATAAAATGCTAGGTTGTAAAAAACCGTCGGTATAAAGAGGAGGTACGGTGAAGTAATGAATAACGGGAAGGGATTGAGGAATCGGAGAGCCGAGTTCGAATTCCAGTCGAATCCATTACATTCACTTACTTGGGAAAGTTATGAATCCGCTTCTTCTACCTCTAACTATGGGTAAATAGCAGGACAAACCAGATTCTATAGCCTTGAATGGCAACTGGCCTACCGTAGAAAGAAATGGCAACCGACTCCGGAAAAAAAATCTGCCTCGAAAGGTACTTGATGGCCTAAGCGTGTATCACGCATGAAACATAACTGACTGACTTACTTTCCAGTAGAAACCATTACATACACTTACGTGCTAATATCCTTAGGAAAGGTAGGAAGTTATGGGCATACAGCAGGACAGACCGGGTTCTATAG
Organism: Acanthosepion lycidas; assembly: GCA_963932145.1. Lineage (NCBI taxonomy): Eukaryota > Metazoa > Mollusca > Cephalopoda > Sepiida > Sepiidae > Acanthosepion > Acanthosepion lycidas. Next base: position 72,136,319 of record OZ010610.1, on the reverse strand, counting down.
CCTTGGATGGCAACTGGTCTACCGCAGAAAGAAATGGCAACCTACTGCGCAAAAAATGAGTCATATATCGAAAGATACATGATCGCCTAAGCGTGTACCACCCATGAATGACTGACTAACTTTCCAGTTGAATCCATTACATTCACTTACGTGCTAAAACCCTTTGGGAAGGTATGAATCCTCTTCTTCTCCCCCTAGCTATAGGTAAATAGCAGGACAGGCCGAGTTATATAACCTTGGACGGCAACTGGTCTACCGCAGAAAGAAATGGCAACCTACTGCGGGAAAAATCTAACTCATCAGTCATGTATTGAAAGGTACATGATCGTCTAAAGATAGATGATCATGCATGGCACATAACTGACTGATAATATAGAGGTAGATGGTGGTTTTGCTAATGTTCACCCAATACAAGGCCCAGGGGCCACTCAAGGTAGACGTTTACTATGTGATGTTGTATTAGCGTCGGAAAGTGCAAGATAAGAGGAAAGACAGCTAATTCTAGACTTGAAAGGGTCAAGATTTAATTTGTGAATAAAAGTTCAAAGTTCAGGCGGAGACGTTAGAAGTATACAGTTGAAGTAAACTTTAGAAGGGACCGGAAAGTCAACCCTAAATAAGAAACAAGTGATGAAACTTTAGCATCCCGCTACCACTTTCTTATCAATGTTGAATTTTATTCAGCTTCATACAGATTTTCAGGAAATATCAGCTTCTAATTGGTCAATAAACACACAAATGGGCGTTGCAATCCACCCACGTAAAAATATTTTTTCCAGCGCGTGACCAAGTCAAGTTTTCCCGCCAAGTTATTTCGATCCTGTCACGTGGTTACATTAATTATAAATAACACCAGCTTGTTCACTGTCTCTTTCCATTCTCGCTACAAGATGTAGTTGTAAAAGGATTCTCGTCTTGACCATGGGCGGTCAGATGCTAAGAGCATATTCACGCATGCACGTACGTACGAAATTTTCCAAACTACATTACAAACATACAAAGCATTTCCAAACAAGCAACATTTCTCTTTGAAATACTTTTCTTAAGTTACAGTTTATTCAGTATTTCTCAGCTTAATAATTCACTCAACTTTTGTGAGCTCAGATAAAAATATTAATTCAATCAATGGGACCTGACACCAACAAAATATTAACTTCTACGCATGTATATCATTACACAAAAATTAATATAAATGCTGTTATAAAACTGTTTTTATTCCTCCTTCTGTTTCCTATTTTGTGATATTTTACGTTAAATTTAAATCGTGAGCTCATGTTAATAACAGACGCCTAAAAATGGTCCATATTTATTGACATACCACATCAAACCTCTACACCTGTTCAAATGACCGTGGAGGAGTGTGACCCAGACGATAGTAAAACCTATCGACACCTATTGGGAAAAGAAAAACATATTTACTGAATATAATTTCAGATATCAGTTAGAGACGCGAGAAATACAGAGTTTAAGAAACCGGAAACCCAATTCTAAATAGAAAACAAGGAATAAACCTCTACTCCTGTTCAAAAATTCGTGAAGGATTATGAACCGGACGTGCAGTTTGGAGTAAAAGTGTAGAATGGAAAATTAATTCAAACTAATACGACTCGTTTCGCTAAGCCCGCAATTTTTTTTTAAATACATCGCTGACGATTTGGAAGGTTTTTTTCCTGCAGACTTTTTTTAAAAAAATTTGCCTGCAGATGTTGTCCGTTGCATCCGAAGAACTTTCAGGGAAAGTCCGTAGATGAGAATTTGTCTGTACCTCTATTCCAGAGGCAAAAGTCGCTAACCATCACATGCATCGCGAGCCTAGCTTAACCAGCTATGAATTGAGAAGCAGGACAGACAACCAGTGCACAGAAGAAAGAAATGGTCGCTTACTGAGGTAATATCTTCTGCATACCACCAGAAGAAACGGTAACCTACTACCGGAAAATCTACTGGCGAGTTAGTTATGAACCAAAAGAGACATGATCGCACATCTTCGTCTTTATCTCTTCTTCTAGCAATGAATGTGTCCTATAGTCTTGATTGGCAACAAGTGAAGTGCAGAAAGAAACGTTCGCTTACTGCGGGAATATCTTCTGCCTAATCGAAAGAGATATAATAGCCCAAGCGTGATCACGTATGGCACTTCAGTCATTATCGCTTTTCCCTCCAGCTATGAGTTGAAAAGCAGAACAGACTGGGTCCTATAAAGTTGGTTGGCAACAAGTGTACTGCAGAAAGAAACGGTCGCTTATTGCGGGAATATCATCTGTCTAGTCAGTCATGAATCGAAAGAGACATGATCGCCCAAGCGTGTGTCACGTCTGGCATTTAACTCACTGGCTGTTTAGTCTGACACAAGACCAAAATAAGTGAGGGAAAACGCAGTGATGATCAAAGATGCTATACATTAATAATGGTCTGATAAGCAAGCGGAAACTCTGCGTTATTTCCTTAATACAAGGCCCAAGAGCCACTCAATATAGAGGGTTACTGAATTAAGTGGCTGAAAGTACATAACAGTTGATCTGAGACTTGAAGTTGTTAAGATAGTTGTGGTCAGAGAAGCACCCTCTCGGGATTCAGTTCCACGAAGTAGAGGTTCTTGGAAAGAAACTGTCTGAATTCCTTGAAACTGGAGAGAATGAAGAATCGTGATATGGCGTGTCTTAGCTGTAAAGGTCTGAACTGGGGGCGACTAGGCACATAATAAAAGAATAATACACAATAGACTAGTCACATAGCAGAAGAAAAAATAGATCTCTAACAATAAGAGCAATAAAATTATTTTGGTTTCAGAAAGACAATACGAGATGATACGCTCATTTAGTAAGCTTAATCTTGTCTGACACAAGGCAATATATATTGGGGCGCTCAGTAGAAAAAGAACTCAGTACGCAGCAAAAATATTTTGTATGACTAGTTCACTGTTTAATATCTAATTACCTGATATTATATAGCAGTGTCAGAAATGGGGTTGGGTATCACTGTTGGAAATCTTGGGTTCCTGGGTCATAGCCAAGGTCTTCGTAGAGGCTTTTATATGCCTACATACATATTTATATTAATTCAAACGTTATTATAGTGGATATTCGTATTGAAAATAGACGTCTTATTTTATTTTAAATTGTGTGTATTACATCTATCGGTCCTACAATTTCGAGAACTCTTAATAAAGAAAATGCATAATTTGTCCATCTCACCTTTTGCGTATATATATATATATATATATATATATATATATATATATATATGTATATTATACTAAGACATTTTTTATATTTATACGTTCTTTTTATAGATACAAATATTTAAGTAAATGCTCTGTTTATAATAAACAGTATGAACGACATTTACCGGCCTGATTGTCCGAGAAATTTTCATAGAAAATATGCGTCCTCCGACAGGAATCGAACCAGTATCCTATGCGGAACCGTCATAAAGCCT
>OZ010610.1:72052881-72127881 GCA_963932145.1 Acanthosepion lycidas | reverse complement strand
ATTGGGGTACTGAGTACTGTGTCCATAGCAGAAGAATAAGAAACGAACACGAAGAAAATGATTTAGAAGAACGATAACCAATAGTCCCTGTCCGCCTCTCAGCCACTCTTCTCTTCTTCTATCTTCCCCAACCTTTGTTCCTCTTCCCCCTTCTCTCATCCCTCTATCTCTCGGCGCTGTCTACTCATGACATTCCAATCATCTCTGCAACCATCTTTTCAACATTCGTCCGGACGTCTTTCTACATGTTTTTTCTTCATCTTTTTTCTCACTCCTTTCCTAAGCTGTCCTTTTTTTTAAGGCCTTGATGATGGTGGGGGTTAGGAGTGACCCCCACTCCCACCGCCCGAGAAAAAAAATCGTTCAGTATACCCATTCACCCCTTTTACACGCCCTCAACCCTCTCGCGTTGGTCTGGCTGATCGGACGTCTGCTCGGACATCGGCTGAAGGAGAGCGAATGACTTAGAATAACAGTCGACGTTCCCAAGCGGACTCCATCATATATTTGTATAAGCAGTAGAGTAGACATTAATAGAGGCAGAGAGAAAGCAAGAAGAGAAAAAAGATAAAAAAAAAGTAGTTAATGTTGATGTGGTAGGTGGTGCGATATAAAACCGGGTAGTCGTAGGGTGTCTAGCATCGGTTGAAGGAGATTGAGATGTTGGAGTGGTGGGGTCGAGACGAGACGAGACGAGACGTTGGGGTGAATTTTGTTTTGGGTGGAAGGGAGAGTTTGTAAAGAGTGGTTATTTTTCAAGATCAGGGCAGCGTATGTCTGAAAGGAAGATGGGGAAAAGGCGGGTAGTTGAGATTAATGATTGACCTAGTTCTTATAATTACTGACCTATTTCTGTCAGAGAGTCTCTTCTTTCGTTCAGTTTCCTCGCCCGCCACTTTTGGCAGTAGGGGTGTGCAAAGTCCGGTCAGACCCACATAGTTTTTTCTTCTCCTCACACCATATCGCTTTTTTCTCTTTTTTTTTTTTTTTTTTGGACATAGATTTCGTTTGAACACACACACATGGTTCATCATATAGACTTTGGTTCTCTTTTTTTTTTATCTCTCTTTTAGATTTTTCTGAAAGCATTTATATTCACAGAAAAAAAAAACAACATTTGAATAGGTATCAAATGAAAAAGCGTTAGAATTTCAAATCAATGGTGTTTTCTCATATAAATCTAATATCTGTACAACACATCCCACGTTCCTTTTTCTCATTTTTTTTCACTTTTAAAAGCATCAGGAGCATTTTTATGGATGTGTTGGTAGGCACGTTGGAGTAATGAGTAGCAGTTCGGACTGAGGAATCGGAGATACGAGTTCGAATTCCATTCGAATTCACTTACGTGCTAATACCCTTGGGAAAGGTATGAATCCTCTTCTTCTCCCCCTCAACTATGGATAGATAGCAGGTCAGACCGGGTTCTATATTCTTGGATGGCAACTGGTCTACAGCAGTAAAAAATGGTAGCCTACTGCTGGGAAAAAATCTGCCTCGTCAGTCATGTATCCCTCATGGCACATAACTGACTGACTGGTAGCGTAACGTTTCCCGGCACAGAAATCAGCAAACTGGGTTCGAATTTCGATTGAAGTCGTTATATCATCTCTTCTTTTCTTTCTTTCTTCAGGACTTAAGCGGACATGGCTCTCCACTTCCTCCTATCTTTTGTAGCTCTCAATAAGTTTTGTTTTATCTATTTGCTACTTCCCCGAGCCATGTTTTACCATCCACTTGCTTAAGCCCGATAGGTATGTCATGCGTAATTTTCCCTTGTCTCTCTTGCCCTCTATCCGCCTTGTGAGTATCAGATTCTCCAAGCCATCCTTTCTCACTACTTGTCCCAGAATTTTCAGCTGCCTCTTCATGATGTTAAGTATAAACTTCTTCCTTGTTTGCATCAAACCTCCAAAAACTCATCGTTGCTCACACGCTTGGTCCATGGCATCCTTAGCATCCTTCTGTAGAGCCATACCTCCGTTGTCTCTAGACCCTTTGAGGAGACCGTCCTACATACGCTGCCGTAAAAGAGGAGAGACCGTTACGAAAAGAATCATCCCCTTTCTTTTTTTTTCATATTACTAGCTAGACTGCCTACCTGGTTTCTTTTGTCTTGAAATAACAACCAATCTAGGAGAAGGAAAACTGATTTCAAACCAATCCTGCAGAAGGCTTAGGCTCCTTCAAGTTAATTTAACTTCGGCACACGACATCTGATCTAGCTGCAATAGTTTCATTGTTTTCATTTAAGCAAAAATACAATGTTCGTAATTTAAAACCCACCTCTTCTACTGAAAGTGGCCTCATGATGGCAACCAGTTCAGAAGAATGAAAAATCTGAATTCGAAACAAGCCTGAAATGGGATGGGTTCCGTCAGGGCATTTTATAAACACACCACGTGCTATCTCATCAGTATTTTCATTATGTCTATTTTCGTAAAAACTACCCAGGAGAAATCTATAATTCCATCATTCTTCTTCCAACATATCTTTAGGCTCAATCAATGCAGGAGAAGGAAGATTTTGAATTCAATATCATCATATCTGTCTATATCTCTGATATGAGTTAATATGGTTACTTGCATTATTTACATTATTCGGACTGTTATCCTCATCTTCATTGCCATATTCACAAAGTTTCGGCCGTCGTACGCTCCGGCCTTCTTCAGGTGATTGGAATTTCGAACCGAAACTTTTATTTCGTCCACCGGGGTAGATTGTTCTAGTTCCACGTGCCATGCTTCTCCCGGATGTCTCAGTTATTCCTTTTTAATTAAACTCTCCAAGTTTTGGTTCACAACTACTGTGGACTGGTATTGAACTCACGACTCATAGAAATGAATACAATACAGGAACCAGTAATAAGGAGTGCTAGAGAAAAGCAATGAATAACAACAAAAAAATTGCAATATAAGTTCTGGTAAAAAAAATGCAATATTAATAACCAAAATTGCAATATGAGCACTCGTAAAAAATGTTGCGGAGACATTCGATTTATATGATTAAAAAATCTACAAACTACATATCTAAAAGCATACCTTTACTCTGAAAGTATAAAATGATGTAAAAGATATTTATATTTCGGCATTAAATAACCCATAGAGGTGTTGGCATGCCGGCAAATAAAATCAACGAACCAATGAACATGAAATAACTCTTTTAATTTAAAACGAAATGACCAGCAAAACATTTTATCTATAGTTGGAGGCATAATATTAGATTCCAAATATTTAGATTTTGGACATTAAATAACCCATAGAAGTGTTGATATGCCTCTAAAAATCAACCAACCAACCAATATTAAAGTATGTCTACCTTGGTCTCATAATGGTGGATACATTTTATGAAAGACATATATGTGTTTTTTTCTTAAAGTATGGTGTCCTGTGTATGATGATATACTACATCCGGCATCAAGGCTTCTGAACAGGAGCTTTTGAGGAGCGTGGAACCATCTATTAATTGTGGTTTTTCCCAAGTTCACCCTGACCCTGGGTGGCAGCACCTTTAGGGTTCCGGCTATGGGCAAATATCGAACTAGCAAACAAGAATCAACAGCCCATTTTTATAATAAAATGAGCAACAATACTTTTTTTTTTTTATCGCAAAATGGCAATAAATGCAACTCTAAGCAAATATAAAAATAAATTTTTATTATAAAATCTCCAAGACTTTTTAGGGTCCCAACAATGAGCAAATAGTGAACCCCAAAAGAAAACCCTATGAAAGTATAAAAATACATTTTTATATAGCTAAATTATAAAAAAATACCAATATTAAAATTACCAAAATTTTAAAAAAACAACATGACCAACAATAATTTTTATCTGGAGTTGAAGGCATGCAATTGTGTTCAAAATATTTAGATTTTGGGCATTAAATGGCCCATAGAGGTGTTGATATGCCTCTAAAAATCAACCAATCAACAGTACCTATTGATAGTAAAATTGCTAACACTACATATTTAAAAATAAAATGACCACCTGTACATTTTATTTGGAGTTCAAGGCAAACAATTGTGTTCAAAATATTTAGATTTCGGGCATTAAATGACCCATAGAGGTGTTGATATGCCGCTAAACAAAAAACAACCTACACTTTTCACATTCGTTTGTCTAAAATGGTATCTGTAGGATGGAGTGGGGAATGATATCTGTACAATGTCACAGCTTTCTCTTCTCGACGGTGGTCATGACGTCTTCTAGGGGGGCTTTTTCTTGTCTGATGGGATGTCGCGTTTTTGATGCGGTCTACTGAGGAAATTTTGAGAGTGAGTTCTGTAGTATGCTTAGACACTTAACCATATTAATACTGTTTACAGTTACGTAGCTGGAGTTGTTAACGGCCAGGGCAGAGTGTGTACCCCACAGAGCAGAATATGTATTGCCATCCGAGGCCGCCATTAAGTTTGCACTTTCCTTCACAAAAATACAAGAGTACAGTGAAAACATTTCACCAAGGTGGAAATTTTTAGATAGTACCTTGATCGCAAGGTCATTCAAAGTAAATTTGCGCCCAGACTCTTACAACATCTCACGATTCCTGGAAGATCTTCTATTATTACAGTGTGAAATATCTAAGAACAAAAGTGATGGAAGCAAAAAGAAAAAGAAATCAGCTAGATTATTCATGCAAAAACATTATTTAAAATTCTCAGCATCACTCATTCGTGCTAACGTAACAAATTTAGTCCAATGAAGTCCAAAAGGGCGAAACGCGTCACACGAAAAATTTTCCACTTTGTGATACATTTCCCCCAAAACTGTTTTTGATATATACAAATTTATATATCGATCTCTCTCTCTCTCTTTTACACACACACACACACACACAAGCCTATCTGTCTATACTTCTAAGATGAGGTATTATGTAGACTATTTATATTATTCGGACTATTGTCCTCATCTGTGATAAATATGCCAAGAATGATGAGGACATTAGTCCGAATAATATATATATATATATGTATATATATATATATATATTTTTTTTTTTTTCTTTGAAAGTCATGTCTGTAGATCCAGAGGAAAATAAAATTAATTGTTGAAATAATTTATAACTAATGGAGCCTTAAAGTGGTCTGTTTTTCTTTAAATTAAATTATTCGCTCTGACTTAACATTGAGCTCTCAGGATTTTCATCCTCCTTGGGATTATACATATAGATTACCAAGATTTTAGTTACTTAACTTATATATATATATATATATATATATATATATATATATATATATTGCATATATGTGTGTATATTTACCACTATATTATCAATATATATATATATATATATATATATATATATATATATATATATATATATATATATATATATACATACATACATACATACATATATATATATATATATATATATATATATATATATATATATATATATATATATATATATGGATAATATAGTGGTAAATATACACATATATATGCAATATATATATATATATATATTTTAGTTACTTAAGTTATATATATATATATATATATATATATATATATATATATATATATATATATAATGAAATGGATTAAGTCCAGCAATTATTTAATATATTTTCTGTTTATACGTTATTTTTATAGGTGCATTTTATTTTTAGTAAATGTATTGTTTTAAATTAAACAGTATTGATTACCTTTACTGGCCTGAATGTCCGAGAATGCGGAAAGCATCATTTGATCTGACGTGCTATCCCATTTAGCTACAGTGAAGCGTCTGGTTAGCAAAGTACAAATTACTCTTTTTTAACACAATCTTCGACGATTTTTCTCGATCGACGATATCTGCTCACGAAACGTATCTTAACGTAAGCAATGACAACATATATGGCATATCTATATATAATTTTATATAAGAATAATTTTAGGAAAAATAAATAGAGCAAGTAGAATAAGTTTTCGTGCGACGCGTTTAGTTCTTTGGGACGTGATGGGGCTAAATTTAAGTGCAACGGTGAGAATTTCAAATTTAAAAATAACTTTCTTTTTTTTTTTTTTAATATGCGTTTTGAGTATATAATCTGTCAGATTTAATTTTCTTCTATTATCAAAATCACAAAATGTAGTTACAAAAGTGATGGACACGTAAACGAAAAGAAAAATAATCTAAATGAATTTTCTTATCGGTAATGGGTGTTGACGGGGGTTGTATTTGTCCAGCCATTTTTAAATTCCTCGTTCCAATCATGTATCATTCTACGAGGTACTGCACATTGTGTTAAAGGCGCCCGATGAATTTTAGCCCCAAACGCAAATCCCGATCAGAGAAATCCAATCACTGCTCTTTGTTCCTCCTTGGTGCACACTGATAGCGAAGCGGCTATGTTTACACTGTAACATGTTTGGCTATCATCCAATGGGGTCAATAGAAACAAAACAAAATCTGTATGCCAACACTAAGTTCAATCGCAAATTTGTTGTAAACAGTCCAGCAGGAAACGTAGTAATGGAAACGGTGTCAGAAATCTAACCTTGCCCTCGCCAGACTGGAAACGTACTTTTGCTTATTAAGCTCAAAAATCGTTCTGTTCTTGGTAAGCAAAAAAAAAAAAACAACGGCCTTTATTGACCGAACTTTTTTTTTTTATTGCCCACGCCAGACAGGGAGGAGAGAACAGTAGCATATTTTCTATGATACAGTGTAACACGGATATAAGAGACCCGGATATAAGAGAAACCCGGATATAAGAGATTTTATCTGGTCCCAAATTAGAGCCTGTGTTAATGTATATAGATTAGACCAAACCCGGATATAAGAGAAACCCGGATATAAGAGAAACCCGGATATAAGATACTTCTTCTCCGGCCTCGACAACTTTCTTATATCCGGGTTACACTCTGCTTAAAGCAGCATTTTTTTTTTTAAACAAATTTCTTTAATTTTACTTCAAATGATATTATGAACTTTCGTGAGATTTTTATATCATGAGGTGTTTTTGTAGGTTCCCCCTGGGAATATGTGGTATCGTGGTACATGAAGGATTGAATGGTTAGAGATGAGTTCTTGTGGTAAATGGATTAATTATATTGGATGAATGGATCGTGATTGTGATTAACTAGGGATAATTAGAGAAGACTAGCCGTTCCTCTTTTCCATTACGGACATGTGCCAAAATTATTTTATCGTTACAATAATAAATATATTCTTTAATTTTCCTTCGGCAGACAACGCACAAAACACAAACTCTTTTTCGGGGGAGGTGATTTTCTCTTTCGTTACACATTTTTAATTAGTTATTTTTTTTAAATCTTGAGCACCACTTTCAAAGCAAGCGTGCTTTACCATTTAGTCACGGGAAGCTATCACAGCAAAGAAGGACGGAGATGTGGTTCTACAGAAGGATGGACCGTGCGTGTGAGCAACGATGAGATCTTAGAGAGAAGGAGAAGCCTTATACTTAACATTAGGAAGAGGCAACTGCTGTTTTGGGGACACATAGTGAGGAAAGGGTGTCTGGAGAATCTTATAATCATGGGTCGAATAGAGGGAAAGAGAGAAAAGGAAAACAACGCGTGACATACCGGGCTTAAGCAATGGATGATAGAACGTGGTCTGGGGGAGGAAGCAGAGGGAAGGAACTTGTTGAGAGCTGCAAGGGATAGAGGGAGGTGGAGAGCCATATTGTCTTCGCCTTGAAAGGACATGGCACATAAAAAGAAAAAAAAGTTTGGGCATCAACTATTGGGGTCAGTAGAAACAAAAAAATTCCGTGTGCCAACACTAAGTTCAATCACAAATCTGTTGTAAACAGTCCAGCACGCAACGTAGTAATGAAAACGGGATCAGAAATTCAACCTTCCCCTTGCAGCAGCAGAAATGCAGTTTTGCTCACCAAGCTCAAAAATAGTTCTGCCCTCGTTTAGCAAAAAAAGCAACGACATTTATTCACCGAGTCATTTTTCTTATTGGCCACGCCAGACAGAGAGAAAAGAACACTAGCATAGTTTCTCTGATACATAAAGTATTTTTTTTTTAACAATTTCCTTTAATTTTCCTTAAAATCATATTATGAACTTTCACGAAATTTTTATATCATGGGTTGTATTTATAAGTTCTCCTCTGTGAATATGTGGTATCGTGGTACATATAGGATTGAATGGTTAGAGTTGAGTTCTTGTGGTAAATGGATTAATTATATTGGATGAATGGTTTGTGATTGTGATTAATTAGAACGAGGATAGTTAGCGAAATCAGCCTTCCTGCATTTCCACTTCGGTCATAAGGCACAATTATTTTATCGTTAAAATAATAAGTATATTCTTTAAATTTCCTTAGGCAGACCCCACACAAAACAGTAACTCTTGTCGTGGGAGGTGATTTTCTCTTTCGTTACACAACAGCAAGAAAACTGGCGCGATCAACCACTAACTTCGATCACGTGATCACAATAATACCAACTAGAAGTACGCATGAGCAAACGGCAGTGTAACAAACCTAAAGATATGTTAGGGTGAAAGTCCGTATAGTTTTTTGTTTTTTGTTTTTTTTTACGCATCCTCGTATATATATTTTATTACACTTTATGTTATTCTGAGTTTAGCTAATGTAATATCTTTATTTTCATGGAAATATATTTTGACTATTTTTGGGGAACAAAAGTTTTCTTTACTATTGTACTGCTGTGTTTCGCAGGGTTAAGTTCGTTTTAAGTTTTAAATAAGGCTATAGTTATGGGCACCCAGTGTGGAGCAAATTCACTTCAGTAGCAAACTCGTGTATGAGACGAACTCTATAAACAGAAATCCACAAGAAGTGACTAAATAAGAAGATATTTCGTTCCCTATTGTTCACCTAATACAAGCTACTTTTGATGAATAATACTTTTTTTTGTTTTTTTGGCTATTTCGATGAAGAAAATCACATTACACTTTAAATCTGGCCACCTAACCTGCTTGCTTATTATGTGTGGAGCGCAGTTGAGCGAGAGACCGACAAAACTCCTTGTGACACCAACGATGAACAGAAGGCAAGGATTATGGTAGTATTTACCAAATTGAGCAAGGTGACCGTCCAAAAGAGTTGCAGGAGATTCAGAAGTCGTCTGGAGGCTGTAGTTGAAGCCAATAGCAATTTTATTGAATAAATTTACTCTTTAGCATTTCAAGATATTTTTATGTAATTTTGGTAAATATATCTGTTAAAATGAGATGTCAGTGATATTCTCATTTTTACGCAATTTAGACTGCTATAGGGTCTAACGTACCATATATATATATATATATATATATATATATATATATATATATATATATATATATATATATATATATATATCCCGAGGATTGTCTCTGATATTGGAACACTTTAACCCATAAATGTAGCCTGCCTTAAACTAAAATATATGAAAATTTCTCCGATTTAAGCAGTAAAGAAGACAATACTTATGAATAAAAATGACGATAATAGGAAAACTAGTAATTGCTGACACGTTTCATCCAATGTGGACTTTATCAAAGCAAAATACGAAATGAATATTAGTTACCTTGTTAAATTATATTCATTTCGTATTTTGCTTTGATAAAGTCCACATTGGACGAAACGCGTCAGCAATTACTAGTTTTCCTATTATCGTCATTTTTATTCATATATATATATATATATATATATATATATATATATATATATATATATATATATATATATATAAAGTTGCAAATTAAAAAAAAATAATGTTTTTCTTTGAAAGTATTAATTTATATTTGACATTTCAGACCTTTCTTCAGAAATAACTGAAATATATATATATATATATATATATATATATATATATATATATATATATATATATATATATATATATAAAATAACTGAAATATATATATACATATACATACATATATATATATAAATATATATATATATATAAAATAAAATGACTGAAATATATATATATATATATATATATATATATATATATATATATATATATAAATAAAATAACTGAAATATATATATTTGGGGAGAAAATAAAGTGAAAAACTGTCCAACATTTGGATATTTTTTTATTATGCTGTTCCTTGATAAAAGCTTTCGGTTCTGTGGTTATATGGACATTACAACAGGGATACTTACTATCTAAGATGACATCCTGTTTTGTTTATATAGAAGTTTGGCATGCGAAGCTAACGGTCGTAGAATAACAGACACTGGTCATAAATTCATATGATGTCGTACATAACCACACGAGAGAAAAAAAAGAACCATGTGTTTAAATGCAATGTAATATGTTGTGACTGGTTGAAATGTAATTTTTGCTGAGTGTCGGTTGCTATGTTTTAATGCAAATGACCTCCAATATCTTAAAGTTCTTTTTACTGTATGTATGTGTGAGTATTGTTGTGGTATATATATATATATATATCGGACAACTGAAGACAGATTCAAGACATTTTGACCAATACTAGGATTAGCAGAACACCCAAATTTTTTATATATTAAATGTTGCAACTTATTCTGATGTTTAATCGTAAGTCGAGAACGACTACGTCTGTGAATAAGTCCTGTAATATATATATATATATATATATATATATATATATATATATATTAGGTTGGTGCAAAAATAATGACGTAATAACGTCAAAAAACGACATTATTACGTCATTATTTTTGCACCAACGTGATATATATATATATATATATATATATATATATATATATATATATATATATATATATTTAAGTTATAAGGAACTTGGTAAACCGAATTGGTAAATCCAAAGAGGATGAAATCCTGAGAGCTCAATGTGAGGACAGAGCTAATATGTAATGAAAAACAAACCACTTTAAGGTACCATTACGATAATTTATTTCATCTAAATCCTTTATAAGAAAACACAAAAAACGATTTAGGTGAAATAAATTATCGTAATGGTACCTTAAAGTGGTTTGTTTTTCATTACATATTTATATACATATATATATATATATATATATATATATATATATATATATATATATTTACGATTCCAATGAAATAAATTATGACCATGAAATATTAGTGTATAAGCCTTTATATATATATATATATATATATATATATATATATATATATATATATATATATATGAGGCACGGTGTAGTAATGGATAAAGAATGGATTGAGGAATCGGAGAGTCGAGTTCGAATTCCAGTCGAATCCATTACATTCACTTACGTGCTAATAATCTTGGGAAATGTGTGAATCCTCTTCTTCTCCCTCCAGCTATGGGTAAATATCAGGACAGGCTGGGTTCTATAGCCTTGGATGGCAACTGGTCTAGGAGAAGGACAACTCTGAATTCAAAACCTGCGGAGGGTCGTTTGGAGACCTTGTGGCACGTAGTGCACCAGGTCTCTGTATTCGACCCTTCAAAAAGTGTGGATGGTCCTGCACAAGGCCTTCACCACTATAATCAAATCTCATGTGCTGGTGTCGGGCTGTCGGTTTCCTGGGAACTGATCTGCTTGACACCTCGTACGTCGAATTCGACGGGAGAGTCGAGTATATATATATATATATATATATATATATATATATATATATATATATATGATTACTCTATCAGTTCCATAATTATGAGTTTAGCTAATGTAATATCTTTCTCTCTATGGAAATATATTGTTGCTATAATGAATAAATCTTTTTTCTAGTTTTCTATTCGTGTATTTTACTCACAATTTATAACATATGTTTACGTAACAAATTTATTTTAATTTTCATTCCAATGAATAATTATGTCTTCAATTCAAGTTTTGATTTAATGGAGATTGTAATGGAGATTGTCTGCTCAGTCATTCTTTTCAGCAGTACGACAATATTTTACATAATTGTAACACTATAAGCATTTTTATACTGGGGTGTGTAAATACTCCAGGGGACTATCCATTTTCGGAAATGCGAGGTGAATATCTCAGAGTGAAATTCCCTTGGCATAAATGTCAATCCTCGGAGAGGGTGGTGGAAAGTGGAAAGAAGAAATAAGGAATATAATAAAAGACAGAAAGGTTTCCTAATTTCAGAGAAAAAAAATTGGGCTGCAAAAAAAAAAAAAAAAAAATGTGTGTACCCTTTCCTATAAAAATCAGAATTCAACCACTGGTTAGAACCATATCTCGGTTACTTGAAGTCTCGTCTTCATCTGTGAGGCAAATTACCCATCATTCACTGCCACGCAATAGATTAAATGTTACATCGCAGTCCAGTAACTGTTTCCATTTCACGACTCTCTTCTTTCTCTTCATTTTTTAATCCTTTCACACCTAAGAACGCAGGGGGTTACAGAGAGGGTGGGGGGTGAAAGTAATTATAACGAGAAGACTGAAAATGGGGAGGATTGGGGAAAAGACAAAAAAAGGAACAGGGGTCAAGAAAACAAAAGATGGCGATTTCTGCATTTAAACTTTTGAAGATTGTAGTTACAAGGAAGCACGAACTCGGAAGGAAGTTCCACAAGTGGTTAGTGTGAGAAAAAAACTGTTAGAGTAAAAGTCGCGGTTTCATCTAGCTAGTTCAGCTGTGAGATATTGTTGCCACCATAGTCGGGGCACCAGGAAAAAGCTCATCAGAGCAGTTGCCATGGAAATAAAGAAAAGACTGAGGGAAGCCACGTCATGTCGGTGAGAAAGTGACTGGAGACGAGATGCCACGTCAGGATTGATTTTATTGCAGATACTTCCCTGGATTTTGTCAAGAATCTGGAGATGCACATTATGCGCACCAAACCAGATATGTGCAAACTGTATCCACAGGAATGTTAGATATATAAATGTGTAAAATGAATTTCTGTCGCAAAAAATCTGTTAGTTTTTTTCTTTTAGCCCCCACCTCTCCTCATATATAATATTTGCTACAATTACAATACTTTAATTCAGCTTCATATCTTCGTATCCTCAGCATCATTTTGTTGCTTGAAGTCTCTTTTTCAACTTTGAGGAGATTGTCCAGCATTCATTGCCATAGAGGAAGACAGATATCAAGTAACAGTTCAGTATTGTTTTATGTATAAAAACTAGAAAATGCATAACTACATAACTTTTTTTTAGTCATTTTACCTCCAAGCAAGGCCACAACGCCATCAGAACGCGGGGCGGTGTCCTGCACTGGGAGGGAGACTAAAGGCGAATGAGAAAACTGACAATAGGGTGGATTGAGGAAAGGAGAAAAAATTTACAAGGTTCAAGAAAACAGAAGACGGAGATTGACGTTGTATTTTAATTTTTGAAGACTGTAGTTAATAGGGATGCAAGAAATAGGAAAGGTTTTCCACAGGTGGGAAGCACGAGAGAAAAAAATAACTGAATAAGTAGAAGTGGCGGTTGCATACAGCAGTAAAACAGTGAGACCTTCTTGCCAATCTAGTAGCAAGCTTAAATTCATGTAGTTGTAGCACTGGAAAAAATCTCATCCGTGCATTGCCATGAAAATATTTATAGAAAAGACAGAGGGAGGCCACATCGGGTGACTGGAGACGAGATGCCGCGTCAGGACTGATTTTATTGCAGACATTTCTCTGAATTTTGTAAAGAATCTCGAGATGAGCAGCATGTGCACCAGACAAGATATGGCAACAGTATTCAGTGCAACGGACGAATGGTAGATTTATATATGTGTAAAATGGATTCTGTCGCGAAAATCATTTCGTTTTTTTCTTTTAGTTCCCTCTCGCCTCATATATAATATTTGCTACAATTACAAGACTTTAATTCACAAAATGACAACTTTCATATGCCATATCCTTTCAGAACGTGAGCCATTATGGGTCTCCACAATTTCTACTTTTTTGTTGTTCGAAGTAACTTTTTCAGTTTCGTCATCCATTCTGTTGAGAACGTTATTCGGGGATTCCAACTGTTTGTCATGCCTTCAATATGTCTTGTCAGTGTTAAAATCCCGAAGCCTTCTTTTCTCATTACGCCGGTTCGAAGAAGTTAAGCAATATCGGCCTTGGTCAGTACCTAGATTGATGACCTCTTGGGAATAATACCAGGCTATGTTAGCTTCGGTATGCGGTTAGTGTAAAGTATAATGAACAGTAATTGCTAATCGGATTGCGGAGTTCCAATTCAAGTTGGGTTCGTTATATTCACTTACAAAATACAAACATTTTTGTGAACGGTGTGAATCCGCCTCTATTTCTCCAAGCTATGAGTTAATTAGTAAGACTCATATCACTAAACGAGTATTATCTAAAATAAATATTCTTAGAATCTAAAAATATTTTCTGGCTTTAAATAACCTGCAAACAGTTGATAAACCGTAAAAATGAGTCAATCATTTTTTATTATGTGTCAAAGAAATTTCATCTGTCTTTTTGTAAGTGGCTTGTAGTTTTATTCTTAACCTTTTCAAGACAAGAGTCAACCGCTATCTTCCCCCCACCCCTGTCAAAATAAAGTACTCAATAGCCCCAGCGCCTTGTACAAGATGAACCTCACTGTAAATAAATACACACACACATGCACACAAACAGTACGATCCATCTTGTACAAGGAGCTGTATTCTAGGTTACGATATTAATTATTTTATTTTGACAGGATGCGAAGATAAATGTTGACTCTAGTCTTGAACAGGTTAAGATTGCCATATTCTGGGAAACATCCCCTGTTCCACAAGGCAGTGGTTCGCGGGAAGAAGCTGTCTGAGTGGAACGTACTTCTTACCGATGGAATACGGACGAATATGGGTGGTTTGCTACAATCTAAGTGGCATGGCGGGTCCTAGCCTTGAACATCAGGACCCTGTTGGACTCGTAGATGCCAGTTCGTCTGAGCACTTTCACCTGGTAGTAGCGAGAGAGCCACATTCCGCCTGTGAGAGAGGAAGTTGGAGTGTGGAAAATAATTCGTCACCCACAAGGCGCTTTTGAACTGGAAAGTGGGGTCTGGGCAGCTCCTGCCCAAATATGGCAACGGAGCCTGAACTGGCTCTTATAAAGGTAGAGGATAACATGAGGAGACAGGTACTTACTGGAGCGGTCCAGGGAGCCGACCATCTTTAGCAATGGATCGTATTCCCACACGATCAAAGAAGTTAAGCAATATCGACCTTGGTCAGTACCTAGATGGATGACCTCTTGGGAATAATGAGGTCGGGTTTGAGTTTGAAGCCCAATATCTTTTCGAGGCACTGGACTTCCATGGGGGGGGGGCATCTGTTCATCGTGACTGGCGGTAGTTCAGCGGTGATGCAATGTAAACTGTTTGATTTTAGAAGCATATTCTGAAGGAAGTAAGGGTCAGATTACCCCGCTCTTTGTGAGAGATTTTAAAGTAGTGGTTCCGGTAAGCTATGGTTGCAGCGCATTCAGGGGTGAATCAGGGCTGAAATTTTTGGAGGCTATAAAAATAACTCTATTTCAGAAAAGATCCATTCGGAGATAAGGGCAGAGGTTTTGTGGGCAGTATGTTTGGGAGAGGAGCTTCCGTTATGTAGGACCGAAAGCTGTCCCAGTCTTCCTACGCATAGCGAAAAGCAGTGATATCAGAGGATGATGTTCGTTTGGAGTCAATCTGGACACTGATTCGGAACGACCTGATCTGCCTATGGGGGCTAGAACATTTGCTGAGCATTTGTCAGGGCAGGATGTTAGAAAAAGTTCGCAGGGAGGTTCGCATGTTGTCCTGTCTCATCCAGGACTCGAGTTGGTTCTTCTATATATATATATATATATATATATATATATATATATATATATATATATGTACATACACACACACACACGCACACACACACACACACACATATATATATATATAAATATAAATATATATATATATATATATATATGTATGTATTTTAAAGAAAAACAGAACACTTTAAGGTTACATTATAATAATTTATTATATCAGAGCCCTTTTAAAGGACTCTGGATCATCAGATAGCACGAAACGAAATGAAATGAGAATTCATACTTTTGATGGGTAGTGTAAGTTTTTACAACACACACACACACACACACACACATATATATATATATATATATATATATATATATATATATATATATATATATATATATATATATACAATACATAGTATTTAATATATTAGCGCTTGTCATTAATAGTTCCACAGCATATTTAGTTACCTCCGCTTAAACGGTGTCTGTTACCCATGCCATGGCGCACGAAAATGATAATATTCGGATGACCGTAAAAATTCTTGTCCTTCACAAACATGAACCCTAGTACTTACTCGATATTTAACAATACCCTGATGATGACATTATGCTATGTCGAAAGTACTCGGAATAAATACAGTTTGAGCCAACACGGTTTTTTCCACCCGTCTTTTAATAACCGCACAAAAAAGCTTATCCGTGAATATGAAAGGATCCTATCGAGAATAAGTAGGCAGAACATGTCTAAATTATTTAACGAAACCAGTCTTTATATATATATATATATATATATATATATATATGGTCAACTCTCCTATCGTGAACTATAAATGAGGGTCAGAACTGGATGGTGCCTTTCGTTTTGCACTTATGCACGCTAGCAGGGGCTATTGTGGAGAACATCAGATAAGGGAAAGACATATTTCATTTGTGCTTTCTTAAGTGTGATGCGCGCCCAGCTGCGGCCAACAAAGCTACACTGACAGATGAAATTTTTTAAAGCAGGATTTTGATGGCATCTCTGCTTCAGAGATTGACGAAGCTGATCCCGATGCTTCAGTCTACTGTCTTCAAAACCCTCTAACTGAATGAAACATGTCTTATGACACTCCTTTCGTTTTGATGCTTGGGCTTCCCAGGTTTTCAGATCAAAGTTGAGACGTTTCAAGTTGTCTTTCAATTTGTCTTTGTAGCATAAGAGTGGACGTCCAACTGAATGCTTGGTGTTTGGTAGTTGTCCATACAGCACCTTTTTTCGGAAGCCTATACTCATCCATTCTCACAACATGACCAGCCCATCTAAGTTGTATCTTTGCTAGAATGGTTTCAATGTCTGAAACTGACCGACACATTGTATTATAATTTCACTTTTTCCAAGACCGAATGAAGAGTTGTTAGCAAAAGGAACAGCCCAACATGCATATGACAAAACGGAGATACCGAAATAAAACAGACGCAGTTATCTGTTTAGCGACACAGTAGCACGTGGGAGCATTGGGATAGTGAATAATGCCTTCCAAAAGCTAAGCAATGTATTCGGAAACAGGAAAATATCCTTAGTAATAAAGACAAGAATATTGAAGTTCTCCTGCATGGCAGTGAATGCAGAACAGTCTCCTCATAGGTGAAGAAGAGACTTAAAGCAGTAGAAATGTGGTTATGAAGAAGGATGCTTAGAATACCATAGACCGAACATGTGATCAACGACGAAGCTCTAGAAAAAAAATGAGGCAAAAGAACACTTAAACTTAACGGGAACAAATATTGAAATTTCTGGGGCAAATAATGAGAAAAGAAGGCTTGGAAAATTTGATGCTCACAGGACAGATTGAAGGTAAGGGAGACAGAAGAAAGCAACAAATAGTTTACCTGGCGATTTTCAGTAAATAGATGGCGGAGCAGTTTTCCGGAGAGATGGCAAAAGACAAAATTTATTACGAGCTACGAGGGATAGGAAAATGTGGAGAGCCATTATCGCCAACATCCTGAATGGACACGGCACATAGAAGATTCCCCAAAAGATATCGTGGTCTTAAATCTATGAGTAAACTTAATAGCAGAAATCTACGATACCCTCGTGGAAGACAGACTTCAATATGTTTCCCAAGCAATAAGAAAAAGAGGTAGCTTTCCTCTGAGAGTTCCGTTCTTTTCCTGGGGTGTTAGTATCAAACTATTATACGGAATAAATGGCTGTAATTGCATGATTATTATCACATAAGATCATTTGAACAGCGTCATTCTGAGTAATTTGTCGAGGTCGTCTGACACCACAATAAGAACTCTTTCTTCACTGGAGAACAGAAAGTTATTTTTTTCTTTTCTTTTCTTTCTTTCTTTATTTGTGTGTGTGTGTGTGTGTGTGTATGTGTGTGGTAGGTGTCAAGCAATGAGTGATAAGATGTGGGAGGTGCATCCAACCGATACAGTATACACGTGGTTTCGTATTGACCAATGGAAGAAGGACGTGTCTCCGGAGACCCACCCTTATTTTACCCGGAGGGGCAAGGAAGATAGGCCGAAGATGGATGGAAGAAAGTGATGGATGGATAGATGAATAAAACTAGCGCAAAAAAAAAAAAAAGAAAAGAAAAAGAAGAAGATTAATTTATCAAGAAGGTAGACTGAAAAAGGAAGAACAGATTTCATTGACAAATGAGATAAAGAAACCTGAAAGAATGGAGTTGGAGAAAGAAGAAAGAAAGAAGAGAAAAATGAAAATGAACGAACTCTGAAAGTCCTTTATGTGTAAAGAGTTTAGTAATATATATATATATATATAAAATATTATGCGTTAGTTTCCAAAATTTTGCTACACGAGTTTCAGGTCTCGCGACCTTCATCAGGCAAAGCGTGGAGATTTCAACATATTATTAAAAATAATTAATTTTTTCTTATGTTTTTCGAGTTTAAATATTCTCGATATGAGACTTTCTCTTTTTATTGTGTTACTGACCCAAACACTATTTTTGATAATAAATGCATAATATTTAAAAAAAAAACTACATTACAACCAAAAGCGTTTGCTGTTTCTCTCTTCTTTTTAATATACACATTTTTTCTCTTGTTGGAACTACTATAACCTCTTCCCTGTGTGTATGTATATGTATACATGTATATATATGTGTGTGTGTTGGTGTATAGGTTTTTGTATATGTGTGTGTCTTTATATGTACATATATACAAGAATATATATGGTTAATTGGTTTATAACTGATCTAATATTACCATTTCATCACTATGACTTACCTTATTCCTCTCATTATTATTATTATTATGTTAGCATCAGCCGTGCTAACTGAAAGTAAAATAATTTTATATTATAAAAAATATATTATAATTAATTGTTTCATTTCGAAATTTTTTTCGATATTATATTCATATCTTCGATGTCTTTCGATATTACTTCATAATTTCCATACTAAAACCGAAAGTAGAAATGGCTACTCGGTTAATGAATGACAAATGTTTCCCTATAAGGAAACTATTGATATTATATTTACTATGTGTTATGGGACCTTAGCCATAATAACATAATGGACTATTCCATGCGTAATAAATACTGCGCCTCAAGAGGAAGCAGGGAGTTCAGTCCAAAGTCCGGCGACCGGCTGATCGGTTGATCGGTTGAACTCTGCCTACGGGCGGGGAGGAACCCAAAGGAGGCTACGCCGAAGGGCGGAGTCTCTTTCAGGGTGGTAGACCGACCCTGAACCCGTTTATACGGGTTCAAAGGGCATATTTTTGCCCGAGCCCACATGCTCGGAAACCCCATGAGCTCGGAAACCCCACGTTAAACCGGCCTTGTGCCACCTGCTGCCCTCGTAGGGGGGTGACTAAATACCGTTCAGTCCGAAATCGGGCGACCGGCTGACCGGCTGATCGGTTGAACTCTCTGCCTTTGGGCAGGGAGAAACCCGATCGAGGCTACGCCGAAGGGTGGAGTCTCTTTCGGGGAGGTAAACCGACCCTGAACCCGTTCATACGGGTTCAAAGGGCATATTTTTGGGCGAGCACACGGGCTCGGAGATCCCACGTTAAACCGGCCTCATGCCACATCATGCCCTCGTGGTGGTGGGGGTGGGGGTGTGACTAAATACCGTTCAATCCGAAGTCGGGCGACCGGCTGACCGGCTGATCGGTTAAACTCTCTACCTTCGGACGGGGAGGAACCCGAACGAGGCTACGCCGAAGGACGGAGTCTCTTTCGGGGCCGTAAACCGACCCTGAACCCGTGTATACGGATTCAAAGGGCATATTTTTGGCCGAGCCCACGGGCTCGGAGATCCCACGTTAAACCGGCCTTGTGCCACATGATGCCCTCGTTTGGGGGTGAATAAATACCGTTCAGTCTGAAGTCTGGAGTGAAGTCCGTCAGGAGTCTGTCAGTCAGTCAGTCAGTCAAAGCGAGCGTGTCAGTCAGTCGAGTCAGAGGCAGTCCGAAACAGATTTGCGTTCAGACAATTACTGCAAGACATTGGAATAGTGATACTGGTCGAGACTACATTGTTCTCTCTACTAAACCTGATTGTTCGAACTAACACTTTCTACTTCTCTGTATATATTCCTCTTTGTAATATATCTGTGTTATTCCATATCTGTGTTCGAGTTCCTCTTTATTGGTCCTACATTGGACTATCACCGGGGTACAAGGAACCGGACCATAACATTATGTAAGCTCCAAATTGAGACAGCTATTGTACACTCAACCATTTAATTGGTTTTTAAGTTTTCCCTTTCTTTGAAATATTTAAACTGTCGGATGTACACGACCGTTATCTCAGATGGATGAGTAAAAAAGTCTTTGAGCGATTGAAGCGTGTATGTCTCAGCGCTATCATCCTTCTACAAACATCGTAAAAATTCAGGATATATTATCAGTAAATACAAACACCTTAATTAGCTAGGTGTATGAATCAGCTATGACAAATTTAGTGTAGGAGAAAAGGAAACTTAACATAGAATAGGCTGCGCTAGAGGTAGTTTCGTACGACTGTCTTAGGACCTCCCTTCTTCCAACTTCGCGGGCTGAAGCTACAGGATAACAAATAAATAACTTTTAACAATAGCAGCCACTAAAATGGATAGCAATGGCGGAGAAAATAAGGACTTAATCAAGACGTTTATATATCCAAACTATTTCAGATAAAAGGTTAGGATTGAGTCCTCCATCAGTAATAGAAATTAAACATGAGAGACCTATTTTCCTGAATAAATGATTTCAGAGAAAATTTTTATAAATTTCAACATACTGTAGAAACTGGTTGGTCGTTCAAGAAATTCTGAATGTTTCCTTATAAGGGAACGGTTGATGTTAACAATAAATCTATAAGATACAGTTAATAGTCTATAATTATTTCAAACATAATATCTCTGATATTTGAAAATAAACCTTTCATGCTGACCACTGCATTAGGTCGAGTATTGTCGTCTGTGGAAAATACTGAAATTTGCTTAAAAAAACCCTCTCTAGTTTAAACTTGTTAAAGGAATAAAAGGCTAGAAACAATGGAAATCATGAAAAAAAAAACAACCTTTTATTCATCTGATAACAAGGAATAGCTTAATGGTAAGAAAAAAAAAATAATCCCACGAATTGTATGAGATTTTTCATTTCTTTTGACAGATTGTTGATGCTTTCGATTAGTTGATAAAAAATCGTGGGGAATGAAGAACATTCAACCCAAAGAAGGATGAAGAACAAAAAAAAAGAAAAAAAAGAAAGAAGTTTCAGAGAAATAGAATAAAATACTTGTAGGAAGCTGCGTGGTCGGTTGGAAACTGTGGCTGAAATCACCTGTTTTAATATTCCATGAATACCAGTGAATCTGCGTTGACGTTTGGCCAGTTTATCAATTGTTTCGTCTTGGTATTTCGCTTATCACAAATGTTTTCCATTCTTTTAACTACTTTACGTATTTCTTTCTGTCTTTGACTTTCTGTGTCTCTTACTATTGTCTTGTTTCTGTCTTTCTTTCCATTTTATTTTCTTTCTTTCTCTCTTTTTTTGTCTTTCTTTTTCATTTCTTTATTCATTCACCGCATTATTTTTCTATATTTCTTGTTCTTCCGTTATTTTAATGTCTTTTATCTATCTATCTATCTATCTATCTATCTATCTATCTATCTATCTATCTATCTATTTTAGTGTTGTTCTGTCCATATCTATCTATCTATCTATCTATCTATCTATCTATTTTAGTGTTGTTCTGTCCATATCTATCTATCTATCTATCTATCTATCTATCTATTTTAGTGTTGTTCTGTCCATATCTATCTATCTATCTATCTATTTTAGTGTTGTTCTGTCCATATCTATCTATCTATCTATCTATCTATCTATCTATCTATCTATCTATCTATTTTAGTGTTGTTCTGTCCATATCTATCTATCTATTTTAGTGTTGTTCTGTCCATATCTATCTATCTATCTATTTTAGTGTTGTTCTGTCCATATCTATCTATCTATTTTAGTGTTGTTCTGTCCATATCTATCTATCTATCTATTTTAGTGTTGTTCTGTCCATATCTATCTATCTATCTATCTATCTATCTATCTATCTATCTATTTTAGTGTTGTTCTGTCCATATCTCTCTCTCTCTCTCTCTCTCTATCTATCTATCTATCTATCTCAGTCTTTTCATCTATCTATCTCAATCTCTTCATCTATCTATCTATCTATCTCTATGTCTTTATCTATCTATCTATCTATCTATCTATCTATTTTAGTGTTGTTCTGTCCATATCTATCTATCTATCTATCTATCTATCTATCTATCTATCTATCTCAGTCTCTTCATCTATCTATCCATCACCTTCTGTTCATATCTATCTCTCTACCTTTCTTTCTTTCTTTCCATTGTAGTTGTTTCTTCTTTAATTCTCATTTTTTAGTTTTTCTTTTTAATTTCTTCATTCATTCTTTGTATTTTTTGTATATATTTTTTTTTACCTTTCATTGTTTTAGCTTTTAAAGTTTATTTTATTTTTTTCCGTTTATTGCTTCCCTCTTTGCTTTTTTGTTTCTTTCTTTCATTTGTTTTCTGTTCAGTTACGTCTTTTTATTCATTCATTCATTCATTTGTTCTTTTGTTCTTTTTGTCTTTCTTTATTTTTTATTGTTTTCTCTTTACGTCTTTTCTTTCTTTCTTTCTTTCTTTCTTTCTTTCTTTCTTTCTTTCATTCTTTCTATCTTTCTTTCTTTCTCGTTTTACCTTCCTTCCTTCCTTCCTTCCTTCCTTCCTTCATTCATTTGAATCGATTCCCTTTATTCTTTTATCATTTTCTTCTCTTTTTCTTCATAATCATTATTCACTCTTTATTATTTCTTCTTTGGCACACAAACAAACACAAACACACACAGATATATATATATCTATCTGCATACACACATATACATACACACACGCACACACACACACACTTATATATGCATACGCACACATAAACAAATATACACAGCCAGACACACACACGCTCAAACACACACATACACACACACACACACACACACACACACACACACACACATATATATATATATATATATATATATATATATATATATATATATATAATATATTTATTTTTCAATCCGACATATATTATTTACTTCAAACGTTATTTTAGTGGATGCCCGTATTTCAGTAGACGCTCCGCTTTATTAAATATATATATATATATATATATATATATATATATATATATATATATATATATGTGTGTGTGTGTGTGTGTGTGTGTTACTGGATATTTATTGGATACCCGTATTTGAGTAGACGCGCCGTTTATTTTAAACATTTATTTTGTCTACCGGCTTGCTTGCGTACTTGAGAAAATTAAATAAAGACAATGTCTAAAACCGGCGTGCTTTTACCGCTCGGCTATGAAGACCTTTACAATAGAGCATGGTTCAATTTTGCCTTCAAACAACACTCACTCGTTCAGATTTAAAGGCAAAATAGATGCTTACATTATTGTGAAGTTCTTCATGGCCGAGCGGTAAAAGCACGCCGGTTCAGACGGTCGTAACTCCCGGAATATGGGGATCTGGTTCGAATCCTGCTGGAGGATGCGTTATCTTTATTAAGTTTTCTCAAGTACGCTGACCGGTAAACGAAATAAATAATGTCTAAAATAAACGGACAATCAACTCAAATATGGCATCCACTAAATATCCAGTAATATATACTCCTGAAAAATTTATTTCGGTTGAGCTCTCTGGGGAGGAAGTGTAGGTTTGTAAACAGTGACTATTACGGCTAATAATGCAAGACTCTTGGGTAAACTGAATCGAGTTCTCTCAGTTATTGTGTGCTTATCTAAAAATAAATACGCTTAAATTCACCTTCATCCCTACCGTGATCCCCGACTGACGCATATTTAGTCGGGTTTCCATTCTAGCTAGAGGCAACCGGACGGTGTGTATTTAGGCAGCACCTTTTCATTCATACACGTTTCATTAAATAATATAGACAAGTGTTGTCTATTTATTTTATGTAAATTCTTTTCATAACGTCTGATAAGTTTAATAACATTATCGTTGAACGAAGAAAGAAATTGACAATAGTGATCCATATTTTTTAATACAATCTAAGCTTTCGGCTTACTTAAGTCATTATCAAAGATGTCAATTACAACATATTAAGCAATATACGGACAAGACAGTGATGATAGTCTGTCAATGTTTACATAGATGATTTCTAAGCAACGATAAACACATGCATATAAGACGCTAGAAGCGAAAATCGCACCGCATCTCATGACGTCACACATGACCACGAGAGAGTGAATTGGAGAAGTATTAATATGGGAAGCCATTAGTATTATACTTATATTTATACTAACGGCTTACCATAATAATATGTAGAAAGGCTTATTCAGACAATAAGATTGTAATGATTGTTGAAGCAGCATTTCCGGAGTCTGTTTACAAATGGAATACGAAGATATCCACTGCATCCTACATATATCTATATATATCTGCGTATATATATATATATATATATATATATATATATATATATACGTTCACACAATTTATATATATATATATATTTATTAAAGACATTTTTATGTTTAACGTTCTTTTTATAGATACAAGTATTTAAGTAAATGCTCTGTTTATCATAAACAGTATTAAATAACATTTACCGGCCTGAATGTCCGAGAAATTTTCATAGAAAATATTCGTCCTTTGACAAGATTCGAACCTGCATCCTATACGGAACCGTCATTTACGCTGACGTGCTTTAACCGACTCGGCCACAGATGTCAGTGTTATTTTCATTTTTGCATAATTTAGACAACAATCGCAGCCTGTATATTAAAACAATTTTAGATTGTTGGAATGTTTTTAGGGTGATAATAATTATTTTGATAATTATATGATTATATTGATAATAATTATTTTGTGACACACGTCTTACTATTTAACCCTTAGCTGGCGGACAATAGGTGGATTCATACATTTCCCAAGGCTATTAGCGTGTATGTTGATATAACAAACACAGCGGGAATTGGAACTCTGCTCTCCGATTAACAATTACGTGCTATTATCAACTGCACCACCCGTACATACAGAATCCAGTATTCCCACAAAACATAAAATTGTTTTAATTTCTATAGCAGGTTCATAACAACATCGTTAGGATGGCTCCTTTGATGAATGTAGATCGGCTAGGATGTTGATTAATGTCAAAAATTGAACATGATTAAAAGAGAGACGTTAAAATTAACAAGCCATTTCTTGTCCCAGTTAACAACAGATTGTGTCACTTTTCAGATCAGCTGCCAATTTAATCTTATTTAAACTAGCGAAAGAAAACCGCTACGAATCGCTGCGACTTGACTGCGTGGAACATGTCAAGTATTACCTATTGAGGTCGGGTGCTTTAGATTCTTTGGACAGTCAATCGTTTGCTTTCTTTTGAAGGTGGGCATCACTGGCCGGAACCTGAAGCGTGCTTCACATCGTCTCCAGGCTGCAGCTCAACAGGCATCGAGCTGGATATGGTCAATATCCCAAATAAATAAAGTTAATTAAAATCATGCTCGCGACACAATTCTATTTTCGACTTAAAACATTTGTTTACCGTCCATACTACGTAATTAATAACGGTCGCTAATAAGCACGTTTTAGTTGCAATTGTAAAAAGAAATCTCAAGAGACTGACATGCATAAAAAAAACAATACCCTGCCCGGTGGCAAAATCTACTGGTGGCGCCAGAGGTGTCAGTACAGCCCTAGCCAACGAAAATGTGTTACCTCCCCTGCTTGGCGGCTCAAGTGGGCAGGGTATCACGCGTGCTTTCACACTTTGTATGTAGATAATTATCAAACCTATGAAGACAGGAGTAAATAGTTGTGTCATAAGCATAGATGTCGAGAACAGATGTCACCAGGAAGGTCGTTGATGAAAATCAGGAACAACATAGGTGTGTAGAGAACTAATGCAAACAGATCTAGAAGAGTGGCCGTACAAGACAACATTAATTTCTCGATTAATGAGATAATTTATATCAGAAAAGGCATAAATAAACTTGTAACTCGATGGCAGAAATTTATACCAATCCAGAGTTCCTATTTTGATTGATTTAAATACTGTCTAAAGATATTAATTCAGGAATAAAAGTTGATTCTAAAAACGGCCATTATTGTCCGAACTACCGAATCGAACGTGGAAATAAAGAACTATAAATTCTTTGATAGAGATTTGGCATAGGCACCGATATTTGGGTTGTAATCAAATACACTGCACTTAGTTAAACAATACTTCAAATACAATATGAGAAAATATACCAGAAAAAGGTCCTAGTGTAGGATTCTATATATTTCCGTTGGTTTGGATATAGCATTAAGCGTTAATCATTTTATAACACAAACGCAAGGAACATATTTGTGTGACGTCTAAACGATCGTTATTTCTAGTCCATCCTCTATACTATATAGATCACCAGTTCCACTCTATCTTCTATTTCTATTCGGATCGCTATTTATAATCTATCCTCTATTACTGACGGACTGCTATTCTCTACTCTATTCATTAAACTATTTCTCTATTCAGATCACTGTACGCTTGTTAGTATTCAGCGAGTATTATCGTCCAAGTACTATTAGTTCGAGTGCTATTCGAATGCGTTTGACACTAGTATTATTCAACGGTGTACTATAGTTGTATCTTCGATTACAAAGTCTCTACTACAACGAGCATTACGAATGTGACATCGAGTGTTCGCTGACATCACAAAAGGGGCAACGAGTATTCGTTGATATCACAAAACTTTATCTTGGATACAAGAATTTTATTCCTTCTTTTCGGATAGCTTTTTTTTGATGACTAAGTATACCAATTCTTGCATGGAAGAACCGATGAGTTTCTAAGAATTTTGGTAGATGACGAGGTTGATTTTGTCTTTCTTTTCTCTTGTGATGGCTGCGAAGTTTTTGTTTCCGATGGTGATGGAACATCGCCCGTTGTACTTTTTCTTTCAAACGATTTAGGCTCAAGTCCATTTTAGTGTTGTTTTGAGTTAGTTCTTCTATCTCCAAAGAGAGCAACCCCATGGCCTTTTCCCTGAAGTGAGCGCACTGAACAAGACTTGACGTGAAAACCTTGGCCCTTCCATTCTTGCTGCATGTCATGACCATCGAAGATGGTGTTTAATGATCAGCGATTCTATACTTTGGCTCTTTCCTTAACTTTGGTATCAGTCACATAGTAATTCCATTAGCTGTTCAACATTGAATGAAGCTTTTCCTGTTGAAAGCGTCCTAATTTATTGACTTCACGACGAGATAGAGTCCATGTTTAGAAATCAAAGTTTAATTGAGGACAACAATATAGACCATATAATTTTGTTGTTACGTTCAGATCTTTGTTGTTGAAGACGCTTTTGATTAGCTTTCGTAAGATTTGTTTTTATGTCAATAAATACACACAAAAACACACACGCACACACACACACACACACACACATATATATTGTAATGTCCTCCGTTTAAAGAGTCTATGTGGTCTCTTTTGTCTACTATAAGATTAGTATGAGAGAAGGCCTTGTGGGGATAGTCCAATAGATTGAACGCTGGGTCAACTGACACACTCACTAGTCATGTAAAACTCTTCTGTTGTACTTACTGTTTAATATATGATATATCTGTAACACTTGTGCTATTTCTTTAACCATTTACTTGGTCACAACAATATATATATATATATATATATATATAATAAAAATATAATAAAAAGGCTTAAACACTAATATTCCATGGTCATAATTTATTCCATTGGAATCGTAAATACGATCCAATTCATCAGACCTACAAATTTACCACTAATATTATCTATCTATCTATATATATATATATATATATATATATATATATATATATATATATATACTAAGTACAATACAAGCAATAGATTTTTGTAAAGACGTATAATTACGCCTTGAAAACACATATATTGCTCAACAGCAGGTAATGTAAATTTCTTCTGTCATATAAGTAAGTCGAAACTGTTTATAATCAATGTTTCAGATCGACGTATAAATACGTCCACAGCAGCGAACGTGTTAAAATTGCAATATCTTTCGGAGTTACTTTACGTTCCTTCCTTTCTTTCTTGAATTCCTCAGTTTTCAGTTACGTTTTTTTTTTCTACATAATTTGGTTGGATTCAATTACTGCGTATTTTTATCGCATCTGTAGAGAAAAAGAACAAAACAAAACACCGTTGCTTCTTTTGCTCCGAATTTCAACGCATACGACTCGTAAAAATACGAAAAGAAAAAACTCTAAAACATCGTAAAACGTAGAAAAAGAAATTCCCGAAAAAGTTTTCACAAATAAAAATAAATAAATATACGTAAAAATAAATAAAGACATAAAGGAAATTGATTTTAAGAGTCGAACAAATTAAAATATACAAGATAAAAGAAAAAAATGGCTGACTTTTGCTGGTGTTCGTACGGCCAGTTTTAAGGTTCTGTGTCGGTAAGGAATCGTATTGAGTCCGTGTTTTACGTGTTCTAAGAAATACTAAAAGAAAATTAAGCAAATTTATCAAATAAATAAAAAACAGTAAGCACAAAGGCATGAGAAAAAAAAAACTATAATTCTGTAGTCTTCTTACACAAACTTATATATATTCATAGAACAATCCTGTCTTTCGAATACAAGTAAGCTCTGTACTTTCGCAAAAAAAAAAAAAAAAAAAATAATAATAATAAAATAACTCACTCCATCCTACAAAAATTCAAGGAAACTCCTTTCTTTGTTGCTACTTTTGTGATTGTTCCAGATTTCAATCTTCAAGCGAAATTACAACAGTCCTTGTAGAGATTTAACGTTTCGCCATTTTCTTCAAATATGGCGAGTGTGAGGTCTGTTTTCACGAGGTTTGAAAAAAAAAAAAAGGTTTGAAAAAGAACAGGTTTTCGCCAAAATGGAAATCTTCTTTTTCTATGTGTTGTATAACTTCAGAACTTTGGTGATCATGGCAGTCCACAACTTCCTGTGTCTTGTACCACTTAAAAACTTTTCTCTTTTTGCTAAAACTCCCAAACCTTTCACCGTCATCCATTTAATCAAGCTAGCCAAGTAGGTGATGCGTTGCTGTCCTTTGTTTTTAGACTATTCTGTGAGTATCAAAATTTCCAATCACTCTTTCTTCATATTATATTATTTTGTTTTCAAATAAGATTCATTGATATGATTTCCAGTCGACACCATCAGATTGAAGGAAAGTCAGAATTTGTACGAAAAGAGATTAAAAATGCAAGAAATTGTTAGCCAAAAGTGGTAGGAATAATTTTTCTTCTTCCTTCGTTACGATCGTGCTCCGTCTCTCTAAGCTGACTGGACGTTTTACCGAAACACTTATTAAGAATCTTAACTCTTTTTTCAACGTTAATCTCTACTAGAAGAATTACTTGTAGGGGAGATATAGCGTTTTTTTTTATTTTTGTTTTTTTTTGCGATTCTTTTTACACAAATGACTGCCATCGCGAGACTACACCAGCAACAAACGAGAATTCCTCATCATTTCTTTCTTCATACTTCAAATATTAATAGTCGCCATTATTGTTTTTCTACCATCCCTTTCCCAAAACAGTCGTACTTGAAATCCCGACATGCTTTGCCCAGGTTTTGGAAGGCATCTTTAATTTTCCCAAAACGTTTCAGTTGAAATGTTCTGGCGAGACGACATATCCTTGCCTAACACTTCTTTTGGTATATTTACTGAACTCAGTAGCACTAATTAGAATTAATCAAAACTTTCTTGATCTTTTTCTATTGCATTTTCCTTCAGCCTTCAGGACGCTGGCGAACAGCACTCTTCAGAACTTCCTATTTTTGTTACGCTAAGAAAAACTTAGATGATTGTGACAAATGCCTTTATATTGAGTGAATTTTTGAATTCATGGCGACCTCTGATTTGGCTTGATGTTGATGGATTTAAGTTGTGCGCAATATTCTCCGATGTTGATGGATTAGTCAAGATAATCTTCTGATGATTCTGGTGCTTTATGTTTTCATTTTTGAAGATCTGTTGCTTGTAGAAGAAAGAAGGCTTAGAAAATTTGACACTCATGGAATATATTGAAGGAAAGCAGGACAGAGAAAAAAACAACACATAACCTACCGAGTGAGCTTGTGTAAATGGCTGACAGAACAGGATTTAGGAGAGATAGGAAAAAAGATAAACTGTACTCAGATCTAAAAAAGACAGGAAATTGGAAAGGGCCATGACCAGAAGTGTTCTGAAGGGACATGGCACAAAAAAGTAATCTTTGACTCTATCATGAAATTTTCTTTATTATTTACTTATTTTTCCTCAATAGAAATAGATAGGCTCGCCTATTGTCCGGTTAAACAGGGATTTGAACAGGAGTACTGGTTCATCCCTTGTTTCCTGCTATGGGGTGGGTTTCTGGTTCCTCTTAATGTTTTTTTTTTATTCTTTTTCATTCCATTTGCTATTTACTCTTATTTATCTGTTTATATTTCTGCTATGATGTATTGTAATTATTTACATCATCTTCGTTGCCATATTCACGACGTTTCGGTCGTTGTACGTACCGGCCTTCTTCAGGATCTGTCTATATTTCTGAGATGAGGTATTGTAATCATTTACACTATTTACATTGTTCGGACTATTGTCCTCATCTTTATTGCCATATTCACTCCTTCAATATCTGTCTATATTTCCGAGATGAGGTATTGTAATCATTTACACTATTTACATTGTTTGGACTACTGTCCTCATCTTTATTGCCATATTCTCTCCTTCCTTCAATATCTGTCTATATTTTTGAGATGAGGTAGGTAATCATTTATACTATTTACATTCTCCGGGCTATTGTCTTCATCTTTATTGCCATATTCACCTTCAACTTATGTCTATATTTCTGAGATGAGGTATTGTAATTATTTGCACTAATTACATTGTTCGGACTATTGTCCCCATCTTTATTGCCATATTCACTCTTTCAATATCTGTTTATATTTCTGAGATGAGTTATTGTAAATATTTACATTATTTAAATTGTTCGGACAGTTGTCCTCATCTTTGATGCCATATTCTCGACGTTTCGGTCGTTGTACGCACCGGTCTTCTTCAGAATTTGTCTATATTTTTGCGATGAAGAAGAAAGATGGTCCAGTTGGCTTGATTGGTTCGAAACCATTTTTCATCACAGATCTTATAAATCCGTAGTATAGTTTACATATGTCTGAGCGAGTTTGGTACCATTCATTGCATCCATATGATCGTCTCGATCTGACGATATTATTTAAGAACAGGACGAGTTTTTATGTTAATGATTTATTTTACGGTTTTCGACTTAAAATGATTAAATTAAATTAAATTTATACATATATTTTTCCAAAACTTTATGCTGAATGTACTTACTTCATAACGCTTGTGAAACGTCCTTAAGAGGAAAGTTAATTTGGGAAAATTTGGAAGACATTCCGAGAAGGTTGAGATGCGTTGTCGTTTCAACAGCAAAAGTTTCATACTTTCAAGAAAAAAAAAATATTACAGTACACAGAAGGTCCTGCTTCGGGGTACAATATGCCTTCTGGGTAACACATCGGTTTTCAATATAAAAGAATATACGGTTAACCGCCTTTGAACTACGCCTTTGGATAATGTTATAACTTTAACAGTCCACACAAATTCCATCACTCACAGCCACAACAGCAATAATAATAATAATAATAATAATAATAATAATAATAATAATAATCAATAGTAAATCGAGTGTATGACCTTAGGTAAAATAGTGGCCTAAGGTGTACAACGGGGACTCTTTATCGAAGTTAAGTTTTTGGACCAAACTTTAAGGATTTGCCAGAGGTGGTCAGCTTAACCCCCAGCCAAATGCAAATATTTTCAGTAGAAGCAAATAAACCAAGTATTTATTTCGCCCTAAGGATTTTCCATCGAATTTAAAAGGCATTTTCGCATTTTTTTTTCTAACAAATTCTGGACTTTTCACCTCTTTTCTTGAATACGTTATTCATCCACGCCACTCTCTTTTTTTACTTTAAAATTGTTCCTTTTTGTTTTCCCCTCCGAAATTACCTTCATTTCGCTTATACCCGCGTCTATCTTTTTCTCTCTTTCTCTCTTCGTTTGAATTCTTCCAGTGTTTCAATTTACAATCCTCGTCTATTTTCTCCTCTTTCTTTTCGTCTCTTTCCATGTGAATAATTTTTCGCCTGATTGATTTATTTTTTACGGTTTATCAGCCCTTTTCAAGTTATTTAAAGTCAGACAATATTTTTAATTTGTAAGAATATTTTTCTAGAGACAATAATAATTTAGTGATACAAGTCTACTAATTAACCTATAGCTGGGGGAGAAAATTAGATTCACATCTAATGCTTTGGTTAGTTTTGTTTTTCGGCATATCAAGCACAATGGGTTATTTGATGCTGACAATTTTTATTGGTGGTAATGTTTTCCTTCAAAAATGTATAGCTGGTAATAATTTTTCTTAAAAAAATTATTGCTCATAATAATTTTTACAAATTATTTCTGGTATTAAAACCTATTTTTACTCTTTTATAGTGTTTTGACCCCAGCTAACTATTTGCCCATAGTTGGGACCCTAACAGGTGCTACCATTACATGATCAGAGGCCTTGCTGCCGGACGTTGTTTATCGTCTTACCCAGAACGGATCACATCTCATCAGAATTGATAAACAAACAAGAAATTATAATATGGATATAGAGTAGGGGATCAATTCTATATTTCAATCAATATATAAATTGACCCCTCACTTCGTGGCCACAATAGTTTCAATGCATTCTAGGGGATGTAAATAAATCTAAAAGACACGCCTGTGCAGCTAATCGGTATTTGATTGATTGATTGATTGATTCGTCTTCTACGGCTTACCAACCATTTGCAGGTTATTTAAAACCAGAAAATATTTTCAGATTGTAAGTATTTTTTTGAGATAATAACGATTTAGTGATACAAAAGTGACTTATTAACCCATAGCTGGGGGGAGAAGAGGTGGAGTCATACCTCTCCCAAAGTTTAAGCAAGCCATTAAGAAATAGGACAATCCTGAAGCAGCAGAGACATTTTTAAAATGTTGTTCCCCACCGACGTGCAAAGCCAAAGAGCCAATCCAGGTAGAGGGTTACAGAATACGAAGTACAGTTTATAAGGATACATGGGGAAGATAGCAGTTATTCATAGACTTAAATATGTGATTGTTAATGTTGTGATTGAGGAAGCATACTTCTGAAAGACGGTTCGACGAAGCTGCGGTTTGAGGGAAGAGGCTGCTCGAGTGGAACTTACATTTCACAAACAGATTACGAAGGGACTGAGGTTGTTTTGCTACAATAGGCGTGGAATGACGGGTCTTAGCCGCGATGGTTAGAACTGGTGGAACAAAGGGGTGTAGTTCATCTGAACATTTTCCATGGAAATAGTGATTGAACAGCGAGAGGCTTGCGACGTTTCGTCTGTGTAAAATAAGACGCTTTTGGACTCTATGGGGACTGAAAAATGAAGACTGGATAATTCCTGCTCATATAAGGCAGTTGTTCATTTTCAGCCTGATCTGGTCTTTGTAAAAATAAAGCATAGTAGAAAGAGTCAGATACATCCTGGAGCGGTACAGGGGACCCACTATTTATCCAGAATCTCTCGCAATGGATCCTATATATGAGTTACATATAGGTAACATTGAGTTTAATTCCCAATAGGTGCTGAAGGCATTGGGCCACTCGGGGGGGGGGGCATCCTTCATCGCGATTGGTGAAAGTTCTGGGTCCGATTGACCATGAAGTGGTTCTACAGAAGGATAATGAGAATACCATGGGCTGAACATGTGGCCAACGAGGAAGTTTAGAGAAAATGGAAACGAAAGACACTTATACTTAAAATCAGTTTGAGAGAATTTAAATTTCTATGATATTAATGAGGAAAGAGGGCTTAGATAATTTGACACCCATAGGTCAAGAGGAAAGCGGTGAAATACCTACCTAGCGAGATTGTGAAAATATGGTGCTACAGAAAGATACTGAGAATACCATGGTTTGAAAAAACAAAGCAAAAAAGGGAATTTCTACTTAGAATCAGAAAGCAATGAGCGAAATTTCTGGACCATGTCATGAAGAAAAAAGAAAAATGTTACACTGAGAGAGGCAGACGAAAACAGAGAATAACGAAGCTTGCGTAAATGTTTGGCAGAACAGGGATTCGGAGAGATAGCAAAAAGACAAATACTGCTCTGAGCTACAAAGGAGAGGATGTCGTGGAGAACCATCATCGCTCATGTCATGAATGGGCACAACACAGAAGAAGAAGTCGTCAGCTATAGATCACCCCACTATTTCCAGATGTCTTGGTGATATCTTTGTCTGTTTATGTATTAAAATCCTATTATAACTGTTCTTGTTCCTTCCTTAGTTTATTCGCACGACTGTTACGCCCTGCCAATACCTCAAAATAATGGAATGTTCCATTTTGATCACGTGAAAACAGGGAATAAAGACATTACTTTGGTTTCAGTGAGAAAATGAAAGAAAGAAATAAAGGAGGGGAGACAGAAGACTTTAACGTCTGTTTCAGTGAAATGGAAAGAAAGATGTCACTTTCAAATCTTTTCATTTGTACCCACTTCTTAAAAAAAACAAAAACAAAAACAAAAAAAAAACACGAGTTTTCTCATTTTTGATAGTTATTGCAATATTAAAGTTGTTAAGCTCAAATATTTAACGATGCGATAGAGGAATTTCTACGGATATTTCATTGTCGTAGAACTTGCC
Source organism: Acanthosepion lycidas (assembly GCA_963932145.1). Lineage (NCBI taxonomy): Eukaryota > Metazoa > Mollusca > Cephalopoda > Sepiida > Sepiidae > Acanthosepion > Acanthosepion lycidas. Next base: position 72,092,964 of record OZ010610.1, on the reverse strand, counting down.
ATGGGCTTATTCACTCATTAACTGAAGAATTAACATCCATCAAAATATTAAAAAAAGGAAAATCCTTGAAGTATCATAGTCAGGCAAAATGAATGAATAAAAGAATGAATGAAGGAAAGAAAGAAAGAAAAAAAAAAGAAAGAAAGAAATGACAAGCTGAAAAATGATAGCCATATCCGCTCGAATTAACAAAGAACAGTTTCCAGTGACCAGAGGAAAGAAACTGGTAGACAGTGTAACCCCTGTAATTCTAAAATAAACAAATAAATAAAAATATTTCCCCTGAGTAACCCTTGGCCGGAACTATAACCAGAGATGCGTGACAAATGGACAATGATGGACTGTATTTGTGTCCGAAAGAGTAAATGCTGAATTGCCAAGATGTGCGGACAACGGTTTGAATCGCGAATTGGGGAGCCTGAGTCGAGGTCAGAAGAGAAAGGCTTAATTATTATTGAGAGAGAAAAAAGAACGACAAAAAGAAATAAATGTGTAAATTGAAAGCAAAAAGGACGGAAGAAGAAGGGACTATTTCGGATAATAGAATCGGTCACTGAAGATGCGTGTCTTTATTAAGAAAGCTATGCCCACCAATAAAGATCCAGTTACTATAAAGTAAACTTTGAAAACAGGGAATTATAGAAATAGAATTATAGTTCAGCTGATATACCAAAAATAGAAACGGGTGTAAGACAAGGATTTATCGTCTCACCAGACATATTCAACTTAGCGAAGCTATTCTGAGAGAATTATTAGGTTGGTGCAAAAATAATGACGTAATGATGTCTTTTGTTGACGTTTTTTTTAACGTCAAAAAACGACATTATTACGTCATTATTTTTGCACCAACCTAATAGTTCTACCAGGATTCATTATTGGCGGTCACAATCTTAACAACATAAATATACAATATCTGTCTATATCTCTGAAATGAGGTATTATGATTGCTTAAAATTATTTACATTATTCGGACTGTTATCTTCATCTTCATTGCCATATTCACAACATTTCGGCTGTTGTACTCTCCGGCCCTTTTCAGGATCTGTCTATATCTCTGAGATGAAGTATTATGATTACTTGCATAATTTACATTATTCGGATTGTTATCCTCATCTTTATTGCCATATTCACAACATTTCGACCGTTGTACGCGTCAGCCTTTATGTCTATGTCTCTCTATATATCTGTCTATATCTCTGAGATGAGGTATTATGAATACATGCATAATTTACATTATTCCGACTGTTATCTTCATCTTCATTGCCATATTCACAAATTTCTCAGTCTGCCTACCCTATGTGAAGGAATTATCGGAGAAAATACAAATGATCTGTAGTCCATATAACATCAGGGCAACCTTCGAAAGTGGTTCAACACTTCGCAGACACCAGATGAGTAAGAGGAGAACATGACTAAAGACTGCGTATATGCCATCCCGTGCAGCTGTGATAAGAAATACAAAGGAGAAACAGGCCGCTCCCTTAAGGTAAGACTGCAAGAAAATCTTAAAGCGGGAACACAAGGGGAAATAGAAAAATCAGGTGTAGCTGACCACATATAGAGGAAAAAGGGTGATCACCGCCTCCTGTGGGATGAATTTGAAATAATAGACAGAGAGTATCGCTGGAAAAGGAATCAGTACATATGCTGAGCCACAAAAATCTCCTGAGCTGACCAAGCATAGAAATAAATAGATTATGGGAACCATTAATAAGGAGTGCTAGAGAAAAGCAATGAATAACAACAGAAATTGCAATATAAGCTCTGGTAAAAATGTAATAATAACAGAAGAATTGAAATATGAGCACTGGTGAAAAATGGTTGCTGAGACATTAGGTCCCAAAATTTTATAAACATATGTTCTCAAGGAAACATGGTCCAGTGGATAAAGACGTTGCTTAGATCCAGTGACTAGACTCAATACCAGGCCACGACAGTGATGAACCAAACTTGGAGAGTTGAGTTAAAGGGAGACAGCTGAGAGGCTCGGCATGTGGAACTAGAGCAATCTGGAAGAAATAAAGGGTTTGGTTTGAAATTCCAGTCACCTGAAGAATGCCGGGGCGTACAATAGCCAAAATGAATATGGCTGTTAGGATAGCAGTCCGAATATTGTGAGATAAGAGACACGGAAAGAAAACTACAAAAACTTCTACAGAAGTTAGGGAAGGAAAGCGAGAAGAAAGGATTAAACATCAACTGCAAGAAGACAGAATGAGGATGAGCCCAAAGTGTTTAACGTGTTTAAACAGAGGACGGAAAGTGCAGCATTGAGATCCGAAGGCGCATTGGGATAGCGAAAGATGCCTTCAAAAAGTTAAGCAAAATATTAAGAAGCAGAAAAAAATCGTTAGAAACAAAAAAAAGAGTACTGAACTATTATGTAATATAGATCCTCCTATATGTCAGTGAATGTTTGACAATCACCTCAGAGATGAAGAAGACACAGGAAGCAACAGAAATGTAGTTCTACAGAAGGATACTGAGGAAACAAAAAGGAAACATACTTTACCCCAGGAAAAGACAGTTGCAATTTCTAGAGCACATAACGAGGAAAGAGGGCTTGGAAAATCTGATACGCACAGGACAGATTGAAGGCAATAGCGATAGAGGAAGCAGCACATTAAATACTTAGTGAGTTAAAGTAAATGCATGGCGGATCAGGGTCTACGAGGAATAAATAAAAGACAAAAATTATTAAGAGATATAAAGGAAAGGAAATTGTGGAGAGCAATGATCGCATACGTCCTTAAGAGACACGGCTCATAGATGAAGAGTAATATATATGAGAAAATAATACTATTTAGGAGAGAGGAAAATAAAAGAACAAGAATTAAGAAAACAGAAGATAATGATTGATATTGCATTTAAATTTTTGGAGATGAGAGGAAATAAAACCACTAGGATGCAAGGAGTTACTGAGTTTTAGGGAAAATGAGAACAAACCACTATTAAGAAGAGAGGACAATAAAAGAAGTATTAAGAAAACAGAAAATAGCGATTGACATTACATTTAAATTTAACTGTTTGCACCGACTGTATGCAATAAGGTAGGTGCAAGTGTGGAACAGATAACGGTGTACAAAGTGAAATCGACGAGCCGACCATATTCCAGCCTCGTCTTTTGCGTTCATCATCATTATCATCACCCGTCCCATGACGGGTGTGGTCATAGGTCCGCTGCGCAGCCAAGCATCGGAACATTTCCTTCCATATATCTGTGCTGAAAGCCGCATTGGTATTTATTCATGTGTAGCGTGTCTTGGGCAACCAGGTCACACGGAGACGATCTCTTTCCAGGCTAAATCACTGTCGATGTCCTCCAAAATGAAGTCGTCTCTTGGTCACGGACACGCAATTTTAGTCGGAGATCCAACCGCCCTGGAGGTTGACTTCGGTCTAGGAAGACCACTACCATGACGTCAGCAAATACATATAGATGGAACCAGTGGCGTAGCTAAGGTGGGGGGGGGTGGCGCCCTGGGTGCCGTCACAGGAAGGGTGACACAATGTCACCCCCAACAAAATCTTTCAACCAGGCTAAGGTGCCAAAAATAGTCTGAAAACAGTGGTGGAGACACAGGGTTTCGCAGGCGGGCATATGACCTTCCAGAAATAATTTATGACCTCGCAATTTTGCCCCCCCCCTCAGAAATTTTCTAATAAATTGTCGGGAAATTTGTAAGTAGGAAAAATAGCAATGTTTTCAGCTTTCATGTGTTTCAGTTGCTACAATCTTGGTTACCAACAAGAGACATTGTTGTAACATTTTATCGGATGATATGGTGTTTTAACTCTGCATCATTAATAACAACAAAGCGAAATACGAAGCCAAAAGTGCAACAATTTCAGTCTTGCCTGTGTATCAATTCGCTGAGATACAATTTTCCATTGAGTGAGCGATATACTTTTGAATATATCTACTAGTGTTGGGACGATTAATCGGAATCGAGAATCGGAAAAATCGGAACTTTTTGGGGTATCGGAAACGGTATCGGAATCGGAAAAATTTGTGCCTATTTTCCGATTCCAAAAACGATTCTTTTAAATTTTTAACTTAATTTTCCATTATTGGTACTAATGATAAATATTTATTGTTTTTAAATTATCACTAAAACTAGAATCATAATAACATCAAAATACGATGTAAATTTATTTTACTTGTATAAAGAAAAACAAAAAAATAAACTTTGCATAAATTCTCTAGGTAACCTTCAAAAGAATGCAGTTGATTTACAATGTTCCGAAAAATGCTTAAAAATTAAATGGAACATTTTTGTCAAGAAAAATACTTTCAAACATCATTGATAATTAAATGTTACCCAGAAAATGATGCAACGGAAAATTGGACACCGGAAAATTAGCAACAGAAAATTACGTCAGCCATGAGCCAGTCGAGACTGTCGGATCTGGCTGTGCTTGCTGTCCATTGAAAACAAGCTTACAAGACAAACAGATTTTGACGATGTCATTGACCAGTTTGCCACAATGAAAACAAGAAAACATTCATTCTAAGACCATAGTATCGAATGTCATTCTTTTGTGTATTGCCGTGTTTTGTATTTAGTTGTTCTGAAAGTGAACAGTTGCATTTTAAAAATCTTTTGATTTGAACTGATTATTTTGTGGTATTGGATTTTGCCTTGGATCCTACATGTAAACAGTAACGTACCGGTCAGTAGAGTAAAGTAGAAGTAGAGCATGTATGAAAATTTAGCTACAGCTAACCATTCAGCATAGGGTGAATCGGGGTCATTGGGGTGACATTTGAGCGGACCGCCCCGGGTGACGTTTACTCTAGCTACATGTGCTAATTGTGCTAGATATCTCTTAAACTTTACAGAAGAGTTATCAGAACTTCGACAGGTTTTATTTTGAATTCTGGTGCCGCCACATCATATGAATATGGTAGAGGAAGAGATTTTTTGTCGATGACTCGATTATGACCATGAGGTAGGTACTTGGTTGGTTGACTGATTTTACTCGGCGGTATATCAACACCTCTATGGGTTATTTAATGCCGAAATATAAATATTTTGTATGTAATTTAATAATTACTTAATTTAGTATGTTTTTTAGATATATACCTTTTAGGGAGATTTAAAATATTCGACATGAAACACAGTAAGAGAAAAAAATGAAAAAAAAAATGCATTCATGCCTTGAGAGATAAAGAACAAAGAGAAAAGAATGAGAAATGAACAGTGTAGAAAGAGAGAAAGGGAGAAAGAGAGAGAGAGAGAGGAGGCAAGATTCATAAAAAGAAACAGCGATGGTTTAAGAGATACTGAGCGAAGAGAAGAGAATGAAAAATTACTGAGTAGGAAGAGAGAAAGGGAGAAAGAGAGAGTGAGAGAGATATGGAGAGAGAGAAAGAAGTGGGGAGAAATATATTTAGAGAGGAGAGACAAGATTGATAAAAAGAAACAGAGATGTCTTGAGAGGAAGTGAAGAGAAAAGAATAAAAACATTACTGAGTAGGAAGAGAGAAAGGGAGAAAGAGAGAGAGAGAGAGAGAGAGTGAGAGAGATATGGAGAGAGAGAAAGAAGTGGGGAGAAATATATTTAGAGAGGAGAGACAAGATTGATAAAAAGAAACAGAGATGTCTTGAGAGGAAGTGAAGAGAAAAGGATGAAAACATTACTGAGTAGGAAGAGAGAAAGGGAGAAAGAGAGAGAGAGAGTGAGAGAGATATGGAGAGAGAGAAAGAAGTGGGGAGAAATATATTTAGAGAGGAGAGACAAGATTGATAAAAAGAAACAGAGATGTCTTGAGAGGAAGTGAAGAGAAAAGGATGAAAACATTACTGAGTAGGAAGAGAGAAAGGGAGAAAGAGAGAGAGAGTGAGAGAGATATGGAGAGAGAGAAAGAAGTGGGGAGAAATATATTTAGAGAGGAGAGACAAGATTGATAAAAAGAAACAGAGATGTCTTGAGAGGAAGTGAAGAGAAAAGAATGAAAACATTACTGAGTAGGAAGAGAGAAAGGGAGAAAGAGAGAGAGAGAGAGAGAGTGAGAGAGATATGGAGAGAGAGAAAGAAGTGGGGAGAAATATATTTAGAGAGGAGAGACAAGATTGATAAAAAGAAACAGAGATGTCTTGAGAGGAAGTGAAGAGAAAAGAATGAAAACATTACTGAGTAGGAAGAGAGAAAGAGAGAGAGAGAGATAGACGGAGAAAGAAAGGCAAACAGAACAAGTAATGGCTTGAGAGATAAGGACCGAAAAGAAGAGAATTAGAACATTGCTAATTAGGGACAGCGAGAAAGGGAGAGAGAAAGAAAGAGAATGAGGGAGAGAGATAGAAAGAGAATGAGGGAGAGAGAAAGAAAGAGAATGAGGGAGAGAGATAGAAAGAGAATGAGGGAGAGAGAAAGAAAGAGAATGAGGGAGAGAGAAAGAAAGAGAATGAGGGAGAGAGATAGAAAGAAGAGGTAAGATAAAAAAAAAATAGCACAATACAGCATTTGAGATAGGGTACGAAGACAAATGAATGACAACATTGCTGAGTATGTGGATATATGTCTATCTATAAAAGCCAGGATGCGTGTGCGTGTGTGTGTGTGTGTGTGTGTGTGTGTGTGTGTGTGTGCGCGCGCGTGTGTGTGTGTGTATGTGTGTGTGTAACGAATGCACGGTCGAAATCCTCGATGGATTTGCACCAAAATTTACATGCACATGCTCCAAGTTAGCGGAAAGCCCAAGACCGATTTTGCATTTCCCAAGTCCCATCGACAGTGGAAAGAATCGATTTTTTCATGCTTCTACGACAGTTTTCATGTCGTTTGCGACCATTTTCTACTGGCCAGGGCGAGAGCCTATAGATGGCTGCCACAAATAGGCAGGAAGATTCTATTGGCCAGCGTGAGGGCCAACAGCTGACTGACACGAATGTTAACTAGCATGCTAGCATGCAAAAAAAAAAAAAAAATCGATAGCTGCATTCATCATAAGTGGGAAAAATTTAAATATGCATGGCACTTTACTCCAATTGGCTCTTTCGCTTAATTAAACTCAACGTTGATTCTGATTACGCAGAACTGGGTTGGACGTGAAAAAGTATTTGTTGTTAACATTCTTTTTTCATTCGGTTTTTCCAGTTACGAGTCCTTTTTAGAGCGGATCGTTTTGTGTTCATTTTGTTTAGTTCTTTTTTCGTAACAGATTTAATGTTTAGTACAGAGGTTGGAAAAAATTCGCAGTTTGAGATAGGCAAGAAATAAGGCATGTAGCAACATCAGTACGGCAAAGGGCACTCCTTTAAAGGCAAGGAAGGGCAAACATATTTTAAGTCGTGATAGCGATTGCTGTATGAGTTGTACGATTTTTGAATCAAGCACGGGCAACGCCGGGCCATGCTGCTAGTAAATATATATATATATATATATATATATATATATATATATATATATATATATATATATATATATATACTCCCCTATATACTCCCTATTATATATATATATATATATATATATATATATGCGCGGTAGTTATTGGAAAGCACACAATATCCGCGAGAGAGCTGATATATTTAGTTGCATTGATGTGAGTTTGTGACCCTGGGTTTCACGCGCTTTGCGATCGTCATTTTGCATTGTCATTGTTCTTAACATTGCAATTATTATTTCATTCTCACTATTTCAACACCATCATAATTACCATCGCCTTAGTATTTACCATTATACTCCCCTCCCTTATCAAAATTAGTGCCAATTTTCCGTAAAAGTACCATTAAGTATTATAAATTAGTATTTCTACTATTCATACAAGTGTAATCGTCTACAACACGCAAATAAGCAACGTTAAATATAATAACCAAAATATCTATCGTAATCTTCTACAGAATCCATTTTATGTAATGCAAAACCCATACGGATAAAAATATATGTACACGTACACATGCGTGTATGTGTGTGTGAGAAAGTATTTTTCCGTTAACAAAATAGACAAACGATCTGTAAGATGACAGCAACACCCCGCCCTGCGCCTTGTTGTGGATGATTCGCTACCAAGACCAAAAACAAAAACAATTGCGTATGTATACACACACCGACACATAGATATATGTCTGCGCCCAGTCACACACTGTTCATATATATATATATGTTTATGTGAACTACAATACGTACACCTGCATGTATGTATGTCTTGTACGTATGAGGGACATTTCGAAACGGACACAAATTCCGCTACCTTGGTTTCAAACCTTTGGATATCTTCGGGCGATTTTGGTCAATTGATATTTTAACGATTTATATATATATATATATATATATATATATATATATATATATATATATATATATATATAGATATTTAAATTTATGAAGACTATAATTTTTAAAAAGAAATAAATATGCGCAGCAAATGAGGTGTAGTAGAAGGTAAGGGCGAGAAGGAGAAAAGCAAGTGTATTGGAAAAGTATCGGTGGGATATTAAATAAAATACGCATACTTTCTTTTCATCCCACTTCATATGAATTCAAAAGAAACTTTTTCGTATGTATAAAACAGGTCATAATTAAAGTTTTTTTGGATCTGGAGATGTTATTATAGCTAACTTTTCTTGTTGACAAAGGTTACAGATATTCCTATGGTTGTTGTAAGGTCTTGCTTTTTTTTTTTTAAAATTCCAGTTTACAATCAGATTTTTTTATTTTTTCCTTTTAATTTCCATACATGGTTGGCTAGTCTAGAAGAATTCCTAAGACTGTTTAGCTTAAAAGATGACTTGTGATTGTACCACCTCTTAAACCTACCTTCAGTACACATTCAGTACACCCTATGTATATTTTTCTGGTCAGTTATATCTATTACTACTGCTATCTATTACTACTTCATTTTTGCAAACTCCATCTATTCGAGTTAATTATATATATGTATATATATATATATATATATATATATATATATATATATATATATATATATATATATATATATTGCCAGACAAACCTACCTAGGTTTCATCTAAACGGATCGTCAGGGAAAGTGTGGCTAACGAGGTAAAGAGAAACATATATTTATAGGCGATAATTAAAACCATACCACGTGACCGAAGAACCACAAACTAAGTAGGTGGGGGGGGTAAAATTTATTTATTCATTCAACAAAAATGGGGGAGGGAGTAAATAAAACTAAGGTGCAAAACGTCTAAATAAGTAACCAAGATTTTTTGTGTCTACATACGTTAAGGATTTCAGTTTTAGAGTTTAATAATTGGCTAGATTGATCAAATAAAGCTATGGCTAATTTCTCCCTGCTCTTCGATTGTATTGAGCTCTTTTGTTAGTTAGTTGTCTACTCATATCGGGTTTTTTTCTTTGGGCTTCAGACCTGCATCTGTTCGATTTGTTCGACAGTTGTTCGTGTTTGTAGCTCTTTCTTTTTTTAAAACCTTTTTTTTTCCCTCGAGATTGATTTGATTATTTGCAAATCAAAAATTCGAGGGTTTTTCGAAACGAGTCTAGTTATCTATCTATCTATCTATCTATCTATCTATCTATATATATATATATATATATATATATATATATATATATATATATATATATATTGTTAAATATAGCAGACAACGAAATTCTATTATGTTTGATGATGATCCGTTCTAAACTTCGCATAGTTGCTTTAATTTTGAGAGAAAATAAAAGCAAAAATTGTCCAACTTTTGGATATTTTTTATTATGCATTTCCTTTGATTTTGACCATGTTTTTGTTTTAATATCCCAAAATAAATAATATTATATATATATATATATATATATATATATATATATATATATATATATATATATATATATGAAGAAATATAGTCTTATAAGGTGAGCTATATTTATGGGATAAAGTGCTCAATATCAGAGATAGAGCGTGTGTAGATATAAAAGTGAACATAGAAGTCAACACTTAGAGGCGACAGTCTGTTTCATGCTATATGCAATCGTCAGGCCACGTGTGCTGTTCTCTCTCACACGTGGCCTGACGATTGCATATAGCATGAAACACACTTTCGCCTCTAAGTGTTGACTTCTATGTTCACTTTTATATATATATATATATATATATATATGTGTGTGTGTGTGTGTGTGTGTGTGTGTGTGTGTGTGTGTGTGTGTGTGTGTGTGTGCTCAGCAACACATACATCACGGAGCATACTGCCATCATGGAGCATTTTATAAATAATCCAAATTGTGTCACCAATTTCAGCACAGACACTTTTACCATTCTTATTCGTGCTGACTCTTTCTTACAAACAAGGAAACAATCTATGTCAAGTCCAGACAGCCCTCCCTCTGTAAACAGTGAATGCCCGTTAGGGATTGACGTTATTTCAATCTTATTGTTCGGCCTTTCCAACATGTATTTTATATTACATGCATTTTTATTCTCTCGATTCCAGCTTTGTTGAGTGAGTGCGAGTCCAGTAGGCTGTTTTTTTGTTCTTTTTTTCATGAACGGTAAAGTCAGTCTTGCCCTTTTTATTTCCATAATAAAGTTCTGTACCCTTAAGAAAATTATTTTATATATATATATATATATATATATATATATATATATATATATATATATGTCGAGAGAAAGAGAGCGAGAGAGGAAGATTAGAAAACAGAGAGAGAGAGAGAGAGGTAAGGTCGATAAAAAAGATACAGCAATGTTTTGAGAGAGCAGGGTCGAAGAGAAGAGAATGAGAATATTAATGAGTAGGAAAAGAGAGAGAGAGCGGGGAGGGAGAAAGGGAGAGAGAAAGGGAGTAAGTGAGAGAAGATTAATTGAATGAACTGGAGATGCGTGTTGAGAAAAGAAAGAAAAACTTATAGAGTGAGAAAAGAGAGATAACGAGCGAGAGAGGTTGAAGACACACACACACACACACACACACACAAAAAAAAAAACAATGAAAATACGGTAAATCCTGATAGCAGCAAAAAACAAAAAATGACCGAGAGAAAAAAACAAAACAAAAAAAAAAAACGGTCAAACGGACAGCCAAACAATAAAGAAACAGGAGAAAGAAAATAGAAAAGAAAACATCTAAGAATAAAAAAAAAAGAAAAGAAAAAATAACGAAATCAAAATCGAGCCAAATAGAATTTCCTCGATTGAGCAAATGTCCGCAGGGGAGCTGATGTCCAGTCTGCTCTCATCAGCCGGACAGAGCCATCGAAGCGGACAGTGAACTGTCCATATGAAGCGAGGGCGGTATAACTATAACAGGTGGCATTTGCAGAATAAGCATCGGTAATTTTCAGATATACTTAATTCCAATCCATCTTTTCTGTTTATTTGTTCCTCCCAAAGGCAGATACCATTAAGTTAAGGCGTCAAGGTGTCGGGGGAGAGCCTTTCTGGATAGGATAGGTTTTGTTGGCGATCACTGGCTTGAGTAGTCCCTGGACAGTCCGTGTTGCCTGCTCGACCAAAAGGCATATCGATTGAATGATGGTCAGAGATGATAATCACTCAGATATTTCTTTTTAGATGGATGGCTGTTTTTGTTCTGTAATGATTTTTTTTTTTTGAGTTCGTTTTCTGTTTACGTTTCGGGTACTAATGGCTGGCCACTGTGGGAGACAAATTCAGGACTTTGTAAACACCATAAAATACGAGATCGCTTGACCGGAATAGTGTATATTAGGCTGGTGCAAAAATAATGACGTACTGATGTCGTTTTTTGACGTACTTTTTAACGTCAAAAAACGACATCAGTACGTCATTATTTTTGCACCAACCTAATATTTACACTCTATTTGGTGTGAGCCCCAATAGCACTCGTACATAGATCCGTTCTATTTCAGTAATCACACGCACACAGATCTAGGCATGCATAAATACACTTGCCAATTCAAATCTTCAATTCACCGCTTCATTCAGATCATTGTTCTTTACAATTTGCTCTGTGGTGTGAACTCACATCACGTTGAAACACTGGTCACCGTAGGAATTTTTAAAAAAAATCGAGTTCACCTCTAGCAAGGCAGTAAAGCCGCTAAGACACAAGAAGTGGCTGGGTATGTAGAATTGGAAAACAGAAACATTACTAAAGAGCGAGAAGAAAAGAAGTGCAATCAGAAGGACAGTAGATAGCGATTGACACTGCATTTAAATTTTGGAAGTTGGCTGGAAATCATAGAGCAGGCAGAGAGTTCCACAAGCGAGAAAAGAAACTGCTAGCATAGAACTTACGGTTCACTTGTAGAGACCTCTTCTCCAGGCTAGTACAGCGCTCAAATTCAAAAAGCCAAGGTACCTTGCCAAAAATCTCTTCCGAAGAGTTGCCACGAAAATATTTATAGAAAAATGAACAGGGAAGCAACTTTACGGCGGTGTGAGAGCAGCGGAATCGGAGACGCCATATCAGGACCAATAACTAAATAATTCTTTACATTTTATCAAGGATCTCTAGATATATAGCAGGAGCACCGGATCATATATGGCAGCAATATTCTAAACATAGTCGAATCGTAGACTAATAGATATGTAAGATAGATTCTGGCGATAAAAAGTGTCTAGCACGACAGAATGAACTAATCTGATACAGCTGATCTAGCAATGGGTTCAGCATTATCTTTCCACTACACGTTGAGAAAGTTATCCCGAGAAGGCGCAACGAGTCGTTTTCCTGGTGGTTAGCAACAGCCATACTGATGGATGGCAGAAAGGAATTGCTCAGGTGATTAATACAAAAAATAACTATTTAAACAAGAAATAAATGAACGGAATTCACATATATTTAAAAAAAAAAAAAAAACTTATAAAACCCCCAAATATTCAAGAAACATATGTGTCCTGTTGATGCCACCGGAAGTGACGTAGCTACATCATCTTTGGGCGCTCAATACCGAAAGATTGAGAAAAGAAAGAAAAGTAATAGTGGTGGATTCCGGGATGAAATCCGGTCTCAAATAAATGACAAAAGCAGGAATGAAATATAGCAAATAAATGTATTGACGTAATAATCCTTCTGAGTCTACGTGCTCGCAACTGTGACTCCTACAAAGCGGTTACCTCACACCCTCACTCTCTGACTCTCTCACTGTCTGACTTCCGGGCAGCAGTACAAGTATACACTAGGTGGGTGGACCCCTTAACTATAATAATGAGAGAGAAAATTATGAAAAGAAGAAAATAACCACTACATCCTACACATGTGCACATACAGGCGTACACGCACACGCAGGCACGTTCGCATACACATATACACACGCACGCTTGCGTACGCACACATACACAGAGAAGAAAAAAATAAAAAGTGCATAAATTATTTCATTTTAACTTAATATAAAAATAATGCAAATGACAAAATCAAGAGGGATTTATTGATATCTCCTGACGGGTGGACCGAACGATTACACAAAGGTTTGTCTACGAAATTCTGGAACAGAGATGCTGAATATAGCATTAAGCTGCTAAGTGACAAATTTTGTACTAATCACACACACAAACACACACGCGCGCGCGCATATATATATATATATATATATATATATATATATATATATATCGCGTTTATTTTGGAAGCATTTTTTCATTAAGTCATGTCTCATTGAATGATTTAGACAAGTTTTGTTTACTTATTTTAAATAGGATCCTCTCATACTCACGGATAAGTTTCTTAATATTCGTATTAGAAGAGAAAAAGTTATTAGGTTTGTGCAAAAATAATGACGTAAAAATGTCGTTTTTTGACGTACTTTTTAACGTCAAAAAACATTATTATGTCATTATTTTTGCACCAACCTAATATCATGTTGATACATATTCCTTTATTCCGAATACTTTCGACAATATCAAAATGTCATCATCAGAGTGTTTTTTTCTAAGACAAAATTGTTTTGTTCATCTGAAAGGTATATTTTTTAACTGTGAAGTAAAAAACGCTAAGGTTATATACTCTACCAATAAATACATTTCCTAGTAAAAAACAAATTAATTACATACTGTACTAAATTCATTATATCCAATTTAATCATTCGTAATGTCTCTTCCCAATCAACTAACGTGTTGCAGAAAACCGATATTATATATAAATTTAAATGTGCCTTGGGAGATTGTATCTCGAACAAAAAAAAATAATATATATGTTGGTCATACTATTACTACGTTGTCTCGACGGTTGAATTTTCATTTGAATGATGCATCAAACATATCTAAACATTTGCAACAGCATGCCTATCCGCATTCGCAATTTAGGAAAATTCTTGCTGAAAATACATCGATACTTTTTCATGAACATAATAAAGATAAACTAAAAATTCTTGAAGCCATCGATATTAAAAAAATTGAAACAACCCTTAATAAATTAATTATGAATACTGCTCAAATGTTTTAAGATGCTTACAAGAAATAGTTTAAAACATCTCGGTTTTAACTAATAGTTTGTTTAAAAAAAAACGTATGGACATTTTAAAACTTAATTACCTCCCCTGATGTTTACATCGTTAAATTTAAATCATAAAGTAATAGCCGTAGCCTTTCTCACTTCTCAGTTGAAACATTTTAACTTTCTGATGAACACAACAATTTTGTCTTAGAAAAAAAAAAAAAAAAAAAAACACCCTGATGATGACATTGTGCAAATGTCGAAACAATTCAGAATAAATGAATATCTATCAACATGGTAATTTTTCTCTTCTAATACGAATACTGAGATGTCTTGTCAATGATATTTTCAAATCTATTTTCACATTGAATCCTTTTCTCTTTTAAAGAAAAGCAGAGTTCATGCCTTTTGGAGCTTAGAAACAATTTGTGGTGTTTATTTTCGAGATTTTTTGCTCTTTTTGCATTTTTGCTCTCGGAAATTGCGTTAATCACTTTTATGAATATATTCGGTATATAAGACGCAGTAAACTTGCTCCTGTAACGGCATGATGAGATATTTAAGCTCAGAACGTTAATGAATAGGGTAAAAAGCTAGGAATCTACAATGAAAAACTGCGTTAAAAATTCGTCTTATAGACGGAAAATGCAATAAATGCCTTTTTAAGTCTGTACAATATCAGCACAAATTAATAGAGATACCAAAGAAAAGATATATCCGACAGAATAGATATATCAGAAACGCTACTTGGTTTCAGTGAGAAAATGTATGAAAGAAAATTACACCCTGTCAATACCTCATAAATAATGGAATATTCCGTATTGATTGCATGGCAAAAACTATCAGTGACGCAGTTTCCAGTGAGAAAATGAACGAAAAAAAAAAAAAAAAATAAGGAAAAAGGAGAGATAAACTAGGTGATGACACTTTCTTGTGTTTGACGTCTATTACGGTAAAATGGAAAAAAATAAAAGAAAGAAAGAACTTGTAATTCAAACGAATGATTTATTTTTTATGGAAATATTTTGGCTAGCAGTTGCCAGTCTTGGTCACACTTTAATTTGAGTACAAAGAATTTCGAAACGCTTAAGAATTTAAATCAAGGAAAACAAACCGAGTTAATGACATTTGATACGTAAAAGCAAGTCGAGGCATAAAAAAAATTCGGTTTGTCTTCCTTGATTTAAATATATAAGCGTTTTTAATTTCTTTGTACTGTTTTACTCAAATTAAGAGGTGATCAACACTGGCAACTGCTAGCCGAAATATTTCCATAAAAAAAAATAAATCATTTGTTGGAATTACAAGTTTTTTATTTCTTTTAATTATACAACGAAATTTGAAATATTTTTCCTTAAAAAAAAAAAAAACGATCATTATTTATACTTATCATTGTCATTGCAATATTTTGTTAAGTTTAAATATTACGGGTGGTGCAAAAATAATGACGTAATAATGTCGTTTTTTGACGTTAAAAATAGGTCAAAAAACGATATTATTACGTCATTATTTTTGCACCAACCTAATATTTGAGGGATTCATATGTTTATTATTGATATGTTTGCATAATTAACAATATATATTATATTGTCAAAAAGACAGAAAATTTTCCCCCAGATTGTTTGATTATCACAAAAGTAAATAAAAAACCTTTTTTCCAATAAAGAAACACTATGATTAATTCAATGAATATATATATATATATATATATATATATATATATATATATATATATATATATATATATATATATATTATGTCGTTTTTTGACGTTAAAAATACGTCAAAAAACGACATTATTACGTCATTATTTTTGCACCAATCTAATATTTACCAATGCCATAGAGAAATTTCCACGGATATTTTATATTCGTAGAACTCACCATGGCCTAAAATTAAGAATTAACTATTATGAGAAAATTTAAATAGCGAAACCGTGCATTTTTCACAGGGATTTCTAGTACAAGTATAAATTGCCAGCAGCCATATATACACATACACAAAATTTTCGGCGCCGAGATTTAGAAGCTTTTCGGATTTGAACACGCGCATGCGCACAACAATTTCAAGAAAGAGAAAAAAAATG
Source organism: Acanthosepion lycidas (assembly GCA_963932145.1). Classification (NCBI taxonomy): domain Eukaryota; kingdom Metazoa; phylum Mollusca; class Cephalopoda; order Sepiida; family Sepiidae; genus Acanthosepion; species Acanthosepion lycidas. The sequence goes on along the minus strand of OZ010610.1, from coordinate 72,076,557 downwards.
ACGAATTTGAAAATAAAGAGAAGGCGAACCGATGTCGGTCGTCCGTCTGACAAATCGCCATAACAAAATTAGATTCAAATCTCCAATAAATCAAACTGGTTTCCAACGGTGAAATTGCCAGGCTATGGTGGACGTGACAAATGCCCATTTAGTAGCCACATCTTCGGCCCTATGCCATCAAATGTGCCATTAATATCGACTAACTTTTATTGTGGCGCGCCACCGGAGCTCATTGGTAACACTATTCGTAACGCCCTAGGTGGAATTAGCTTAAAAGACCCGAGAAAGCTACCAGAGCGTAGATATTGATGAATATATTTTTTTATTGGACTAAGTTTGTTTTATTTCCCTTAGACGTAACTTGGTACGTTATTTTAAAAGATTTTTTTAAAACTTTACTTCATCCAAAGATGACTTCCATATTTTACGGCATGTAAGGCACATTTTCTTTTTTACTAAAAATATCTTTTAAATTTTAGGTCTACTAAATTTACTAATTACTAATTTTTTCTTGATTTTGCCCTGCTTAAATTAGGGTACGTTTTATGCACCCGTTGCTCTTATATGCCGTCAAATAAGGTAACTCATATTTTAAAGCGTTAAAAATAATAATAATCGTAAGTTTGATTTAAACATTAGCATCGACTTATATTTTAGACTTCAAAAAATCAGGAACAGAAACAAACGTATCTAGATATATAAGAAAGAGAGAGAGAGAGAGAGAGAGAGAGAGAGAGAGAGAGAGAGGGAGTGCATTTTAGAAAATGCCTACTTTATATCTGTCTATATTTCTGAGATGAGGTATTATGTACACTATTTACATTATTCAGACTATTGTCCTCATCTTTGTTTCCATATTTATTACAACGTTTCGGCCGTTGTACGCTCCGACCTTCTTCAGGTGTTTGGAATGTCGAACTGAACCCTTTCTTTCGCTCACTGGGGTAGACTGTTCTAGTTCCACGTGCCATGTTTACTGGATGTCGGTTCTCCCCTGTTAATTCCCCTCTGAAAGTTCTCCACTGCCGTAACCGGGTATTGAACTCACACTCTTTGCGTCCTGTCACGCCTTTATCCACTGTGCCATGCATCCTTGATAACTGACATCCATGTAAATAATGTCTACTTTATATTTAAAGGAATTCCTTGGTTAATGAGTCTAATTTCTACATCGGTATCTATAATTTTAGCGTACTAAAACGCATTAATCGAATGCGCGTTAATCGAGGGATGCCTGTTGTTCTGTTGTTTTCTACAAGTAATTTTGAGCAACACAGCCATTTTCATGAACCACACAAACACCACATGCAGACATCACATGAAGCCACTACTTGATATTTTTTTTGAGTTTATTTACAGTTTCGATTAGTATTTTTTTTTCGAAAATTGGAAAAATATGCTCAAAATTAAATGGCCAGATTTTGTCTGTTGTTTGTATCAATATTACTGCTTAAATATACAATACGCATGGCTGAACACTCGTATCCTAGGATACCTGACATTGCAGACGCCAAGTTAGGCATATTTCTGTTCAACACCCACAGAGCCTATTTGTGGTTTATACAGTAACAATGCTGAACATAGAATAGTTATAGTTTCTGGGAGACAGCGTGTTATCTAGCGTATGAACAGCCTGAAGAAGGTCAGGAAGCTCAAACCCATCTACCGAATTTCACTCCCAATGTTTGGATCAGTCTGTGTTATGGTTTATATATATATATATATATATATATATATATATATATATATATATATATATATATATATATATATATATATATAAAGGAAACTCGGATGAGTTTCAACACGGAAAATGTGAATTTAGCGATGCAATATCGAGTCTAATTAGTTTCCACTTCGTCACCGTTGGTGCAGTTAATATGACGTTTGCCTCATATCGTGACTGGGCGGGGTTCAATACTCGGTGGTGGATGAGCACTGCCGATGAGTCCCAAATATAGCTCCAGTGCTTTCTGCATACTGTTCAGGTTTCTTCTCGGATAAATGAATTACTTAATTATAATTATCTCAAATCCTCCTTAATTTCTATCATATATATATATATATATATATATATATATATATGAAATGAGAACGAATCGAATATAAACTTTGGTAACATTAATTTCAAAGAGGTCTCAATGCAAAAAGCAGTGCATAAATCTTTATGTAATATCCAAAAATAAAGTATATATATATATATGTGTATATAATCAAGAATATATATATATATATATATATATATATATATCCTTGATTACCTGCTAATAGATGTCGTGAGGTAAGAAAGCAAAAACATTTATTATTATATTAAATTTATATATATATATATATATATATATATATATATATATATATATATATATATATATATATATGTATATATATACACTGTATTTCATGTGTTTGCATGCGAGTGTGTATATATATACGTGATATATACATTGTATTTTATATGTTGGTATGCGAGTGTGTGTATATATATATATATATATATATATATATATACGTGATATATATATATATATATATATATATATATATATATATATATATATATATATATATATATATATATATATATATATATATCCCTGATTACCTGTTAATAGTTGTCGTGAGGTAGGAAAGCAAAAGCATTTATTATTATATTAAATTAATATATATATATATATATATATATATATATATATATATATATATACTGTATTTCATGTGTTTGTATGCGAGTGTGTATATATATACGTGAGTATATATATATATATATATATATATATATATATATATATATATAAAGAAATATAATCTTAAGGTGTGCTGTATTTATGGAATAAAGGGCTCAATATCAGAGATAGAGCGTGTGTAAATATAAAAGTGAACATAGAAGTCAACACTTAGAGGCCTCTAAGTGTTGACTTCTATGTTCACTTTTATTTATATATATATATATATATATGTGTGTGTGTGTATATATTTATATATATAAATTTAATATAATAAAATTTAATGATTTTTTTCCTCACCTCAACTATTAGCTGATGATCAAATATGATGAAGGAAAGAATTTGCTTTCATTTAGATTTTATGCAATGTTATAATTTTTTCTTTTCAGATGATAAATGATATAAAAAATGTCCAATTGTTCTTTTTATTCGAGCGCTTTCGGCTATACATTTAGCCATTTTCAAGGTTGAAATATATTAACTGTTAACAAGAAATAGATTATTGTATGTATGGATTTATATAATGAATTCATTTTCAAAACACCGTCAAGATATTGTATCCATGTTCATAGTTGATATTATTAAGTGTTGTTTTTGTTTTTATTAATCATGCTTCCATTATTTTTAGTCTTTTTTTTACATGTAGAAAAATTCTATTATATTTGCGTTGTCCGGATCTGTGTTACGAATAGGGTCAAGCAGGTCTTTATGTGTATTTAAATGTGAATTAATTGAGCTATGAATAGAAAGATATAGTGTGAGTATTCTTGCCAAACACGTTGTAGTTTGGCCTATATAATTGTTTACGAATTTTGATTGATCAGGAATACAATTCCTGAATGGACATTTAAATTTGTAAATAATATTTGTACTATTTAATTGTTCTAAGAGGTGAATTATTATTTCTACCGATTTGTGGCTTTTAAAGTTTTGTAATAAATAATTAGAATAATATTTTTGCTATTGTGAACTATTGTTGTGTGTGTATATATATATATATATATATATATATATATATATATGAAGAAATATACTCTTAAGTTGTGCTATATTTATGGGATAAAGTGCTCAATATCAGAGATAGAGCGTGTGTAAATATAAAAGTGAATATTGAAGTCAACACTTAGAGTCGACTGGCTGTTTCATGCTAGACGCAATCGTAAGGCCACCTAGCATGAAACAACCTGTCGCCTCTAAGTGTTGACGTCAATCTTCAGTTTATATATATATATATATATATATATATATATATATATATATATATATATATATATATATATATATATGTAAATATTTCTCAGTATTATTTGGTAGTAAAAGACAATATGTATAAAGGAGAAAAGACAATAGGAAACTGTAGTTTTAGCCAACGCATTTCGTCCATTGTGAACTTTTCCAAGGCAAAAACGAAATGAATTTATTGAAACAATGTATCTATAAATAATAAACAAAATGCCGTTAGAGACTATAAGAATTTAGAAACGCTATTGTATATTCATATGATCAACTGGAAAATGACGTCAATTACTTTATGTTTGAAGAGAATAATTTCCCATGTAGAATTAATCTTTGTATATTTGTGTTGACGGATTCAACCGCTTTCTTTTGATTTCTTGATATATTATTTGTTGTGTACTTTAGATTGGGAGAGTAGTGATTCTGTAAGGTAAGGTGATATTGGGGCAAAACCTGGGCGTAGATTAATATTTGGATAATATTCAATAGCAGCACTCTCGAGGATTTATTTATTTAATCAAATGTTTTGGGAATTAGGATAATCCCGGGATTGAAAATCTGGCCTTCATCTGGAACTTAAACATCCAGCATTGCGTTATGTGTCGGGTGAGGCGGGAACCTTCAAAATTTCTAATTTTAAATAAGTGAAAAGAATTAGTGATTTTAAAGTCCACAGGAGCGAGCTTAATTATATATATATATATATATATATATATATATATATATATATATATATATATATATAATTTTTTATGTCACTTCAGTATAAGGTTAAAATTGTGCAGTTGAAAATCACAAGGAATTTATTTTGACAAGAGTTCGCTGAATATTACGCGTCAGTTATTTAATTTCTCGCTTCCATTTCTCTGTCATTTTTCTTTATCTTGGTCTTTCTCTCTCTCTCTCTCTCTCTCTCTTTCCCTTTCTCGTACAGACAGGCTCACGCACACGCATGCACATGCAAACATACCTATGTTATATATACATGAAGTGGCCCACAAATCAAATCGAGATATGCCGTTAAATGAAATGCGGAGCTTATCAGGTGCAGTGAACGCATGCGCAGTTCAAAACGGAGTCTAATTTTGCTTCAGGCCAAGCAAAAACTCATGAATTTATGAATAAAGAACGGCCGCTCTGAGGACACTCCTAAAGTTTTAATTAATCAAGGGAAGGATACTGCGAAAGATGGTCACAAAAATAAGAGGTTGAGTTGCTCTCTGTATGTACGAAGTAGCATATATGTATATATTTTTTTTTTACTTCAAAATATTCATACATTGAAAGTAAGAATGTATTCTCAAGTGGTTAAGAATACGGTCTCTTTTTTTCCTCTCTTTTTCTTTTCTCTTTTTCATTCGTCTATTTTTCATTCCCCATTTTTCATTCCGCTCTTTTTCATCCCTTTCTTTTTCATACCTCTCGTTTTCATTCCCCGTTTTTCATTTCCCTCTTTTTCGGTCCCCTCTATTTCATACCTCTCTTTTCATTCCCATCTTTTTAGTCTCCTCTTTTTCATTCCGCTCTTTTTCATACCTCTCTTTTTCATACCCCTCTTTTTCATTCCGCTCTTTTTTATACCCCTCTTTTTCATTCCGCTCTTTTTCGTACCTCACTTTTTCATTCCGCTCTATTTCATACCTCTCTTTTTTATACCCCTCTTTTTCATTCCGCTCTTTTTCATACCTCTTTTTTCATTTCCCTCTTTTTCATTCCCATCTTTTTCATTCCCCTCTTTTTCGTACCTCACTTTTTCATTCCGCTCTTTTTCATGCCTCTCTTTTTCATATCCCTCTTTTTCATTTCCCTCTTTTTCATTCTCATCGTTTTCATTCCTCTCTTTTTCGTACCTCACTTTTTCATTCCGCTCTTTTTCATACCTCACTTTTTCATTCCTCTCTTTTTCGTACCTCACTTTTTCATTCCGCTCTTTTTCATTCCTATCTTTTTCATTCCCATCGTTTTCATTCCCCTCTTTTTCGTACCTCACTTTTTCATTCCTCTCTTTTTCGTACCTCACTTTTTCATTCCGCTCTTTTTCATACCTCTCTTTTTCATTTCCCTCTTTTTCATTCCTATCTTTTTCATTCCCATCGTTTTCATTCCCCTCTTTTTCGTACCTCACTTTTTCATTCCCCTCTTTTTCATTCCTCTCGTTTTCATTGCCCTCTTTTTCATACATGTCTTTTTCATTCCCTGTTTTTCGTTCCCCTGTTTTTCATTCCCATCTTTTTAGTCCCCTTCTTTTTCGTTCCCCTCTTTTTCATACCTCTCTTTTTCATTTCCCTCTTTTTCATTCCTCTCGTTTTCATTCACATCTTTTTAGTCCCCTTTTTTCGTCCCCCTCTTTTTCATACCTCTCTTTTTCATTCCCCTCTTTTTCATTACCCTTTATTTTTCTTTCTCTTTTTTTTCAATCTTTTGCTTCTTCTCTTTTTCACTCCTCTGTTTTTTCCCTCTTTTTCTTTCTCCCGTTTTTCTTTTCTTACTTTTTCTTTTCTTTTCTTTTTGTTCCTTTGTTCTTTTCTTTCCCAATTTTACGCCTTTCCTTATTTTTCCCTGTTTTCTTTCCATAATTTTTTCTCGTTTTTTTTTTGTTTCCGATGATTTTCTTCACTTTTCTTTCCCTTATTTTCATTCTATTTTTCTCTTACCACTCTTTTTATTTTCCCCCTTTTTTACATTTTTTCTTTCCTACCTTTTTCTCCCTCTCTTTTCTTCTTCCCTTTCTGCTTCCTCACTTCTTTTTTTCTACTCTTTTCTCTCTTTTACTTTCATCTCTTTTTCTTTCTCCTTTTTTATATCGTCTTCATTTATTTTACCTTTACTGTCTGTTATTTTCTGTCAGTGTTATCTTCCTTTCCACACACACAAGCACTTATATATATATATATGCCGAGTTCGAATTCCAGTCGAATCCATTACATTCACTTACGTGCTAATACCCTCGGGAAAGGCATGAATCCTCTTCTTCTCCCTCCAGCTACGGGTAAAACAGACTGGGTTCTATAGCCTTGGATGGCAACTGGTCTAGGAGAAGGACAACTCTGAATTCAAAACCTGTGGAGGATCGTTTGGGGACCCTGTGGCATTCGGTGCACCAGGTCTCTGTATTCGTCCCTCCAAAAAGTGTGGATGTTACTGCACGAGGCCTTCACCACTATAATCAAATCTCATGTGCCGGTGTCTGGCTGTCGGTTTCCTGAAAACTGATCTACTTGACCCTCATACGTCGAATCTCCACGGGAGAGTCTTATATCTATCTATCTATCTATCTATCTATCTATCTATCTATCTATATATATATATATATATATATATATATATATATATATATAATAATGATGGACTCTCCGGTCGGTTTCGACATATGCAGATCTGACTGCTTAGTTGATTCACTTATGAAATTTTGTGCGATAATCTTAAGTGACATTTCATACCCGCTAGTGATTTACAAAGGAGGCCACATATGGAGCAAGTGTGAGGTTTGTGAGATGAGATCACTATTAGATTGGCTGACCTGTTAGATCTTGCTCACGCTTCGTGAAGATGATTCAGACAAGTAGATTGAAAATTGCAGAATCCACTAATACACGTTGATCTCCATTCTACCCGCTCCCAGGCTAAGCGCTCAAGTGTGTCATGTAGTATATTGACTGCTGACAAGTTGCTTTTCAGCTTGTCTTTGTATCTTAGCCATTGGCGTCCTACATTCCTGTAGCCCTGTATATATATATATATATATATATATATATATATATATATATATATACACACACACACACACACACACACACATATATATATATATATATATATATATATATATATGTAACAGCGCTTCCCTTTGCGAGGGGTGTTTGATTGATTTGAACCTTTTAAAAACCTTTATTCTACATTGAACATCATCACCTGATAAGACACCAGAGGTGTTGAAACAAAATGGCTATTTTTGTAGTGATTTTATAACATATTTATGTTATAATTTTCGAATAAATAATTATATATATATATATATATATATATATATATATATATATATATTGAACGATAAAAAAAATTAAAAAATTAAAATCTTCAGACACACTGGGTTGTAGATTAATATTATTTCGTTTTTTTTTTTTATTATTCCATTTAGATTCCTCGACTGGTTTCGGCCGAAATGGCCATCATCGGGAAGAGAAGTATTTATGCTTCCTGCTAGCTCTAAACTACAGAAATGAAAATATATATATGTTAATTTCAGAAAACTTTCGTGACGAAAATAAATGTAATACCGGTCGAAAGATGTTATTTTTTTAAAATCCATTTTGCAATTTTTAAAAACAAATATCGCGTCATTCAACGATTAGGTAGTAAGATAATACTTTATTAAATCTGTTAGCGAAGTGAATACACCATTAATTACATTAACTTTACAGATGTATTCTTTGTATGACTGCATGTTTATAATATATGTGTGTATGCGTGTGTGTGTGTTAAAATATACTTTTAGGGTATATTTATGTATTAAAGAGCTCAAAATCAAGGATAGGGCGTGTAGAAGTATAAAAGTGGGGACTGAAGACAATATGGCGACAGTTTGTTTCAAACGCCCAGACAATATGAGGTGGAGCTGAAAAGTTATCTACCCACTCGTAGAAATGATATAAACGGAGAGAAATCTGTGCCTAAAAACAGAGAAAAATGAAAGGGTTATATACGCAAATCATTCGGCTGCGACATATGTCATTTCCGTTTTGGGGAACCGATTCTCATGACGAATGTATCATTGTAACTACTAATTATATATGACATTCAATAACAGCATTTGCAAGGCACTAAGGAAGTCTTAAAGAAAATGGCAACATAAAATGTAAGGGAAAGCCAGTTGTAATTCCTTGGAAACATCATGAGGAAAAATGGCTTGGAAAACTTTACCCACATGGGACATACTGAGACAGTTTGGTTGTTAGCAAAAGGGGCAGACCAAAGTGCGAATTGCAGATCGGAGATGCCAAAATCAAATAGGTGTGGAAATTTAAATATCCGGGATTTATTTTAACAGTGGACGGAAAGTATGACACTGAAATCCGAAGCTAATCCGAGTACTAAGAAATTTAAACACTTCGCTAAAAACAAGGAAAATAGTACTAAAGTGTTACGTGATATCTGTCGTCCTGCTTGACAGTGAGTTCTGGACAATCTCCTCAAGGATGAAGAAAAGACTTGAAGCAAAAAAGAGAGAGAAAAGTGTATGAAAGTGTTACGCGATATCTGTCCTCCACTGTGATAGTGAATGCTGGACAATCTCCTCAAGGAGGAAGAAGATACTTGAAGCAACTGAGAGAAAAAAAAAAGAGTATAACTGTTACGTGATATTAGTCCTCTTGTATTTGTTCTGTTTTATTACAATGAATGCTGGACAAACTCCTCACAGATGAAGAAGAGACTTGAAGCAACAGAAATAAAGAAAAGTGTACTGAACTGTTATCTAATATCAGTCCTCCTATATGGTAGTGAATGCTGGACAATCTCCTTAAAGATTAAGAAGAGACTTGAAACAACAGAAACAAAGAAAAGAGTACGTTAATATCAGTCTACTTATATTGACAGTGAATGCTGGACAATCTCTTCAAAGATTAAGAAGAATCTTGAAGCAAGAGAAATGTGGTTCTACAAAACGATGTTAGGAATACCATGGACCGAACATGTGAGCATCGACGAAGTTTTAGAGAAAATGGACGTAAAAAGGAAACATTCATAATATCAGGAAGATACAGTAGAGGTTTCTGGGGCATATAATGAAGAAAGAGTGCTTGGAAAATCTGATACTCACAGGACAAGCAAGTGAATCTGGGAAACGCATCACATGATATGCTTAGTGACCTTGAGTAAATGGATAGCCGAACAGGAGAAATAGCAGAAGGACAAAGTTTGTTAAGAGCTGCAAGAGACGGGATGTTGTGGAGAGACATGACATCTAATGTCCCTCGGAGTCGTAACTTTAAAAGTGCAGTGCAGACATTTTGTTCCTTCCTGTGAAACAAAACTAATCAAATTCACATGTATCCCATGTAGTTGTACACCAATGGGCTGAAAAGTTCATAGGCTGATCAAGATACCCTCATGGAATGTGACCAAATCAGGTTTATTTTTCAACATAGACCTGTGGTTCATGCACTTCTTCCATCAGTGTGTAGTGTTTGGGTTTCATTAGTGAAGAAGCTTTGATCCATTTAAAAAAGGCATCAACGGCAGACATGACGTCATCTTTAAATGCTTACCAGCCGAGTGATTTTTTCATGTTGGGCAACAGATGATAGTCAGGTGGGACCAAATCAGGAGAATAAGGAGGGTGGTCAACCAGTTCAAAGCCACAGTCAGACATTGTGCCATATCTAAACTATGCTTAGAAATCACGATCTGCTCCTTCTGCCGTCAATGAGTCCTTTGAGTGTTAATTTCTCTAAACACTCTTTCCTCGTGTTATTTTCGTTAGAACCTCGTCTCCGTTACTTTAGATTTTTTCTTCATATGTGAGAAGACTGTTCGATATTCACTGTCAGGAACTTTGTAAATACTGACTGTACTTATATGAAAACACATCATCATTTATTCAGCGCATTTTGCCCTGCTCTGGTTTCGAGCAGCAATAACAAATCCTGCTAAAATAACCCAAAAAGAAAGAGCTATGGGGCAGCATGCTTCCCATCAGCAAATTAATACGCCAACTTTGACTCATTAGTTTCTGTTGGCGTAGCAAAAAAGAACAAGCTGGAAATGTTCTAATCTAGATACCCCCAATAGAAATACAACACAAGTTCTGTTGGGATTTTTGGGTACCCTGGTTTACTAGTCAGCCAGCTAAAATGAGCTGACTCATTTTATAGTTCACCAATAGAAGGGTTAACCAATCAGAAGGCTCAAAATATTCAATGCGACGTGTATAAAGGCGACCATGTTTTTCCCGAATATGCACTGCCAGCCTTTGATAAGTGCACCTCGACGTAGTGTAATGGCTAGAAAGCTTGTCTTGCTAGATCAATTACGACTGAGTAGTGAGTTCGATCCTCACTGGGTGCCCCATACTTTCGGCCTTGTGCCACATCAAAGCCGGGCTTAGAAAATCACGGCGATGCTCCGCTGAAGGGCTGAGTCTCGTTCGAGGAGGTTGACTGCCCCTGAACCCGTTTATACGCGTTCGAATAGGGAATATATTTGGACGAGCCTACGGGCTCGGAGATCCCACGTTAATCCCTTGTGGCGGGGTGGCTAGATATCACTGCCAGACTTTGATATCGGAGACTGAAGAATTACGGAACAGTTGCTGGTGGTATTGGCGATATAGTCAGATTCAGTAGAGTGTCTGACTTGTGAGTGTTAATCTTTAACGTTGTTTCATTAAACAGTTTACGTACTGCGCTGTATTCTATATTTATAGACTATGGTGAACATGATTAACAAGGTCGACCAAAGAAATTGTGCCCCTTTTAGTTTTTTTTCTTATCAATAGAAACCAAGATGGCGGGATTTTAAAACAATTGCAGTAATAAAATTTTGGGAATCAAAAATTACGGGTCCGGATCACTATTGAAAAGATGGGGCACACCTTTAATTAGTACGTTTCCTTATTATATATATATATATATATATATATATATATATATATATATATATATATATTTGAAGATAAAAGGAAAACTTTTCTTAGCCGACGCGTTTCGTCCTCTTATTGATCTTATCAAGGGAAATGTAAGTATTTTATTTTGCAACAAGTATTTATAAACAAAAGTATAAATGTTCTTAGCTTTTCAAATAAATTAAATTTAAGAAACGCTCATGAATATAGATAGATAGATAGATAGATAGATAAAAACTTGAAGCTTGGCTTCACTCTCACTGAACTAAAATGCAGATGCTATCCAGCCGAAATGATCACTGGTGCTGATCATCCCGCCGACAAGCAATGCAGGTTGTCCATCTAAAGGACGCAAAATCACTCCTTCACAACATCAAAATGTACCCTAGGAGAGTGGATTGTATGCAGGTGAACACAGAATTCATCTGTCCGAATCAAGATACATCGACTGGCATGAAATGTCTGAACAGAGAAAACATCAAGCAAGCAGACGACATCAGATGCCTGGGTATCTATATTGTCTCCACTGTGAATGATGTCAAAATCAGACTTGGAAAAGACTGGAGAGCGGTTAATGAAATGAACAAAATCTGGAAATCAAATCTACCGGAGAAACTGAAGAAAAACTCCTTGTATATGGCACCTTAACCTGGATACTAACAGCCAAACTGAAAAAAGAGGTTAGATGGCGCTTATACAAGAATGCTTCGCGCAACACTAAACAAATCCTGGAATGGTCGTCTAGTAAAGAAAGAGCTCTATGGCAACGTAACTCCCATCAGCAAATTAATACGCTAACAAAGATTAAGATTTGCTGTGCACTGTTCTAATTTAGATACCAGCGAATGGAAAACGAACACAAGGTCGACCAATGAATAGTGATTTTCTAAGTGCGGCTTAGATGTGGCACAAGGCCGAAAGTATGGGGCACCTATTGAGGATCGAGCTCACTATTCATTCGTAAACTGATGGAGCAAGACAAGCTTTCTAACTATTACACCACGTCGAGGTGCTCAGGTCGACCAATGAATATGTACATTTGCCATCTGATTGAAAACACCGGATGTAGACTGGATCTTCAAATGCAATGAACGAGAAGAATGGATGGCAGCATAGTGTCATGGGATTCTGAGACCTGATGGTCTCGACTAGCCTCCATCTCACAATAGTGGTTCATAGTGACATTCAAAGCAGAATAGTGCCTTGGGTTTCTGGAAAAGCTGAGGTTTCTCAGTCCCACCTTACAAAATTTAAAGAGGCAGGACATACAAAGCAGCAGTTGGTTGTGAATTCAGAGTTTTTCCTTTCCTATACTGGTTGCCAAACCAGGCTATTGGGACCAGTCTTACCCAAGGGTATTACGCTATTTAGATTGTTCGACCTATTGTAACTAAATTAAGATGAAAAGAAAATATTCTGTTTACATTATTCGGACTATTGTCCTCATCTTTATCGCCATATTTATTACAACGTTTCGGCCGTTGTACGCTCCGACCTTCTTCAGGGTTCGTTAGGGTTCAGTTCGACATTCCAACCACCTGAAGAAGGGCGGAGCTTACAACGGCCGAAAGTTGTAATAAATATGTCGACAAAGATGAGGACAATAGTCTGAATAATGTAAATAGTGTACATAATACCTCATCTCAGAAATATAGACAGATACTGAAGGTCCGAAACGTTGTAATAAATATGGCGACAAAGATTAGGACAATAGTCTGAATAATGTAAATAGTGTACATAATACCTCATCTCAGAAATATAGACAGATACTGAAGGTCCGAAACGTTGTAATAAATATGGCAACAAAGATGAGGACAATAGTCTGAATAATGTAAATAGTGTACATAATACCTCATCTCAGAAATATAGACAGATACTGAAAGGTCGAAACGTTGTAATAAATATGGCGACAATGAAGAGGACAATAGTCCGAATAATGTACATAATACCTCATCTCAGAAATATAGACAGATACTGAAGAGCCGAAACGTTGTAATAAACATGGCGACAAAGATAAGGACGATAGTCAGAATAATGTAAATAATGTACATAATACCTCATCTCAGAAACATAGACAGATACTGAAAGAAAATACTATTCAAATTATTGTTAATAATAATTTAACCGAGGCTGACATACGTGGACCAAGGAGAAAAAGCAACGTAAGCACGCATGTGAATGCAATAAACTCGACTGGAATTCGAACTTGGCTCGCGTATTCCTCAATCTGAGCCGCTATTCATCATGCCTCCATATGGAAAGAGAAAAGTCTAAAACTTAGTGATTGTTATGTTAGAATTTCGTGAAAATTTGATAATCTTTAATAATAATTCCAACACCTGTATACTGGTATTCGATAAAAGTCGTAATCATTCTTTAAATGAAAAAAAAAAAAAAAAAAGGAAAAAAAAAAACATGAAAATTGTTGTTTTTTTTAATTCTATGCTGGAATAAATAAACTGGAATTCTAAAATGAAATTTTATGCTAGAATAAATAAATTCGTATTCTGAGTATTTTTCATTTTAAAAATTATGACGGCTGTCAAGATCCAAAAAGCATTATTTATTTTTTTGGCGAACTCCAGCCGACAAGATAAATAGAGGCGAAACATTTTAACCAGCAAAATATGCAATGAAAATAGAAGCAAAATATTTGGCAGTAGATTGTTCGGATAGATAGACTGGAGTGATCATGGACAATGAGTTAGTTTGCATTTTGGGATAGATTGTTCTTCCTAAAGAGAACACTGTCTTGATGTCCCTAGACTAAATTTGATGTCCCCTTAATTTCTAAGAAAACATCATCTAACATTCTTTATTTTAACTTCTTCCTGAACTCGATCCTTAAATCATCATCTGCGGAGGAATCGACCGATATTTTTTTGTTTATCGTTTGTATCTTCATCATCGTTAGAGTATCAAGGAAAGAAAATAGCAAATTTACTGAAAGGCAGTTAATCTCTGAGCCCTAAACAAATAGGAACACTCACCAGACCCCAAGAAAGGGAAGTAAACGAAGGCAAAAGAATGACGAATACTTTAATAAGTTGAGGAAACTCTGGCTAATGATAGAAAAAAATAACAAAGAAAGATAGGACGATGCAGCAAAAACAGGAATGTCCCCAGCGCACACACTGTCAGTCATACTTTGTCGACTAAACGGTATCTTTGATGGATGGACTTATCAGTAGGATCGCGCTAAAAAGATGGTGCGTACCAAATTAACGAAGACAGATACTAATTCTACAAGCAAGAACGATAACACTTCTACAATTAATATAATAGCTACCATCACTACGCGTAGTGGACTCCAATTGCTATCGCAAACAAAGGCTTCGGTAACGACCGGACACTGTTTGGATTGAAATGGAATAGACGAGAACTGGGAAAGAGAGGTCACGGATAGAGGGTCAGTGGTGGACATATGGTGACTGGATTGATATTTTGGAAAGATGAGTGATGTGTAATCAGTGCCAGGAGAAGATTCTGCTTATCAAAAGCAAAAATTGGCGTTAAAATAATGTACTGAATGCTATTTAGATGAAAAGGGAGAATAACTGAAAGAGAAGGATCAAAAGAGAGATTGAAAAAGAAAGAAAAGAAAGGAGAGTGCATAACTTGAAAAAGGGGAGAAAAGGAAGAGTAAAGTGATATAGAGGGAAGAAAATAGAAAGATATTATAGATATTATCATTACACTTTCCAGAAAAGACGTTATGTTTAATAATATTTAACAATATTACGACAGTGTTATCAAGTTATAGATAATAAAAAAAGCAAGAATGCATAAAAAATTGTTGTAATATACAAGACGCTAATCTGGAACGTTTGCAATATATATTAGGTTGGTGCAAAAATAATGATGTAATAAAAAACGACATTATTACGTCATTATTTTTGCACCAACCTAATAAGACGCTCTTCTGGAAATATCGCAAAACAATGGACACTCTACTGGAAACGTTGCAAAATATTGAACATTCTTCTGGAAGTGTTGGGAAATATTTGACGCAAGATATTTGACACTGTTCTGGAATTATTGCAAAATATTTGGCGCTGTTCTGGAAGTGTTGCAAAAAGTTGGCCGATCTTGTGGAAGGGTTACAAAATTTTAGACTTTTTACTAGAAGTGTTGCAAAACATTTGAAGCTCTTCTGGAAGTGTCGCAAAATATTTGACGCTGTTTTGGAAGTGTCAGAAAATATTGGACGCTGTTAGGAAGTGTTGCAAAATGTTGGGCGATCTTGTGGAAAGGTTGTAAAATTTTAGACTTTCTACTAGAAGTGTTGCAAAACAGTTGAAGCTCTTCTGGAAGTGTCGCAAAATGTTACACTCTCTTCTGAAAGCGTCGTAAAATAATGGACGCTGAAATTGTTGCAAAATATTCGATGCTCTTCTGGAAGTGTTGCAATATATTGGACGTTGTTCCGGAAGTGTCGCAAAGTATTGGATCATCTTCTGGAAGTGTCGCAAAATACTGGACGCTTTTCTAGAATTGTCTCAAAATAGATGACGTTTCTCTGAAAGTTTTGCAAAATCTTGAAAGCATTTCTTGAAGTGTTGCAAAATATTTGACATTATTATCATTTTAAATGAAAGAACTGCATCTTACGATACCACCTTCTAAATATTAGCTTTTAACTGCTGTGTATATTTTAGCATTTCTTTGTTTTTCTCCCCAGTTCATGTAATTCTGCCTCAGTTCACTTATCGTTACTAGTAATTTGAATAGTATTTCCTTTCATCTTAATTTAGTTGCAACAATCCGAACAATGTAAATAGCGTAAATATTTGCAATGCGTCATCTCAGAAATATAAACAGATCCTGAAACCCGGAGCATTCATCGGCCGAAACATCGTGAATATAAAAATAAACACGAAGACAATAGTCCGAATGATGTAAATAGTGTAACTAGTTACAATACCTCATCTCAGAAATATGGACATATCCTGAAGAAGGCTGGAGCGTACAACAACTGAAACGTCGTGATGATGGCAATAAAGATTAGGACAACAGTCCGAACATTATAAATAATAGTATAAATACTTACAATATCTCATCTCAGAAATATTGACTGATCCTGAAGATCGATGCGTCGTGAATATGACAATAAACATGAGGTCAGTAGTCCGAACGATGTAAATAGTGTAAATAGTTACACTACCTCATCTCAGAAATATCGACAGGTCTAGAAGAAGGCCAGAGCGTAAAACGACCGAAACGTCGTGAATATGACAATAAACAAGAGGTCAGCAGTCCGAACGATGTAAATAGTGTAAATAGTTACAATACCTAATCTCAGAAATATAGACACATCCTGAAGAAGACCGGAGTATTCAACAGCCGAAACATCGTGATTATGACAGTAAAGATTAGGACAACAGTCTGAACGGTGTAAATAGCCTAAATACTTACAATATTTCGTCTCAAAAATATTTACAGATCCTGAAGAAGGCTGCAGTGTACAATAGCCGAAACGTCATCTCTGAAATATTGACAGATGTCCAAGAAAAAATTATAATTATGATAAAAAAAAAGACAGCTGACATAATGAAACGTAAAATGGAGACGATGAGGAACTTACTTAAAATGGTTTGGAGGAAATAGTAGAAAAAATAGACGATAAAGATGTCTGGAAAGTACATCAAAGAATACAGATAAAGTCCTTTTGAGAATTTCTTCATGTAATCGACACCTTAGGTCTATCGATTGTGCTTATACCTTTGCAACGAATCAGTCGATCCTGATTTACTTATGTGAATTGCGATGCCGAACTGGTCTACGTCCAATTCACACTCATGTCCAAGAATTCGCATGGTTACTATTTGTTTATTGTTTCTTTGGGTTTTATGGCATATCAACCACTGTGGGTTATTTAAATGCCAAATCCAGTTTATATGAATTTTAAATGCCTATTTTGTATGGAATAAAAAACGTATAGCTGGCAACATTATTCCTTTACAAAAAAACGTATAGCTGGCAACATTATTCCTTTACTAAAAAACGTATAGCTGGCAACATTACTTTTTTTACAAAAAAACGTATAGCTGGCAACATTACTTTTTTACAAAATATTGTTTCAAAAACTTAGAGCTGGCAATATTATTTTTCTGAAAACATTATCTGAGGCCTTGCTGTTGGATGCAGTTTATCGCCGTACCTAGGACGCGGATGTAGTTTATCATCATACCCAGGACGCGGATGTAGTTTACCGTCATACCCAGGACGCGGATGTAGTTTACCGTCATATCCAGGACGTCCATGGTTACCGTGAATGTCAAACCCGAGTCAATGGCATCGACCAGCAAACTAAACTGTGTGATTGTAGGTGTGATGGATAAATTATTGAATAATTTAAGTAAAAATGAAAATAACACTGTCGATTCATTTTAATAGATATTAACAAAATTACACAAAAATATCTTGAAATAAAGATGAAATTTATTCAGTAAAATCGCCACTGGATTCAACCACGGCTTCCAGACGATTTCGGAATCGCCTGCAACTCTTTTGGACGGTCTCCTTGTTTAAGTTGGAGAATTCTGCCACAATTCCTGCTTTCAGTCCATCTTTAATGTTACAAGGAGTATTGTTGGTCTCTCGCTCACCTGCGCCCCACAAATAATGATTAAGGAGGTTGCAGTTTAGGGAGTTAGCTAGCCAGATGTAAGGCGTGATGTGGTGGCAGAAATTGTTTTGGATGACATGACTGGGTTCTCCAGCTTGTATGCCATGATGCACAGCCATGTTGCCAGATATAGGGACTTCCAGCAGCCACCCTCTTCACACAGGGCAGCACAACCTCCTCAAGACATGATGTAGGCCTCCGTGTTGAGTCGAGCCCTCAGCGACAAATTCGGGAGTTCCTTTCTTATCAGAAGCATCAGAATGAGTTTTCCAAGCTGCTGTAACTGCGTGGTTACCATTAGACTCATCCAACTCTTTTCGCATCCTCTGCACTGTTCTCAAATTGACTCAGAAATAATCGTATTGGAGCTTCTGCTGCTAATAACAAGCAGTACAGCAAGCAGTTTCCAAATTTCTGGCTGAGTGAATTAAGTGAGGGTGCTCTTTTTTTTCTGACAAACGGTGCCCAACTGACCTTGCTATACTGTGCAGTTAACAAAATCAAAAACAAAAAATGCGCATGCACCAAATTAAAAATGTAAATGATGACAATTTACCCATCGCTTCCTGTAGTCGGAAGGGTTTACCAAACGTACAGGGTAACGCATCTCACCAATCCACCGGTACGAGTGGGCCATCGCCCAGTTACCGTGTGGTCGTAGGAGCTAGGTGAATGGCTTCTTAGAGGATGGACGTGCTACTCTCAACTTCCCCGGTGCAAACCATTCCACTATTTGGACTTGAATGTTACACTGAATCACAAGTACCTACTATATTACAGAAATAGGGTGTGGCGACCACAGCCTGCCAGTTAAATGTCATACATTACGTTACAAATTCATGACGGTCGTCTTCGAGTATAGAATCCAGAGGTCAGCAGTGAATATTTCGGAGACAGTAGGAAAGCGTAATTCAGGTTCGCAGTGGATATCGTGGCAAAGTAGCAGAGCGTAGTTCTTCCTTCTGTCATCTTCGTCTGACAAATTGGCTCTGGTCCCTCGGATAGGGTAAAACAAAAATGTCCGCCTTTATACACGACGGATACCATGTTCTGCGGCTTCTCATTGGTTAACCTTCTATTGGTAGACTATAAAGGAAGTTAAGTCATTTGGATTGGCTTATATATATAAAAAAAACCGTAACACATGATACATGCATGTGCGTTCATGTCTCATTCGATTCATGGTTGACTAGGCAGAAGCTTTTCTCGCAGTAAGTTGCTATTTCTTTTTGGGGTAGACTGGTTGCCAACCAAGGTTATAGAACCCATTCTGTCCGGCTATTCAACCTATAGCATTGCAGAGAAGAGATAAATCACCCATGCGCTATACGCGATTAGGCAATCATGTCTCTCTCGATATATGGCTGAGATGGTAGAAATTTTTCCCACAGTAGGTTGTTATTTCTCTCTGGGGTAGACTGGTTGCCAACCAAGGCTACAGGCCCTAGTCTGTATGAGAATTCCTCAGATCTTTTTGTAGTGGAAATCATATTGTTAGTATTAGGTTGGTGTAAAAATAATATCGTTTTTTCACATATGTTACTATGTGAGAAAACGACATTATTTTTGCCCCAACCCATAAAAAACGCGATCTCTGCCTGATTCCTCGATGAGCGAAACTATTTATGAAAATAAACTTAAATTATATATTACGAAATGGACAAAGTATTTATTAAAGACATTTTTTATGTTTAACGTTCTTTTTATAGATACAAGTATTTAAGTAAATGATCTGTTTATAATAAACAGTATTAAATAACATTTACCGACCTGAATGTCCGAGAAATTTTCATAGAAAATATTCGTCCTTTGACAGGATTCGAACCTGCATCCTATACGGAACCGTCATTTACGCTGACGTGCCTAACCGATCGGCCACCACTTGTATCTATAAAAAGAACGTTAAACATAAAAAATGTCTTTAATATATATATATATATATAATTTTATTTTAAATTGAAAAATTTGTTTACTGTGAATTAATTTATCCGTATGTGATTATTATTACATACGTGTTCTTAAAATGCGATAATAAAGCAAGAAACATAAAAAAGAACGAAAAAAGTCAAAAGAAATAAAAGGAGAATGAAGAAAAGAACAAAACATCCATCAAAAATAATGTTTAAATAAAATAAATTAAAAATAACAACATGTCGGTGTTAATCCATTTCCTGAAAATAAATTGTCTTTGTTTACATTAGGATACCATACAGATGTTTCGCAAATCGGTAAAGAGTATGTTTAAAAAAGTGCTATTCGAGCTCCTACGTGGCCGAGAGGTTAGACACGTTACGACCAATGACGCTTTCCCTCCACGTAGGAGGTGCAGGTTCGAATCCTAGAGGAGGGTTCGTATTTTTCTGACAAGATGTCTCGAATATTCAGGTCGGTAGAT
Organism: Acanthosepion lycidas; assembly: GCA_963932145.1. Taxonomy (NCBI): domain Eukaryota; kingdom Metazoa; phylum Mollusca; class Cephalopoda; order Sepiida; family Sepiidae; genus Acanthosepion; species Acanthosepion lycidas. The sequence goes on along the minus strand of OZ010610.1, from coordinate 72,055,954 downwards.
GTAGTTGGATAAAAAAAAAAAAAACTTTTTAATTAAAAGCAAAGCTTCAACTGGATATGAGTATCCATCAATTATAACGTTTAAACAAAAACAAATTGAAAATAATACTCTCTCTGTCTCTCTCTCACACACACACACATATATATATATTTATACACACACTCATATATAATATTTAGAAAAATAGAGAGGTAACAAACGTTGAAGTGGATAAGGATGTGGATGAGAAGATACAGGCACAGGGATAGATAAGGGCGTAATCATGAAATAATGGCAGGCCTTAATTGTCAGCAAGCGTTTAATTCCCTAGGGTCCAGTTATGTTTAATGCTGCATGGCTTCGTGTCTTTAACTCCATCTGGGAAGATATTTTTTGTTTGAATTCTTTATTTCTCTGTTTTTAACGTTATGTCGGTCCTCTTCTTCTTTTTGAAAGGTGATTTTTTCTTTCTGAAATAAACGCCATAAACCTCATTCATTCATTCATTTCTATCTTATTTTTTTCTTTTTTGTACCTCGTATTCTCCATTTGTTCCTTTTAATTTTGAAAACCCAGAGCTTCTTTTTTTTCTTTCGTTTGAGCCTAATTCTTCTTTCTTTCTTTCTTTCTTTCTTTTTACTTTTTTCTTTCATTCTTAATTTCTTTCTTTTTTATACTTTTTTCTTTCTTTCTTTTTTCTTTTTAATTTTTACTTCCTTTCTTTCTTTCTTTTTACTTTTTTCTTTCTTTCTTTTTTCTTTTCACTTTTTTCTTTCTTTCTTTCTTTTTTCTTTTTACTTTTTTCTTTCTTTCTTTCTTTTTTCTTTTTACTTTTTGCTTTTTTCTTTCATTCTTTCTTTTTACTTTTTTATTTCATTCTTTCTTTTTTTACTTTTTTCTTTCTTTTTTTCTTTTTACCTTTTCTTTCTTTCTTTCTTTTTACTTTTTTCTTTCTTTCTTTTTTCTTTTTACTTTTTTCTTTCTTTCTTCCTTCCTTTCTTTCTTTCTTTCGTTTGGACCTCATCCTTTTTAAAACACTTTTTCCATCGCCCGATTTATTTTATTACCGAATTTGTAAACCCTTGTCTTCATTTTTTTTCCTTTGAAGTTTGAAACCCAAGTTATTCTTCTTTCTTTCTTTCTTTCTTTCTTTCTTTCTTTCTTTCTTTCTCTTATGACTTCTGACTTTAGAGAAATCTGCAAAAAAAAAAAAGGCCTCCTCTCAAAAAAAAAAAAAAAAAAATTCTTCCCCCGCCAACAAAAAAAACGATGTTTCTAAGCCGATAAGAGTCGACGAAGAAGAAAAAAGAAAGATGACGAATCGCAAAAATTAAATGCGATGCAGCCAATCTAAGGCGTATTGAACGAAAGAAAAAAATAAGGAAAAGCGAAAAAGAAAAGAAAGAAGAGAAAAAAAATAACTATTACACCGAAAGAAGTGGCCACACGTCAAAGGTCAAGTGGTCATCCTTTCAATTTATACTGCATGGGGTTGGTCAGGGGCCTTAACCATCAAAGATAAAACAGAGGTCAATCCAGAACGGATATGAAAAAAAAAAGAACTATTTGGAAGTGTAGAAGCCAGTAACGGTCAGCTGACTGTTGGCGCCAGAAGGGCAGAAGGTTTTTTTTTTGGACAAATGCCAGGGTAAGAAAAACGAATGGGTGAAAAATAGAGAAATGTTGATGTCGAATATCTTGAAAAATATTTGGACAAAGATCGAATTTGGTGGTGAGGGAAGAATGCACTCGTGGAAAAGGGCGAAATTTAAGCCAGCCAAAAAAATTACAGACAGACACAGAGACACACGCACGTATATATGTATATAATCTTTGTCCGTTAGTATATATATATATATATATATATATATATATATATATATATATATATATATATATATATATATATATATATATATATATATGTGTGTGTGTGTGTGTGTGTGTGTTGTGTATGTGTTGTGTATTTGAGCAACAATCCTTCATGTATACATGTTAAAAGACCACAGACAAGGTACTTACGACTAAGGTTTTTAATTTAATTTTTCTTGTGTTTGAATTAGTATTTCGTTTCTGGACACAGATTTGCTAGAAATTGTTCAAATGGTCTGTAATTCCGAGCGCTTTCGGCTATACTTTTAGCCATTATCAAGCATGGTTTTATTTTTGCTTTTTAATTGAGCGTGTGGGTTGTGTGTATGTTTCTATAGTTATAGGGATGTTTTATTTTCCGAACACATGATGCGCGTTTTGGCCGTGTTCTTAGCTAATGTTATTATTAAGTATTGGCTTTTTCTTTTTTTATTATTAAGGCTTCCATTATTTTTAATCGTTTTTTTTACATGTGGATGAAGTTATTATGTTTGTATTTTCTACCAGTTTGTTTCGGATAGAGTCTGGTAAGTTTGTGTGTGTGTTTATGGATTGTAATAGACCTATGATCAGAGAGACATGTAGTCGTGTGATCGATGAAATTATTTATGAATTCGGTTTGATTAGGAACACAGTCCTTAAGGGGCATTTGAACTCATAGATAAAGTTCTTCCGTTGTAATTTTGATTTTGCGGGTGTGGTGTTATTTTTGAGGATAATTTTATCTATTTTAAATGTTTTTAGTGGATAATTATTTCGATTTTTTTGTTCAAGTCAATTGGTATAGCGTATTTTTTATGATTTTTCTAAGTGAAGATTAGTCATGTTTGTAGTTGATGTGCATTTGCTTTTTGTAGAACATTTTTGTTTTTTTTACTGTGATCAATAATATAATATAATATAATATAATATATATATATATATATATATATATATATATATATATATATATATAGATAGATAGATAATATTAGTGGTAAATATACATATATATGCAAAATCCACAGGTGCATATACACACATGTATATTTTTTGAATAACAAATTCCGAGAGGATAGAATCCAGGTAGAACTCAATGTCCAGAACAGAGTAAGGATATACTTTTTGAATTTGTAGGTCTGATGAATTGGATCGTATTTACGATTCCAATGGAATAAATTATGACCATGGAATATTAGTATTTAAGCCTTGTTATTATATATATATATATATATATATATAT
>OZ010610.1:72035381-72047881 GCA_963932145.1 Acanthosepion lycidas | reverse complement strand
TAATAATAATAATAATAATAATAATAATAATAATAATAATAATAATAATAATAATAATAATAATAATAATAATGTTCCTCAAGGCTGCGCTCAAGTACGACTGTACTATAAATACTTCCGTCATCAAATAAAACAAAGAAATACAAAACTCTTTGGATGCAATAGATACTCATGTCAACAAATATTCAGAATCTACCCCCGCTGCAGCAAAGGAAATTAAGTTACTGGCGAAAGCTGTTTATATGAAAACTCTTGAACAAAAATGGAGATTTAAAAACCTTGTATGGAAAAAGTACCCAAAGCGTCTGGATGAACCCGACGTTGATGTTCATCAAATACATCAATGGCTTAGAAGCAGCGGTCCTTAACGGGGAGACAGAAGACATAATTAGGGCTGCATAATAACTACAAGGCTAAAATCCCGCCTGTCGCGTATGCCATAAATTTAATGAAACTGTTGTAAACACAGTATCAGGTTACCCAGTCCTTGCTTATAAAAAACATTATTAGTCATGACAGGCTAAGACAATATATTCATTGACATGTATATTCGGACTATGCTACTGGAATACATGATACAACGAACACCACCCGCGTGACGTTACAAATGGTGACGGAGTAACTATATTGCTGAATTTTCCCATCTTCACAGACAAGAAAATTCAAGCAAATAGACCAGACATAGGTATAAAAGATTTAAAAAAAAAGAAGAACCTGTCAACCAATTGATATGACTTGCCCACAGGATTCCAATGTTTCAAACAAAATAATTTTTAAACAACTGTTAAATTATAAGGATCTGCAAATCGAAGAAACAAAAATGTGGAAACTTAAAACAACAATTATCACTGTTGTGATAGGGGTATTGGGTATGATAAAGAAGGCTACCGAAAATCATGTGAGTAAAATTCCTGGATACATCAGCATCCCAAATCACTTTGCGCTGAACTGCACATTTACGCGAAACTCTCGACATCAAAACAAGACATCCCAAATATGCACAGATAACTCTCCATCAAGAGCCTTTTTATTCATAGACACCCGGAGAGGATTTGGCAATTAGGCACTTAAAATTACTCTCTGACAAGATGATATCATAAATAATAATAATAATAATAATAATAATAATAATAATAATAATAATAATAATAATAATAAAAACATAATTAACAAGACATTTCCTGCAGATTGTCATGTATATTAGAAACATTGAAGTAGAAATCTCCAATGTGTCACATGAGGACATCAATAATTCCAGTTGTACTTGGAGCACTCGGATTGATTGGAAAAGGTTCCGATACACTCATTAAAGTGATTCCTGGTAGCCCATGCTTTAAAGAAATACAAACAAGTGTAATTACAAGTATCGCTCACACATTACGAAGAATTTTAGCTATGTAAAATATGTTTTGATCTTAGTGTTTTTTTTTTTGTTTTTTTTTTTTACAATCTCATGAAACCATTTCTGACCTTAGGTCTCTGATTGGGACCCGGAAGGAAATGAATATAAAACATAAACCCAGGTCATAATAATAATAATAATATTCTTATATTGAATACTGTGTTGAATTCAAAAAAACAGAATATCAGCCATAAACACCTTGGCTGTCCCTGTGATGCAATAGAGTTTCAACATCCTTATCTGGACCGTAGCTGACATTAAGCGAATGGACGCCAAAACGAGAAAGCTTCTTACCTGCCACCGCATGCATCATCTCAAAGCTGATGTTGATCGTCTGTATGTACCCAGATCCAAAGGACGTAGAGGATTAGTTCAAAAATAACTGTCTTTCAAAACTACAACAATGAGCTTTCACAGAAACTACAGACTGGATGATGAGTTAAACGAGTTAAGATTGTTGTGCTTGCGGAAGCAACCTCTTGGGAGTCGTTTCCACAAACCAGCAGTTCATGGGAAGAAGCTGTTCGAGTGGAACTTACATCTAACCAATCGAATACGAAGAGAATGGGGTAGGCCCGCTTAAATGTGCTTAACATGGTGGGTATTAGGCGTTCGTCTGAGAGCTTTCCATGGAAGTAGCGAGATGTTTGCGACTTTTCGTCTGTGGGAAAAGGGGTTGTAGGGTGGAAAATACAAGGGCAGGGAGACACTTTTTGACGCTATCAAGACTGGAAAATAAAGATGCTATATATATATATATATATATATATATATATATATATATATATATATATATATATGCCATCTCATATATCAGGTTGGGGCAAAAATAATATCGTATTTTGACGTTAAAAAATACGTCAAAAAACGATATTATTTTTGCACCAACCTAATATATATATATATATATATATATATATATATATATATATATATATATATATAGCGGTTGTAAGACCAAAAATTGTAGAAATAGTGGGACATAAATGACTGACTGATTACAATGTCTATACAACTTTTTACTTTCCTGGGATATATATATATATATATATATATATATATATATATATATATATATATATATATATATATATATAAATGGGCACTCGTATTCGAGAAAACCCGACAACTAGGGCATCTAGCCAGTCCCTATTGCAGACGCTTGCTCAGGCGCATTTTGTGTTTGTTCAACACCCACAGAGATAACTTGTGGGTTATACTGCAAATATGCTGAGATTTTATTTTCAGTTTCTGGGAAAGATCATGTTCTCTAGCGGGATCAACAATTTCAACAAGGCCTGCACACTCACACCCTCGGCCACGGGGACTTCGTACCAGTACGGCTATCTACGGCCCCCAAGGGCTCCGTTTATCCAATTTCACTCACAAGGCTTGCGTCAACACGTGGAATGGTTTTCAAGCACTTTGCAAATGTGCCGCACGCTGGGACCGACCCCTCCAGTCCGATAACATCAAGAAGTCACCTTCTAGACAAATCGAGCATGGTGAGATTCGATCCCGGGTGTCATATATATATATATATATATATATATATATATATATATATATATATATTAGGTTGGTGCAAAAATAATTTCGTTTTATCACATAGTAACATATGTTAGAAAACGAAATTATTTTTGCACCAACCTAATATATATATATATATATATATATATATATATATATATACATACATACATACATACATATATATATATATATATATATATATATATATATATATATATATATATACACGCACACACACACAGACACACACACACACACATATATATTTTAAGAGCAGTGCATAAATAGATATATGTTGAGAGAGATTAGAACAGAGCGGTTGAGATGAAAAGTAGAGAATGATGCAGGACAAAATGAACCCTGACAAGTGAAAAATAAAATACACTGGTAAAAAAATATAGAATTGCTTCATATTTGGATGCGCATTATTGACCAAAAATATATCAAATGAAATGACTCAATCTGTCGCCGTAAGTCGCCTCTGACCACAGACAAAATCAAACACTAAAGTCATCTTCAGCGGTTGTACCCCGCCAACTCATATCATTTTTTTTTTTCCTCCTATATATTTTTTTTCTGATGGACGCTGGCGACCGGATTAAGTGGATCTTACCCGTCATTATCCTAGTTTCATTTTTTTTATGGGAGGGGAAATGAACAGGACATTCATTTTGTAAAACAATCGTCGAAACTAATGGAAAAAAAGAAAGAATAGAGAAAAAAAAATACTTTGTACATCACAAAAGAAAAGCAAGAATATAGCAAAGAAAACAAAAAGACCACCAAAGTAAATACAGACTGTGGTTTGAGACAAGATTTCAGGACAATATTAGTGGTTGCTGGAGGCCTACAATAACGTTTATTCTTTTTTATATTGTTAGATAAAGGACTATACGGTAACGACAACAAGAATAATAAGAATATTCTGGGATATGAAATTGTAAGCATTACTATTGGCCTATGGAACTGTCTAGAATTGCATTCCAACAAAGATAAAATGGTGGTTTTACGGCATATCGATCCTTGTGATTTTTCGCTTATAAAAATACATACAAGTAGAGAGGCATGATAGTAAGTTTTAAACATGGATCCATATGTATAGAATTTTTTCGTTTATTCATGAGTCTATAGGTAATCATTGCTTAGTTTTGTACATGAGTCTATAGTTATTAGGTTGGTGCAAAAATAATGACGTAATAATGTCGTTTTTTGACGTTAAAAAATACGTCAAAAAACGACATTATTACGTCATTATTTTCTCACCAACCTAATAAATATTTGTTAGGTCAATCAAGAGTCTATAACAGCGTTTCTCAACCATTTTACTCTTTATATGTACATGCGTGTGTGTGTATGTGTGATCTGTGTGCACAGATATATATTAATGTACATGTACCAAGTATGAAAAATTAAAAGGACTCTGATACATGTGTGTTCCTGGGTGGATATATATGTAAGCACTCGTATGTAAGAATGAATTTATGTATGTATGTATGTATGTATGTATGTATGTATGTATGTATGTACTGCAATCCTTAAAATAAATTAAATGTCTCAAGGAAATCCTGCGCAAAAAACAAAAATATACCATATCTTTCTCATTTCATTTTCACCGTAGTTTACGTGGTAAATATCATAGGATATATTTTTGATAACTGGTGTGAGGAAAAATTAATATTTCTTTGTCAAATTTTTTGGTAATGCTAATTAAAATATTTCGTACTGTTCATTTATAATACTTCAACAGGGTGTTTTTATTCACACACACAAAAAAACCTAAACTCAAACGTAAAAAATAAACATATGTAACCAATATCTATACCTATAATATAACAGAACAAAAACACATAATTGCTGTATCAGTTTTTTTTATAGACTTTACTGGCAATGTTGAAACGACAAAGTAAATGAAGGCAAAATATATTGGAATGTCTCCTCTTCAAAAATCGCCACATTAGGTGATTTGGTATTTCTTTAAAAATAAAGAAAAAACAAAGAAATAAGTTAACTGAATTCTTTTTTTAGGAAACATATTTACTGAAAAAAAGTTTGAACAAAGTAACTATAAACATTTTTTTTCTATCCTCCGCCAGCCGCAATGATGGAGAAAGAGTTACCTCGAACCATCACCATTGAAACAAGCTGCAAGAGCCACTCCGTTTCGCGACGCTCGTCCCTTAAGAAATAAGTAACTTTAAGTACAAGTCCCATTCACTGAGTGGGCACTGACTAATGAATGTCATTTCACACTGGTGCCGTACAAACATCAATAAATATTTTCAAAATGATTATTATATTTTTAATAACCTAATAGGTTAGATAGGATGATGTCTACATTACAATATTACAATAACCATGAATATATTGTGTGTTTAATAATATTACGCATATGAAATTAAATAAAAAGCCATGTATTAGCTTATCTCACCTGATCTTGCAGGACTCTTGTCGACCTTTTGCGAAACCTTAAGGTTTGGGGAAACCCCGGTTGAGAAACGCTGATCTAGGTAGTACAACGTTTAGGATAATTGCTCCTACTGATACATGTGATAACGCCAGTAAAGTTGAGGCCAGAACACAGAGATGGTTACTCTCTCTATATAAGGGCAACCTGAACGCAAAGGCCGATTACAACAAGGTGGGACCCACAGGTTCTCAACGTCCACGCATGTATGGACTTCCCAAAGTGCACAAAGATGGAGTCCCACTTAGACCAATGTTGTCTATGGTGGGATCCGTGCAACATGAGTTGACTAAATGATTGGCTGAATTACTCCAGTCGGTCTCAAATATTTTTTCAGTTTACAATATTTCAGGCTCTTTTCTTATTTCTAACTTCATTAGGGGTTTGGATATTCTGTCTGAGGATAAACTGATGGTGTCGTTTGACAAGTCAGTTTATTCACTAACGTTCCATTACATGAGACCATTGGTATTTGTGCCGATATTCTATACAGGGGTAATTTGGGCCCTGCCAGTATTCCTGAGGAAATATTCTTGGAATGTATGTGTCTGGCTACAGAGGGTGTTGAGTTTGGCTTCAATGAGATGATGTATGTCCAGACAGATGGGGTTGCTATAGGTAGCCCTTTGGATCCGGTTTTAGCCAATATATTCGTGGGCTATTAAGTGCGAATCTTGTTTGACAATGTCCAAAATCCTATATGAGATAAGTGGACGACACCTTTTCTATCTTTGATTCTGGCATAGATGCTACAAATTTCCTGGCTCAACTTAACTCTCTCCATCCAGCCCTTAAGCTTACAACTGAGGTTGAGAAGGATAGGGAACTTTCCTTTTTGGGTGTCCTTGTTAAACATAAGGACGGTGTGTTCGTTACCAGTGTTTTTCGTAAGCCCTCATTTACTGGCCTATACACTAGCTGGAATTCATTTGTGCTTAGGTCCCGTAAGATTGATCTGATTGTGACCTTGGTTCATCGTGCTGTCATGATTTGTTCCCCTGAAATTTTAGATGGCGAACATCGGAATACTTTCGAAAGTAATGGATATACCATCAATGTTATCAGGTGTGTTATTGATAGCAAAATCAAGGGGTTTAAGGAACTTGTGGATTTTGAACCTAGCTGTTGTCCTATCTATTAGGTTAGTGCAAAAATAAGGGCGCAATAATGTCGTTTTTTGACGTATTTTTTAACGTCAAAAAACGACATTATTACGTCATTATTTTAGCACCAAGCTAATATTTAAAATTACCTTGGTTTAGTAGGAAATGACAGTTATTGTCTGACTGAATTTCTACGTCTATTTCGTCTTGTTATAATGCGGTTAAGTTGCACACAGTTTTTCAAATTAGACCTGTTTTTTACCTTTACTAAGGATAGGTTGTCCTATTTTTAGAAAAATTTAGTTGTGTACAAGTTCAAATCCCGTTGTGACGCGGTGTACATAGGACGAACCAATCTGCAGTTGGAGACGCGAGTTGCGCTGCATGTTCCCGCCTATTTGCGTTCCGGTAGTATTAGCCAGTCTATAAGGAGAACTACCCAGGCGGTCCATGATTCTGTCATCGGTCAGCATTTGCTCGACAACTATGCTTGTGACTCTAAATATGAAAATACTTGGTTTTCAGTATTAAACAGCGCTCGCTCAGTATACCATCTCCGAGTCTTGGAAGCTGTTTTTATAAAATCTCATTAAACTAGCCTGTGTAGACAAAAGGAACATATTTTTACGTTCCTTGCGGATGTTGGAGTGTCTCCTTTTCCATTTTATACTCTTGCACGACTTTTAATTGTGTGCAATTAAAATTTCTCTTTTAATCGTATTTCACCTTTCCCTCCCCATTTACTTTATTGAGTGTCTCCGGCCTTCATCAGGTGGTTGGAATGTCGAACTGAACCCTTTATTTCGTTCACTGGAGTAGACTGTACTAGTTCCATTTACCGTGTTTAATGGATGTCAGTTATCATTTATCTCTTGTTAATTTCCCTGTCCAAGTTCTCCACTGCCTTAACCGGGTATTGAGCTCACACTCTTTGGGTCCTGGGACTGGATCTCACTAACGCCTCTATCCACTGTGCTATGTGTCCTTGAGCGAAATAAAGTTAGACATTCCAACCACTTGAAAAAGGCGGGAGCGTACAACAGGGACAGATACTGAAAGGCCGAAACGTTGTAATAAATATGGCGACAAAGATGAGGACAATAGTCCGAATAATGTAAATAGTGTACATAATACCTCATCTCAGAAATATAGACAGATGCTGAAGGGCCGAAACGTTGTAATAAATATGACAACAAAGATGAGGACAATAGTCCGAATAATGTAAATAGTGTACATAATACCTCATCTCAGAAATATAGACAGATGCTGAAGGGCCGAAACGTTGTAATAAATATGACAACAAAGATGAGGACAATAGTCCGAATAATGTAAATAGTGTACGTAATACCTCATCTCAGAAATATAGACAGATACTGAAAGGCCGAAACGTTGTGATAAATATGGTGACAAAGATGAGGACAATAGTCCGAATAATTTAAATAATGTACATAATACATCATCTCAGAAATATAGACAGATATCGATTGAGGTTTAAAAAGTAAACTTTGTGGAAATCAGAATTAAGAAAATTGAGTAAAAATTTAAAAAAAAATTCCACAGAGGATGTGACAAGGATGTGACAAGGATGTGTAATATATTTGTTTTTTTTAAATTTAGTTTAAAGTCTTAAATTTCTCATATGTGCGACATTCTGTTCTTCCTGCTAAATCCAGATCTCCGATGGCTGCTCTCCTGACCCGGTAGACGTTGCCTCTTTCCGAGTTCTTGACACTTCCGGAATGCGAAAGATTGACTGACAAGTGACATTTTTAATTCTATGATCCATAACGAATGCTTCTTCTTGCTAAAAGTTCATATCGACAGCGCATGCGCGCGTTAAACCTTCAAAGAATATCGGCTTATATTTCAAATAAATTTGTAGACAATTTTCTTTTCCCTCTGTGTGCCGCGTCCCTTCAGAACATGGGAAATCATGGCTCTCCACAGTTTTCTGTCCTTTTGCTATCTCTCATAATCTCTGTCGTCAAGAAGTCTATGGAAGTCAATCCAGACAGAAATCCTGGAGGGGAAATCGGAAGTCAATGTCAATTTTTCAGCCTCAAATCCAATGCCTGGTATTTCTTTGGATTTTGTCGGTACGGCCGATAAAATGGCATTTGCCCGCGAGTGAATATACTGAAAGGGAGAGTAATGGATAGTGGCTCGGATTGAGGAAACGGAGAGGCGAGTTCAAATTCCACTCGGATCCATTACATTCACTTACGTGCTAATATCCTTGGGTAAGGTGTGAATCATCTTCTTTCCCCCCAGCTATGGGTAAAATAGCAAAACAAACTGGGTTCTATAGTCTTCAGTGAGAAGCTCTCTGGAAGATGGTAACTCTGAATTGCAAAACCGGCCTGGAGAGAGTTGGGCTCCATCAGAAAATCTTACCCAAGAAACACCACTTCTATTGCGGCTACAGTATATATGGTACCTCTGTGACCCTGATGGGTCACGGGATTCTCCCGATCGCGTGGGAATATAAAGAACCCGACTGGAATTGGAACTCGGCTCTCCGCTTTCATATACTGTGCCGTTATCCATCGTATCACCAGCAAATTCTGGTAGTCCCAAGCGCTTTTCATGCGAGCACTGTTGGGAGGTATTTTCCGATATTCCAAGGCAACTTCGTGTTTTTTAAAAATCATTTTGACCCTAAAATTTTACTGGCGTCAAAGAGTATCCATTTCTCATCGCATGTAATGATTCGATGCAAAAATGGTTCTTTTTTCGCAATTTGTACTCATACAGTAAGATTACTGAACATTATTTCATTGTAATTATTTTCATTGGGCTTATGATTAACAATATATTGAAAGAAAAATTATTAGTAGTAGGATTAGGCAATATTTTTTTTATGTACTAAAGTGATTATGTTGTTAGAAGACCTGGTCAACAACCAACCAAAAAAAAAAAAAAAAAATGAGCTATTTCATGTGTGACAACCTAATATATATATATATATATATATATATATATATATATATATATATATATATATATATATATATATGCATACATATATATATATATATATATATATATATATATATGTATATATATACCTATATATGTATATATATACCTATATATGTATATATATACCTATATATGTATATATATATATACATGCATATATATACATACATACATATACATATATATATATATATATATATACATACATATACATACATATATATACATACATATATATACATATATATTACATACATATATATACATATATATATACACATACATATATATATATATATATACATACATATATATATGCATACATACATATATATATATATATATATATATATATATATACATATATATATATAGAGAGAGAGAGAGAGAGAGTGAGAGAGGGAGGGAGAATTAATACAAATATAAAGTTTGTCATTTAGCTGCTTGATGTTAGCATCAGTATCCCGATTCTAGAGTTTCGTAGACGGACTCTCCAGCAATCCCTCCGTCCACTCGCCAGGGGATCAACTAGGGAAACGAAATAAAGTTTAAAAGAAAAATTATCTGGAAAGATAAATGCCAGGTTATAAGTAAAGCTTTTTTTTTAATATAGTAAGGAGGTTATTTTATTACCCAACCGGAACAAAAATCAACCAAAAAAATGTTTCATTTCACGTGTGTCAGCCTAAATATAATTCTACCAACGAAGGCCAGATGTTAAATTACACTGAAAAAACCGTTCCGTTCGATGACCGAAGCGAGGCGTTATCAAGCCTTAGTACTTAGATGAGGATCCACTTAGGAATATTGGATACTGTATGCTACCTCCCTCTTTCTGAAATTGGATTCAAGCTTTAAATTACACACAAAGGGTTGATAAAAAGTAAAAGGAACAAATCCACTTAGCAACGAATTACAAGAGTGCGTTTAAAATATGTGAGCAACGAGGAAGTTGTAAGGAAATTAACATCTAGAAAGAGACGTATACTTACAATGGAAATGAGACATCAAATACCTGGTACGCATTATTATGTCTTCCGAGACTACGCTCTGTATATCTACGAGTACGGATCGCTATAAATCCTTCAAGAATTCCATAACAAAAAAAAAAAAAAAAAGGGTTCCTCTTTTCCCTCCTGTTATGGTAAATTAACCATACACTGATGGACTCTTCCAAGTTACAAATAAAAGCAGGTACTAATTTGGTCAGTAGAGAGTTTTTTTACCAACCAGTTCTGACAGTTCGGACTTAATATTCTTGCTCGTTTGTATTTTATTGTATTAGCAATTTTCGATAATATATTTGTTAAATCAAATCCACTTTTGTGTCTTTATTCTGGCCTCAACAAGGCCACAACATTATCTATCTATCTATCTATCTATCTATCTATCTATTTCAGTCCGTTCATCTATCTATCTATCTATCTATCAAATCTATCTATCTATCTATCTATCTATCTATCTATCTCAGTCCGTTCATCTATCTATCTATCTATCTATCTATCTATCTATCTATCTATCTATCTATCTATCTATCTATCTATCTGTTATGGCAAATTACCCATACACAGATAGACTCTTCTAAGTTACAAATAAAAGCAAGTACTGCTTTTTTCAGAGGAAGTTTTTTTTTATCTGGCCCCCAACAAGGCCACAGCACCTCCCCAAGAAAAGTGTGCTGATGATTGGGCTATGCTGATGACTTATGTATTCATATTGGAGTTTAGAATTATCTTGAACAAAAAAATATCAACATCTTCTACCATGTGTGCAAATAAGTAGGATTCAAGTAAAACGTTACGAAAATAAAAAGTTTGATCTCGATTTGGAATGAAAGCAATGAATCCAGCATAAAAAAATCAGGGCGTGGAATTAGTAAATAATAAATATTGCAAATACCCCAGTGTCAGGATATGTTATAAGGATCATGGTATAGCTTGCACTAGGGGGTGTTTTTTTGTTTTATTTGACTACTCAAGTTGGTAGAAAACCAAAACATTAAACTAACAACACGAGTCATTTCAATAGCCTCATCAGATCTAAACTCTCATAGGGCTATCATACAAAGCGTACAACTCTTTTACAAATGTATAAATTATCTGCTATATTGCGTCCCTCTTTTGCAGGAAAGACTGTCGTTACATCCGATGTGCTTTATAATGACTCAGGCACGAAGGGCTGAGCCGATCAAGCAAGGCTGAATTGTGCGTAACAGCTATTTCCAACCATTTTCTCAGATCAGTGATTAAAAATGGCGTCGAGAGAATGAACCTTGTAGGTCTTAGAAAGGACCACATTGCTTCCACTTTTGTGGAGTGGTGCTACATAATCACAAGTAAAGAACTTTGCGAAATAACAGAAATCTCATTATTCGAAGACTTCCAATAGCAATAACTATAAGGGGTAGTACAAGTAACTCGATAAAAAATAATGACTCATGAATATGTTGACTTTCCACAAGACTTCAAACAAAAGGTTCGGAAGGAAACCTCCATCAGTACTGGAAAGAGTGATATCGGTTAGTGAACTCGAGAATGCTATTTAACTGAAAAATTGTTTGGCAGAAAAATTTAATAAATTTCTTCTGACAGTATCAGTGGCTATTGACTCAATGAATACCAAATGTTTTCATATAAGGAAACAACATATATTACCGTTAGCATTATGAGGAAAGAAGACCTAGAAAATATAACACTCATATATATATCCTCCACGTAGGATTCGTTTCTTCAATATCCCCGTCGCCACTGTTATGGTTCAGGTTAGGACCAAGGAAGACCAACACGAACACAAGAGTAGAAATAACGAAGGTATATTACACGAAATAATAATACAAGATGTGGAAGGTGTTAGTATGACTGTCAGTCTGGTCTGGAGTGAACTATTATCGGCTCGACTCGATTCGGTATCTAGCCACCCTCCCACGAGGGTTGCATTTGGCACAAGGCCGAGTTTAACGTGGGTTTCCCGAGCCCGTAGGCTCGGCCAAAAAATGCCCGTAGAACCCGTATAAACA
>OZ010610.1:72020381-72030381 GCA_963932145.1 Acanthosepion lycidas | reverse complement strand
TTTACCAAATAATTCAACACGTTTAAATTATTTACTAATTTCTTAAAAAGGATATTTATTTATCAAATATGAAAAAAATTATGTAGGAAATTCACAGAGCATATAACTTGTTTAGAATTTTGGTAAATGACCTCTCCATGCCATTTTTATTTCTTAGGGAACGGCATTGTCGTGCTTGTATAATTTATGTAAACATATGTATCCCCTTTAGTATATGTCTGGTTGCCGTTAGCTGTCAATCTACGGCTCTTGACCCATTTATAAAAAAAAAAAAATTAATTTGCTTCTTCGCTTAGTTTAAATTTAACGTGTCATATTTGATTGGTTGATCAGAGTAAAGCCTACAAGACCTATACCCCACTTTTTTCTTTTTTTTTTCGTAAAAAGAGTTTGTATTTTGCTTCTAAATCTAAATAAATCGTTCACTCGCCAGTAATTTACAATCGCCTGATGAGATGCATTGATACGCATCGAAACACGACTGCAATTGTGCAGCGATTTTGAAATTTTGGGGGTAATATCCTAATATATATATATATATATATAGGATTATCACTTGATAAGACACTAGAAGAGTTGAAACAAAATGGCTATTTTTGTAGTGATTTTATAACATGTTATATATATATATATTTTGAACAATAAAAAAAATATTACAAAAATAAAATCTTCAGACACACTGGGTTGTAGATTAATATTCTTTCGTTTTTTTTATTATTATTCCATTTAGATTCCTCGACTAGTTTCGGCCGAAATGGCCATCATCGGGAGAAGAAATATTTCTGCTTGCTGGTAGCAGTAAACTACAGAAATGAATGTCTTGATGGAGAAAATGAACTTTTGTCTGTAGTTTTCATTTGTTTTTTTATTTTTTTTATCTTTTTAACATGAATCTTTTAACATTCCTTGTGTTGGTCAAACAGTCTCTTTTAAGTTGTTATTTAAGATAAGAGCTGGATGGATCTGTGCTTCCCTGAATTCCCGTTGTCATTTTGACAGTTTTATTGGTCCTGGACCTTATATATATACATATATATATATATATATATATATATATATATATATATATATATATATATATATAAGAGAGAGAGAGAGAGGGGGGGTTGCCCACACAAGGAATGACCAAAATTAACGATAAAAAACAACTGACAACTACTGATAAAGTTCATTTTCTTCAGAAAGTCATTCATTCCTGTAGTTCACTGCTACTAACAAGCAAGAATTTTTATTTCTCCTGATGATGACCATGGTGGCCGAAACTAGTCGAGGAACCTAATTGAAATAATAAAATAAATATAAGTAATAATATACAACCCGGTGTGTCCGAAATTTTAATATTTTAAGTTTTCAATTTTTTATTGTTCAAATCACACACACACACACACACACACACACACACACACACACATATATATATATAATTTACACTGAGAGATTGTTTAAAATGAGGTATAAAATATGAAAAGAAGTAGGCTGAAGAGAAGATGAAAAAAGAAGAAAGAAGAAAATGTAAGCGATCGTATGAAGTGAGAGTGAGTGAGTGAGAGAGAGAGAGAGAGAGAGAGAGAGAGAGAGAAAGGGGAAGAAGGTTAGTAGGAAGCGGAGTATAGGCAGTAATGAAGACGCCCATAAAAGGAAGTAGTGTCCATTAGTAGTCATTATACGAAGCCAGAGAGCTACTGAAGCTATAGCGTTGAAGTCTGAAGTTTTTGTATGGACACAAGAGAAAGAAGCATATGTAGGATAGATAAAAGTTGACCATATATCAGGATATAACAGGTAACCATATATCAGGATATATAGGATGGACAACAGTTGACCCTGGGCTTAAAGAGGTTAAGATTGTTATGATCAAGAAAGCATCCTCTCAAGAGTCCGTCACATAAAATAACGAAGTTGTCTAAGTGGAAATTTAGTGGATTAAGAAGGGAATGAAGACGTTTTGACTTTGTGGATGTGGCTGGGGATATTTTATCTGTGGAGAAAAGAGCTGAATGTTTAAAAATAATTCAGCACCTATGAGGCTGGATTGTGTGGATTGGGCAGGGACGTCACAAATATGTTTACACATGTGTTCTCTCAAAGAGATCCCGTACCCTGATAGCCTATTTGGACTCCAGATCCAGATGCTGGAAAAAACCTTGTCCGAAATTTGGAAAAAATATAAATTTAAAAAATAAACAGACAGAACTTGTCGGTTATTAATAATCAATCTGTATAAATCGTTAGTTTGGATATGTTACAAGGCACGTGAGCCAGTGCAAGACCATGATGCTAGTCACCGTTGAAAGTGGATATAGGGGAGGACGCCAACGCAAAAACTGGTTGGACAATGTCAACCAATGGACAGGGATGACTATACCAGAATTGCTGATGGCTGCCGTTGATAGACTCTTGTGGAGGAGATTCACTGTAGCTTCTGCATTCAGATTCCGCCCCCTCTACGATTACAAAAGTCACAGGGATGATGAGGATGATGATGATGATGATCCGACGACGATGATGATGATGAATGGTAGAATATTTTTTTTAAATAATTTCACCGGGATTTTTTTTTTTTTTTTGAAGTATTTTGAATTTTAACAATGCCAATAATTTGAAAATAGTTAATTAGCGGCAAAAAAGTCATTTTAATTGAGTTTAATACTATAAAAGTTACCATACATTTAAAATATTAAATTTAACTTTAAACATATTTACCAATTTTAGGGAAACTTAAATACAAATCTTTGCGTCTTTTTCCGAAAATTAAACTTATCCCAATAAGCACCTGACTTCTCGTGCTATCCCCTAATAAAAAAGGGCCAAAATCATGTTTAAAAGCCTCTCCTCGTCTTCGCGGGCGACGAATTATTTTCCGCCCAATATAGGGATGTAAACTTGCCGAGTTTTGAGACATCTTGCGATATCAACTACGAGCTGTTTCTCTTGTGGATCGATATAACATTGTGCTAAACTATTGAAAATCTAATATTTAGTAATAGGTCCAAAATGTCATGACTTGTGACCGAAAGAAAAACGGCACCACAGAGTCGGCAATTTGGATATGCTTGTTAGGCCAGTCATTTCATGCGTGAGACACGCTTAGGCGATCATGTAACTTGCGATACATGACTGACGAGGCAGATTATTTCCCGCAGTAGGTTGCCCTTTCTTTGTGCATTAGACCAGTTGCCATCCAAAGCTATAGAATGTAATGCATTCGATTGGAAAAGTCAGTCAGTCAGTTATGTGCCATGCGTGATACACGCTTAGGCGATCATGTATCTTTCGATACATGACTGACGAGGAAGATTTTTTTTCTCGCAGTAGGTCGACATTTCTTTCAGCGGTAGACCAGTTGCCATGTAAGGCTATAGAACCCGGTCTGCCCTGCTATTTACCCATAGCTGGAGGAAGAAGAGGAGGATTCATACCTTTCCTTAATGTTATTAGCACGTAAGTGAATGTAATGGATTCGACTGGAAAGTCTGTCAGTCAGTTATGTGCCATGCGTGATACACGCTTAGGCGATCATGTATCTTTCGATACATGACTGACGAGATAGATTTTTCCCGCAGTAGGTTGCCATTTCTTTCTACGGTAGACCAGCCATCCAAGGCTATAGAACCCGGTCTGTCCTGCTATTTATCCATAGATGGGAGGAAGAAGAGGATTCATCCCTTTCCCAAGGATATTAGCACGTAAGTAGACGTTGTGAATATGGTAGTGAGGATGAGGATAACAGTCGGAATAATGTAAATAATATAAATAATCATAATACCTCATGTCAGAGATATAGACAGATCCTGAATAAGGCCGGAGCGTACAACGGCAGAAACGTTGTGAATATGGCAATAAAGATGAGGATAACAGTCCGAATAATGTAAATAATATAAGTAAACAGAAAACCTCATCTCAGAGATATAGACAGATAAACTCTAAATATTTTGTATCGAAGATAATAATACTGATTTCACTGATACAGTTCTTATTATTTAACCCGTAGCTGGGGGGAATATCTGGATTCATACCTTTCACAAGTGTATTTTTGTGTAAGAGAATATAACGAATCAAGCTGGAATGGGAACCAGGTTTTCCGATTGACAATTCCGATGTATTATGAACACACCATCGGCACATCCAAGCATACTGCATTAGGTACTGACCAAGCTCGACGTTGCTTAACTTAGGTGATCGTACAGAACTAGTGTTTCAATGTGAGGTGGCCGTAAGCCTGCTATACCACACGCACATCCAAGCTTACAGCACTTGGTATTTCCAAGCGGTTACCTCCTTATGTACTGACCAGGTTAGACGTTGCCTAAATTTGATGATCGTATGGGAAACGATGTTCGAACGTGATGCGCCCGTAAGCCCGTAGGGTAGAGGTTCTAGTGTGAAGAATAAACCTTCCCCTTAATGTGGAAAATGAGGGCTGGGAAGTTCGATTTAAGTTTAAATGCTCGAATTTTGGTCTAATTTGACGCTGGTATGGCAGAACAAGTCACGTACTTCCTGAAGAATTGGATTGGCCGGTCTAGGTGTCGAAATCCGATAGTATTTTGTGATTGTCTTTGTTTAGCAGAACTGTCAATGGTTTGTGCTGATCGCATTTGTCTACATGGTTGAATAGAAAGCGTTTTTTATGAATAATTCCAGATTAAAATGAAAAAGATGAAGAAGTTAAACCAACCATTAAATGACTGAAGTAAGCCATTTTGTGAATGGTGTTGAATTCTAGAAATAATTGTTCGTTAATATTCTAGGAAGAATATAGCGTGTAGCAAGGGAGATAACTTCTCTTTTGCGTAGAGGCTTAGAAGATGAATTGAAGAAATTTCCACGAGTCCTTGGAAAAATATCCCCTCTCCCCGAAATACCAAAATCGAAAACAATATATAAAGTAAAGACGATGGCATCAAAAACAGTAAATAAATATGTAAAGAAATAAATGAAAAGATATTACAATGATAAAGAATTCGGGGTTTTTTTTTTTTTTATATAGATATTTTTCTCGATTTATTACTGTTTTTTTATCTTCAGCCTTTAATTTCCCGTTTTATTCTTCCCTGACCTCTTCAAATACACAGCAATTTCACATGGTGGACAAGTTAATACTTCAGTCCAGAGTCCGGCAGCCATTTTCATTACCTCCTCCCACACCTGACTATCTTCTAAACTTTATTTATTATTTTTATTTTATTTAACAAAAGAGAGAAAGATTGAACCAGTTTGCATTAGGGAGTACAAATAGATATCAGTGGGGTGAAGCGAGATGTCGTCAGGGATGCTGAAGGAAAAAATGTGAGGGAGGTATTTCTGTCGAAATAGGAATGGGGAGCTGGATGGGAGAAGAAATCTTGAGTTTCGCCAAAATAGAAAAAAAAAAAGCTCATCTTCTTTTGGCATCCAATGCATCATATTCCTTAATTCTGGCCTGGGGTGTTGGATTGATCATTTTTTGAGAAACAATGACATGACCGCCCTCGAGCAGGTAACACTTGGAAAGAAGAAGAAGAAGAAGAAGAAGAAGAAGAAGAAGAAGAAGAAGAAGAATGCGGAGGAGATGAGGATGATGATGGTAGCAAAGAAGAAGGAGAATACAGAGAAGACGACGAATAATAAAGAGGATGAAAACGAAGGAGGAAGAGGAGAGCGCGAATTGTACGAGGAGGAAAAAGAAAACAGAGAAGAAAAAGGATACGAGAAAAGTCAATGAAAAAAAGAGAAAACGAATGATAACGAGACGAATAATAATAATAATAATAATAATAATAATAATAATAATAATAATAATAATAATATGAAGCAGAAGAAGAAGAAGAAGAAGAAGAAGAAAAAGAAGAAGAGGAAGAAGAAAAGAACGGAGAAAAAGACGAAGTAGAAGAGAACAACAAAGATAACGTATAATAACGAGACGAATAATAATAATAATAATAATAATAATAATAATAATAATAATGATAATAATAATAATACGAAGAAGAAGAAGAAGAAGAGGAAGAAGAAAAGAACGGAGAAAAAGACGAAGTAGAAGAGAACAACAAAGATAACGTATAATAACGAGACGAATAATAATAATAATAATAATAATAATAATAATAATAATAATAATAATAATAATAATAATAATAATACGAAGAAGAAGAAGAAGAAGAAAAAGAAGAAAAGAAAGAAGAAAAGAACGGAGAAAAAGACGAAGTAGAAGAGAAAAACAAAGATAACGTATAATAACGAAACGAATAATAATAATAATAATAATAATAATAATAATAATAATTTGAAGTAGAAAATGACAGAATACGAATAATAATAATAATAATAATAATAATAATAATAATAATAATAATAATAATAAGACAAAGAAGAAAATGTCGAAGAAAAAGACGAAGTAGAAGAAGAAAACAACAAGGATAACAAATAATAATAAAACGCAGAAAAAACGTGAATATAATAATAATAATAATAATAATAATAATAATAATAATAATAATAAAGATAAAAATGCTTTCTCATTGATGTTGCAGGGACTACAATATCAATGAGGAGGCTGCAATGTATCTTTGAAGATATTCAAAAAGCTATCAAAATACAAGACATACTTGAAATCGAAATCTCAAAAATGTGGTACGTGGGGACATCAATAATCCCAGTTGTAGTTGGAGAACTTGGATTGGTTGGAAAATATTCCAGTAGACTCATTGAAGGGATTCTTGGAAGTCCATGCCTTAAAAAAGTAAAAAAAAAAAATGTTCACACGAGAACAGCCCACACCTTACAAAAGCCTTTATCTATGTAAAATAAATTAGATCTCTGGGCGGGCCCCGGAAAGAGATGAGTACACGCCTGAAATCACGGGATATAAAATAATAAGAAATTATTATTATTATTATTATTATTATTATTATTATTATTATTAGAAGAAGAAGAAGAAGAAGAAGAAGAAGAAGAAGAGGAAGAAGAATAAGAATGAATGAATGAATGAATGAATGAATGCCACGTAAACAAATTTTTACGTGCTGGACTGAAGAAGTTATCTAGAGTGATCAACAATCCAAACAAGGCCAGCACACTCATATCCTCGGTTACGATGACTTGTGACTTCGTGCTAACACAGCCATCGACGGCACCCAAGGATTCCCTCTGCCCATCTTCACGCACACGGCTTTGATAAACCCATGGTTTTCAGACACTTTCCTTATCTATCGTTGCTTTTAAAAAAGGTTAAAAATAAATTTGATAGAAGGTTAAGTTGAATCAATGGTTAACGTTTGAAAAAGGCGACCGGATAACATACGCAAAAAATCCCGTGAGAAATTTAAACGAATTACAAGATGTTGCTATAAATAATGATGGTTAAACCTGTCAAAGCAAAATATAACTAAGAATAATGTTACCAAAGCTGTAACAAAATTCCAAAAATAGAAATCCTCAGGAAATGATAAGGTATCCAGCTTTTAGGTCTATTAAATGTTATCAATCCATAAAAGACTTGTGCAAAGTTTATCAATGCTAATTAATAACCTCAATGAAATCCCAGAATGGAGCACTGAAAGTATTACAAATTTACCAAAAATGGGTGAAATAAATGATCCGAAAAATTATAGACCAATAACATGTCTGCCCACCACATATAAATTGATCACGTTTGTCCTGACGAAGTGGAGTTACTCTTTTCTCGATGAAAACAACATTCTTCCGTTGGAACAGTAGAGATGTCGAAGAGGTTCATAAGGTTGCAAAGATCAATAACTAGTAAATAAAATGATACTGGAAAATTGCATGAAAGGAGGTAAAAATGTTAGCACAGCTTGAATAGATTACCGTAAAGTCTTTGATAGTGTGTCACACTCACGGGTCCTTAAGTCTTTGGAAATGTATAAAGAATTAAATATAGCATGGTACTGTGGTAAACTGCATTATACCTTAAATCACACCAATCGTACTGCCGCATCCAACTGTTTGAATATCCGACGAGGAATCTTTCATTGAGACTCCCTGTCGCCCCTTCTGTTCTGTCTGTACTTAATCCCCCTTTCGCATGAAGCAAAAGCAGGCAAAGTGATGCCGCTTGATGCAAATTGACCTTGAACTATCGTATTTGGTACACTGTTATAACATTCTCAGTCACTTCTTTTGTTTATAGCAGTGCTTGGAAGGAAAGTGTGTAGAGTGTGGGCATCTCAGCCCCCCACAGAGGTTCCATCAGTGACCATGGGTCGTGACGCAGTTTTTAGCTAAGAGCAACATTCCCCAGGTCCGACAAGCACCATATTTTCTGGATCTCGCCTCCTTGCGACTTTTTCCTCTTTCCAAAAATCAAATCCCTCTTCCAAGATTTCAAGAAGTCGAGCGAATCTAAGAGAATACGACAAGGTAGCTGCTCGCTATATCAATTACGGGCTCAGGAATGCATTCTTCATTCGAAACGACGCTGGATAAAGGGGACTAATTCGATAGCACCAGTCCTGAAAGAATCAGTATTACAGCGCTAGGTGGGCATATGCGTTATCATGGTAGAGTTGCCACTCACCGAACGGATTCAATTCTGTCCCTTTCCGCTTCTACGACATGCAGCATCCTCCTTATTCACTGTATGAACAAATGGTGTTTACTCGTGATGAACAATGCTCTTACAGTCGGAGAAAACTGTCAACAGTCATATTACTTCGGCGCGTTTCTGTTTTCTTCGGTCTCGGAGAAGGTTGGGTATCTTCCACTGCGAAGACTGTTTCAGGGTCAAAAGACACACGATTCCACAGCTGTTATGACTGTTATCAAAATGTTTCTGCGATGAGATAAGACGACCACACTCGACAAACGTTCCTTCCAAATACTGCTATAAAGAACGGAAATGAGCTGACATCATAATTTAGTGCGCATGATCAACAAAGTTCAAGGTCAGTCATTGCCAAAAAGCGTCACTCGTTCCGTCACCATAGCAACAGTGTAGATATTTTTTATCATACTGCATTTTCTTGCACATTATAGCGATTACTTTAAACAAGAGGAAACTTTATATAATCAGTACAAAGGCTTTTATGCACACTAAAGAACATTTCCTAGACTAGATTCCTTCCATTAAACATTCAACAGCCGTCAAATTCAATGAGGTTGGTCACATCATTTTTTTATAGTTTCATCCAATGCACCAACTTCAGACTTGTCACATGAGAAAATTAATATGATTACAATTTTATCAGAGTGTTATAGAACAAAAACTGAACATTATAGCCAAAAACAGATGCCATTTTTTTTTTCAAAATAACTCTTAAATTAAGTCACCAGAAAAATAAATCTTATGCTAGACCAGTGGTCGGCAACCTTTTGCTAAGTATGTGCCTACTTTGAGTTTTAAAATCATTCAGTGTGCCAAAAGCATACATATTTTCATATAAGTCAAGATCAACATACCTGCTTTACCATATATTTTATATAGTAATATATAGTATATATAGTTTAGTATATATTAAAATTGAAACAGCTAAATATCTTTGCGTTGAATTAGATATTAGTTCGGATTTCGTGATGTCATTTGCTACTGAGTGCCATTAGAAATTGCGTGCCATAGGTTTCCAACCTTTGTGCTAGACTACGAGGATCTCCTTAGTAGGTCTAGCGTAGAAATAAATACGTTATGGGAGCCATTAATAAATAAATCCAGAATTGGTATTTTAGTTAAAGTGGTGTTTTTTGGTTCTTGCTATATCCTTTGGCTAAGAATTGTAAAGCTGTTACGGATAAAGCAAATAGAATCTGGACAGTTCAAATATTTTCTTTACATTGACGCCATTCTGATCAATGATTGTGTTATTTTAAAGACCTCAATCCTAAAAGTCTTTAATTCATATTTGTTCAACTATAAACTTTTTGGACAAATTTGATTTGGAAACTGTTTCTGATTTTTTATTTATATATTTGTAATAATTTTACCCCAAAGAAAGGTAATAATGCTAGTAGGACCTGGGGTGGGGAAGCTGGTGCAAGTGAATGAAGCAAGTGACAGAAGATGGCT
>OZ010610.1:72000381-72015381 GCA_963932145.1 Acanthosepion lycidas | reverse complement strand
GGGCTGTAATCCTTATCTTTATTGCCATATTCACGACATTTCAGCCGTTGTGCGTTTCGGCCTTCTTTGGGATCTGTCTATATTTCTGAGCTGACGTATTTTAACTCTTTACACTATTTACATCGTTCGAACTGTTTCCCTCATCTTTATTGCCATACTCATGATGTTTCGGACGTTGTACGGTCCGGCCTTCTTCAGGATTTGTTTATATTTCTGTGATGACGTATTTTAACTCTTTACACTATTTACATCGTTCAGACTGCTGTCCTCACCTTTATTGTCATATACACGACGTTTCTGGAAAACATCTTTTGCCCTTCCCACGTGCTTTTAGAATTCTTTGTTACTATTCATCGCTTCTGTTAAAACATTTTCCTCCAAAGCGAAACTACTCTCTTTTAAATATCAGAGAGAAGCCTTTTTACCTTTCATCAATATGGCTGATGCTAACCTCCCGGAGAATGACTCATTTCTCCTTCTCAGACTAATGTTTTCAGCTGATATGAAGTGTAAAGAGTATATCGAATCAATTTCTAAGACTACAGCTAAGAAAATTGGTTCACTATTTCGTACAAGACAATTTTTCTCGTCAGAATATATGTTATATATTTATAAGTCTACCATTCGTCCTTGCTTTGAATATTTCTGCCATATCTATTCTCCTGGAATATGTCTAGAGATTCTTGATAAAATCCAAAGAATAATCTGCAATGTTTTTGGCCCTGACCTGGCACCTCGGCCTCAATCATTTTCTACCGACGTAACGTAGCTTCGCCGTGACTTTTCTGTAAGTAATTTTATGGTAATTGTTCCGAATAACTTTCCTCCGTGGAACCTAGATTTATGAATTTAAGCGCAGTACTAGATTGGCGGCAAGGTCTCCTCATTTTATAGTTGAACTGGCCAGATGTAACCGTAAGTTCTATGCGAACAGTTTCTTCTCTCGCACTTCTCGCTTGTGGAATTCTCTTCCGGTTTTCTGCTTTCCAGTTAACTTTGATCTTCAAAATTTTAAATGCAATATCAATCGTTATCTTCTTATAAATTCCACTTCTTTTATTGTCATCTTTCTCTAATAGTAGTTAGTCTCATATTATATAACACTCTAACTTTTTGAGTCATAGTGGCTTTATTACCTTGATTGGGGTGAATTGATGATAACTTCTATACTTTACATTGTATAGTTCATACTTTGGTCTGTCCCTTTTGCAGGCAAGCATTGTTGCAGTTTTTTGTGTATATATACTATAACTAGTGAGTTAGTTCATATGCCTTGACTCACTTTATAGTCTACCAATAGAAGGTTAACCAATCAGAAGGTGCAGCACATTCTATCCGTCGTGTATAAAGGCGGCCATTTTTGTTTACCCTAGCCGAATGACCAGTACCAACTTCTCAGGCGAAGATGAACAGAAGGAAGTACTACGCTCTGCTACTTTGCTGCGATATCCACTGCTAACCTGAACTACGCTTTCCTACTGTCTCTGAAATATTCACCGCTAACCTCTGGATTCTATACTCGAAGACGACCGTCATAAAATGTCTAACAAGCATGCATTCTTAATGTTGATGTTTAATCATTTTCCTTTATTACCCTGGGTATAAAATCCTGTTTTCTTTCTGTGCCTGTCATCTATACAGTGTCATTTACGTATGGTATATTGTTTAGATAAAGCCAACCTATATTAAATGCTGCTCGATGTTCATATTCTTCAGGATAGCCTCACACTTAAGGTTGAATAAATCCCGTCATTTTTTTTAATAATCGGTTCATATTTAGCCGAGCTGCTCAGTTCATTTTGTATCTGCATGCAGGCAGTTTTCTCCTAGTATAATTTCTGGATTATTCAAACATCCTTCATAACTTGATCTCTCTTCTCTTGTCTTGTTCTTGTAACGGCATTCACCCGGGGTGGGTTGAGCCGGCTCCAATATTGGAGTTTCATGGTAATTTGGAATTCACAAGCGGTCCCCAACCGCATGTATAGCACATGAGATTATAGCGGTGAAAGTTTAGTGCAGGACCATCCACACTTTTTGAAGGGCCGAATACAGGGACCTGGTGCACTACGTGCCACAAGGTCCCCAAACGAGGTCCCCAAACAAGGTCCTCCGCAGCACGTAAGTGGATGTAATGGATTCGACTGGAATTCGAACTCGGCTCTCCGATTCCTCAATCGAAGCCGCTATCCTTTACTCCACCGTGCCTCCTCTCTTTCCTTGCAGATCAAATACATCTCTGTTGTGTACGTTATCAAATGCAGTTGCGTAATCTCTAAAACATAAACTTGCATCTTTCTGCATTTGTATTGCACTCATACGGCATTTCGTACAATCTTAGCAGGAAAACGGAATCAGCAGGCCGAATTCAAGTTCAATCCTCGTCCGTTGCGCTCACTTTCTTTCTTTCCCCAGCTATGGGTTAAATAGCACGATAGACTAGGCTTTTGAAACTTGGGCGACAACAAGGTTTGCTTTTAATTTAAAACCATTAATAAGAAAATGAAAACCACTAGACTATATTTCCCAAGAGGTTATGAACATTCAAAAATGATAAAGAAAGGCGTGGAGAGCCATGATAGCCTGTGCCCTGAAGACGAGCAAAAAAAAACAAAAAAAACAAAACAAAACAAACAAACTCTGAATTCAAACCCGTGGAGAATGTAACTGGAAACAACTCCACTTTCTTTGCAAATACATTATGGACATTCAGAGATAAAGAAATGCATGGAGAGCCATGGTCGCCTGTGCCCGAAGACGAGAAAATGAACTCTGAATTCAAACAGGAGGACATTAGATTTGGAAACCAATCTTTCTTCCCAAATACATTATGGACATTCACAGATGATAAAGAAAGCGTGGAGAACCATGATCGCCTGAGCCACGAAAACAAGAAAAACAATTCTGAATTCAAACCCGTGGTCAATGTATTTGGAAATAATCCCACCATCTTTGGAAATACATTATGGACATTCACAGATGATAAAGAAAGGCGTGGAGAACCTTGATCGCATGTGCCCTGAAGACGAGAAAAAACAATTCTGAATTCAAATCTGTCGAGAATGTAATTGGAAACTACCCCACTTTCTTTGCAAATACATTATGGACATTCACAGATGATAAAGAAAAGCGTGGAGAGCCATGATCGCTTGTGCCCAAAGACGAGAAAATGAACTCTCAATTCAAACACGTGGACAGTGGATTTGGAAACCACTCAACTTTATTCCCAAATACATCATGGACATTCACAGATGATAAAGAAAGGCGTGGAGAGCCATGATCGCCTGTGCCCCGAAAACAAGAAAAACAATTTTGAATTCAAACCCGTGGACAATGTAATTGGAAACACCTCCACTTGCTTTCCCATGAAGTCATGGAAGTTGATAAAGATACAGCATCTGTGGAGAGCCATAAACGCCTCTGCCCTAAATAAACGTCATTTAACATAAGGATCTTAGAAAATTTATAAGTCGGCCTCTTCTTCTATCAGTTAGGGTAGACTAGGTTCGCAAATTTTGGGTGGGAGGCAGACGAGGTGAAGAACCACCGGGCTACAATTCCAAAGAAATCATGGCATTTCACAGATTATGGAGAACCGTGATCTCCTGCGTTGTAAACATTCTCAACATGAATTTATTGTTAAAAAGAGGTGCACTGTACTTGAAAGCTTCGGTCTGATACCTCCTCGGGAATCAGAGGTTAGCCAACTGGTTTCGCATACCGTTACCTCTGTCGTAATTTCAATCCTCGTTCACTGTATTCATATGTTTGACCTTTTGCTAAATATTTCACTGAGATACAAAGTGGTGCTGACTGATTTCACCTAATAAAAGGGATCGTTTTCCCCATTGAGTCTACATACGGGATGTTTTAATGTCAAATCCTACATTGTTCGGGATTATACACAAGTCTGTAGGTAAATAGTCGGTTTTATGCCCTGTCCGATCCGCAAACATTGATGAGGGTTCATTCTGTGTCTATATACACACATTAACTGGGTTTTTGCTGGAGTCTGTGTACGGAGATTAATCGGTGTTTTGCCTCGAGTATATAAGCAAACATGAGCCGGTGTTTTGCACGAGTCTATAAACAATCCATAGTTCGTTTTTTTTGACCGAGTCTGATACAGATATGTTTCAGATTAGGTCCATTAGGTTTTCAGATGCAAATATAGTTTGGGATTAAACACGGATCTATACGTAGATATTAATCGAGTTTATACCCGGGTCAATGCACAAACTTTTAGTTGGGTTTTTGACCGAGTTCGGTCATCAGCGAGAGGTGTATGTAGTTCGGTGGCAGCCGCGTGTATATTGTTTTGGGAACAGATTTCGTATGTTTTTAAACACTTTTTCCGAACAATATCGGCTCCAGAATTAAATTATTTATTTATTCCTAATTGGCCCTAAGAAGTCACGTGGTATGTCTTCTACTACGTCCGTACGATACTTAGTCGGTATCAACCTAAAAATAATGATGACTAATACAACAAACATTCTGATTTGTAATCTATGATTTTATTGGTGTGTTTTAAGATGTAAGTGTTTTCTTGAGTGTGATTGGTTTATAAATATTGTAGCTGATATTTTAGTGGACACGACAAATACGCAAACATTAGTCTGATTTTTAGTCGGGTCTGTACGCAAAATTCTACAGAGATATGCTTAGAATAACATCAAACATGAACAGCCACGATGGAGTAATAGAGACTAGCAACAAAAAGGAAAGTTTAAATTTCTTGGACACTGGTAATAAAACAAACACATTCCATCGCCTGTAACCACCCATCACAATAAAAGAAACGCTTTTCAGCGCTAAAACTGATGGTACTCGAATTGTTGACCGACGGACATTTCACCGAGGAACATTTCGCTGAGGAACATTTCGCCTAACAGACATCAGTAGACGGACATTTAACTGAATCGACAGTTATCCGAAAATGTAGCGGCATGTATGTATGATTGGGCACTTCGCCGTGGTGTAATGGTTAGCAATCTTATCTTGCTAGATCAATTACTACTGAAAAGTGAGTTCGATC
This sequence comes from Acanthosepion lycidas, assembly GCA_963932145.1. NCBI lineage: Eukaryota > Metazoa > Mollusca > Cephalopoda > Sepiida > Sepiidae > Acanthosepion > Acanthosepion lycidas. The sequence goes on along the minus strand of OZ010610.1, from coordinate 72,010,343 downwards.
CTCACTGGGTGCCCCATATTTTCGGTCTAGTGCCACATCTAAGCCACGCTTAGAAAATCTCTACTTCCATCTATAACATACACTTTATTGTAATGTGATACATATATTTATTTACTGTATAAATTTACAATTTTTCGGATTTTTACAGGCTTTTTAAAAATCCATTCAGTATATATTATATTTTACTTCAAATATTACTGGGTGATGATAAGTATTTTGAGAAAAAGCACATTTTACTATAAGCTTTAAGCTTTTACGCTATGAAAGATTTTCAATTTCGCTTTTAATGATCACCTTAAAGGGATAAAGTACCTTTTATCTTTCTGTTAAATACGAATTTAAATAATTAGGTGCTAATTTTTACCCAAATATATTCAAACATTTTTTTTAAAATACTAATCTCAATAAACAAATATTGGCATAAGAAAACTTTTAAGTTTAAATTTAGTAATTTAATCACTTAAAATTCAGTGGTAATTATTAGTCCTACTTTATAATACGGCTAATTAAAATACTGAAAGTATTGCTTATTACTATTTTTACTTATACTTGTTCGGTGAAATGTCCGTGGGCCAGATGTCTGGCTAGTAAAACTGAATTAATCTAGATACTAAGTGACAAAATTTAATGATTTTCTAAGCCCAGCTTAGAGATGTAGCACAAGGCCGAAAGTATGGAGCATCCAGTGAGGATTGAACTCACTACTCAGTCATAAGTGATTTAACAAGACAAGCTTTCTAACCATTGTGTAATGGTTACAAAGCTTGTCTTGTTAAATCACTTCGAGGTGTCGAAAGTGGCATAATTTAATGTTGCGATAAACGAAAGCGAATAAACATTGTTGAAATAATTTTTTATAGATAGATAGATAGATAGATAGATAGAGAGAGAGAGAGAGAGAGAGAGAGAGAGATGAAGCACGGAAAGAAAGGTTTTAGGTCCGGAATTTTCGGACACGCCTGTGACCTTCATCAACGGACCGAGAAATAAAGTAATTGGCTGAGTAATTCCCATTTCTCTGTATATTTCTCGCTTCCATTGATAAAGGACACACGCGTGTCCGAAAATTCCGGACCTAAAACCTTTCTTTCCGTGCTTCATTTCTGTCATATGGTTAATAATTAATATTTAATAAAAGTTTTTCTTACTGATTATATTGGTACCCTTTTGTTTGTCCTTGTTTTATTAACCAATCTATCTATTTTACATACTATAAGAAGCACACGCGGACCGTTTATTCTAATCATATATATATATATATATATATATATATATATATATATATATATATATATATATATATATCTGTGTCAGATTTAAGATTTAATAAACTACAGATATTTTTATATATAGTGCTCAATACTAAAAGTATTAAAAATAATATTAAAAATGGAGTGTTAATGATATTCTATTAAAACATTACTTAACATTTTAAATATAAATTTTTACGGTATTTCCAATTGGAAATCCCAATCAAAACCATTACCTCTGATGACTAGAAATTTTATATATTAAGATATGTGTAGATAAGATTTGATATCTGAAAAGTTAAGTAATCTTTTCGGATAATATATATATATATATATATATATATATATATATATATATATATATATATATATTTATATATATATATATATATGTATATATACACTCTGTATTGAGAACTCTTTTAAGAATAGTATTTTTTGATTATTGGAATTTATTTTGCATACGCCAATCGTATACTTATATAGGATTGGTGTATACTTTGTATAGGATTGGTGTATGCAGAATAAATTCCAGTAACCAAAAAATACTATTCTTAAAAGAGTGCTCAATACAGAGTAGAGCAAATATATTTATTCGGAAATTATTACATAAATATAAATCGCTACAAAAATAGCCAAAAATAGCCATTTTGTTTCAACACTTCTGGTGTCTTATCAAGTGATGGCATTGAATGTAGAACCTATTCTACATTCAACATTATCACTTGATAAGACACCAGAAGTGTTTAAAATAAAATGGCTATTTTTGTAGTGATTTTATAACATATTTATATTATAATTTACGAATAAATAATTATATAATTATATATATATATATATATATATATATATATATATATATATAACTGAAGGGTCTGAACCAAAAGCGACAGATCACCACTTCTTACGCTCATACAACCTCAATCATTAACCCCTATCTTGAGTGGCTCTTGGGTCTCGTATTGAGTGAAACATTAATAATGAAGGAAAAATATGCCCAAAGAGATGAACATTATGTCAGACGATCCAATATGTCAAATTTTCTATTTTTATAAATCGAAAGCATTTTTAAAAAAAAACTAAAATCCAACGTGTCCTCACGGCGTTACAGTGTTGTGAATGCAGAGGGGGGTAGGGGAAAAGTACACGATGCCGATTTTCCCGAAAGGCACGCAGCCTATCATGGTGACCTTCTCCCTTGCTTTCTGTCAAGCCTCATTGACTTTTTTTATGGCAATTTTTTTTTTACACACATCTTGTGTCAGCTCGTTCCATTACACACTTCAATGGTAAGTTTTCGCCCTTAAATTTCCTGTTAAACGTAATTACAATCGGGTGATGGGTTGGGATGGCTGAAATCAAGTGAGAGGTGAAAGCGCTTCGGTTGCATATGGGGTGGGGATAGGTGCCAATTTGCCGGGTGGTTCCAAACGCGGAGATGAGATGTCTGATGGAGGTGGTGGTGCGAAGAAACTGAATAAACAAGTAAATAAAGAAATAGGGGTTAATGAGTCAATTCAGTGTTTCTGTTCGCCATTCGTCGGCCATATTTGTCTGAATCATTTTCGATTATCTCCCTTTTTTCTTTTCGCTTTGTTTCGGTTTGTCTCGGGTTGTTTCGTCTTTCGTCTGTTCTATTTTATGTTTGTGTGTGTGAGTGTGTTTTCTAATTAGAGTTATTAAGGAGATTCTGTTCCCTTGACCCCTTCCCGCAACGTAATTTTTGCTGTGTTTTCGTTTAACTTTATTTTAGATTTTTAGCCACCATTTTTAAATTATCTTTAACTGTCATTTTTTTCTTTCCGTTGTCAATGTTTTTTTTTTTTTTTGCTATCCTTCATTTTATATATCCTTTATTTTCTTGACCCGTCATACTTTTTCTTTCTTTTTTCATTTTTGCGTTGTTTTTATTTATTTATTTTTTTGAAATCTTCAGCTTTGTTTATTACTTTTGAGGCGCCTTGATTTCTTTCTTTCTTTTTTCTTTCTTTCTTTCTTTTGAAAAACCATGATTCTTTCTTTCTTTCTTTCTTTCTTTCTTTCTTTCTTTTGAAAAAACATGATTCTCTCTTTCTTTTGAAACAGTAGTTTTTTCTTTCTTTCTTTCTTTCTTTGCTTCTTTCTTGTGAAAAAACACAATTCATTCTTTCTTTTGAAACCGTAGTTCTTTCTTTCTTTCTTTCTTTTTTTCTTTCTTTCTTTCTTTTGAAAAACCATGATCCTCTCTTTCTTTTGAAACCGTAGTTTTTCTTTCTTTCTTTCTTTCTTTCTTTCTTTCTTTCTTTCTTTCTTTCTTTTGAAAAACCATGATCCACTCTTTCTTTTGAAATCGTAGTTTTTCTTTCTTTCTTTCTTTCTTTCTTTTGAAAAACCATGATCCTCTCTTTCTTTTGAAACCGTAGTTTTTCTTTCTTTCTTTTTTCTTTCTTTCTTTCTTTCTTTTGAAAAACCATGATCCTCTCTTTCTTTCGAAAACGTAGTTTTTCTTTCTTTCTTTTTTCTTTCTTTCTTTTTTCTTTCTTTCTTTCTTTCTTTCTTTCTTTCTTTTGAAAAACCATGATCCTCTCTTTCTTTTGAAAACGTAGTTTTTCTTTCTTTCTTTTTTCTTTCTTTCTTTCTTTCTTTTGAAAAACCATGATCCTCTCTTTCTTTTGAAACCGTAGTTTTTCTTTCTTTCTTTCTTTTGAAAAACCATGACCCTCTCTTTCTTTTGAAACCGTAGTTTTTCTTTCTTTCTTTTTTCTTTCTTTCTTTCTTTCTTTTTTCTTTCTTTCTTTCTTTCTTTCTTTCTTTTGAAAAACCATGATCGTCTCTTTCTTTTGAAAACGTAGTTTTTCTTTCTTTCTTTCTTTCTTTCTTTCTTTCTTTTGAAAAACCATGATTCTCTCTTTCTTTTGAAACCGTTGTTTTTCTTTCTTTCTGTCTTTCTTTTGAAGAACCATAATTCTCTCTTTCTTTTGAAACCGTAGTTCTTTCTTTCTTTCTTTCTTTCTTTTGAAAACCATGATCCTCTCTTTCTTTTGAAACCGTAGTTTTTCTTTCTTTCTTTCTTTCTTTCTTTCTTTCTTTCGAAGCTTCACAAATATTTTTCTGTTTCTTTACCTCTTTTGAAACTTTACGAATGTTTTTTCTATCTTTCATTCTTTCTGTCTTTCATTCTTTCTTTTATTCATTTATTCTTTCCTCATTTCTTTCTTTTGCAATTTCACGAATCTTTCGATATTTTAAATACCACGATTTTCGCTTTCACCGAACGCGTTGTTTGTTTGTTTGTTTCTTTCTTTTAGTACGTCAGAAGATATGAAATCTGCACAGTGCTGTTTTTGCTTTCCCCCTATCATCTTTTCTTTACTATCAAAGTTTCTTTTTTCTTTTTTTTTATTTCCCTCCTTCGTTTCTCTTTCTTTTTGTCTTTTTATAAACACTGCATACCGTGTTTAATTTTCTTTCTTTCTTTCTTTCTTTCTTTCTTTCTTTCTTTCTTTGAATCCGCATCTTCGTTTGTTTGTTTCTGTCTTCCTTCTTTTCTATCTTTCATTATCTTGTTTTATCTGCTGGTTTCGTTCAAACTCAAGTTTCAAGGTTCACAAATCTTTCTTCCTTTCTTTTCGTTAATTTCTTTCTTTGTTCTTTTCCTTCCCTTCCCTTCTTTTGTTTATTCTTTTCTTTCTTTCTTTCTTTCTTTCTTTCTTTCTTTCTTTCTTTCTTTCTTTCTTTCTTTCTGTTCATTCATTCCTTTGTTTTTGAAATTTTTGTCATTATTCTACTGATTATATTTCTTGTTTTTTGACATTTTTAAAGTCACTTACCCGCCCCGACGTCATTATCTTTCTTCTTCATTCCTCCGTATAGGCTCCTTCATTTAAATCAAATTTTTACACTTTCACTTTAGTCCTTCATTTTTATTCATTTTGACTCATTGCTTTTCATTCCCTTTTCGCTTCGCCCCTTTCTTATTCTTTACCTGAAGGCGATTTTATGCACATTAGCGAACGAACGCAAAAGACCCGTATGCACTGAACAACAAAATAATTAAAACATGCATCACTGGCCTGGCTGCCTGCCCCGTTCATCCATAGAGAGACCGTACCTAAAAAAATAAGTGTGTGAAGGGCAGTAAATAGACAAAAATACACTAAAAACATTATTTTATCACAGTAAAGTAAGACGATTTAAATAAAAAAAAGGTAGAAAATATTTATCTTTCTTCTTTTCATGACGAACATTGATTTATTCATACAGTCCTAAATTTTTTTTTTTAAAGGTGGAGTGGGTGTAAGTCACGTATAAAATCCTAATTATTACATAAGTAGTATTTTTTTAACGGTTTCACCGTAAGCAAGGTGGTAAAGCCACTGAGACAAAAAGAGTTATTGAGTGTATAAGGAGGAGAAAAAAAAGAAGAAAGATTATTAAAGAGCGAGAACAATAGAACAAGAATTCAGAAGACAGTCGAGAACGACTGGTATTGCATTAAAATTTTTGAAGATCAAAGTTGGCAGTAAAGCAAGAAGCCAGAAGAGATTTCTATGAGCGAGAAGCACAACAGAAGAAACAATTAGCATAGAACTTACGGTTACATCTCGTCAATTGTGACTGTAACCGTGAATTCATAAGACAGACCTTGCCGCTAATCTAGTGTTGTGCTTAAATTCATAAAGTCTAGGTACCATAACGGAGAGTTCATCGGAACAATTATCCTGAAATTATTTATAGAAAAGGCACAGGGAAGCTACATTGCAGACGTTAGGAGCACAGACTTGAAAAAGACTTTAGAAGGAATCGGAGACACAACCCTAAACAGAAAACAAGATGTAGACTTCTACTCCATTTCAAAAGAAAGGAGGAGGAGTGTGAACCAGGTGATAGGCGAACTTACATTCTCTCCTAATGTCAGTGGAGAGAGAAAAAAAATATTAATCAGTAAATAAAAGTTCAGAGTTCAGGCGCAGACGTAAAGAGTAAAGAGCTAAAGGAGCCTTTAGAATCAACCGGAGTCTACATCCTAAAAAGAAAACACGGGATCTACTAGTGTTCAAAAGACCAGAAACGAGTGTGAACCGGACGATAGGCGCATCTATCTATCTATCTATCTATCTATCTATCTATCTATCTATCTATCTATCTCAGACTGTTGTTATCTATCTATCTATCTATCTATCTGTTCGTATCTATGTATCCACACACACACACACACACACACACACACACACATATATATATATATATATATAAAACTGTTCGTATCTATCTATGTCAGTCCTGTCAGTATCTATCTATCTATCTATCAATCTATCTATCAATCTATCTATCTCAATCTCGTTCATATCTATCTATCTATCTATCTATCTATCTATCTATCTATCTATCTATCTATCTCAGACTGTTGGCATCTATCTATCTCACTATTCGTATCTATCTATGTATCTACACACACACACACACACATATATATATATATATATTTAAAACTGTTCGTATCTATCTATGTCAGTCCTGTAAGTATGTATGTATGTATGTATGTATGTATCTATCTATCTATCTATCTATCTATCTATCTATCTATCTATCTCACTGTTCGTATCTATCTATGTATCTACAAACACACACACACATACATATATATATATATATATATATATATATATATATATATATATATATATATATATATATAAAACTGTTCGTATCTATCTATGCCAGTTCTCTATCTATCTATCTATCTATCTATCTATCTATCTATCTATCTATCTATCTATCGTCGGATCTGTCTCCCTGACACATACCTAAGCGTTAATGGCTTCTCAATCTCCCTACACCTGTCCCTGCATGTGTATCAATGACTCTATTGCCTCAAGGATTCGACATTAATTAAATATAACTTTTTTGGGACGGAACTTGTCAACCCTTTGTTCTCACACATTTACATTCAGCGCTAAAATCATTTTCTCTCTAATTCTCTTCTATTTGAGAATTTTATCACCGATATCAGAGCTTCGATCGCATAAAGTGTAAGATTAACTTTCTTTTAATATGTGCCCACGTGTAAATTCTCACAAACGCACATAAGCTTCCTGAAAAGTAATATTTTTCTATGTGCCATATCTGTTCATGGTCTTCCGCAACGTTCTATTACGCGTGGCTTTTCGCCTTTTCTGTCTTTATTTACGAAAGCTCTCATTCACTGTTCCGCTAGGATTCGCGAACTTTCCCTTGATTTTTTTGTTCTCAATATGCCTCGTGAGGATTAAGTTTTCCAAGCCGACATTCCTAAAAGAATTTCAGCTGTATTTTCCTGGTTCTGATTATAAGAGACTACTTCATTGTTTACTCACTCCGTCCATAGAATTCTCAGTATCCCTCTGTAGAACCACATTTCTTCTACTGCCATTTTCTTCCTTCTTGCGTCCTCGTTCTGTCCATAGAATTCTCAGTATCCTTCTGTAGAAGCACATTTCTGCTGCCTCAAGTTATTTCCTCATTCGCGAGGAAATTGTTCCTCATTCGCGAGGAAATTGTTCAACATTCACTGATTCTGTTGCCATTTCTTTAAAATTTCCTTGTTTCTTACTCGCTCTGTCTATAGAATTCTTAGTATCCTTATGTAGAACCACATTTCTGTTGCCTCTAATTATTTCTTCATGCGTGGGAAAATGTTCCAATATTCACTGATTCTGAGTAAAAGTGTTGTTTCTCTTCCCATTTTATTTAAGTCTTTTCTGCTGCTTGCTCATTCCGTTCATAGAATTCTCAGTATCCTTCTGTAGAACCATATTTCTGCTGTCCCTAGTTATTTCCTCACCCGTGGGGAAATTGTCCAGCATTCACTGATTCTGAGCAGTATTCTTTCTCTTCCCATATTCTTTAAGTCTTCCTCGGTGCTTACTCACTCCGGCCATAGAATTCTCAGTATCCTTCTGTAGAAGCACATTTCTTCTGCCTCTTATTATTTCTTCATCTGTGGGGAAATTGTCCAACATTCACTGATTCTGAGTAGAAGTGCTCTTTCTCTTCCCATTTTCTTTAAGTCTTCCTCGGTATTTACTCACTCCGGCCATAGAATTCTCAGTATCCTTCTGTAGAAGCACATTTCTGCTGCTACTAGTTTTCTCCTCATGCGTCGGGAGATTGTCCAGCACTCACTGCCATATAAGAGAATGGATATGGACACCTCGAAGTGGTGCAATGGCTAGCAAGCTTGTCTCGCTAAAACAATTACGATTGAGTAGTGAGTTCGATACTTTTGGCCTTGTGCCACATGTGAGCTACGCTTGGAAAACCAAGATAAGAGAATGGATATCTCATAGCAATTCAGTACACTTTGTTTCATTTATTCTTTGCTCAGAATTTGAAATGCTCCGTTCGCTTGTCCTATGTGTGTTCGGATTTGGGAGTTACATTTTCAATCCTCTTGTAGGTGGGCGCAGAACATATTTGGTTAATTTCTCTCTCTGGGGATAAAACTGGCACAAGGCCACCCCAGATGCACTTTCCAAATAAGATCTCTTTCCCTATTATTTATTTTATGAAAATCAAAAACTCTTGACCTTAGACAAGAAAGTAGAAATAATGATTCACAAACATATTGTTTCAAACGTAACAATTGTATTTATTAGTGTTTGGTATACATGCATGAATACTGAGTGAAAAGGCTAGACAGAGTTGTGTCCCTTTGATTAGGTAAATAGTTGTACCTGAGTTCATATTAAAAGGAAGTAATATTAAACTGTAATATTGAGTGTTTGGAATTTTACGAACAAGTTAAGTAGAGTTCAAAGATAATACTTGCATGAATTAAGTATTGTTCATTTAACGTCTGACGAGATCAGTCTCAGCCAGTCTGAGACTACTTCATTGTTTACTCACTCCGTCCATAGAATTCTCAGTATCCCTCTGTAGAACCACATTTCTTCTACTGCCATTTTCTTCCTTCCTTTAGGGTCACATTTGGCGGCGTGTTGAGATGTACGAATGACGTAGATAAGTTAGGCTCGAGTCAGAAAGAGCAGGAAAAAGAGAGAAAATATCACACGTGTTGGGTTTATATAATGGTCGTGTATCACGTGGGAGGCTCAAATGGAAAACGCGGTAAAACAGGTTTGTCGCGTGCAGGCGGTTTGATTGGTTGGAACTGACCAATCAGCAAGCTAGATTGAAGGCGATTGACCAATGGTTTCTCGTTGATATTTTGTATGAAAGTAGGATGTTATTTACCAGATAGGGAGTGTGCATTTTCTAAAAAGAGGAAACGCTGGTTTGTTGTGGAAGATTCCACACTCTGGTAAAACTCTTCCTAAATCTTTAAACTCATATACCTGCTCGATAATTTTATTTCCAATTTGTTACACGCATATTTCGCTTCTGCTTTTTCTGATGGCCGTGCATTCTGTCGTATTTATAGTAAGTGTTTTTCTCATCGCTTTCTTTTACTACCGAGTCTCAAAGGTCCTTTACTTTCCTTCTCGAGTCAGCCATCAGCACCGTGTCATCCTGCTTATCTTGAATTGTTAAAATTAAGCCAATCGATAATAAATCCTGCTAGGGTACCTGCGATTATTTTCTAAAGTCTCCACTGCCATATAGGAGCTGTATTCTTTTGTTTGTTTCCAATATAATTTTCCTGTTTCTTAATACTTTGCTTAGCTAGTCTAATGTCTGTTCGGATTTCGTTGTCACATTTATCTGCCTCTTTTAAAACGCACTTCAGATAAT
>OZ010610.1:71945381-71995381 GCA_963932145.1 Acanthosepion lycidas | reverse complement strand
AAATAATTCCTATAACTGTATTTGCAATATTCCATCGAGGCACTTAGTGGGCGAGATGTACAGATTATGGATATCTCTATTGCCAGAGGACATGGATTCATATCTAGGGTCATCCACAGAATGACCATGTCATGCTTTTTAAACCCTAGATCTCCAGAAGAAAGGTTGGCGGGTGACATTGTTTTAGAGAAACGTTCTTGCCTACTGTCATTCCCCCAAATTCCCAAGATCGTCCGGATCAAATGGTACATTCCAAATAATATGTATATATTATTTAAAATCTTCATTCTTTTCCATGCGAGAATGTATATATATTTACATGTATTATTATTTTTTACAAATTTAATGGCAATGAAAAATGTTGATGGATTTTAAACTTGAATCCATATACAGCAATTTGTTTTAATTCATAACTAATTATTGAATAAATAAATTGAAGATTATTCGATCAACCAAAGATTCAAATGAACGCCAGGATTTTGTAATTCAATAGACAAAATTCTGTAAATAAAACTCTTAAAATAATCCTTGCGAGGAATACACCCTGGTTGAGGACACCTTCTATGAGTTATTTACGATCATATCTTTAGGGGTGTTTTTTTATATTATTTATTATTATTTTAAATTTATTTTCGTACTTTATTTATTTATTTTTGTATTTATTTCTTCGGTTCTAAACTTTTTTGTGCGTGCAGCAAATTAATCGGATTTTAATTATTTTTTTAATCAATTAATCCCAAACAAGGTGATAATGCCACTAAGACGTAAGGGGCTACCAGGCGTGAAAGAGAATGAAATGGACATTAGAAGGAACCGGAAATCCTAAACAGGAAACAAGGTATAAACCTCTACTTCTGTTGAAAAGAACAGAGAGGAACGTGAACCGGGCGATAGGCGAACCTATCTACTCCTATTGAATGGGTGAAGAAGTACATGAAAAGTTATTTATCAACAATAATTTTTAGTGATGATAGATTTGAATTTTGCCTCCTTCTCCGAAAAATTCAATCAACACAACACGGAATAGAAAAAGTAGGAAATGGTGTCATATTTAGGCCTTGTTTAATTGTAAGTCACTTCAAAGCTGATGATAATATCAAGATGAATAAATTAATTGGTGAATTTTTATATATTATAGGTCTTGGGTAAGAGAATAAACTACATGCAACAGCAATTCCTCTGATCAGGAAGTTCTGAGGAGCGTTAAACCACCTCTTAATTGCTGGTGCTCCCAGGTCCACCTGTTAGGCTCCCAGTTAAGGGTAAATAGTAAACACCCAAACTGGGGTCAAAACATTATGAAAGTGTAAAGATAGGTCTAATACTAGAAATGGCTAAAAAATATTATACATTATTACCAGCAGTATATTATTACCAGCAATGCATTATTATATATATATATATATATATATATATATATATATATATATATATATATATATATATGGAGAGAGAGAGAGAGAGAGTGAGAGAGAGAGACAGAGAGAGTGGATCGAGGTTCGATCCCAGCGTGCGCTATATTTGGAAAGTGCCTGATAGCCTATACCACAGGTTGATCTAAGACTTGTGATTGAAATAGGGTAGACGGAAATTTTGGGTTCCGTCGATAGCAGTGCTAGGATGAAGCGACAAGTCATCGTGGGCGAGGCCTTCAGCGTGCTGGTGGTATTCAAATTGATGATCACGCTAGTTAACACGCTTTCTTCCAGAAACTGTAACTAAATCTACATAGTTGCAGTATAAACCACAGGTGGGCTCTGTGGGTGTTGAGCAAAAAAAATTGCTCGAGCGAGCGTCTACAATAGGGATTGGCTAGCCATTATATATATATATATATATATACTGTGTGTGTAGGGGTGAGTTTGTGGTTGTAATCTTTCTCTCTCTCGTCCAGTTGTTCCTAATATTTTTGGGTCATGCCCAACAGAAGCATCTCTTAAATCCTGATGCCCTCACCGCTTATTATTAAAAAAGGGAGCTTCTATTCCGTTGCCATAACTTTCCTTAATCACTGCATATATGCAATATTTTTAACATTTGATTTTAAAATTTTACAATATAAATAAAAAAAAATAGTATTACTAATATATATATATATATATATATATATATATATATATATATATATATATATATATATATATGAAGAAATATAGTCTTAAGGTGTGCTATATTTATGGGATAAAGTGCTCAATATCAGAGATGGAACGTGTGTAAATATAAAAGTGGACATAGAAGTCAACAATTAGAGGCGACAGTCTGTTTCCTGCTATATGCAATCGTCAGGTCTCTATTTATATATATATATATATATATATATATATATATATATATATATATATATATATAAAGAAAAACAGACCACTTTACGGTTCCATTATAATAATTTATTTCACCAGAGCCCTTTTAAGGGACGCTGGATCATAAGATAACACTTCCAAAAATGAAATATATATATATATATATATATATATATATATATATATATATATATATATATATATACTGTTAATGGTCACAGTTGAATCAAACCAGGAAACATTAGTATTAAAAAGTGCTCAACACACGTGTGAAAAATAAAAAAAAAGTAAATATAACATGTAGATCTAAGGTTGCTTCTTTTAACTGAGCACACACACACACACACACACACACACACCCACACACACACACATATATATATATATATATATATATATATATATATATATATATATATATACTCTCCAGTCGGTTGCGACTTATGACGACCTGACAACTTAATTGATTCAGTTATGTGCGATAATCTTAAATGTCGCTTAAGACCCGCTAGTGATTTACAAAGGAGGCCGCATATGGAGCAAGAGTAAGGATTGTTGGATAAGATCACTGTCAGATTGTCTGACCTTTTAGATCTTGCTCTCGATTCTTGAAGACAATTCAGACCACCTGACTGAAAACTGCTTCGTCCACTAAAACACGTTGATCTCCATTCTACCCGCTCCAAGAGTAAGCACCCGAGGGTATATATATATATGTGTGTGTGTGTGTGTGTGTGTGTGTGTGTGTGTGTGCATGGGATTGATTTTGTGATTGAACTCCTTCTCTCTAGACCAGTTATTCCTAATCTTTTGGGGCTCATGACCCACCTAAGCATCTCTTAAATCCTGATGCCCCGTCCGCACTCTGACGTATAATTCTTATTAATCAAAAACTGACTTCTATTCGCGGGGAGGAAGCTGAAAAGGCCGTTCATTTTCTGTAATAACTGCATATATGCAATATTATTATTATTTAATTTTAAAATATTCATAAAAATATTGTGTTACTAATATAAACATATATTAAAGTACATACATAATTACATATATATATATATATACACAAATATTTTTACCTACGCATACTGTATATATAATTTATGTATTACAAAGCTCGCGCTTTCATACTCACAAAGACTCATTACAAAAAAAAAAAAATCACTGTTAATAACTCTTTGTTATAATTGACCGCTGAAAAATCCAATAGCACCTCCGGTGAGGCGTGGCCCCCACATTGGGAAGCACGGTTCTAGACCATTTTGACAGCCATTCCAAAACGGTTTTGCGCCTATTTCCTTATTTAATCACGGTTTAGCAAAGTCGGTGCGATAAGAATGCTTTATAGACATGATGTCGCCATAGTACTGCACACCTAACGACAACAAAACCCGCTCTTCTTATCTCGTTTAATGGCGGTCTATTATATCGATTGGCCACTTAACAATCTTTTTTGACGCACTACCATAGTCGAGAAATTAATAAAAGCCTACAAAAAAGAACATGACGCTAAGCCAATTTGATGAGCCTCCTGCAACGTGATTTAAAAAAAAATGTTTTGTACCACATTACATTAAAGAAATCAGAAAAGAAATAATTATATATATATATATATATATATATATATATATATATATATATAAAGAAATATATATATATAATAAAAAGAAAAAGCTAACGCTCAGTAATATCAAATGTGAACACTGCCACAATGTGCTGACCGTGTTTAGAAAATAAAATTTCTATAAATCTAGATACGTGCATAAAACAATCCATACATTCAGATAAAACTAAAAATAAAATTCATCCTTGTTAATGTCTAAAAGTATAGCCGAAAGCGCTAGGATATACAAAACATTTGGAAAATTTCTATATAATTTACGTTCAGAAAAGAAGAAAATTATAAGGGCACATCAAAAATTAAATACAAAACTTAACCGTAGTACCTGCTCAGTCGTTTTTTCTTATATATATATATATATATATATATATATATATATATATATATATATACTGCTGCAATTACTGATACTAATACTACCACTAATACTACTACTAATAATACTTCTATTACTAATGTTACGAATACTATAACTACTAATGCTACTAATACTAATGCTACTAATACTAAGGCTCCTACTACTAATACTAATGTTACTATTACTACTAATGCTACTAATACTAATGCTACTAATACTAAGGCTCCTACTACTAATACTAATGTTACTAATACTAACACTACTAATGCTACTAATACTAATGCTATTAATACAAATATTATTAATTAGTATTATTACTGTTATATACTGTCATATAAGATATATATATATGTATAAGATTTGAGATATTATACATATATATATATGTAAGATATAAGATTTGAATTTTTTAATATTTTTTATTGTTCAATATATATATATATATATATATATATACATATATATATATATATATATATATATATATATAGAGAGAGAGAGAGATAGATAGAGAGAGAGAGAGAGTCATGACATGTTTAAAGAAGATTCATGGTCTTTATTTGCAGCAGAAGAGGAACAGGGTGAATGCAATCAAGGCCAGTGTAGCCAAATCCTAAGAAGAAAGCAAATGTAGGATGTGTGGACAAGTTAACGAGACAGTTAAACACATGCTCTTTGAATGTCAGGTTTGGCACAAATTATAAGTGACGACATGATTGGGGTGGTATGATAATCCAGTGGGAATAATACCTTGTACGATAATCCAGTGGGAATACGACCTAGAGGGTAGCAAGTTTCAAACTATTGACTTTGCTGATCCATACTATACAAGAGTGGAATACAGAAAAGTTTGAAAAATACAAGTTTTTAATTTTAGTTGATTTTGTTTAGCGCCATATCAACACCACCATGGGTTATTTAATGCCAAGATCTATATATTTTGAATACAATTTTTAAGTCTTCGACAAAAGATATTTTAAACGCAATTGTATGCTTTCCCCCACGGCTAAAATGTATTGTTGGCCATTTTGCTTTAAATAGGTATTGGTTATTTTACTGAAAATATGTATTGCTGGTTGCTTGATTTTCTTTCATCATCATCGTCATCATCATCATCATCATCATCCTGTTGACTTTTGTAATAATAGGCGGAGATCCGAATGCAGAGCCACACAGAATTCCCCTCCAGAAGTTTCTATCAACGGCAGCCATCAGCAATTCTGGTACAGTCATCCCCGTCCATTGTTTGACATTGTCCAAACAGTTTTTGCGTTGGCGTCCTCTCCTACGTCCACCTTCAACAGTGCCTTGCATAATAGTCTTGCGCAGGCTGTTGTGCTTTGTAATATGCCCAAATCAAGCCATTTTTCTCCGTTTGACAGCGGCGAGAAGTGGTTTCTGATGGCCCACGAAACTTTCAACTCTTTTCCGCACAATATCATTGGTTTTATGTTCCCTATAGAAGATGCCAAGGAGTTTTCTCATGAATTTGTCCTCAAACGCTTCGATCCTTCGCTCTGTTTCTGCCAAAAGTATCCACGTTTCACGTCCATATCAGAATGGAGACTATCAGTGATTTGTAGAGTTTGTACTTCGTTTCAACGCTGATTTTGATCAAATTATTTCAGAAGCTTTATTTTATAATTTTTTAATGAACTAGTTGAATGGTACTTACGTATTTTAACGCATTCAACAGTTTATAGTAATAGCATAACACCATCATCTTCATCATTACCATCATCCCGTTGACTTTTTAATCGTAGGTGGGGATGCGAACGAAGAACGCATATTGAATCTCTTCCACAACGGTCTATCAACAGCAGCCATCATCAATTCTGTTATAATCATACTTATCCATTGTTTGGCATTGCCCAGCCAGTTTGGCGTTGGCGTCCTCTCCTACGTTCACCTTCAACGGTGCCTTGCATGATGGTCTTGCTGTCGTACCTTGTAACCCGTCCAAACCACGCTATTTTTCTCCATTTGACAGTGTTCGAGATGAAGTTCCTGGTGACCCACTAAACATTCAACCCTTTTCCACAGAAAACCATTGGTTTTATATTCTCAATAGAAGATACAAAGGCATTTGAAATCAAACGCTTGGATCCTTCTCTCTGTCGCTTCTATAAGTATTTTCACGGCAACTGTTCCGACGAGTTACTTTCTCTGGTTCCCACACTGCATGAATTTAAGGGAGCTACTAATTTCCCCTCTTGGTCCCACCCTTTCAATGTCAAAACAGTTAAATGCAACTGTCTTTTCTACTAAAACAGCTTCTTTTCCCGCATTTCTCGTCTGTGGAATTTTCTTCCTCTTGCTTGCTTCCATGATAACTATAATCTTCAAATATTTAAGTGTAATGTCAATCGACATCTTCTGATACCTTGATCTTGTTCCCCGTCCTTCTCTTTATCCTCTCCCCAAACAAAACTTTTTACTCTTGTTCTCTACCCTCTGTAACGCTTGGCGTGCTAGTGACACTCCCGCCTTGCTTTCGCGTGAAATGCTTAAAGAAATAATTCGAATGCAGAAACCATATTGAATCTCCTCCACAACGGTCTATCAACGTCAGCCATCATCATTTCTGTTATAATCATACTTATCCATTGTTTGGCATTGCCCAGCCAGTTTGGCGTTGTCGTCCTCTCCTACGTCAACCTTCAACGGTGCCTTGCATGATGGTCTTGCTGTCGTACCTTGTAACCCGTCCAAACCACGCTATTTTTCTCCATTTGACAGTGTGCGAGAAGAGGTTCCTGGTGACCTACAAAACATTCAAGCCTTATATCGTGATTAACCAACTGAACGTCAGATCAATGCTAAAACGAAATATAAGTGAAAGAGAATGTGAAGACATTAAAAACAGCCGTAAACTCAATCCTAAACAAGGGATACACCTCTACTCCTGTTCAATAAATGGGAAAGGAGTGTGAACAAGGTAATAAACTCAACAACTTACTCCTACGAGGTTGCTTCAGCACCTTCCCGAGTATCATATCTGTCTGCTCACGATATGAATATCCTGACATTGTTAAACGGAACACTTCTTTAGTTAATTTACTACTACATATTTTAAACCTTGTAAAAAGATTAGCCACAAATGTACACAAATGACAAATGTAATCTAGTCCACATGGAATCCTGATGTCATCTACCGTAAACTTTAATAACTCAAAAACGAAGGATTTGCGGACATATGTTAATATGGAAAATAAGAACAAATGAACAAATAAGAGAAAGAACAAATAGAGTAAAAATTCACAGATCATAGCATTTACTTTTTTAAGAAATGTGCTCAATACAAAGTAGAGCAAGATATTGTTATAATATTTTTTTTTATTATACGAGATTACAATAAAAACATTTTACATCGCTACACAAAAACTTTCATACTATGATTACACTTCCTCAGGATATAGTTGGTAGCTGGTGATAAAAAATATTTTGTAGGGAAATTTAAAAACAAATTGTTACCTCTTTTTCGAAAGTTAAAGGGAGTATAATGTTAGAATTAAAAAATTTCTTGTGGGGATATCTTGATTAACTAACTGAACGTCAGATCAATGCTAAACAGAAAAATAAGTTTAATTTTTGGAAAAGTCGTAAAGGTTTGTATTTAAATTTCCCTAAAATTGGTAAATTTATTTACGAAAAAAAGTTAAATTTTATATTTTAAATGTATGGTAACTTTTATAGTAATAAAATCAATTAAAATTAATTTTTTGCCGCTAATTAACTATTTTTAAATTATTCGTATTTCTAAAATTCAAAATATTAGATTGGTGCAAAAATAATGTCGTTTTCTCACATAGTAACATATGTGAGAAAACGACATTATTTTTGAACCAACCTAATACTTAAAAAAAAAAAAAGTCCCCGTAAAATTATTTGAAAAATATTCTACCATTCATCATCATCATTGTCGTCGGATCATCATCATCCTCATCATCCCTGTGACTTTTGTAATCGTAGAGGGGGCGGAATCTGAATGCAGAAGCTACAGTGAATCTCCTCCACAAGAGTCTATCAACGGCAGCCATCAGCAATTCTGGTATAGTCATCCCTGTCCATTGGTTGACATTGTCCAACCAGTTTTTGCGTTGGCATCCTCCCCTATATCCACTTTCAACGGTGACTTGCATCATGGTCTTGCACTGGCTCACGTGCCTTGTAACATATCCAAACTAACGATTTATACAGATTGATTATTAATAACCTACAAGTTCTGTCTGTTTATTTTTTAAATTTATATTTTTTCCAAATTTCGGACAAGGTTTTAAGTATTGTGTTTGAAGTGGTAGCTAAACTGCCCGAAATTTATATTTTTTCTATGTTTGGGGTTTTGGGTTATATAAGACAACTTATATGTATTTAAATTCTTTTTCTTTTTGTTTCCATCATCTATTTATTAAATATCCGACATTGTAATAACAGATGATCTTCCAAGAATGGCGACACATATACCGGGGGAGTCATATTTATAGATAGGTCTACAATCTTATTCACTTATAGAGAACAATATGAAAAACATTTTCAATTGATTCATCATCTTCTTCATCTTCAGCATCATCATCACCTTGACTTTTGTAATCGTAGGGCGGATCCAAATGCAGAAGCCACGCTAACTCTTTTCTACAATGGTCTATCAACACCTGTCATCAGCAATTCTGGTACAGTCATACATGTCCATTGGTTGACATTGTCCAACAGTTTTTGCGTTGGCGTCTTCTCCTTTGTCCAACTTCAACGCTGTGAAAGGCACTACTACTGATGGTCTTGCACAGGCCGTCGTGACTTGTAATGTCCAAACCACGCCATTTTTCTCCGTTTGACAGTAGCGAGTAGAAGTTCCTAGTGTCCAATAAAACTTTTAACCCTTTTCTGCACAAACCCATAGGTTTTCTGTTCCCAATAGAAAATGCCAAGGAGTTTTCTCATGCATTTCTTCTCAAACGCTTGGATCCTTCTCCCTGTATCTACCAACAGTGTTCACGTTTCACATTCATATAGAAGAATGGAAACTCCCAGGGCTATATACAGTCTGTACTTTTTGTGATTTTGTTTAACCGCACATCAACACCTCTATGGGTTATTAAATGCCGAGATCTAAATATTTTGAACATAATTTTATTGCTTCAACTAAAATTTTGAACACAGTTGTATGGTGTCAAATAGAGATAAAATGTATTGGTACTAATTTTAATATAAATATGTATTATTGATTTTTGTTTGGTGGTTCACTATTTGCCCATAGGTGGTACCCTAACAGGTTCTACCACCCTGTTCAGGGTGGACCTGGGAAGAATAGCAATTAAGAGAAAACATAACAGGATGTTGACAATAATACAGAACATGACTGTTCGAGTAATTACAAAGTAATGGATTCATTTGAAACACCAAATAAAAAAAATATAAGTCCTCATCATTTATTTTGCAAGGATTTTCCAAAATGTTTTTGAGTTGTGCAGCCTATTGCTGACACCATGATTCAAGAATTAAATTTATACTGACTACGTCAAAACGCAACACAATAAAAACAACATCAACAACAACAACAATAATATTATTATTAATAATAATAATAATACCAATGCATGTTAACTATAATTTACAGAGCACACATAATGAAATATTGTGTTAGCCCAAAATGCAGATTCTGTGATAAATATCCAGAAACAATTGGCCATCTTGTATCAGGTTGCACGGTATGGGCACCCGCGGCCTGAAAGAATGAGCCAATATCCGCACTGGAAAATCTGCATCTTGTACGGGAAGAAAACTGAAAGAAATTTATATAAACACCACCCAGACCGGTTACGGAGATAGGACATGTAACCATTTTATGGGACTACACAATACACACAGACAGAACATTCAAAGCTAATCGCCCAGACATCGTTATGAGAGACCGCACACAAAAAAATTGCCTCCTTATTGATATGGCAGTCTCTGCAGACTGCAATGTATCATTGAAGATCTTCAAAAAACTATCAAAATACAAGGACCTTGAAATCTCAAAAAATGTGGCACATGAGAGCTTCAAAAACCCCTTTTTGCAGTTTGATTGGAAAAGATTCCAGTTTGTCTCATTGAAGGGATTCCTGGTAGCCCATGTCTTAAAGAAATGCAAAAGGAGTACAGACCCCACTTTACGAAGGGCTTTATCTATTTAAAACATGTGAATTTTTGTAATGCATCTTTTACGGAAAGGAAACTGCTACCCAGCGCCGGTTTCAATTATAGGACCTGTAATAATTTTATTGAACTTTATAATACACACAGACCATACAATGAAAGATAATCGCCCAGACATCGTGATCAAAAACCATAAGAACAGAATGTGCTTTCTTATTGACATGGCAGTCCCTGCAGATTCTAATGTATCTTTGAAAAAAAAAAAAAAAAAAAAAAAAAAAAAAAAAAAAACTATTAAAATACAAGGATGATGTTGAAGTGGAAATCTAAAAATGTGGTACACGAGGACATCAGAGATTCCAGTGGTAGTTGGAACACTAGGATTGATTAGAAAAATGGTCCTGAAAGACTGATTGAAGGGATTCCTGGTAGCCCATGCATTAAAGAAATGCAAAAAAATGTACTTCCAAGTACAGTTTTATACATTACGAAGAGCTTATTTATGTAAAATGTGTGGGATCATATTTTTTTTTTTTTTTCATAGAAATGATCAGAGGAAAATATCATGAAGCCATTTCTGACCTTAGATCTCTGGTTGGGACCCGGAAGAAAATGTGTATACTACAGAAATCAAAGGATGTAATAGTATTAGTAGTACTATTAATAGTAGTAGTAGTAGTAATAATAATAATAATAATAATAATAATAATAATAATAATAATGATGATAATGATGATAATAATTCTTATTATTATATAATAATAATAATAATAATAATAATAATAATAATAATTATAATAATAATAATAATAATAATAATTATTATTATTATTATTATTATTATTATTATTATTATTATTGTTGTTGTTATTATAATAATTATTATTATTAGTAGTAGTACTATTACTACTACTACTACAGAAGAAACAAGCCCAAGCAGGAGAACTGCTTGAAATGTATCAAGCAACTGTTCAATTTGTCTCGTGTGATTATCCTTTCTTCTCAGTCTGATCTTCAGAAAACGAAGCATTTAAATACATCGGACATTAAAAATGTAAAACCTGAGCTTTTATGTCTTTTTAAAATTTCGATGTGAACTATAAACTATATATATATATATATATATATATATATATATATATATATATATATATATAATAATAATAATAATAATAATAATAATAAAAAGGTTTAAACACTAATATTCCATGGTCATAATTTATTCCATTGGAATCGTAAATACGATCCAATTCATCAGACCTACAAATTCAAAAAGAAAACAGAAAAAACAACTCCGGGAATAAAAAATACAATTTAGTGAGAGTGTATGTATGAGAGTGGGGGACGAATGTTAAATTAAATGAAAGCTATAGGGAGGGGTAACAGACGAGAGAAGGACAGCAAGGTCTAAAGATCAAAGGGGTGGGGGGTAAAAATTTAGCAGAGAAGTTTTAAAGAGGGGAATCAAAGACGGTTTAAGTGAGAGAAATATGAATATTCTCGGATGTGTAATACATTAAAGATATACCGGAAAAGATACATTTTGTGGTGACATACACACACAATAGACGATTTAATCTTAAAGATCAGAACATGAGATAGGGAGGGGAATATTTTAGATATATGATTGCATATGTATGTGTATATTTACCACTAATATTATCAATATCTATCTATCTATCTATCTATCTATCTATCTATCTATCTATCTATCTATCTATCTATCTATCGAACGCTGTTCATATTTATCTATCTATATCTGTTCATATGTATCTATCTTTACTTCATTCATATCTATCTATTTATCTATCTATCTCAGACTATTCTTTACCTATATATTTCACTCTTTATATCTATCTATCAGTCTAACTCAAATTTTCTAACTAATATTTATTACTTACTATATCATTAACTTTCTTTAATTCTACAAGTCTATAAACCTTCCTCTCACACTCGACACATTTCCCCATCAATATTATTGTACACTCATTATCTATCTATCTATCTATCTATCTATCTATCTATATCTATATATATATATACATACATATATATATATATATAATTATTTATTTAAAAATAATGCTCTACTTTCGTATCCAGCACTATTTTTTAAAAATAATTACAAAAATACTAAGGAACTTTGGATTATTTACCAAACCAGTTTCTTTCCTATTTTCTACAATATTTTCACACAAATATATATATATATATATATATATATATATATATATATATATATATATATATATATATATATATATATCACATACTGATTATTATCTAAGTTTATTATCTAGCGACCATACGTCTGTCTATCTATCCATCTCCGACAGTTTATCTATCTATCTATCTATCTATCTATCTATCTATCTCACTCTGACTATTATCTCTCTCTTTCTCTCTATCTATCGCATTCTGACCATTATCTATCTATCTAACTATCTATCTATCTATCTATCTATCTATCTATCTATCTATCTCTCTCTCTCTCTCTCTATATATATATATATATATATATATATATATATATATGTATATATATATAGGATTGATTTCATTTTTGTTTTTGTCTGAAGACGTTCCATTTCGGAACGAAACATGTCACTCTACAGCTTTATGTCTTGTCATTTCTTTACTCAATTAAAAGCCTAAAAAATATTAAATAATCATGACATCAAAACCAATCCATTCAACAATAGTGATAATGATGACATGAGGAAGAAAGTGAAAAATCGATGTTGATTCAGAAGCGGACATTGTTCGTGTTGAAATTAATAAACGCATTAAAAAGATTAAAAATAAAGTTTAAAAAATAGAACGTCTCTTAAAAAAAAAAAAAAAAAAAAATGGAAATATAAAAGAAAGTGAGTGGGCAAAAGGCTGTGTTTCTAAAAAGAATCTTCCGTTATGCGTCGATGTTCTTTTATAGAAATCTTTTGTGAAATTCTTCCCCCCTCCTCTTTCTTTTGTAATCTATCGTTCGTTCCGTTCAATTAATACATTTTCAACCTAAAGTGATGGCGTTTAATGTCGCATTAACAGTCTAGTCAAGAGTGCGCGTCTGTGAATAAGATAAATACGTAAGGCTCAAAGAGAAATGAAATCACAAAGAAAAAAAAAATATCTTGTCAACAAAAGCTGCCCTCTCGCCTTCTGTCTTTTGCTCTGTATCCATTACTAAGCATTCGCAGAATTTAAAGTAGCTACGTATTTTTTTTTTACGATAAATGTTCGAACCTGATTTCAAATACTTGTTTACAACGCAGAATGTCTTTTTCTTTGTTCTTTGATCCCGATCATGGCTCTTCCAAATTTCTTGTCGTTTGTCGTACTTAGTAATGTTTGTCGTTTCTCTATCCCCACCACTTCCAGTTTTGACAGTCATTCACACAATCTCGTTAGAGTGTCGTCCCACTGCCCTCTACCTGATTCACTCCTTTGATATGTCCTTTGAATGTCACATCCTCCAAGCCCACCTTCATTCAAGAAAATTCAGCTGTCACCTTCTGATTCTGAATAAAAGTGTCCTTGCTATTTTCATTTTCCTTACGCATTTTATCCATGGTATTCTCAGTATCCCTCTGTAGGACCGCATCACTATCTTCTAAAGTCTCCTCTTCTCTACGAGGAAATTGTCCCACTTTAACTACCATATATGAGGACTGATATAGTGTCATACTGGAATAAATTGTCGCTGACGACACTTGAGTTTGAACATAGATTGCCAGTGAGCAAACAAAGGCGATCCCATTATTGAATTAAGTAGACCACGTGACTGTTGTGGGTTTGTTAGGCCAGAAATAAAGACACAAAGAAAGGAAGTGAATTAAAGAAATATGTTAACAGAAACAGTAATACAAACATATACAAACGAGAGCGTTACAGCAAGAATGTTCTATCCGACTGTCAGAGCTGACTGCTGGAAACTTCACCCTCTAAAAGGCAGTACCTGTTCCTATTTATAGCTGGGAGAGTCCATGCGTGCGTGAGTCAGTTACCATAACGGTGACCATAGAGGAAACGCATATATGTAGGAAGTAGCTGGCGTTTAACTGATCGCTATTTCTGCTCTATTACTATTCGGATAAAGCATTTCTATTCTATCCTCTATTACTATACGGATCGCTATTTCTAGTCTATCCTCTATTACTATACTGATCGCCATTTCTAGTCTATTCTCTATTACTATTCGGATCACCATTACTAGTCTATCCTCTATTACTATACGGACTGCTATTCTCTACTCTATTCGCTATATCATTTCTCTATTTGGATCACTATAGGGGTTACTATTCGAACAAGTACTATTAGTGCGGGTGATATTCGAAGGCGTCTGACACTAGCATTGTTCAAGGGCGTACTATAGTTGTATCTGCGATTACAAAGTCTCTACTACAATGCGCATTACGAAAAGTGACAACGAGTATTCGTTGACATTGCAAAAGTAGTAACGAGTGTTCGTTGACTTCACAAAACAGCTTTTTTTTAAAGGAGTGCCCTTTGCCGTGCTGATGTTGCTACATGCCTTACTTCTTGCCTATCTCACACTGCGAATTTTTTCTAAGCTCTATACTAAACATTAAATCTGTTACGAAAAAAGAACTAAACAAAATGAACACAAAACGATCAGCTTTAAAAAAGGACTTGTAACTGGAAAAACCGAATGAAAAAAGAATGTTAACAACAAATACTTTTTCACACCGAACCCAGTTCTACGGAATCAGAATCAACGTTGAGTTTACGCAAGCGAATGAGTCAATTGGAGTAAAGAGCCATGCAGATTTAAATTTTTCCCACTTGTGACGAATGCAGCTATCGATTTTTTTTGCATGCTAGCATGCTAGTTATCATTCGTGTCAGTCAGCTATTGGCTCTCACGCTGGCCAATAGAATCTTCCTGCCTATTCGTGGCAGTTAGCTATTGGCTCTCACACTGGCCAGTACAAAATGGCCGCAAACTACATGAAAACTGCCATAGAAGCATGAAAAAATCGATTATTTCCACTATCGATGGGAGTTGGGAAATGCAAAGTCGGTCTTGGCCTTCCCACTAGGAGCATGTGCATGTAAATTTTGGTGCAAATCCGTCAAAAATTGCGGCCGTGCATTCGTTACACACGCAAACACATGCTGCCTTATATATATATATATATATATATATACACTTTATCAGTCCATTAGTGCAATATGTTTTCTTTTACAGATAAAACTAACCTCTTAATAGACTTACATTTGAATTGAGAGGAAAAGGCATATGAACAAAAGTCTATGATTTACGTTTTTTATAAACTTTATTTTTTTTTTTTTAAAAAGAAGTATACTTGAATTTTATTTAATGATATCTTTATTTTATTTTTTTTTAAATCGTGTTCGCCCCAAGCAAGGCAATAAAGCTACTAAGGCACAAGCAGTTACTGGGTCTGGAAGAATTAGAAAACAGAAATATTATTAAAAAGCTAGAGAAAAAAAAAACAGTTGATCTGGCTAAATGTAGCCGTAAGTTCTATGAAAACAGTTTCTTTTCTCACACTTCTCGCTTGTGGAACTCCCTTTCCGTCTCCATGCTTTCCAGCCAATTTTAATGTCCAAAAATTTAAATGTAATGTCAATCGCTATCTCCTCCTAATTACTCCTTTCTCTTTGTTAGGCTGGTTTATTTAACGATATATCAGACCTTATTTAATTAACACCAAATTTTGAATTTTACTGGTAGTATTAGCCATTTCCCTGCAAGGAAACTTTGGCTTTAATTAACCCAGCAGCCAGTACTGTTTTCCACTGAAATTTATAAAATCTTACCCTTAAAATATTTTTTCAGGAAACCAGGTTTCTCAAGTCCAGTAGCTGTTATCGCCTTTTCCAGTACTAATGGCAATTTCCTTCCCGAACATTTATTTGGAGGAGTGTGAAAAGTACACCTTTTTATTAAGTCAATTTCTCTCCACGTTACTTGTGCTATCCTCTTTTATTGTCGAAGAATATAAGTTTTTAACGCGACCTGAACTGATTAATCGATGAGGTCCAATTCTGCTCCATGACTGTGGTTGGCTACATGTTGCCAGAATGACCCTGCAGAAGCTCACCGACTTGACAGACGAGACTTTATCATATCTCCCATATTCTCCTGATCTCTCGCCCACTGACAGCCAATTTTACAAACACCTTCACATTGTATAAAAGCCAAAAGTCATTCTGCTGCAAAGAAGATGCAGAAACTGCTTTCAAAATATTATTAGCTTCATCATGACGAAGGACTCAAACATTTTCCAGAACCAAAATTGCAGAGATATTTTGGTAGTCTGCCTTTGAAATTATCCATTACAGATTTCAGAAATCTAACCAGAAGCTCACTGCTTATGTTGACTGATTAATTGACGAAGTACAATTGTGCTTCATGACAATTCCCCGCCACATGTTGCTAGGATGAACTTGCAGAAGCTTACCGACTTGACAGACGGGACTTTACCACATCTACCATATTCCCCTGATCCCTCGTCCACTGACTTCTATTTATTTAAGCATCTTGAGAAGTTTTAAGGCAAAATAAATTCCATTTCTCACGTCCAGTAGCTGTTATCGCTCTTTCCATTATTGATGTCGGTTTCCATCCTAGCCTTTTGTTTGAAGTAGTGGAGAATATCAGTATCTTTATTATGCTATTATATGTGCAATCCATGTCTGTTGAAATATTTACCTTGCAGCTCCTGATTCTAGAAGCGAAGCGAAATTTATAATTTTCATAGAAAAAAATAATTTCTTATATTTTAATTTCCTGACAAAATGTCGCCATTCCACCCAGAAATCTTCATCTAAAAACTGATAAATTCTTTGAACGTTTCATTGGTTGAATTTGTTTGGGGAGGTGGTAATGATAATGGTAGTAGTAATGGTAATAGCAGTGGTAATAATAATTGTGTGGTAATGGTAATGGTAGTGGTAATGGTAATAGCAGTGATAATAGTAATGATAAAGGTAATGGTAGTGGTAATGGTAATAGCAGTGATAATAATAATTGTGTGGTAATAGTAGTGGTAATGGTAATAGTAATGGTGATGGTAATGGTATTGGTGATGGTAATAGCAGTGATAATAGTAATGATAAAGGTAATGGTAGTGGTAATGGTAATAACAGTGGTAATAAAATTGTGTGGTAATGGTAGTGGTAATGGTAATGGTGATGGTAATAGTATTGGTGATGGTAATAGCAGTGATAATAGTAATGATAAAGGTAATGGTAGTGGTAATGGTAATAGCAGTGGTAATAATAATTGTGTGGTAATGGTAGTGGTAATGGTAATGGTAATGGTAATGGTGATGGTAATGGTATTGGTGATGGTAATATCAGTGATAATAGTAATGATAAAGGTAATGGTAGTGGTAATGGTAATAGCAGTGGTAATAATAATTGTGTGGTAATGGTAATGGTAATGGTAATGGTGATGGTAATAGTATTGGTGATGGTAATATCAGTGATAATAGTAATGATAAAGGTAATGGTAATGGTAATAGCAGTGATAATGGTAATAACAGTGATAATGGTGATGATAATGACAGTGGTAATGGTAGTGGTGATGGTAATAGCTATGATAGTAGTAATGATAAAGGTAATGGTAATGGTAAGAACAGTGTTAATTGTGATGATAGTGCCAGTGGTAATGGTAATGATAATGCTAATGCTAATGGTAAAAGCAGTGATGATGGTAATGGTATTGGTGATGGTAATAGCAGTCGTAATAATAATGATAAAGGTAATGGTAATGGTAATTGCAGTGATAATGGCAATGGTAATAGTAATGGTAATAACAATGATAATTGTGACTATAATGGCAGTGGTAATGGTAATGATAATGGTAATGAAAATGGTAATGGTAAAAGCAGTGATGATGGTAATGGTAGTAGTAATGGTAATAGCAGTGATAGTGGTAATGGTAGTTGTAATGGTAATGATAGTGGTAATTCTAGTAGTAGTTATAATGCTTATGGTAAAATCTTTCTCTTAAAACAATTTTTCAGGAAAACACGGTTCTCAAGTCCAGTAGCTGTTACCGCTTTTTCCACTATTGATGGGGGTTTCCTTCCTAATCTTTTATTTGAAGTCGTGTGGAATGTCAACATCTTGATTACGTCATTATTTTCTCCTCGAGTTAACTGTGGTATTCTGTTTTATTGTCGAATAAAATAGGTTTTGGATATGTGCCCTTGAGGAGAGGAGAAACTGTGCGTGCGTGGAGCTTGAGAAGAAACGTATCAGCATATAAATCGTGTTTATTTCTGTAGTTATTTGTCTATCTATCGGTCGCCTGTCAACTATTTGTCGTCTGAGGCATATTGTCCGCTTTTTTGCATGTGCAATCACTGCTAATATAAATATACGAAAGCATGTAAATTACCAGAATGAAAACTAGAAGGAGGAATAAAAAGAAGGAAAATGAGAGAGAGAAAACTCATTGATAGCCTCCATTGCCTGCTATCTCTCACTATCACCTTCCAGAAGCTTTTTCTACCGATCTTTGCTGATCTCAATAGGTCGATATTTATCGTGCTGTCTTGATACGAAACAATATTACAACTAAATGAAGGAAGCAGAAAGAAATAAAATATGAGAAAATGGCAGAAAAAATGAAGAAGAGCAGACGATCGAGTTGGTCTCATTTGCATGAAATAACAAAAGATAATCGTTAATTCTTTCCGATCAGCTCATCTCGAAAATAAAGTTCGGGAATTAATACAGTTAAAGGATAAAACAAAGTAAAAAAAAAAAACATATCAGTAAAATTACATAAGATAAGATCAAACCGTGATCGTAAGGCTTAAAAAATATATATTAACAGATTAAAATTAAATCTGTGGTTTTAATGTGCATGCGTTTATAAGAAACAGAGAAAATGGCTACGTAGATAAATGTAGCTTGATTAATTTGTTTTTTACAGCTTATCAACCGTTTTTATGTTATTTAAAGACAGAAAATCCTTTTATATTAACAAGAATTTTGGGGGAGGTAATAATAATTTAAACATGATACAAATTATGCTAATTAACCCGCAGGTAGAAGACAGAAGATGTGGGATCATACCTTTCCGAAGTGCACATACGAGTAAGTGAATATAACGAGATCGACTGGAATTGGAACTCGGGTCTTCGATTAACAATTTCATATACATTGCACCACCCGCACATCTAAACTTAAAGCACTTGGTATTCACAAGCGGTCACCCATCTAGGTACAGGTCAGGATCGACGTTGCTTAACTTCGGTGATCGTACGAAAAACAAAACAACTTGAAAAAGTTAGGTTAACGCTGGAAGTAAAACAGGGGAATGATTTGAAAATCATTAAAAAAAAATGAGGATAAAAAATATAAAGTTTGTTTTTATGGCTTGGCTTTGAGTAATGTTTAACACGGAAAGACCAGTTGGGATTTATTACGTAGTTCCAACGCCACTGTATGCCCCCAACATTTTCAAGAAATGGGATACAAGTTAAACGCTTCCAAAACATAAACTATGATCTGGAATTGTAATGAAAGCAGTTATGGCACCTAACCTAAATCCATCATCAAAATGAAAACATTTTCTCTCAAGTGTTCGAAGAAATAGGATCCAAGATAAACCTTTCCAAAAGAGAAACTGTCATCTGGGATTGGAAATGAAAGCAGTGATGGCACCTATTTTCAATCCGTCATAGAAAATGGATGTGGAATTAAAAAGTATTAAACACAGATACCTCTGCGTATGGATCAGCTACTATAAATTAAGTATAGAAGAAAAGGAATTGGAACATAGGATCCAGTGATTCTAAACGGCCGCCCTGCGGGACGCTAGTGTGTCGAGCGATCCTCTTAAATGTGCCGCATAATATTATTAAGTCATATATATATATATATATATATATATATATATATATATATATATATATTTAATTACATGAATCATTCATACAAAAAACAAATATAGAGGTTAATGATTTAAATGGCGAGAATACATCTTCGCAAACAATTTCAATAAGGTACACTAACCCCGAACATGTATATGAATGATATGATCCCTGTTGATATATATATATATATATATATATATATATATATATATATATATATATATATATATATATATATATATATTTGACTTAACAATAAACAGGATGAATGCAGAATTAAGAACATTATAAAAAATGCATAACACCAGTTGAGAATAAAAAAAATAGATTAATTATTTATTATAAAAAATTTAAAACTCCTAACCTTATATTTAAAAATAATACTTCACCTCCTAGAACAAAATTAAATAAGGTAAATATTATTTACGAATTCAAATGCCCATTAAGGGATTGTATTCCTCAACAATCAACTTTTGTAAATAATTATATAGGCCACACTACAACATGTTTAACACGCAGACTCACTCTACACCTTTCTGAAAATAGCTGAATTAGATCTCATTTAAAAATTTATGGAGACCTAACGGACACTATTCGGAACATACTTGTCGGCAACACAAATATAATAGCATCATTTACACGCAAAAAAGGTTATAAATAATGGAAGCCTTATTCATAAAAACAAACAAACCAGCACTTAATAATATTAACTTTGAACATGGACATAATATCTTGACCGTGTTTTGAAACAAAAAATACATACAACAAACTGTTTCTAATTTTAACAGTTAAAATATAATCCTTAAAAATGGCTAAATGTATAGCCGAAAGCGCTCAGATAAAAAGAATATTCGGACAGTTTTTATATAATTTATCATCCGAAAAGAAAAGAATTATTAGATCGCATGAGAAATTGTATAAAAAAAACTATATAAAAACACCTTGTCTGCCGTTTTTAATGAAATGTGCATGAAAGGAGGATTGCTGCCCACACACACGCATATATATATATATATATATATATATATATATATATATTAGAGTGTGAAGCTTATATTATATCATAACAAAGGAATTTATAAAATAATTAAGTAGCTATGTTAATATGATTCATGGCGAAATCACTTCGCTAACAAGACTTAATGAGACATTGATGTACTATCAATTCCTTATATTAGGTTGGTGCAAAAATAATGACGTAATAATGTCGTTTTTGACGTATTTTTTAACGTCAAAAAACGACATCATTACGTCATTATTTTTGCACCAACCTAATATTTGAGTTGCTGTCAGATGGAATTGACGAGCCAAGTACTTTCAACAATTTCAAATTGTCATCTTCGGGACGCAATTTTTCCCTGCCCAGGCAAACACTAAACGAAATATGTGCAGTGTAGACCGAAAGATGTTTTTTTTAAATTATGCTATTTATTGATAGGTAAATATCTATTTTGGTGCATGCGATGTCCCGACGCTAGAGTTCTTGTTCAAATCGATCAAGTGAGAACTTTGGTTGAATTTTGAAAAGTGATAAATCGAATAAATTTTCTTATAGACTTAAGTATAATCTAATTAGTAGAGTAAAATACCTTAGTAGTTTTCGACAGCAACTCAAATATAATGTAAAAGAAAAGGAAACTGAACATAGATTACGTTGTGCCAGAGGTAGTTTCTCCCAATACCTCCAATTGCTACAAAACCAAAAAAATCAAACTTAAAACTCGCGTTATGTTCTTAAGTAGCCTGGTTAGATCGAGTCTTTCATATGTATATCATGCATAGCGCCGGACCTGATCAGAAATATCTAAAAATAACAGCTGTTTACAGCTGCTTCCTATTATCAAAAGGGCAAAAAGGCTTTGATATAGTGAAACCGGAAGATCTCAAGATCTTCGCAGTGGAGGCTTGTATTGGTACTAATCGGTCCTAAAATAGGTTCGACGTACAAAACATTAGGAACTTGATAGGTATTATATAGAGTAATTTAGTTGTGGTCGCTGATACTTTAGTATTCGACTAACTGTCGTCCGACATCGACTCACTGACTCACTGACCGACTCACAGATTACCTCCTACGTTACTCTTACTACTCCTACTTATTATAGGTGAGAGAGTCTATTAACTATAGAATAGGTGGGTTCCACTGTAACAGTCACAATAATCTTCTGTCTGTGCAATTTGGGTTTTGGTAAGTGTTTGGTTTTGGTGTTTGTGTTCATCAACATGGTCAAGCCACTGAAACGAAAATCTACGATTATCATATATAATCCATTTAGAGAATTGCATTTGGGGATCTATTAACAATTAAAGACCATTCATTACATCTTAGCCAAATCTCGTGCATATAATCTATATACAAGGTGCGATGGATGAATTGTTGCCATATTATATATTTAAATTCACGCATGCGTGTTCTTTGTTTTTGATTTTGTCGACTGCACGGTCTAGCAGGGCACCGTCTGTGGGAAAGAGAGCATTATGGCGCAATTAACTCCAGCAGAAATTTAGAAACCTCATACTGTACTGCTTGGCATTCGCGCCGGAATCTTCAGGACGAATATTTCCGAGTGTTTGGGGGTCAAACTAATGACAGTAGAGAGGATTTGAAAAGAGGCGGATGAGTCTCATTGTACATTATTTACATTTTTCGGACTATTGTCCTCATCTTTGTCGCCATATTTATTACAACGTTTCGGCCGTTGTATGCCCCGGCCTTCTTCAGGTGGTTGGAATGTCGAACTGAACCCTTTTTTTCGCTCCCTGGGGTAGACTCTTCTAGTTCCACATGCCATGTTTGTCACCAACTTTCACGAGAAGACAGTTCAGAAGAGTTACAGGAGATTCCGAAATTGTCTGCAGGTCGTGGTTGAAGCCAATGGCGATTGCAATGAATAAATTTACTCTTTCGTATTTCAAGATATTTTTGTGTAATTTTGGTAAATATATCTGTTAAGATGAGATGCCAGCTCTATTTATTTATATGATATTTAATATATATATATATATATATGCGTGTGTGTGTGAAATGTGTACGTATATAAATATAAATACATATATATATATATATAAATATAAATACATATATATATATATATATATATATATATATATATATATATATATATATATATATATATATATATGAAGACAAATATACGGAAAAAACAAACAAAAATCCTTATATGCAATTATGCTGTTTTAATGTTAATATAATGTCAACGTCGGGCGTTTCGGTCTAATAAACCATCTTCAGGACATATTCATAAAATATAATTAACATTATCAATTCAACATGACAAAGACGATGGACATAAGAAGAAGACTTATCCAAACAGATAACTGAAAGTTTTATATGATCAGCGTTCCGTTTTAAACATGGTCACGTTGTCGTCACGTGGGCGACGCTGTGAAAACGTATTCCTAAAATTTGAGTATTTTGAATGAAAATTGAAAAATGAAAAGAATTCTATTTTGATCTAAAATTTATATGTACGCTTGTCGAGCATTAATCTCGCTAGAAAAGGGGACATACTAAAGAAGCCAGGTCTAGTATTCACCGTGCGTGAGACCGAAACGTCCGACGTTGACATTATATTAACATTAAAACAGCATAATTGCGTATAAGGATTTTTGTTTGTTTTTTCCGTATATTTTTCTTCATACTGTCGGATCTATATCCATATATTTGCTTATATATATATATATATATATATATATATATATATATATATATATATATATATATATATATGCTTCCTGAGGTTTCTATCAGACTTGATGAATCAATTAATATAATTATCAAATCCTCCCCATTACTATTTGTGTTTATCATCGCTTGAACCAGCTTCTAATGCTCCAGTTGGAGCGGCCTGGTGAGAGTAGTCGTGGCTCCAGGAGGCTCAGTCCTATGGTCAGAGAGAATCTCAGTTGAGTTCCACCACGGAATGTTGGAGTCAGCGGCGCTTCATTGAGTCTGATTTGCAAAGATTTTCGTCACCGAGGCCCGGCGGAGCAGTTGGTATGGTATCCGCTTGCCAACCTAACTGTCGGGGTTTCGATTCCCTCGGTAGTGGATGCGCACTGCTGATGAATCCCAATCATAGGACGAAACGGCCGTCCAGTGCTTCCTGAGGTTTCTATCAGACTCGATGAATTAATTAATATAATTATCAAATCCTTCTCATTACTATATATATATATATATATATATATATATATATATATGTCATTATTATTAATATATTATATATGTTCACTAGTTATTGGAAAGCGCTCAGTATAAAGATATGCGTTTATGACCATGTTTCTGAAGTTCCGTATTGGGAAGATCAAGGTGGTAAAGGAACAAATCACACTTGAAAGTGTCAGAGATATGTTTCAGACAATGGGTGTTAGCATTTCGACAATATTGAACCATCACCTCGCATGGTGAAGAAACAAAATAAATGGGTCTTGGAGCCAGATCATTTTGAAACAAACGTACAATCACCGAAGTTAACTTACGTCAAGCCTGGTCAGAACCTAGATAGTTAAACGCTTAGGAATCCCAGATACTGTAAGCTCGGTGCACGTGTGGTATAAAGGACTGATGACAACATTACGCTGAAACACCGGATAATGGCTTGGAATTGTTAACCGGGGAACCGAGTTCCAATTCAAGTTGGGTTCGTTATATTCACAGGAAAGGCATGAATCCCTATTCCTATCTAAGGGTAATTCTAGAAGACCTCTATCACTAAACTATTATTATTTCAAAATAAATTCTTACACTCTAAAAGCACCTTTTTTGGCTTTAAATAACCTGTAATAAACCATAGCAAAATAATTAATTGATCTCCAGAAATTTAAATGCAATATTAATCGTTACCTTCTGTCTTCTTAATTCCTGTTTTTTTTTATTGTTCTCTATTTAATAATGTTTTTCTTTTCTCATAATCTTTCACGCTCAGTAACCCCCTTGCGTCTTAGTGGCTCTTTGTTGCCTTGATTATTATGTAATGATTGAAAAGAAAAGGAAAATATGCCTGCCCATCTTTTTTTCTATGTGAACATTCCTGGATTTACACACACACACACACACACACACACACACACACACACACACACATATATATATATATATGACGATTTTTAAGCGAATATTAGATTATGGGACACCTAGTGAGAATCGAACACAATACTCAGTCGTAACTGTTCTAGTGAGAGACAAACTTGCTAACCACGTTGAAATACCCAAAATAATTTTCTAAGCATAGATTAGATGTGGCACAAGGCCAAAAATATGGGGCACCCAGTGAGGATCGAACTCACTATTTTGTCGTAACTATTCTCGCGATGCAGGCTTGCTAAACATTATAACACATTGAAGTGCGCAAATGACTTTCTAAGCTTAGAATTTTTTTTAATTTTCTAAGCTTAGATGTGGTACAAAGCTGAAAGTGTGGAGCACTTAGTTAGGAACGAATTCACTACTTTGTGATTTTACAAGATTAGCTAAAATATGGCACCCAGTGAGAGTCAAACAAGCTTGCTAACCATTACACAACATCGAAGTTCCGTTTGATTTTGTAGGAGTAGCTTAGATATGGCACAAGACCGAAATGAGTGAGGATTGAACTCGTAATTGGTCTAGCGAGGAAAGCTCGCTAACCATTACATCACGTCGAGGTGCACCCACACATACATATATATGTGTATGTATGCGTGTGTGTTCTTTTCGAGTTTATTTTTTAGTACTATTTATTTCTTAATTAGATTTCGAGTTTATTAATATTGTCTGCTTTTTTGATTATTTTTTCATCTTCCGTTAATGGCGTATTGTTTTAGGCTACTCAGTATTTTTGATTTGCGAGCGATAAAAATAAGAAAAAGAAAATTAGTTTGAAAAGTTATTCACATTTTGCGACTTAGAAGGTAAACGAAACAATTCTTTTCCGAAACTCTATTCCCAACTCTTGACATATTATCTGAAACTTTTCTATTATAAAGCAAAACAAACAAACGTGGAAAGTTATAATTTTAATTGTCGTGCAACAAAATTCACCTGTCAACCCCAATGGATATCTAAAATTCCTTTTCCTGTGATTAGTCAGAATCGCGAAAGACGCCTTGGAGCTATCAAAATATCTTTTGAGACACAAAAAGAAACGGCTATCTTTGATTTATACCTGTTTAGAAGTGTCAAGAGAATATTCTCATATATATATATATATATATATATATATATATATATATATATATATATAAATGCCAGATTTATTAAAAGTGAAAGTAACTTGGAAGGAAAATTGTAAAGAGTTGACGTTATCGAACATTCTTCTTCTTCGTTCTCTATGTGCCTTACATGTCATTTCATCATGGCTCTCCACGTTTTCCTCTTCCTTGTAGCTCTTAATAAATTTTGTCTCTTTCTTATCTCTCCCAAACCTTACGCCATACATACTAACTCGCTAGTTAGGGTATACGTTGTTTTCTTTTGCCGTTCTTGCTTTCAATCTGTCCTGTGAGTATCAGATTTTCCAAGTCATCCGTCCTCATTATGTGCCCAAGAATATTCAACTGTCATTTTCTGATGTTAAGTAAAAGTGTCCATTTTGTTTCCATTGTCTCTAGAACTTCGTCACGTGTTCCGTGCATATCATTCTCAGTATCCTTCTGTAGAATCACATTTCTGTTCCTTCAATTCTCTGCGTCTTCAGTAAAAAAAAATGTCTAGTATTAACTGCAATCTAGGAGGGTCGATATTACATAACTGTTAAGTATTCCTTTCTTTGTTTCTCACGAAATTTGTCTATGTACTATTTTCTTTCGGTTTGGAGATCATGGCTCTCCACGCATTTCTGTGCTAATTAATTCACCCCAAGCAAGGCAGGAGTGCCACTAGCATACAACGGGTTACAGAGGATTGAGAACAAGAGTAAAGAGGCATTTTTGAGGAAAGGACACAGAGAAGGACGGAGAACAAGCTCAGGGTGTCAGATGTCGATTGGCATTACACTTGAATATTTGAAGATTATAGTTATCAGGCAAACAAGTAAGGGGAAGGGAGTTCCGTAGGCAAGAAGCTGTTTGAGTAGAAGAGACGGTTACATTTAACCGTTTTGACAATGAAAGGGTGGGACCGAGATGCCAGCCTGATAGCTCGTTTTAAATTCATGCTGTCTGGGAAGTAGCGAAAATAGCTCGTCGGAACAGTTGCCGTGAAGATATTTGTAGAAGAGACAGAGGGAAGCTACGGTTGAATACTAGATGCCAGATCAGGACCAATCATATTGCATATTCTTCTCTGGATTTTGTCCAGGACCCCCGAGACGTACAGCTGGAGCATCAGACCATATATGACAGCAATATTCCATGCAAGGACGGATGGTTGATTTATAGGTTGAAAGATGAACTCAGACGAGAAAAACTATCTGACCCGACACAGAGAACCAGCTTTCCTTGCCGTAGATGAAGCTATTGATTCAATGTATATATTCTACCCCATGTCAGTGAAGAAATAAATACACTGTATCAACAGCTTCATCTACCGCAAGGAAAGTTGTCTGTGTCGAGTCAGAAAGTTTTGTGCTTTTGTTATCTCCCCTAAACCTTGTTACGCCATCCATATACTCAAACTCATTCTTCTTCTCGGTGCCCTGTCCCTTCTGGACATAGGCAATTATGACTCTCCACAATTTCCTGTCCTTTGTAGCTCTTAATAAATTTTGTCTTTTTGTTACTTCTCCTAAACCTTGTTCCGCTATCCATTTAATTAAGCTCATTTTTCTTCTTCTTGGTGCCGTGTCCCTTCAGGATGAAAGCGATCATGGCTCTCCACAATATCTTGTCCGACATAGTTCTTAATAAATTTTGTATTTTTGTTAACTCTCCTAAACATTGTACCGCTATCCATTTATTCAAGCAAATTCTTCTTCTTGGTGTCGTATCTCTTCAAAAGGTTGGCGATCATGGCTCTCCACAATTTCTTGTCCTTCGTAGCTCTTAATAAATTTTTTTCTTTCCGTTATTTCACCAAAACCTTGTTCCACAATCCGTTTATTGAAGCTATTTCTTCTGCTTTATATGCCGTGTCCCTACAGGACGTAGGTGATCATGTCTCTCCACGATTTTCTATCCTACGTTGGTCTTAATAAATTTTGTCTTTTTATCTATCTTAAACCTTGTCCTGTCATCTATTTAACAATTTAGGTAGGTTATACTTTGTTTTACTTTGTCCCTCTTGCCTTCAATCTGACTTGTGAGTATCAAATTTTCCAACCACTCTTTCCTCATTATGTGACCTAGATATTTTGTTGACACCATATTCTCTAACACTTCGTTGTTCCTCACGTATTCAATCTATGGAATTCTCACCATCCTTCTGTAGAATGAAAATTCTGTTGCTTCAAGTCTTTCTTCATCTGTAAGGAGATTGCTTGTCATTGCATAACAGTTCAGTACTCTTTACTTTGATTCTAATGGCAGTTTCCTGTTTCTTGATTCAATGCTAAGCCTTTTGAAGGCATCTTTTATTATCCACATGCACGTTCGGCTTCCATGTTTAAAAAAAAAAAATATTACTTTCCTGAAAGAAATAAATACTCTGTTTCCAAACATGTCTATAAATTATTTTTTTAAAAATTAAAAAATATATAAAACTCTAAATCTGCTTTCATTTAAAATATATAATATATAAATTAATCTCAAAGTAAAAAATATAAACAATATTTACATTCACAAAAAACAAAATTATCTTTTGTTTATTAGACATTAAATTACCTCATAATTTAACTTGGCTTTCAGTTAGACTGATGTATATTTATGAGACTAGAGGAATTTAAAATTTCTGAAAAAATAACAATTTGCTTTTGTTTGTAAATACTTATATAACATCAGTCTTCCTGCATGGCAGTGAATTCTAGTCAATCTCTTCACAGATGCAGAACAGACTTGAAGCAACAGAAATGTGGTTCTACAGAAGGATTCTGAGGATAGCATCGACCGAATATATGAGCAACGTCTAAGTTTGAGTGAAAATGTAAACAAGAAGGAAAATTTATAATTAACACCAGGAAAAGACAACTGAAACTTCTGGCCGAAAAATTTCCGTTTAAAATTTGAAACATTTTATATTGTGTTATACCTCAACTTGACCAATATGGTTTGTTGTTCGATTCCAAATTAGTTTAATGAAAGAGACATTCAAATAATAAGTTGCTTTTTATTATTGTAATCTGCACTTATTTCAAACGAAGAATCTTTGACAATATTTTTGATGTTGGGCTGATTTTAGAAAATGGGTCAGTGGTAAAGGTTTTTGGCACCCTTCGTAAGAATGAATGAACGGGATTTTGTTTTCTACCTTCATAGATACACAGATGTGAGCGAATATATCGTAGGTAGATGTGAAGGGACAATGTACAAAAGCCTTAGTTGTATTTCCGGCAATTTCAAATGGCCGCGGGGGTTGATTGCATGAATTAGCATTCAAGATGAAAACTTAAAGTTACGGACAAAAGAGAACCTACTGTGTTTCGATACGGAAGAGACATCGTCAGAAGAAGAAAAAAAAAACGAAAGATAAAGATGACTGTTTAAAAAAAAGAAAATAACAAAAAAAGGATGAAAGAAAGACAGAAAAAATAAAAGGAGGAAAAGAATGAATAAAATGATTTGAATAGTATTATATACAGTACCTATGAACAATAATAGGTATGTCCCAATCCTCATACGTTTGACTCTATTGTAAGTTGGGGGTAATATGCTCTATATGTAGTCCATCACTAACAGTGGTTTACCTATTTCACGGTGCTGGCGAGTATTGTATTTTGTTGATGTTATAAAGATTACCATTTCGTTTCCAACTTCCATTTTGGTTTTTCCTCATTCAGTAACGTTTCCTAGTTTACAAGAGAAAGAAAGAAAGAAAGAAAGAAGAAAGAAAGAAAAAAAGAAAGAAAGAAAAAGAAAGAAAGAAAAAAAGAAAGTGTTATATACCGTACGTATGAACACTAATGTGTATGTGGATTTCTCCACAATAAATTTGGCCTTGTACCACATCCTACCTCGTGATTGGCAGGTAAATATCGTATTATGCTGTCTAAGTAGTCCACCACTAGCAGTGGTTTACCTACTTCCCGCCGCTGGTGAGTATTCTATTTTGTTGATGTTATAAAGATTACCCTTTCATTTCCAACTTCCGTTTTGCTTATTCCTCATTCAGTAACCTTTTCTAGGTTACAAAAGAAAGAAAGAAAAAAGAAAGAAAGAAAAGCAAATATAATGAGTTGATAAGAAGGCTATAAGATAAAAAAGTAAGAATGAAAAGGATGTATATATATGGATTGAGAAAAGAAAGAAAGAAAGAAAGAGAATGAAAGAAAGAGAGAAAAAAGAATGAAAGAATCAAAGGATGTCTTCAAAATATTTAATGTGTGAAGAAAACGTTTACAAAAATAGAATAGAACTGAGTAAAAGGAAAGAAGAAAATGATAGAATGAAAAATAAAATAAATAAAAACGAATAGAAAAAAGAAAAGGAAAGAAAGAAAATATGAATAAACATACAATAAAGACATGATCAGAAAAGAAAAAAAGGAAGAAAGAAAAAGGTGTAGAAAGAAAAATTAGAAAGGAAGGAAGAAAAAAGAACAGGCGAATTAAAAAATAGAAAGGAAGGTATCTATGTCTATCGAGAAATGAATAAGAATAAAAGATTAAGTAAAAAAGACTAAGTATATAAGAATGAGAACAGAAAGTGAAAGAAAATGGTTAGACAATAAAAAAAGAAGAAAGAAATAGAAAGAGATAGAAAAAAAAGAGAGATGATGAAACGAAAATAAAGTGAAAGCCGGCAAAGATATAATAGAAACGAAAGAAAACAAGCATAGAAAGAGAAGAAAAGGCGATGGCGACTGTAAATTTAAATTCAGAATGGATAATAAAAAACGAAAGAAAAGATGGCTAGAAAAACAAACTAAGTAGAATTAAAAAGGGAAGAAAATATGAAAAAAAACAAAACAAAAAAAAGCAGACGATATGAAAGAAAGCAAACGAAAACTGAAAACTATATTTAAAAAAAAAAAAAGTTGATACAAAATGGTTTCCCCCGAATAGAGGAAGAAGACGAATTGGTGA
The DNA here is from genome assembly GCA_963932145.1 of Acanthosepion lycidas. Taxonomy (NCBI): domain Eukaryota; kingdom Metazoa; phylum Mollusca; class Cephalopoda; order Sepiida; family Sepiidae; genus Acanthosepion; species Acanthosepion lycidas. The sequence goes on along the minus strand of OZ010610.1, from coordinate 71,963,975 downwards.
AGAACAGAAGGGGATATTGGAATAAAACCAGGAAAATGAGTAACTACAAGGGAATGACCTATACAAATGAAAACACAACAAAACAAGGTAAAACTGAAAAAAAATAAAATAAAAGAAAACCCTAAAATAAATAGCACAATTGAAAACAATGGGCGTAATAGCGAAATAAAGGAAACCTGCTTTTTTCTCCAACGGACAAAAGCATCTACAAGCCTAATTGGGTCGGCTCGACGACCCCGTGTGGTCATCGAATGACCTACATTCGTTTTTGGGCTTTTTGCCTAACCCTGGAAGGGGACTTCGATGAGGATGCAAAAACATCTCTCATCATTCGGCACATGTTGTCCGTTGGCACTGAGCAGCGGACTGCGAGATCAAAGTCCGTACGTTTCGCTTCGTAAGTGGTTCGGTAGAGAAGCGGTCGAGATGCTGGCGATAGTGGAGGAAGGAGTCGTCGCTGGCGAAAACGGCGGCGAACGCGGGGGAAGTGGGTTTGGATAAAAGAACTTTTTAAGGAAAAATAAGTAACCAGATAATGGCGGATTTTCTGAATTTCAAGAAGCTGATGAGATATTTCTGGCGATCTTTACACGCACAGATATCTATCTATCTATCTATCTATCTATCTATCTATCTATCTATCTGTTTGTTCATATCTATCTATCTATCTATTTATCTACCTTCATATCTATCTGCAAATATCTATCTGCAAATATCTATCTATCTATTCATATCTATCTATCATCATATGCATCTGTTCATATCTATCTATCTATCTATCTATCTATCTATCTATCTATCTATCTATCTATCTATCTATCTATCTTAGACTGTTTATATCTATCTATCTATCTATCTATCTATCTATCTATCTATCAGCTGTCTGCTCATATCTATCTTTCTATCTGTTCATATCTATTTATCTATCTTCATATCCATCTGTTCATATCTATCTATCTATCTATCTATCTATCTATCTATCTATCTATCTATCTCAATCTGTTCACATCTATATTTATATCTATATCTTTAATCATTTCTAAACTACAGCGGTTCAAAGCTTAATCTAACAATTGGACAATTTTGCTGTGACACGATTTGGACTATATTGCAGTTACACTCGGCATATAGACAGTGTATATGAAAAATAATTTTACAAACTTGGGGGCGCGTACCTCCCAACAACTTTTGCTTGTTTTCTACAGAGACAAATGTACATATAAAATCCATGAATGATGGATAGGTAAGAGAGAACTGGTTCCATGGCTTGGACGTTTCTCCGACCTCAATCCTTTGGATTTTTTTTTCTTTTGCTTTATGCAGCAGAGACATTTCACCAGCATGTCATGGTGGCATGCAAAACCAATGTGGGAGGATTTGAAAGGGTCCACCAGTCAATGATCCGACGGGTGTATGCATGTGGAGAAACAAACAGAGGATATTTTGAACATTTGTTATGAGTTACTGTGATGAGGTACAACAATGGCCTTTTGGACATATGTTTATAGGGACATTTTACTTTGTTTTCTTGTCATGAATCCGCCTCCAAAATTTGTGAAAGTATTTTAGGCTTGCATCTTGAAGTTTATATTTCACAACGTGTACCGTAAACTTTAAATTTAATAACTCAAAAACGAAGGATTTACGGACATATAGTTTATATGAACTTTTATCCTTGTTTTGTTGTGAGGAACCCATGCTCAAATTTTGTAGATGTATTTTTGATACTCCCAGTATACATAGAATTAATACAACCAAAAGTTTTGTATATATATATATATATATATATATATATATATATATATATATGTGTGAAAATATTGTAGAAAATAGGAAAGAAACTGGTTTGGTAAATAATCCAAAGTTCCTTAGTATTTTTGTAATTATTTTAAAAAAATAGTGCTCGATACGAAAGTAGAGCATAAATACAATTATTTATTTAAAAATATGATTCCAACACGCTACATAAGAGGTCTCATGTTTCAAAACAAGAGCCGAAAACTTCAAAATAATATTTGAATTAACTTGAGTTAAAGTAGGCTCTGTTCCATCTTCAAGCTTCCCAAAAAATTTCGCTTGAAGATGGAACAGAGCCTACTTTAACTCAAGTTAATTCAAATATCATTTTGAAGTTTTCGGCTCTTGTTTTGAAACATGAGACCTCTTATGTACCGTGTTGGAATCATATTTTTAAATAAATAATATATATATATATATATATATATATATATATATATATATATATATATCACAGATATCATTACATACACACACATATGATGATAATATTATCTATCTGTCTATATATATATATATATATATATATATATATATATATATATATATGTATGTGTGTGTGTGTGTATGTGTGTATGTGTGTGTGTGTGTGTTTGTGTGTGGGTGTTTTGAACAATAAAAATATGAAAAATGAACATTTACAGACACACTGGGTTGTATATCAATATTCTTTCGTTTTTATTATTTCAATTAGATTCCTCGACTAGTTTCGGCCAGCATGGACATCATCAGGAGAAAAAAAAAGTCCTGCTTGTTATTAACAGTGAATTACAGGAATGGATGACTTTCTGAACACTTACTTAAATATTTACATCTTTAAAAAAAAACGAATAAGCAAAAAATATATAATATATATATATATATATATATATATATATATATATATATATATATATGGTGGACTCTCCCGTCGTATTCGACGTATGAATTCCTAGGAACCGTCAACCAGACAGACACTTTTTTAAAGACACACAACCAAAAGCCGAATACTACGTACTACAAGGTCCCCAAACTACCCTCTGCAGGTTTTGATTTCAGATTTGTCCTTCTCCAGTTGCCATCAAGGCTATATAACCTAGTCTATCCTGTTATTTATCCATAGCTGTAGGGGTAAGAAGAGTATTTATACCTTTCCCAAGGACATGTAATGGATTCGACTGGAATTTAACTTCGACTCTCCGATTCCTCAGTCCGAGCCGCTATCCACTATACAGTATAACCCGGATATAAGAGAGTTGTCGGAACCGGATAAGAAGTCTCTTATATCCGGGTTTCTCTTATATCAGGGTTTGGTCTATTTTGTTTAGATAAGTATGGCTCTAATTTGGGACCAGATAACATTTCTCTTATATCCGGGTTTCTCTTATATCCGGGTCTCTTATATCCGGGCTACACTGTATATCCAATATATATTCTTTTTATACAAATATTTAATACTTTTGTAGATACAAATATATAAGTAAACGCTCTGTTAACATTAAACAGTATTAACAACATTTACCGGCTTGAATGTCCAAGGAATTTCATAGAAAATATGTGTCCTGTGAGAGGATTCGAACCTGTATCCTTCACGGAACCGTCATATCTTTTCATTGTTAATAAAAAAATATTCTTTAACTTATTGTGGCTTGTTTTCTTGAACAATTTTAATCCTTCTGCCAGAATTCCTGAGTCAAAATTCGCAAATAATCTGTATGTAATGCTTCACGATAGATATAAAAATAATTAGAAGTGTCTAACCACCGTTCAACCGGTGGCTGGGAATTATGTTATTTTCTTTACCACCGTTCAACCGGTGGCTGGGAATTATGTTATTTTTCTTTACCACCGTTCAACCGGTGGCTGGGAATTATGTTATTTTTCTTTACCACCGTTCAACCGGTGGCTGGGAATTATGTTATTTTTCTTTACCACCGTTCAACCGGTGGCTGGGAATTATGTTATTTTTCTTTACCACCGTTCAACCGGTGGCTGGGAATTATGTTATTTTTCTTTACCACCGTTCAACCGGTGGCTGGGAATTATGTTATTTTTCTCTACCACCGTTCAACCGATGGCTGGGAATTAAGTCTTTTTTCTCTACCACCGTTCAACCGATGGCTGGGAATTAAGTCTTTTTTTTCTACCAACGTTTAACCGGTGGCTGGGCATTACGTCATTTTTCTCTACCACCGTTCAACCGGTAGCTGGGTATTACGTTATTTTTCTCTATCACATTCGGCATATATATATATAATTTAGGACACCTTACATATATATATATATATATATATATATATATATATATATATATATATATATATATATATGTAAGGTGTCCTAAATTATATAATGGACTCTCCAGTCGATGTATGAGGATCTGACAGCTTAGTTGATTCAGTTATGAAGTTTTGTGCGATAATCTTAAGTGGCATTTAAGACCCACTAGGGATTTACAAAGGAGGCCACATATGGAGCAAAAGTGAGGATTGTCAGATGAGATCGCTGTTAGATTGGCTGACCTTTTAGATCTGTCTCTCGCTTCTTGAAGATGATTCAAACAAGTAGATTGAAAATGGCTGTGTCCACTAAAACACGTTGATCTCCATTTTACTCACTCCAAGGCTAAGCGCTCAAGGGTGTTATGTGGTGATATAATGCAATATGCACACACCTGTGTTCCCCCTCACTGGAATATGATTGGCTGGTGTCCGTCATAAATACTGACGGACGTGTAGGAGAGTAAAAGGCTAAGTCAAAGTATAAGTCTATAACGACGCCCATTGGACTACGCCATTGATCTACACTTCTTACCTGCGACTACGACGCGTACCAGTCGATTACTTCTATCATATTCTACTTGATTATAGTGGCCAAAAACACTTAACATTTCCATAGGTGTCTGGGTGCATTCTTGCTCTATGGAAACTTTTATTTCGTCTTTGTAGAGTAGACTTTAGACTTTATCTTTATATAATAAATACTAAAAGAGATAAATATTTTTGAGACAAACTGTATTTCTCTCTATCTCTCTCTCTCTCTCCATATATATATATATATATATATATATATATATATATATATATAGGTATCTCCACTAATTCGCGATACCTAATGTTTCAAAATATTTTTTTTATAAATGAAAAAGCTTTCTTGAAACTTTCATTTTAGCTTTCATTGAAAGCAAAAGGATTAAATTTACTATTGCCAATAGACAAAACACTCTGATGTATTTCCAACAGAAATAATATTGATTGGAAGTGATTCATTCAAAAATAGCTGATTAGTGCACTTTTTAAACGTCTTTCCTCGCAATGTAATTCTCTTTATTAAAAAATCTTCCCAAAATAAAATATAATTTTCTGAAAATTGATTTCATAAATATTAGCCGATTTAAAGTATAATTAATTTGATATGTAACTAATATCATTATTTAATTTAAGTTTAAAATTAATAATTTTATAATAAAGAGTAGCGGTGTTTTTAACCGACAGTAGCCATATTTACGTGTTTGACGAGCGTTGACAAGTGACGATTTCTTATTTCTTGGGTTAGCATTTGTTTTCGTAAGTTTTTGTATTGATGTTATGAACCCTGAAATAAGGTTTATTATTTCAGGTTGGTTGGTTCACTTCAACGCAGTATTTTTTACTATTTTTTAAGTGATTTATTTACATTATTCGGACTATTGTCCTCATCTTTGTCGCCATATTTATTACAACGTTTCTGCCGTTGTACGGTTCGGCCTTCTTCAGGTAGTGGGAATAACGAACCTAACCCTTTATTTCGCTCACTGGGGTAGACAGTTCCATTTCCACGTGCCATGTTTAATGGATGTCAATTGTCAGTTATCTCCTGTTAATTTCCCTCTGAAAGTTCTTCACTGCCTTAACCGGGTATTGAACTCACTGGATCTAACCAACGCCTTTATCCATTGCGCCATGTGTCTTTGAGGCAACATGGCACGTGGAACTAGAACAGTCTACCCCAGTGAGCGAAATAAAGGGTTCAGTTCGACATTCCAAACATCTGAAGAAGGCAGGAGCATACAACAGCCGAAACGTTGTAATAAATATGGCGACAAAGATGAGGACAATAGTCTGAAAAATGAAAATAGTGTACATAATACCTCTTCTCAGAAATATAGACAGATACTGAAGGGCCGAAACGTTGTAATAAATATGGTGACAAAGATGAGGACAATAGTCCGAATAATGTAAATAGTGTACAGAATACTTCATCTCAGAAATATAGACAGATATTGAAAGGCCGAAAAGTTGTAATAAGTATGGCTATGAGGACAGTAAACTATATTTCTTCATATATATATATATATATATATATATATATATATATATATATATTCAAACATTTTCGTCTTAAATGGGGATTTATTAGATGGTCGACTTATTTATATAACAACGTTTGTGGCCTGGTATGCATTGACAGGACAGACTTAAGGCGAAAACATGTCAACATCTACCTGGCGAGCTTCAGTGAATCTATGGAGGAACAAAGTTTAGGAGAGAAAACAAAATGACAAAATTTATTAAGAGTTACAAACGACTGGAAATTATAGGCAGCCATGATCCCCAACGTCCTGAAGGGATAGGGAACATAGAAGAAGATACGTTCGTCTCATATTTTCCAGTTGTGTACATATTCGCGAATGTGTTATCGATTGCTCAGATATTAAAAATAAATAAACAGAAAAAAAAAATCTCTTTCGTTTTCTCTATCACTTTTGTTTTCTTTTTGTAGACATGATACAAAGAATCAAACTGATCGGCTTTCTGCACTCATGAGCTCTGACCTATTTCTGCGCATGCGTCAACTTGCCTCCATCCGTCATGATTTCCTACCCCCCACCCTCTAGAGATACCATTTGACTCATGACGATTTCTTTTTTTTTGTTTCTTTCCCAACCCCATAAAAAACTACATTTATTTTTATTTTGTTTTCAGGTTCTTTCATTCTTTTCCCTTTAAGGAGCACTTGACCGATTGACCATTCGATTTTTTTTTATTCTGTATTTTGAATATTCATGAACGGAATTCAAGCAAGATGGACAGACATTTTGTTTGGATTCATGTTTGAATCATTTTTTTTTTTTTTTCTTACGGTGGTCAGTTCTGTATTTGCAAACTTTTTATGGCAGTCCGGATGACCCGTAGTGTATTTATTTTCGTTTTCGGTCTTCGATTTTTTCCCTATCTCCACTTATCCATCTGCCAACCTTGTTTAATCTTCTCCCAACTTTTATTTTCTTCCTGCCTTCTTTCCTTCTTAGATGCTTCGATCTTATTATCTCCTGCTTTCCAAATCTTCCACACTTATCGCCTTAGCGTTCCTCATGCCATTCCTTCTTCTATTCTTGCAATTCCTCAAACAACACACTCTCTTCTTCTAATTCTTCTTCTTTTAATCTCTCCCACCCAATCCTTGGTAATTTTCTTTGTTTCTTTCTTCTTCTTTTTCTTCATCTTCTTTGATGTTTCTTGTTGCTTATGTTCCTTTTATTCTTCGTTGTTTCCATCTTCTGCTTCTTCTTCTTCTTCTTTGCATAACGCTTCTCTTCGTCTTCTTCTTTACTTCTTGTCGTCGATGTTTCTTTCCCCGCTTCTTCTCTTCTTCTTCTTCTTCTTCTTCTTCTTCTTCTTCTTCTTCTACTTGCTCGTCGTCGTCATTGTCTACTTCTTCGTTTTCTTCTTTTTCTTATTCGTCTTTGTCTTCTTTTTTCTTCTTTGTCTTTTCGTAACACTCTCTTTGATCATCTTCTTCTTCGTTTCTTTCGTCTTCTTTTTCATCGTCTTCTTCTACGGCGTTTCTTCTTTTTTCACCTACTTCAAGTTATTGTTGTTTATGTATTTTTCTTCGTCATTTTCTTCTTCTTCTCCTTCTTTTTCTTTGTCGGTGTCTTATTTGTCTTCCTCATCTTTTCATATAAGCTTTCATTCTTCTGTTTCTTCTTAGTTTTCTTCTTCGTCTTTGGCTTCTTTTTCGTCTTCTTTGTCTATTTTGTCTTTGTCAGTTTCTTCTTCGCCCCCGACTACTACTACTACTACTACTACTACTACTACTACTACTAATAATAATAATACTTCTTCTTCTTCTTCTTGTTTTCCTTTTTTCTTCTTCGTCATTGTTATATTTTTCTTACTCGTTTCTTCATCTAAGTTTTCGTTTTCTGCTACTACTTCTCCTCCTTCTGTTTTCTTCTTTTTCTTTGTCATCATCTACTTCTTCTTCGTTTTCTTCTTATTCGTCATTGTCTTCTATTTCTTCTTAATTGTCTTCTTCGTCTTCTTCTTTGACGTTTTTTTCTTCTTGTACAGTTTCATGTTTATGCTTTTCTATTTCTTCTTCTTCTTTGTCGTCTTCTTTTTTGTCCTTTATGTTTTCTTCTTCTTTTTCTTTGCTTCTTCTTTTTCTTTTTTCTTTTTTTTTCTTCGTCTTTCTCTTGCTTTTTTCCTTATCTTCTTCAGCTACGTTTTCTAATTATTCTCCTACTACGTCTTCTATTTTCTCTTCTAATTCTATTTTTTCTTCTTTTCTCTCTTCTTGTTCTTCGTCGTCGTCTACTTCTTCGTTTCTTCTTTTTTTTATTCATCTTTCTTCTTCGTTGTCTTCTTATTCGTATCCTTTTTCTTCACCTTCGTCATCTTCTTTGTTTTCTTCTTTTTCGTCTTTTTTTTCGTCTTCTTCTTTTCTTCGTTTTCTTCTTGTTTTTCGTTTTCTTCTTTTTCTTCGTCTTCTTCTTCCTTTTTTTCTTCTTTTTCGTCTTCTTTTTCTTCGTTTGCTTCTTTGACGTTTTTTTCCTCTTCTGTAATTTCTTGTTGTTTATGTTCTTCTTCTTCTTCTAGCCTGCATTTGTCCTGGGTATGACGATAAACTACATCCGCGGCCAGGGTAAGATGATAAACTACATCCAACAACAAGGCTCCTGATCAGGAGGTTTTGAGGAGCATGGAACCACCTCTTAATTGCTGGTGTTCCCAGGTCCTCCTAGACCCGGGATGGTAGCACCTGTTAGGGTCCTATCTATGGGTAAATAGTTAACACCCAAACTTGGTAAAAGGCATTATGAAAGTGTAAAAATAGGTTTTAATGCAAGAAATAATTTGTAAAAAAATTATTACCATAGATAAACTTTTGAAGGGGGGGAAAAAAAACTATTACCAGCAATATATTTTTGAAAAAAAAAATATTACCAGCAATACGTTTTTGAAAAAAATATTACCAGCAATGCATTTTTTAAAATAATATTACCAGCTATACATTTTTAAGGAAAAAAATATTACCAGAAAAAGATTTTTGACAAAACAAATTATTACCAGCAATAAAAATTTTGTCGGAACTAAATAACCCATAGAAATTGATATGCCGTAAACCAAACCAAACCAAACCAAACCAAACCAGATCTAGCCTGCATTAAAATAGGTATCGTTTTATCATTTGTATCGTTCATAACAATAACATTTCTTTTCTTGATATATTGATATACACCAATAATACTTCAGTTACTACTTCCCCATATAAAAACTAACGAGCATAGACACGTGCACTCTCAGCTATAAAAGTGAATGTCCTAATTATTACAAAACAGAGATTATACCAAATTTAATATACCGTGCAAAAGTTAACTCTTTCGCAAAAAAATTCTATACTAAATTAAAAAAAAAAAGTTAAACATATCGACTTACTATAACGCAATCAAATACACTCCTATTATAAGCAAGATTAAAAACATCGTAAAAAACTAATATATACTAACCTGGTAAAAAACATGCAATGATAACAGCAAAAATTGCAATATGAGCAATGGTAAAAAAATATTGCTGAAGACATTAGGTTTATAATACCTAGAAATTCATAATACCCAGAAAATTCATACACATATGTCCTCAAGGACGCATAGCACAGTGGATAAAAGCGTTAGTTAGATCCAGGGACAGGACCCAAAGAGTGTGATTTCAACACTTGGTTAAGGCGGGGGAGAACTTGGAGAGGTGAAGATAACTGATAACTAAGTATCCATTAGACATGGCACGTGGAACTAGAACAGTCTACCCCAGCGAGCGAAATAAAGGGTTCAGTTCAACATTCCAACCACCTGAAGAAGCGTAGAGCGGCCGAAACGTTGTGATAAATACGGCAATGATAGTCCGAACAATATAAATAGCATACATAATAGCTCATCTCAGAAAAATAGACAGATATTGAAGTACTAATAGAACCCTCACTGATCCCAGTAAAAAATAAAATTAATTATATAATATATTGAATTTAATACAACAAACTTAAATATCTGCAATAACTGTTCTCCGTCAAATGTTTTGCAAAAGACCAAAATTGTATATCAATTTAAACGTTCTTTGTGATATTGTAGCTTTGAAAAAAAAGTTAATATATATGTTGGTTTCACGACAACAATATTATCGAATTGATTTACATTACACATGTTAGATTCAAGTTCCATAACCCAACATTTAAAGGACCATCCCTGCCTACATTCACGATTTAGAGAAATATTAATTGGCAATACAAGTATACTTCACCATGAAAATAAAAACAAAAGCTTCAAATTCTTGAAGCACTCTATATAAAACTACAACTATCAACAACATCTAAATAAGATTATGAAGTTTTAAATTACCTAAATTGTAACTTTAAAAAATGCAATTATAACAGAAATATTTTAAAATATTTAAATTGTAATTCTTTAAAGAAAATAAAAAAGTAGAAATATAGATAAGGTTATATTTTGAATAAACAGAGCGCGTTTCATGCGCATTTACAAAAAAATCACAGCTATCAATTACATTAGAAATTCACCCCAGAAGATTATCTTGGATTATACTGATAGTACTTTAGAAAATAAAAGAAATTAGGAAAAATACGGAGCCTTCCATAATGAGTTTAATAACAACAGTAAGATATTGCTCCAAGAATTCGAGTAGATTATAATAAAAAATAAACAAACATCAAATGTCTAGATTATTCGACCAAATATGTTTGAATGAAGATAAGCTTCGCAAACATATATATATATATATATATATATATATATATATATATATATATATATATATATATATATATACCGGGTGCAAAAGCATAATTGTCCAAATTGTGTAAAAGCAAAATTGACCATTTCTTAGCAAAATTTACAATAAATTAATTAAGATTTGAACGGTTGTATCTTAGGAATGATTAAAGATATCTTACTGCAATTCTCCGAGGTTTCTATAACACTATGAGACTCTACATTGAACAATAAGAATGTATAAATACTCTCCAAGCTTAACAGAATAATCGTGTGAAATCGATGATGAAAGAATATGACATGTTCATCATTAATTAATCATAGCTAAGGATCAGAAGCTCATGAAGTATTGAAATAAAGTTCTATATATATATATATATATATATATATATATATATATATATATATAGAGAGAGAGAGAGAGAGAGAGAGAGAGATAGATAGATAGATAGATAGATAGATATTACTTCAGGAGCATATATATATTATTCCAGCATCATTTTCCAACTTATTCAAGGTGATCTTCGCCCTCTCTAAACTTCTAACTTTCTGACCTCGTGTAACAAGATCCCTCACAAGTTACATTTTTAAATCTTTTTTCACTGTTTTTTGAACTTTCATAGGTGAAACTCTTCTCTCAGGTACCAAACGTCTTATGGATTGAGTTGGATCTTTTCTAATTCAACTTTTAACTGAAACTTGAAATGATGGTCCCACTTTCTGTTGCGACCCCATGATCTAGTTTTCCTCTCTTCCGTTCCCTTTTTAAAAATTCATTAATCATTCTGTTGATGGTTCTTGAATAAACTTTGAAGATGGAAGCTAGAATATGAATGTTGGTACCATTAATGAAGGCTTGGATGATCATTTCCCTCTCACCATTGCTTAGTTGGCAATTCATAGTGGGGCTGACAAAATGATTTTAACCTGTTCTGTTTCTAGCTGAATAACTCAAACGGTTTTTCAGTGATTCTTACATCAAATGGTGCCAAGATAGCTAAACGCGTTATCTGGAAACCTGGAAAATAAGGAAACTCAAATAATATAGTAATTTTTTTTTTAGATATTAAGATTTTTTAGGGATGTCAGTTATTGTTTTAGAAGGTTTTGGCCAGTTTTTCTGCTACACCCGATATATATATATATATATATATATATATATATATATATATATATATATATATATATATATAAGAAAAACAGACAACTTTAAGGTAACATTATAATAATTTATTTCACCAGAGTCCTTTTAAAAGGACGCCGGATCATCAGATAGCATTTCCAACAACGAAATGAAACGAAAACTTCGTAATTTATATATATATATATATATATATATATATATATATATATATATATATATATATATATATAATAATGATAATAATAAAAAGAAAGAACAGTAAGATATATAATTCGGTGTTCTGATTGATATTTTTATTTAAAAAAAAAACAGCGTTCAATGTAAATTCACAGAGCATAAATATTATAAATTAACTGATTTAAAATATGGTTTCTTTGCTATACAGGAATTACCAAAATTCGTTTGAAGATGAAACAGAACTAGTGCTTGCAATTTAATTATATAATTCAATTTGAAGTTTTTAGCTTCCGTTTTTGAAACATGGTAATTCCTGAGTAGCGAAGAAAACTTTTTCAAATCAGTTAATTTATATATATATATATATATATATATATATATATATATATATATATATATATATATATATATACACATCCGATTCCACTTCAGACTTCAAAATTTTTGGTTTCAGTATAATTTTGTGTATTGTTGTTTTTTTATATAGAATAATTCTACAATGTATTCGTTCAACTTCTTAGGCATTTTTTTATTTCTCCATATATTCCCTGATGAAATTGTGTGGATGGGTTGGAAGTAGAGTTTCCAGGTGTCTTAGCAAAGGGAGAAAAACTGCTAAGAGACACACGAGTTAGAAAGCTATGTTCTGTAGGGGCGTGACACGTAGTAAGAGAAGAATACATTGAAGTAGCGAAGATGCATTTCCTACGTAATGAAAAGCAGAAAAATGAACAAAGAAAAGAGTACTGAACAATAATGCAATATAGGTTCCCGTATATTACAGTGAATTCTAGAAAGTCTCCTAACGGAGGAAGAAGAGATTTGAAGCAACAAAAATCTGGTTGTACAGAAGGATGCTGAGAATGGACTAAACAGGACGAAGTTTTATAGAAAATGGTAACAAAAGGGACACTTATACTTAAAATCTGAAAGAGAGAGTTGAAAATTCTATGGCACATAATGAGGAAAGACGGTTTGGAAAATTTGACACTCATAAAACAAAGATAAAGTTAAGCATCATATAATTTGCCTAACGACGTTGTGCAGATGATTGCAGAACTAAGATTAGGACATAGCAAAAAGAAAAAAAAATATTAACGGTTACAAAAAACAGTAAGTTGTGGAGAGTCATAAAACGAAACCCTGAAACGACACCGTAACAAAACGCTGAAACGACACCGTAACGAGTTGTCAGGTAGGTAGCAGTGGATATCTTAGATGGACATTGTGATGCCCAGACACAAAATAGATTTATTTAGCCTTTGACCAATTCGGAATCTTACCTCAACTGACCTTTTCTGTTACGCCCGTCTCTTTCTATAAGAAACAGGTATGAAAAGATATCTTTTTTTTTATATTGAAAGACACCTAAAGTAACCTAATGATGTCTCAGATTTTTAATTATTTGTTTTTTTTTTCTTTTTGACATACAACAAAATGGGTGGATCTATCAACGTTTTGGATGAGAGATTTAATGGTTAACCATTTTCGAGAGAATTAATAGCAGTACAGTTTTAATACCGTAAATTGCGGTGTACAGTTCAACCTCAAGATTTTATATAGCTCGATCCCCAAACATACGATAGACTAGAAGTAGCCCAGAACTTAGTCTACGGACAAATGAAGCCAGGCTACAGTATACGATAACCTATGCTAAAACTATATAAGGTTACACCACTTATCTGTCAACCTACAACACAGACTGGAAAGTATTGTATTGCATATTGTATCGTTATAACTTAGCAAACATATATATATGTGTGTGTGTGTGCGCGCGTATAATCTTTTCACTCCAAGCAAGGAGTTAATACCACTAAAGTGAAAGGTTTTACTTGGAGTAAAAGAAAATGAGAAGACTTTAGTGAGGAGAAATGACAATAAAAGAACAGGTTTAAGGATGGAGAAAGATGGCGACTGACATTGCATTTGGATTTTTTAAGGTTGTAGATAGCAGGGGAGCGAGCAAGTGGAAATGAGGTATGTAGCTGAGCTTCGTAGCGCCGATGAGAGTAAAGAAACAAACAGAATAGACACAATGATACAATTGTTAGATTAAGCTCTGAACTGTTGTATCTTGGAAATGATTAAACATATCTTACTGGAATTCTCCGTGGATTTATAACACTATTGGACTCTCCTTTGAGTAAGAAGCAGTATTAAGCTCTAAGGTGAAATGTTGATCCCTCTTTGCTGTTTTCACCTCTTGAACCAGTTTTCCTTTTTACTGTTGAGTCATTTTTAAACTTGTTCCTGATTTTCTTGATGGCTCTTGAATGGTCTTTGAAGATGGAAGCCAAAGGATGAATATTGATACCATTAATGAATGCCTAAATGATCTTTTTCCTCTTACTATTACTCATTTGAGAAGAGAGCGGGTCTGACATAAAACGATTTTAACCTGCTCTCTTTCTAACTGAATAGTTTTCAATGATTCTAACAGCAAATAGTGTCAAGGTGTCTAACCGTCGTAACTGAAAACTTGGAAAAAAAACTCAATTAGTTTAGTGTTTTTTTTTAGTAGGTAGTGGGAGAGCGTAGGTTAATAGATGGATAATATTCAATGCCGGCACTCTCGAAGATTTTTCTCACCTTTCCTTACAAAATCACAACTCTCCCAAGACATCATACTCAAAGAATATTAAGAAATCAAAAGAATCAGAATATTATTTTCTTGATAATGACCAAGACATTATCGTGTATAAAATAATTATCAGTAAGGCCTTACTGGTTGAATTTAATTATTTTAAAAATATACAGGGTGTTTCAAAAAGAATACGCCAAAATCATTACGCTGTTTTTTCAGGTCTATAGCATTGTAGTGGACTGAATCAGTGGTTATTTGATGGAGGAGTTATCAAAGTTTGATTAGGTGTCAGTTTCACCGCTGTCGTTAGTATAACTTCCGGTGCAGGTGAATTGTGGGAAGATCAATCAAAATGGCGACTTCTCAGCAGAAGGCGTTTTGCGTGCTTGAGTTCGCGAAAACAAACGCCATTTTCACGGTGCAGGCAGATTCGAATGACTTCATTTTTCAGCAAGATGGAGCACCACCCCATTGGCATCTCGAGGTTAGAGCTTATTTGAATGAAAACGTGCCTCAGCGATCGATTGGGAGGAGAGGTGCTAAAGACCTTCCTCTCTGTGCTTAGCCTGCCAGATCCCCGGACATCACTGTGTGTGACTTTTTCTTGTGGGGGTATGTTAAAGACCAAATTTATGTTCTAGCACTTCCAGCAAGTATTGATGACTTGAAAGATTGAATAACAGCTGCAATCAACACGGCGGACCGTTTACATGCTGAGGCGCGTTTGGGAGGAATTCTCATATCGACTTGATGTTGTCCGCGCTGCCGGTGGTGGCCACATTGAGCACTTATAAAACATGAAATGAAACTTGAATGTATATACAACACATGTGTTCATGCTAGAGGTTTGTAATTTTTTTCGTTATTGACACATCACGTGATGGTTTTGGCGTATTCTTTTTGAAGCACCCTGTATATTACGCACATATCACGTTGTAAAAGTGGTTCTCGTACAATCACCGAAGTTAAGCAACATCAGAACTGCTAATTACGAAGACAGTGACTTAGAAATACCAGGTGTTGTAAGGTTTGATATGCGCTGGTCTAATGATAAACAGCTCGTTAGATCGGATAGCCGTGATCGCTTTCAAGTCGAGATCGTTACGCGCATATCCCATTGGTAAAGATGTTTTTCCGTTTCTTCTTCTTGAATTCGTCATCATCATCATCATCATCTTGACTGTTGTAATCGTAGGGCGGATCCGAATGTAGAAACAACACTGAATCTCCTCCCCAACTGTCTATCAACGGCAGCCGTCAGCAATTCTGATATAATTATATTTGTCCATTGTATGACATTGTCCAACCAGTTTTTACGTCTTGCCATTTCAACATAAGAGGATGGGACCTCAAAGCCAATCTAGCAATACGCTTAAATTCATGCAGCCAGGTTAGGAAGGAGGGTTACTCAATATAACAACAGCCATAAACAATATTTATAGAAAATACAGAAGGAAGCTACGTCAAAGCTGTGGAAAAATGATTGAAGTCGAGATGCCAGGTCAGGACCAATAGCATCACCGATATTTCTTTGAATTGTGTCGTTAATCTCGAGTTATATTGCAGGAGCACCTTACCAGATACGGCAGGAATATTTAGCGTGCGGACGAATGGTAGTTTTATAAAAGTGCAAAATGGATTCTAGCAAGAAAAATTGTCTAACACGTCTTAGAGAACCAACTTTCCTTGCAGAAGACCTTGCAATATATTTGTTTATGATCGATGTATGCACATTTTATTGCCATATTCACAACTTCAGGTGACTGGAATTTCGAAACGTACCTTTTATTTCGTCCACCATGGTAGATTGTTCTAGTTCCACTTGCCATGCCTCTTCCGGATGTCTCAGTTATTTCCCTTTAACTCATCTCTCCAAGTTTTTGTTTCACCAATGCTGTGGCCCGGTATTGAACTTACAACTCTTTTGGGTCTCGTCACTGGATCTAACCAACGTCTTTATCCACTTGGTCACGTGTTCTCGTGGATAAGACATTGATTAGATCCAGTGACTGGACCCAAAGGAGTTGTGAGTTCAATACCAGGCCACAGCATTCGTGAAACAAAAACTTGGAGAGAGTAGAAGGTTTGGAGAATATGACACACAGAGGAAATACTAAAGACAACAGGATCAGAGAGAAATAAAAAATATTTCACTACACGAGCTTGTTTGAGTAGATGGCAGAACAATGAATAGAATGATAGTACATTACTCAGAGCTATGAAGGCTGGGACATTGTGGAGAGTCATGAAAACGCTCGCTCTGAAGAGACACAGCAGATAAAAGAAATGTATGAAACATTTAAAAAAAGGCTATTTTTTATAGTCTGTCTATATTTCTGAGACGAGGTATTATGTACAGTATTTACATTAGTCGGACTATTGTCCTCATCTTTGTCGCCATATTTGTCACAACGTTTCGGCCGTTGTACGCTCCGGCCTTCTTCAGGTGGTTGGAATTTCGAACTGAACCATGTGTCCTCAAGGACACATGGCACAGTGGATAAAGGTGTTGGTTAGATCCAGTGACAGACCCAAAGAGTGTGAGTTCAATACCCGGTTAAGGCAGTGGAGAACTTTCAGAGGGAAAAATTAGCAGTAGATAACTGATAACCTACATCCATCAAACATGGCACGTGGAACTAGAACAGTCTACCCCAGGGATCGAAATAAAGGGTTCAGTTCGAAATTCCAACCACCTGAAGAAGGCCGGAGCGTACAACAGCCGAAACGTTGTGACAAATATGGCGACAAAGATGAGGACAATAGTCCGACTAATGTAAATACTGAGCTATTTTTTTATTTTGTTGTAAATATATTTTTTTCTTTTAACGAACATAATAATTGCTGTTAATATTAATATTACCAGCGTCGAACTTCCTCACAATGGCCTTCGAGATCTGCATTGGGAGCGCTCGGCAGGAATCATAAACTTGAGCTTTCAGTTTTTGCGCAGTGCTCGCTTTTCCTTGTCCTTAGGGCGACAACTTATTAAGTCGAAAAATACGTTGCAAACATCAAAAGAGCTGACTCAAAGATCGACAGGGCTAAAATGTCGTTTAATGAGGCGTTACTTGAAGAGGACAAACAAAAGAGAAAGGTCAGATGAGGTCAATACGAAAGATGTGCTCACAAAACGGCAGGTGGCAGTTGCTTGTTTTCACTCACTAATCACGAATGACGTAGTGATAATAACAAAACATTCTTCACGCAGGCCTTTTTTTTTTCAAACTGCACCTCCAAGGCCAATTCATATTGCAGATACCACACAGAAATAAAAGATACACAAAAAACACAAAAGAAAAAAAGAATATTATCATGAGAATAAAAAAAACCCAGTGATATTTAAATATGTATATATATATATATATATATATATATATATATATATATGTGTGTGTGTGTGTGTGTGTGTGTGTGTGTGTGTGTGTGTGTGTTTTGAAAAATAAACATATTAAAGAAATAACATTTTCAGATACACTGGGTTATATATTAACATTCTTTCGTTTTTATTATTATTTCAGTTAGATTCTTCGACTAGTTTCGGCCAACAATGGCCATCATCAGGAGGAAAAAATCAGCTTGCTACTAGCAGTGAACTACAGAAATTAATGTCATGGTGGAAAAAATTAACTTTTGTCTGTAGTTTTCATTTGTTCTCTTATTTTTTTAAATTTTTTTTAACATGAATTTTGGTCAAACAGTCTCTTTTAAGTTGTCATTTAAGATAAGAGTTGGATGAATTCAAGTTGATCTGAATTCCCTTGGTCATTTTGACAGTCCCTCTCTCTGTTAATTTGTTCTTAGGGAGTGAGTGAGTATGATGTGTGTAAGTGTGTATATTCGCGTTGGTATGTGTATAAGTGTGAG